>OX393568.1:17643838-17663838 GCA_947652115.1 Blastomussa wellsi | reverse complement strand
ATTAGCCAAATGGAAAGAAGGTTCATTTGCATGTCTGAATAAAAGCTGCATGCAAGTATCAGTATCCTGTCATTTCCAACCTTCCTGCTCCAGATAAGTCTTCTGGATTTCCAATCTCAAACACAAATCTCTCAACAGGAATAAATTTCTGGAAAAGAAAACAAAAAGACAGAAAAAATACATCACACCTTGGTATTCACTTGAGTTCCTAGAGCTACACATTATTTCAGCTTTTTCAGTAGGGCCAAAAAATAGTCTTGTTTAATGTATCTGCTTCGTTAAATGATAACAATCAGAGAAAAAATCCAATTGCTCTGGGAAGACCAAAGTTAGAGCTACACATTATTTCAGCTTTTTCAGTAGGGCCAAAAAATAGTCTTGTTTAATGTATCTGCTTCGTTAAATGATAACAATCAGAGAAAAAATCCAATTGCCCTGGGAAGACCAAAATTAATGGCCACTGGGCATGTAAATTTTCTTTTTCCTTGCCCTTTTCAGTACCCACAGCAGTGAAATACTTCCGAAGCTGTAAATAATGCAACACCAAGGCAACCAAGTGTAACATGAAGTGAGCTTAGGTGTTATGACCCTTAGGGACAGCCCTGCCAGATATTACAAGGAAACATGAGATTTTAGTTGCTATTTAGCTAGTTAGAAAAAAGGTTTGACAGTGCATTATGAATAGATCATGAGTCTTTAGGCAGGAGGGGGGGGGGGGGCAGTACCACATGAAAGGGATGGGGATGTTTATCATCTCATAAGGGTGTACATTTGTCCATTTAGACTCACTTTAGGTGCTCAAGGCAAAATTCTAATATTTTAAGCGGGGTTATTTCACATTGTGCTGACATTCTAGACCAATCAGCCACAAGTGGGATCTTTTGGGGATCAAAGAAAGCTTGAGCCATGCCCAAATGGGTCTTCTGTAGGGTTGAATTCAATTTTGCTGACAAGCCCCCATCTCTTTCAAATGGAAATCCCCCAGGCCAAGGTGCAGGGCTGTCACTAAGGGCCAGGGAACTCCCCTAGCTACTACAAGTTTGAGCCATGGAAACAGGAAACAAAAACCAAACAAAACCAAAACAGGGAAAGTGAAAAATACATCAAACAACAAAATCCCCTGGCTACTCTTTTACTTCCCCCACCTACTTGAAAAATTAGTGACAGGCCTGAAGGTGGCCACCTCTACTGGAGTTTCCAATGAAAACATAAAGCAACTAGTCTAGACATAATTTTACTTTCCACTTAACAATAAACCAGACAGCTAGTCTGTTCCAGTTCTCAAACAGGGAGGAGAAAAGGTGGGTGAAAACAAGAAGAGCAAGCAAGAGAAATTCTCCTGAAAGAAAAGGCTCCTGCCTTTTCCTAGCCTTTCCTTGGATCAGCCTTTTCTCTGTGTATCGTTTGCTCACTCTCCCACCTTTCCTTGCTACTGACCGAGAGGTGTGTTGATCAAAATATTAATGTCTTCAAACTAAACATGAAAATTACTTCAAGTCTACATTGTTTTCAAGACCATGAGAAAGCAAAAACCTCACTTTGTTTGAGATCACCAAGGCAACTCGCTGAACTTCACCCTGTGAGTTGAAAAGATAAAATTCAGTGCATGTATAGTTCCTGTACCTACTTTGTATGCAGTGTACCATACAATTTTACTGCACTGGGCTGTGCTATAACCTGGTGACACACATGAACAGGTACCAGCTTGTCAAAAATTACAAAACATTTATCTCCATGCACAATGTTATGACACTAATAATGAAAGTCACCTTTTCTAATAAGGGCTTTGCTGTCTGAAGCACATCTAAGATATACTGGTTGAGGTCTGGGTGACAACACATCTATAAAAGCAAACAAATCAGTTGCGATTAAACAAATACAAAGAATACCTGTATCCATTTGCCACATTTTTTTGGTTACTATTAACTTTGTGAAAATGTACTACTAACAGCACTACAACCATGAAAGTTGTAAAATTATAAATAATGATCACCAATGGGCCACTCTATTTAATCTCTGCACCCTCCCCCCCACCTATTGAGGTATTGAGGTATGTAAGGAACCTTTAAACTAGATTGCCGAATGCTCGGATGACTTTGTCGGGTCTGACCTTCATCCCACGGGAGGAGAACAGAAATAAGTCAATCAACGAAATCAATTTTTTTTTATTAAAGCTTATGCGAGAGTCTGGGTGTGACATTCATTAACAACAAGAGGGTGACAAGTGACATTTATGGCAACATAAATGAGCAAGTATTTTATGATGATGTTCATTTAAATAACAGAATCAGCACCAGGAAACTTGTTACAAACATCAAACATCATCTTGGTCTACGTGGCAGAAATGTTGAAAGCTTATCAAGAAACTCCAACACAATCATAAATTGCCGAAACGAGCGCTTTGAAGGCCCGGCAAGACCACAGGCACTCAATTCGCAACACCAAGCAAGGAATCAGATAAGTCATCCACTCCAAGCATTAAATCTTTTAGCAGAATACATAAGAGAAAGTGAAATGTTTTTAAGATAAATTACCTTTTCTCTTTGCCACTAGTTTATGTCACGTTCTCTACGAATAGGTTTCTGGAACATTAATGGGTATAATAGTAGTATACTGGGAAATAAGTTGAGAACAGATGATTTCACGGATATTATTAACAAGCATGACATACCGGTATTTGCAATTGTCGAAATGCATGCGACGTATAATGCAGAGCTGAATATTCCTAACTTTAAACATTTTATTAAGTGCCGAGACAAATTGGGAAATGCCTATCTGTATATGTAAATCAAAAACTATCCGAAGGTGTCTCGTACGTTCCAACTGAAAACAAAAACACTATTTGGTGCAAACTCGTAAGAACTTATTTTAATTTTCAAAAGGACATATACCTCGGAACTGTCTACTTAAGTCCAGCTAACACTGAAACAAGCAATAGCGAGGATTTAATTGGAGAATTGGAAGTGGAATTGCTTTGTTTTTCACAAAAGGGCGATATTGTCGTTCAGGGTGATTTCAATGCACGGACCGGCGATATACAAGAAACGATATTAGACGATGACAATACTTTCATAAATGTCCCCGAAGACTATGAAGCTGATGAACAATACACAAGACAGTCGCAAGACTCAGGCACTGTAAATCCCAGGGGTCGCAGCTTATTAGAAACTTGCACTGCACTAAATTTGCGGATTCTAAACGGAAAGATTGTTGGTGATCTGAACGGTGAAAAGAACTGCTTCCACTACAGTGGTAGCAGTGTTGTTGATTACGTCATAGGTTCCAAAAACATTCTAAGAAATGTACGATATTTGATTGTTAACCATCTAAAGCCTCTTTTTTCAGACCACTGTCATTTTTCATATGCGATTAAAGCTAATATGGCCAGATCAGATTATTTTGGCTCATTATGAAGTTGCAAACTTACAACACAATAAACTATGTTGGAACATCAAGTTGAAGGGCAGATTAAAAAGGTGTCTGGAATCACAAAAATTTCAATCCAAGCTAGAGGAAGCTTCATCACATGAAAATGTTAACATAGCGACCGAACTAGTGAGCCAAGCCCTAGTTGAGGCATGCAAAACAGTTGGTCTGAAGTCTCAAAAGCCAATCGACGGCTATAAACAAAGGAAAAATTGGTTTGATCAGGAATGTGAAACAGAAAAAGAAAACGTAAAATCACTGGGAAACAAATTTCTCGCAACCCTGATAATCCTCAATTGAGAACCCTTCTACGGCAGAAAAAAAAGTTTTAAAAGAACTTGCAAACGAAAGAAACACTTGTACCTTAGTAAAAAAATAGCGGACATCGATTACCAGAATCCCAAAGACACTTGGAAACAGATTGGTAACATATTTAACCTTAGAAAAAAGAAAACAGGAAGAGTGGAGACATCAAGAGCGGAAGAGTTCTATAAATATTTTTAAACAACAGAATGAGGGGCCTCAAAACAACTGTTGAGAGAAGGAGGACCTCAGGAAATCCAAAGAAAACGAGACAGGCCCACTAGACTATTTAATATCGGATGAAGAGTTCGATACTGCAATATGTAAATTGAAAATGAACAAAGCCCCAGGTATAGACAATATATTAAACGAAGTATTAAAAGTCGGGAAGGATCTTATAAAGAGACACTTGATAACTTTATTTAACCGAGTCCTAAGCACCGGTAAATACCCTCTGCTTTGGAGTTTAGGAATCATTGTACCAGGACACAAAAAAGATGATCCATCTAAAGTGGAAAATTACAGAGGCATCACGCTACTGTCATCGCTCAGTAAACTGTTCACATCCATTCTTAATAACAGACTGTACGACTACGCGACAAAAATAGGAATTCTGAAAGCTGAACAAGGTGGCTTTAGAAAAATGCATGGTACAGTTGATAGTATCTTCATTCTGCTAATTGACAAGCATGTGAAATCAAAATCACAAAGACAACCAAATTTATTATTTTCCTGTTTTGTCGATTTTAGCAAAGCCTTTGATCGTGTACCAAGAAATAAATTATTTGACAAGCTCAGAACAGTAGGTGTAAAAGGACACTTTTTAGAAGTACTGATGTCCATGTACTCAAACGACAAGTCAGCAGTTAAAGTTAAGAACAAAATAACCCAAACATTCCTATGTCATAACGGTGTGAAGCAAGGGTGCATGTTGTCACCCACCCTTTTTAATATCTATCTGAGTGACCTACCTGAAACCCTAAACATACCTTCCATAACTGAAGTCATGTTAAGAGAATGATTCACAAGCTGCTTGTTGTATGGGGACGATTTAGTGATTTTTGCAAGATCCGCAAAAGGCTTACAAACTATTCTCAATAAGTTTGAATCATTCTGTGAAAAGGCAGACCTAAAAGTGAACCTAGACAAAACAAAAGCTATGATATTTAACAATAGTGGCAAATCGCTAAATAACTATTCCTTTAGGTATGGAGTAAATAAATTGGAAAACACAAAGTCCTATAGGTATCTAAGGTTGACTTTTTGCCCTTATGGAAATTTTACCCTTGCAAGACAAGAATTGAAAAAGGTAGCCTTAAAGCCCTGTTTAAGTTACGAAAAGAGATGGGAAAACACTTCTGTGAGAACATCCAACTTACAATTAAACTATTCGATACATTAGTATCTCCCATACTCCTGTATGGTAGTGAAATCTGGGGCGTTGACTGCAATGACAAACTCAATACAGACCCAGCAGAACTTGTTCAAAATAAATTCTTGAAATGGCTATTAGGTGTGAGTAAATATTGTAACAATAACGCCTGTAGAGCCAAAACAGGCAGATTTCCACTACGAATTAAAGCCCAATGCAGAACTTTCAAGTTTTGGCTTACTTTAGCTAAACACGAAGAGAATAATTGTTATAAATTATCTCAAATGGCTTACAATGATATAAAACAGACTAAAGACAAAGTTTTCTGGAGTCAAAAAATTAAAAACTCTTTAGATCATATAGGTTTAGGAAATCTTTGGGAAGAAGCACATTTGTCAGATATAGGAATTGTAAGCATTATTAGACAAAGACTGAAGGATATCGAATTACAAAGGTGGTTCAGTGAGATGAATAATGACATAAGGAAAGATCCTAATCAAAGCAATAAAATGAGAACCTATCGTAAAGTAAAAACAATAGATAATTACAAATGCGAGGATTACCTTCACCAGGTCACCAACATCCGGCACAGAATCACGATGACAAAACTGCGACTTAGTAACCATAGATTGGCAATAGAAACAGGGCGTTACATGAGACCATAATATTATAAGAAGCCGAACAAAAGAATATGCCCTTTGTGTAAGAAAGAAGCGGAAGATGAGAAACATTTCTTAGTCTCTTGTCCAGGTTATCGAGAAAAAAGGAAATATCTTTTTGAATGTTTACATAACGATTTTAAAATCCCAATTGCAAAAATGTCGACAGAAAATATATTCCTGTTGCTATTAAACCCCCCCAGTCATAATGTTGAGTTACTGAAATTAATTGCAAAGCATATTCATGATTGTTATAAAATGAGACAAAAATGTAGGTAGTTAACATTTAATGCAAGAAAATTATGTAACTGTTAATTTATTTGGAAAAATGTTGATGTACCAGGTACAAGACACCAAATAAACAAATATATGTATGTATGTATGTATGTATGTATGTATGTATGTATGTATGTATGTATGTATGTATGTATGTATGTATGTATGTATGTATGTATGTATGTATGTATGTATGTATGTATGTATGTATGTATGTATGTATGTATGTATGTATGTATGTATGTATGTATGTATGTATGTATGTATGTATGTATGTATGTATGTATGTATGTATGTATGTATGTATGTATGTATGTATGTATGTATGTATGTATGTATGTATGTATGTATGTATGTATGTATGTATGTATGTACATGTAAGTGTCTGCCCCTCTGAAGTAACTTTTGAAGACCACTCTAGAAAGAAAGATCAAAGTGACGACAAATTCCACCTTCAAAAAAGAGGAGATCAAAGGCATTGACATAAATGCCCCCTTGGAAATAACTTTTGAAGACCCCCTCCTACCCCCTCAGATTTCCCAGAACCTCAATGGGCGGAGGGGGGTGGGGGATGCGGATGTTAAATGGATGGCCCAAGAGATGGCAATTGTCTGTTACTAATCAATATCTGACCTGCACAGGGACATTATACTTTTTTCTTCTCTCAAAAACCACTGGAGGATACACTTCTCTCACATATAAAATTAGGTGAAATGCTACCTCTAAGAATTCACACAGAACGCCACCTGCAACTGTTAAAACAAGGCCGAGAACTGAAGCGACAAAATCTGCACAAGCGAGACCACCATTTAATACATTTTCTGCCATTTTCTTAAAAGCATTAAGCATACTAACCTGCCAACAAGTCAACAGTTTGCTCGTGGCATTCTCCTCTTTCCATCTCCCTCAGAAGGCGATTAGGGTAGATGTTTCAAGATAGTCCGCACAAAAGATTTCGACCTCGATTGTGCCGCCATGTTTAAAATACTCTGAGACGTCTGGGTCGAGAGAAATAATTCTTATACCCAGATCGCTCGCGGCGATGATCAGTTCGCGCCATTTTCCCTCTGGATCTCAAGGAAGGTTGCAGGTTGCAGTCGTTGCAGGTTGCAGGTTACAGATTGCAGATTACAGGTTGCAAGTTGCAGGTGAAATGGTTGCAGGTTACAGTAAGTAATTAAGGGAGTAAATAAATAATTACTTTTAAAATTTCCGAAAGTGTGTTATTGGTAAGGCTATAGTAGCAGTTAATGATCAACTTATTCTCCACATGCTCCGACCACACGGCGTCCATTGTGCCCCGTGCAAGAACATGGACTACATCGTACAGTAAGTGAGCCGGCTTTTTATGTGTTTTATTTTTTTGCAATTAAAATGGATTGATCAGTGTTAGACTCGAAAGCGGAAATTTGCGAGCGCTATTTTCGAGGGGCGAGAGGCAAGTCCGGGCAACTCGCGGCTCGTGGATATGCCGCTCGCCCCTCGAAAATAGCACTCCAAATTTTCGCTTTCGTTACGGATTTTGGAGCAAAATAGAGACTGCTCTCGCAGTCTAAATCAGTGTATGATCGAGTTGTACATTAGCCTGCGTACCTGGTAGCCAGCGGGATTTGAGGGTGCGAGCTACTCACTCAGCATTCGCGGGCGAAGCCCACGAGGTCGACTCCTCACCAACCTCTCAACGGCTTTGCCACTCCGACGACGGCCTCCCCAAAAACAAAAGCACTTCGCCGCGAATCCCGCCAGCTACGAAGGCTAGGTGTACATATGATATTTTATCGTTGCAACTGAATGCCATTCATGATTTCTTTTGCAAATATGGAAGTAGTGACGAATACAACGGTGAAGAAGCGGCTGATCTCACATTGCGTGGTAAACTGTGCTTATAATTGTGTTTAATTCATCGTATACTGAAGTTGCCCATTAACGTTTAAGGCCAAAATTGCGAAATGTCCGATTTACATGTGTCGTATTTATTTATTTATTTATTTATTTACTCCCTTAATTACTTACTGTAACCTGCAACCAGTTCACCTGCAACCTGTAACCTGCAACCTGTAACCATTTCACCTACAACCTGCAACATGCAACCTGCAAATTACACCCTCCGGAACGTAGGACAATTTAACACAATTTGAAAGCCAGAGCGTTATCTTTGTGTACGGCAACATCACAAGAAACTTACACCGGGGATAAAGAGAAGGGGGAGGGGGGTCTGAACCTTCAGCGAACCTTTTTCAACCGGCCCCGCCCTTTGGCTCTGTGATCTTTGCATTGTGCTATTTCTTTTGCGAAATGTATTACCCAATGTTACCAAATTTTTCGTGATTTTTCCCGGTTCTCACCAATTTCGTATTGGTAATGCCGCTTCCCCCCTCTGTTATTTTTCCGTCCGCCTCCCGTATATGGTAGCAGTTTTGTAACAAAAAAGAATGCACCATGGCAATTATTGCGCCTCAATTGTCAAAAGAAGTACAGTTTTTTTGAACTACGATTTCTTGTTTAAACTGTCCGCCATTACCAGAGCCGGCCGGCTTCAGTCAAGTTGTATCGACTCACCAGTTTAATTTTTCACTGTGTGAACCAGCATACTTGGTATGCAAAACAGCAACTTGCTTCTAATCAGCTGGGTTAACACATTGCAAAATTAAAAGCCATTCCCAGTCCGTACTGCGCAGTCTCGGGATTTGTTTACATTTCTGTTTTGAATTCGTTGATACGTTACACTTCGGTAACTGTGTACATGAAGTTTTCGAGTTCGCCATTACGTGTCGTTTCTTTTGGGAGTTCTCGATGAGCTGAAACGTTGGTCTGGAATATCGTCGAGGTTCGTCTACTATTTATTATTGTTTTACAAGGATATCGGATGTTAATAATGAAGAAAAAGGCAAGTTTTTACCCGCTTGACTTGTTTACATTTCATCGTGTGAGGCTTGATAAACATTGCAGGCAGAGATTGTGCAGTACGGACTCGACATGGGCTTTAAACTAGTGAGTCGATGATGTCATTTTCTCTCTCTCGACTCTCTCGATCCAGCTCTCTCAATGCAACTTGACTGAAGCCGACTCTTGTAATGGCGGGCAGATTAATTAAACAAGAAATTTAATAAAACGGACTTATTTTGAAAATTGAGGCGCAATAATTGGCACGGTGCATTCTTGGCAAATATAAAATCGGAATCGAAAGAGAACAAGGATAACATCATCATCGCAGTAGCACTATAATCAAAGGAGGAAATCATCTCAACAAAAAGTTTTTCGAATTTCTTTTTTTTTTTTTTTTTTGCTTCATGGTCCGAACTTGTCTGTTACTACCGGGACGGACTGGAAACTACTGTCTCGTAGCAAGATGGCGGACCGTAGTGATAGTGAGCTGATAGAATCGAGATAGAGAAGGTGAACATGCTGTGACTAGCCAATGAGATTTATTTTTCACCACATTGGACCAGTTGGACCAAAACAAGCCAACGAATGACATCGCTTTAAAATAAAAGTTAAAGTATTCGTTTTGACAATGCAGTGCAAGCTTTGTAAATTTATTTACAGAATTTATCCCCCTTTGCATCAGAGACTAGACTAACAGGGAAGCAGTTCTCGAAATGACCAGGAATTTCCGGTTGATATTTTGGGATTGCCATGTGGGTTGGAGCAGCAGAACTAGGAGCTAGTAGGTGTTCACAAGTTGCCAGTGAGTTCCCCATTGCCAAGAGCAACCTCGTTCCCAGGGTCTCTCATCTTCCGTGCCAAGAGCACCTTGTTCTACTTGGAAATTGAAACCCACGATGACATCCCAAAACACCAACTGGAAATACCTGGTCATTTCGAGAACTGCTTCCGTATTAGTCATTGATACAGTGTATGATATTAAAAAATTACTTTTACTTTCGATTTGGAAGCGGCAATTTTAACGTGCAGATGTACTGCTCACAATAAGGACTAAAGAATCAAGTATAAAAAAGTTGCACTTCTGCTGAAATAATTTAAATAAATGTGGGAACAACTGGTATGGGGTAGAGGAAAGGGGCCAGAAACACAAGCCCTTCCATTTATTGACAACGAACTGCCCAAGCAGAACCAAATACACTACAGTCTAATAATAACAACAAACCATGAGGGGGGAGGGGGAGGGAGGGAGGTAAAGCCAGCTAAATAAAACACATGTTAGAGTTCTAGCAGCGTTCTCACAGTTCTACAGCGCAGACTCCGACAAACTAGTCCCAGGCTTCCGTCCTCCCCAGAGTTAAATGTAAATAAAATGAATATTATTACTACTTAACCCCAGTGGGAGACTACAACAACAACAACAGGTATGGGAAAGAGGAAAGGGGCCAGAAACACAAGCCCTTCCATTTATTGACAACGAACTGCCCAAGGGAGGAACGACCTACCCCATACCAAGAACACATAAGTAAACGAGCGATCAAACAAACGAGGCTAGTTGGCAGGAAGCATGCATTCTATACTTAATGGGTATATGAATATAAGACCTGAAGGCATCGGATCGCCAGTCTCCTAGTCTTTTAATTAACTCCTCTGGAAAGTTAGCTTGAAAGGCTATAGTGGCACCCCCTGCTCTAAGGCTGTGACCACTGATGCGGGAGGGGTCTAAACCTGCTGTGGAGGCCACCGATGCAAGAAGACTGTCGAATTTGCCATATGTGAATGGTATTAGGCCCCTACTTGAGGGTGCTGGCAAGACGAAGGCTGGACCAGACAGGGGGGCTGGCACAAGCTTGAAGGCATGCTGTAGTGCAGAATAAGGGCACAGTGGGTGGCCTGGGATGAGAGGTAGTGGAATAGTAAGGAGACGTTGACTAAACTGGATGGTTTTGGACCAGCGGTTGATAACGATGGCCCAGCCTGGATAGAACACGATGTCACTTCTTCTAAGATGCTTCAAACGGTTGAACTTGGCCACACCCTTTAACAACATATTGGCTTTGCGAAGGAGACCAAAGAAACCAGTTAAACATACAGCCCAGAAGGTGGCATGGACTGGGTCTGCCAAGTTCAAAAGTGACTTGATAGTCAAAAGCATTGCAGGCGTCATGGGTTGTTTCTGTGAGACTGTGCGGCCTTTGCAGCGACGAATACCACGCAAGGTTGTTGCTAAGTGGAAGTTATTCTTGGTAGGGTCGTCAAGCCCGTGTTCCAAATGGACAATACGAACAATGTTCAAGTAAGCTGGGATCGAGGAAGCAGACAAAGAACGGGCCAAGAAAGCTGCGTAGCGGCTAAGTGTGACGGTGGAAGCTGGAAGTGGCTGGTACCCGTAATAAACGCAAAAGGTAAGGTAGGCTCGAAGTTGACTTCTGTAAGTGGCCTTGGTGGAAGTTGCATAGGCTTGTTTTCGAAACTTGAGAACTTCCATGTCCAATCTCGACTGATCATCTGGATCTGAGGAAAGCAAGCGACAAAGGTGACAGGTGAGACAAGAAGTCTTCAGTAGAGGAAGAGGACCGTGAGAACCATGCGTTAAGCGCGTGTCGGTGGCATGTTTCATCAAGTCTAGAGATACTGTCTGTGGGGGCCTTGAAACGATTAAAACAACACAAACTTGAAGACGCGTACTTTGTAATTCGTTGCTTGCACGTTTACAACCTTGAACGATCTTTGTACGGTTTCGAAAACTAAAACGAAAAGGAAATTACAACAATGAATGCGGGAAAGACTAAATAAACAAGAAAACAATCGAGAACTTACGTTTGTGTCCTTGTAAAGTAGACGGCGACGGTAAATAGGCCTTAAACGAATCCCTATTGGCGAACTGCCGTGAAACGTTACCTTCGATCGATTAAGCACATGGTTTTTCATACCGCAACGCCTATCGGGAACGGGGGACTAGGGCTTGCGTGACATCACGCGTAACGGCAGCAACATTCCCGACCCCTTAAGCGATGCTTAACATGACAAGTCCTGTACTATAGAGTAAACTAAAAGTCAAATCCGGTATACAATCTACTTAGAGTCACTAGCAATCTTACAGGAAAGTTCAGTCTCCAAAGCCTTCTGCTCTATTACTCGTTTTCGGGGCATGACTGTTCTTCCTTGGCTAGCAGAAGGATCACCTTGTCAACTGGTCTTCGTAGTTCCGATGTCCGGGTTTTCAATTGGACAGTGCGCACTAAGCCATTCTTATCTGGTTCCGTCCCGACGACTCGTCCCATAGGCCAGACATTCCTGGGGCAGGTGTCGTCCTTCACTAGAATAACATCACCGACAGCTAAGTTCCGTTTTGGACTGTTCCACTTTGAGCGCTGTTGGAGTGTCAGGAGATATTCTTTTTTCCAGCGCGTCCAAAACAAGTTTGCCAGGTACTGTACTCTTCGCCAACGTCGCTTCATGTACACATCTGCACGTTGGAATACTCCTGGTGGAGGGAGCACAACGCTGGTCTTCATTGTGAGAAGGTTGTTTGGGGTTAAAGGGTTGAAGTCATCAGGATCGCTTGATGCAAAGGTTAAAGGTCTCGAGTTAATGATGGCTTCGACTTCGCAGAGCAGGGTCCTGAAAGACTCATCGTCCAAGCGGGAGCCATGTTCGTGCAGCAGGACGGTAAGCACTTTGCGAGTGGTGCGAATTTGTCGTTCCCATATACCACCCATGTTGCTACCACTTGGTGGGTTGAAGATCCAGTCTGTACCCTCCTTGTGCAATCTTCTCCTAATTTGCTCATTATCCATTTCGTGAACTGCTTGTTGTAGTTCTGTATTTGCGCCTACAAAGTTTGTTCCATTGTCACTTCTGATTTCACGGATAGGACCACGACGAGCGATAAAGCGCCTAAGGGCTTGGATGAACGAATCTGTTTCGAGAGAATTGGCGGTCTCTATATGTACTGCCCTGCTTGCCAGACATGTGAAAAGACATCCGTATCGTTTAAGTTCCTTTCGGCCTTCCTTGACCACGTACGGGCCGAAGTAGTCTACTCCAGTGTATGTAAACGGTGGGGCTGGAGTCACTCTGTCTTTAGGCAAGTCAGCCATCTTCTGTTCGGTGACGGGGGCACGGTTACGGCGGCAGGTAACACACTTCGCAATCAGGTGACGGACAGCAGCATTAGCACCTGGGACCCAGTACCTTTCTCTTAATTTAGCAAGTGTATGGCCGCGACCTGCATGTGCTAGGCGTTCGTGTATGTGCTGGATGATCAGGTTTGTAACGTGACTCTTGCGAGGCAGAATGACAGGGTGTTTCGTTTCTTCTGGAAGATCGTCAGCCCGGCTGAGACGGCCACCAACCCGAAGGAAGCCTTCATGAACGAAGGGGTCCAGTCGAGTTAGGGAACTCGTTTTCTTGAGCACCATTTTCTTCTGCTTTGCCCGACCCCGTTGATCTCCACCATCTCTGCTGCTTACTTCTTTGAGGGCATCCAATTCCTTACTGAAAGACTGTGACTGAACATAGCGGAGGATGGCGATCTCAGCCTCTTCAAACTCTTGGACAGTAAGCGGTGTGTAGCAGATATCCACTCCCTTTGTTCCAGCTCTGGATGTCTTAATGCTTAAACCTGCTCGGACGAGATTTGGATCTGTCTCAAGGCTGGCACGCTTTCTAATCTCCTTCCGCTTTCGTAGCACAGCTTTGATTCTGAGGAACACAGCCACTGCCAATTTCAGACGATGCCAGTTTGAGTGGTATTCTATCAGCTTGTTGATGGACGCAGCTGGGTCTTCCATTACCGTAGTACTGGCAGAAACAACTTTTCTGACCTCAGGGTCGTCGTCTAGAACCTCGCCAACTGGGAAGGGCTGCTGCGGCCACTCAGATTCCATTTTCCACAAGAACTGTGGGCCTTTGGTCCAACGTTGCTGCTGTAGAAGTGCTGCAGCACTTAGTCCTCTTGAGGCGTCGTCTGCTGGGTTACTATCAGTGTCTACATATTTCCATTGCATGGGACTTGTGAAGTCCCTTATCAGCTGCACGCGGTTTGCGACAAATATTTGAAACCTTTTCCGCTCGTTTCCTATGAAGCGGAGAACTGTGGTAGAGTCGGTGTGGTAGATGACACTCTCAGGCTTGATCTCTAGTTCCTTGTTTAGCATTTGTCCGACACGCACAGAAACGGTTGCAGCGGTTAGTTCTAGCCGTGGGACTGTTACGGCCTTGGTGGGTGTGAGCCGGGCCTTGCCCATTAGAAAGGAACAATGGACGCGATCTGTGTCGTCCTGTAGACGGAGGTAAGCCGCACATCCATAACCCATTGTGCTGGCGTCGGAGAACAAGTGAAGCTGTCTGGAAACAACTGGACCAAAATCTGGTGGTTTGAGACACCGCTCGATGTGGAATTGCTCAAGCATCGGAAGCTCTGCACACCATCCCATCCATTTACTGCGGTAATCTTCTGGAATGTCGTCGTCCCAGTCGAGATCCTTGTGGCAGCATAGGTCCTGTAACAACTTCTTTGCCAAGAGCGTGAAAGGAGCGATGAAGCCTAGGGGATCAAAGATTGATGATACGGTTGATAAGACTCCTCGTCTTGTGAAGGGTTTACTGCTAACGACGATTCGAAATCCAAAGCTGTCTGACTGTACGCACCACTGTACTCCTAAGGCACGCTCAACAGGAAGGTCATCGTAGTCGAGAGCAATAGATTTGACTTCCTTCGATCGCTCAGTCTCGGGTATGCTGTCTAGGACTGCGCGACGATTGCAAGTAAACTTGGTGAGGCGGAATCCACCCTTCTGGCAAGATTGACGAAGGTCTTCAATCAGCTCCACCGCTGAACCTTCTGAGCTTACGGAACGTAGACAATCGTCCACGTAGTTCTTTCGCAACGTGTCAGCAACTAGAGTACCATGCTCTTCTTCATTATCCCTTGCGGTTTGTTTAAGGGCAAAGTTAGCAACACTCGGTGAGGAGACCGCTCCAAATAGATGTACGATCATTCGATACTCTTCTAAATCAGCCTCCAGATTGCCGTCTGGCCACCATAAGAAACGAAGATAGTCATGCTGTTCTGGGGGCACTTTGACCTGGTGGAACATAGCTTCCACATCTCCCATGAAGGCAACAGGGTCCTCACGAAATCTGGTTAGCACTCCTACAAGAGAGTTTGTGAGATCTGGACCTTGGAGTAAACGGTCGTTGAGGGACACTCCTTCGGACTTTGCGCTGCAGTCGAATACCACACGTATTTTTCCCGGTTTTTTCGGGTGATAAATCCCATGGTGTGGGAGGTACCACACCTTGCCTGGCATCGGCGTCGGTGACTGGTTTGGAACCCTTTGTGCATAACCTTTGGCGATGACATCCTTGATAAAGGCAACATAGTCGGAGCGATACTTAGAATCCCTCAGCATCTTCTTCTTCTGCCAGTTAGCTCTCTTGATAGCCTGTTCCTTGTTGTTGGGCATAATGACATCATTATGTCGGAAGGGAAGAGGGACTTGGTAGTGGCCATCAACGATTTTTGTCTCCTTTTCTACCACGTTTAGAAACTTTTTGTCTTCTTGAGAGGGCCCACGCTCGTCCGGTACTTTGCTCACAGTGTGATCATTGAAGTCCATTTCTAACATTCGGAGCAATGACTTTGGAGCAATGATTTCCTTTTGCGTTTCTACTTCTCTAATGGTAATTCGATTTGCAATTATCCTGTCTCCATCATGTTCAGTTTTAATTCGCAGGGGTCCACTGACTGTCCAACCATGGCGAAGACGGAGGGCATATGGGCCATCACTTTGACAAGGTACTACTTCTAACGGCTCTAGAGCTGCTGGGCAATTGCTGCCAATGAGTAACCCGATCTCCAAATGGGGCTCAAACTCAGGAATTTTCTTCGCAACCTCAGAGAGGTGTGTCCACTGATTTATGAGATCAGGTGTTGGAATTTGGCGGTGATCTGCCGGGATTTCATCTCTTGTGTATGAGCGAGGTAATTCGATAGGATTATTATCATCTAGGCTCGTAACAATGAGGTTGTCCATGATGGTGCTTTCTACTTGGCTTTCTCCATGCATGGTCGCGAGTCGCAGCATAACCTTCACTCCGTCCACTCGTAGTTGCTTCCTGATGCTTTCGGTTGCAAAACAGCCACCACTTCCGTTATCATAAAATGCGTACGTAGTAACCGACTTGTCACTGCCTTTCTGCTTTACTTTGACTGGAAGTATGGCATGTAACACCAAAGTCTCCTTATTGTTCATTGCACCATGTACGGTTTTAGAGACATCAATGCGCGCGTTGCTAACCAAAACGGACTGGACTTCAGTGACTTGGGGTTCGTTGGCGCTCTCTCTATTCAACGTGAAACCGTCAATATGCAACGCTGTCGGGTGCCGCTTCTTGCACTTCTTGCAGGTGCGCCTCTTTACACAACCTTTCGATACATGATCAGCTTCATAACAGGCAAAGCACAACTTCCTATCCTTAAGGAACGACTTTCTATCATCCATCGTCTTCCTGAGGAACTCTGCACAGTCGTCTAGGTCATGGGTCGCGTTACAGAAAGGGCACGATTTTGCTTTGATGCTCGGGTGGCCAGCTCCAGAACCAGGAAGAGGAGGAGGAGTGATGCTGGTGGCAAAACTGCTGCTTGTTTGATCTGGCGGTGAGGGCCTTTTCTTGATGTCTCTCTTGTTGTTATCTCTACGCCTCTCCTGACTGCTACTTAAAGCTTGCACACCGAACACAGGGTCGTTCGCTGATTCAGCTGCAGAGGTCACAAACTCAGCAAGATCTTTAAAGCTCGCTATTGTTCCCTTCTCTTTTAATTTAACGGCGCGATCACGCCATCTTGCTTGTAGATGAGTGGGAAGCTTTTTAGCAATGGTCTGCATATTTGTGGGATGGTTTAACTGATTCATATGGGACACGCTCATCATAGCACTTTTACACTTGATTAAGAAAAGCGAGAGACGTTTCAGTGCTGGTGCATCATCTGGCTGAATTGGAGACCATTTAAGAGCTTTGTTCACATATGCCATTGAGACCTTAAAGGGATCCCCATATTCTTTCTCGAGTAGCCTTCTAGCTTCCTCATATCCTTCAGAAGGGTCCATGTGCAGGCAGCCTCCAATAAGTTCTCGCGGTTCCCCTTCAAGATGTTGTTCCAAGTAGTACAAGCAATCCGCTGCGTTGTATGTTCTAGATTCTATCCGTGCTCTGAATGCCATAATGAATGTTCCATATTTGATAGGGTCTCCTTTAAACTTGTGCACCTCAGGTTGAGGCAGAGTCATTGCCGCAGCCAACTGCTGATGAGTTGCAATCATTTGCTCATTTTGTTGTCGCTGCATGGCCATCACTTCCTCGAACGACTTTTCCTGAGAGTCCGGTTGATAAGGGATGTCGGAGGGTGCAATGATTCTTTGTGAGCCATCAGTGGTATTTCTGTTAGCCTGAGGCGAGATCTTGCTTACCTGGCCATCTGAATGGAACTCTGGTGCGACAGGGTTGAGCTGAGTGGCAGGTGTTGAAGCCATGAACTCAGGCTGACTTTGTTTAGAGTTGGGAACAATCTCATTCTTGTCTTCTATGTTGCCGTGGTCTTCCTCTAAACTGGCGTACACCCTTTCTCGTGCTTTGGCTTTCGCTATTTCGGTTTCTAATTTCAGGGCTTCATCTGCAGCTCGTAGTGCTTGCTTGCGTTCTAGCATTTCTCTTTCGGCTTGCAATTCAGCTAGTCTAAGCTTCTCTTTTGCACGGGCAGATGAAGTGGAGCTGGCCGAAGACTTCTTTGAATGTGTACTAGCATGGGAAGATTTACGTGAACTTGACTTTGCCTCTGAAAGTAGATCAAATTCTTCTGCTAAGCGACGTTCTGCCACACTGATCCATTCCATGACCTGTTTCCTAAATTCCAATAGTGACTTCTCCTTACTCTCATAACGATTAAGCTCCTTGTCTTGATCCTCTTCAGAAATCAACTCACGATAGTGAAGGTCAAATGCTTCTTGATACTCCCTGAATGCTGTGTTCAAATCATTTATCCCTGATTTAACCAAGTGGAGATTGTTCTCCTCTTCCATTAAGCTTGTAAGAGCATTCCTTTGTTTTGAAACAGCAGCTAATTTGGCGGTTTGACCATTTTTCAGTCGCCTTAATTTCTCTTCTCGACTCTTTTCAGTTAGTTTCCGTTCGCGAGTTTCGTAGTCGTCTTCGTCTGACGCGTTTCCCGATCCAGTACCTTCGGCGGCCGATCCTTGGCTCATGGCGGACTGGGCACTATTTTAATCCTTCGGGTATTTCCTTCAAACACAGTTGCATCCAAATAAACGATAAGTGGCGAACCATTCGCCCGAACTTTACGAATAAACGTAGAATAAGCTTCACAAATCCAGTAGGCGATGAAGGAGAAACTTTTCGAAACGAATGTGGGGGCCTTGAAACGATTAAAACAACACAAACTTGAAGACGCGTACTTTGTAATTCGTTGCTTGCACGTTTACAACCTTTAACGATCTTTGTACGGTTTCGAAAACTAAAACGAAAAGGAAATTACAACAATGAATGCGGGAAAGACTAAATAAACAAGAAAACAATCGAGAACTTACGTTTGTGTCCTTGTAAAGTAGACGGCGACGGTAAATAGGCCTTAAACGAATCCCTATTGGCGAACTGCCGTGAAACGTTACCTTCGATCGATTAAGCACATGGTTTTTCATACCGCAACGCCTATCGGGAACGGGGGACTAGGGCTTGCGTGACATCACGCGTAACGGCAGCAACACTGTCGGCAATAACATTGGCTGTACCGGGGATGTGCTTAACAGTTAGCTGGATAGCATGGTACTCTGACAACCAGAAGAGCTCTCGGAGCCAATCCATCATGATAGGACAGGGGGTGGTTCCTTTGTTTATAACTGCTGCAGCAACTTCACTGTCTGACTTGACAACAACCTTCTGTCCTGACCAAAATGGGGCCCACCGTTTGGTTGCCTGGAGAACCATGAAAGTTTCTTTGTAGTTGATATGCAGAGGGCACATGTTTGGAAAATCTAGTGCCCAGTTAACGTATAGCCAATCATTGTGCCAACAACAACCACCACCTGCAGGTGAAGCATCAGTATAGGCTGGTGCAGATATCATAGGGAGCTCGTCGGGGAATAGGGATCTGCAGTTGAAAACAGGAAGAAGGGATGACCACCACTGTAGGTCTGCTCTTGCTTGGGTATTGAGGTAAACGTGATGATGACGATGTTTTGCTGAGTTCATTAAGGTTATCACACGTCGCAAAAAGGTCCGACCCCCTCTGACGACCCGAGCAGCCCAGCTTAGTTTTCCCACAAGGCGCTGAAGATGATGTTTCTGACACTTGCTCTTGGTTAAGGTCAAGTTCAAAATGTCTAATAGCTCAGTGACGTGGTCCCTGGGGAGCCGTAGTTCACGATTCACTGTATCCATTTCGACTCCCAGAAAGCACAGTGATTGACTGGGTTGAACAACCTTTGACCAGTTTATTGTGAAACCAAGCGACTGAAGTAAAGTGATGAGGGTGTCCACAGCTATTTGACACTGCTGCTGACTGGGTTCTATGATGAGGAAATCATCCAAATAAGCGAGCACTACGAAACCACGGCTGGCCATCATTCTACAAACTGATTGGGTTAGGCGGTGAAAAACCATAGGAGAGGTTCGAGCACCAAAGGGAAGGCGTTTATCAAACAAGAAAGTCGTGTTGGTAGTACCTTTAAAAAGCCAAGACATGCTAGTGACTTTCCAGCTGCTGGGGTGGGTCCCAACACTTCGGTACGCATGTTTTAGATCAACCTTGGCCAGACAAAAACCTGGTTTGGCTTTGCACGCTGCTTCATCAACTGTGGTATATTTGTAGTGGTCAAGGTCCATGTAGGAGTTTGCACTCAATGCAAGTGGTCGACTGCAGTCCATTATCATCCGCAGCTCCGAAGAGTCTCTTTTGGGTTAACAATGGTGGGGGGCGTGTTTGATGATGCAAAATGGCCTAGCGAGAGGCCCTTACACAGTTGCTCTTCAATCTGCTCTTTGGCCCCTGGCCTGAGCGC
>OX393568.1:17481338-17638838 GCA_947652115.1 Blastomussa wellsi | reverse complement strand
GATGTGAAAAATACCTCACTGACACTAGTCTTCCACCTAACCCTTTTCTGGGGCATCGTTAGTGGGTTGGAGTGTAGGATGCCCCTAAAATAAGGAGTAGTGGTAGTCTACAATGAGGCATGGTTCGTTAATGTGCCGCCAAATGAACGTGCCTGAAATCTAATGCACATATAGTATACACAAGTCAATGCGGGACCATGGGGTGCTAACACCACCAAGGTATTATTTCATCAAGATTAGTTCCTCTACTGGTGCATTTATATCTAACAGTTTCAACTCAAGAGACGATTTCGAAAAATAAAAACTAAACAGAAACACGTTATCAACCAGATAACAAAGGCAAGAACAACAAAGACAAAGACAAGAAGGAGAAACGAAACAAAAACGTTTTCCTTTTGCGACCGCTTTTACTAGTTTCAAGTATATTTTCATTATCGAGCTCCTCCCAGGGGTTTTAGGGAACAAGGGAACTGGAACAAGGGAACACCGATCAACTTTGAATAATATATTTTTTTAAACTTTCCGAGCCCCTAAAATATAACATATCTTACTTTCTTGAGTGTCAGGCGAGATTATTTTCGAGATGATTATTGTTAGGAGCTGTGCAACGTTCTGTTGTAGTTGGCAATGGAAAAGGCACAAGAGATGGAAGTAAAGCCCAGGCAGGCATCTGCTTTGATTATGGCATTCTGTTTACCTTCTACACCTCAACAGGTACCCTCCGCATGACAAGCAGTGTCAATAGTTTGGAAGACTATTTGAAGCATCGGCATCTGTTTGGAGAGACGTTTGGACTTCACACAAAGACTAGCACCTCGTTCATAGTAGAGTTCCCCCAGGCAATCGAGAGACTAGAGCAAGTTTACTCCTGTGACACAAACTGTTTCATTCGTTGTCATGGAAGATGAAAGAAAGATCCTGAAGTCTGTGTGACATCAAGGACCTGCTGGACCATTTTAATCCAAGTCTTACCACCAAATTTAGTATCAAAAGTCTTCTAACGCTTGTTCATAAATGAGAAGTGGTGCCACTGACATGCCCCTACAGCTTGAATTCGATTACAGATTCAGTAGGGCCGGTAATCAAAGAACGGTTTAAGAGGCAATTTTTTACACCCTTTGCGTACTTCACAGCTTCCAAGTCCTATTACCCACACTGTTTTCAACACCATCGTGATATTACAATGATTTACTCACGTTATGCCCTCCAAAGGCACACAAACTATTTGAAAAGCAGGTGAGTGAAATGAGGAACTGGAGAGCAATGTATGGTCAGAGTGTCCCCCAGAAAACAGTACGAAACATGACAACAAAGGACAATCCAGGAACTCTGTCCATAAATTTGTATGCAGCTGACTCTCTGACTGAACAACCCCTAGATTTCACAGTGCTGAGTGAAGCAGCAGCAGTCCCTCTACCACAGCCTCACCTTCTGAAACTCCCAACTCACACCTTCCAGTGGAGATTTCTTTATTGGTCAAGATCATACTTTAAAAGAAAGATCATCGAGGTACTTACTATCGATCTAGAAAAATAGCCCAACTTTGACAAATTAATTGCCAAGTTGCACAATTGTTTCCTTCGAATAACGGCGAGGATTTACCTCGGCGAAAACACCTGTGACTTTTTTCATTGCTTTTGAGTTATTGTTCTTCTGTTCTATATCGTTTTTAGGTTCTTTGTTACCTTGTTCCCTCTTTGTTTTACGTCACTGGCGAATTTTACAGGTTTTAACGCCGAGGAAAAAACTTCGCATGATGACACTACGTCGAAAACGTTCAGGTTTTATGATATTTTTTGTTTTAACCTTGTATATTATACCCGTTTAGAACTGAAATGTTTACCGTGTATGAATCAAAGAGAGGAACGTCATGAAGCGTAATTACCATTTTAATATCATCTCTTAAGTTTCTAGGGCTGATTTGGGATTTACGGCTACCCAGGCTGTTGATGAAACTCATTGCACAAGTGTAATTTTTATGTCAATTTAATTTTAAGCCAGGGTTACGCTATTGTTAACAGTTAACAGTTGACGCTGTCCCGGTTTGAACAGAAGGCCATCAAAAGTCGATCCGATCTAAGACCGAAAATATCCTGGTAAGAGAATTTACGACAGGTTGTAAATCCTTTCAAAGGCAGTGCGTTTGTTTTTTTTCACAGAGCGAATGCTCCAGAAGTAGATGGTCTCACCACTCGATTAGGCCTGGTGATAGGAACCGCTCGAATCATCCGTCGTCGAAACTTGCGATAAAAAATGGCATAGAGAATGGGGTTGAGGAAAAACGAGGTCTTTGCAAACACACTAGACGCACTAGTAGCAGTGGGATTAACGTTTTCCCCTAAAACATGAAGGAAGGAAACAACAGCATAAGGGGACCACGATACCATAAATGCCACTATGATAGCCAAATAGTACATTGCGGATTTACGATGTCTCTTCAGGAGAGCTTGGGTCATAGACATTGCTATTCGACCCAACTGTGTAGAAGTCTGAACGATGCTCTTAGAAACTTTATGGATCTTGTAGTAGCAAAACGTGATCACAGCGATAGGTAATAAATAGCAAGCAATAAACACAACTCCAAAATATGCCTTATCGCCCGCTAGCGATGACTCCCATTTAACAGAGCAAGTGGCATTGGTTCCTTCTAGGCCATATCTTGACCATCCGATCAGAGGTGCCACGCTAAAGCCCAGCGAGAAAGCCCAGGATGCCAAGATTATCAATAGTATTTGTTTGTTGTCAAAATACGAATCTCTGTAAAGAGATCTCGTGATATTCAAATACTTTCCTACCGAAATATTAGCCAAGTGGGTGATGGAAACGAGGGCGAATAAAAATATCATGAACGCGTGAGCCTTGCATCCAGCCATGCCAAATGGCCATTCCTCGTTGAAGTGTCGTGCGATCGAAAATGGAACAGCAATGGAGCAAGATAGAAAGTCACTTACCGCGACGCTGAGAATGAGGTAGCTTGGTGCTGACAGCTGGTGAACGTTTTTATAGATTGTAAAAATTACTAAGCCATTGAATATGATTCCAAGGAGACACACCACGAACTCGATGGTCAGGAAGATCGTGTCCCAGGTGCTATTAGCATACATGTCTGACAACAAACTTGAGTTCTCACCTTGGCACAGATATGCTTTTGGGCAATTGACCGTGTTTTGTTCTAGTCCTGATTTCAAATGGACGCCTTTTCTGGCGTTTGAAGTGTATCAACAAAGAACACGATCGCTTCGATTAAGCGACGGCACGATTTTCTTGTCACTTCCTTGACGTGGCGTTATTCTGTTTGGCAGGGGTTGTTCATTTAGAGCCTTTTAACGCTAAGCAGATGCTATTTCGCTTAAAATTTGGTCACCCACTGAATTCAATGTGAATTTTGTTCATTAGTTGACTCAAACCGGTGAGATCTAATATGATGTAAGGTTGCTCTTCTCATCCACCTACCATCCCCACGCAGGCATTTTTTCAGTTGTTTGACATCCACTCATTAACTAAAACGTGCCCCGGAGCCTGATTCTGTTCTTTACGTGTGATGGCTTAGTTTTAGTTTATTCCTTCAAGTCAACAGGTAGACAGCGACTAGTTTTTCACCTCTTTAAGGGCTCATACCTACCGAAAGAAAGGCTATTCAAATAAGAAAAATGACGGCATAAAATTAGTTTAATAAAATTGTTTATTTATAGTTGTTTCCCTTTTGTGCCTTACTTAACCAAAGAGCGTCCCCATGCTCAGTGAAGGCATCACAACTGTTATTCAATTGATTTTTTTATCAAACTTTTCACTATTTGGGGGTAATAATGCACAGTTTGGCAACCCGGTAAGGCAAATTTCCCTCCCAATTTTAGCCATTGAAGACGAGCGAAGTTGATAAGGCTAAGCATACAAAACTTTTCATCAGCACTTAAGACAGAGTTTTTAGGCTTTTTTGCTGATATTCCAATTCGTTCGCTTGTTTTTTATGTGTGTCTTTTTTTAATTTAAACATACAACGAGAAAAACCCGGAAATTCAACCACCACCAGATATCACTACATTACTATGTCAAGACGAGTTGAGCGATCTGGGCTCTCCTTACCGTTATTATTACTATCTGCCACTGTTTGCTGTTTTGTTAAGGATTTTAAAAGTATCTAAATTTGAAAATATCACACTACTTTTACCTCTATAAAACAAAAATTCGTTTGTATTATTTGGTAAATATTTCGAGAGGAGAGGCGGAAGTATCATTCACAACGTCTTGACACGTGCTATACAGCGACGGAAGCAGTGAATACACGTGAGGAGATGATATAGCCCAGTCGCTCTTGTCGACACCGATGTATAGATCTCAAACGAACAAAGTACAACGATTTTACATGAAAATGATTCCGCTCAACACTTGAAACCTACAAAATTCCGCTTCTGAGGTTTAAAGTGAAGGATTTTCAATAAATTAGATTATATTATCCCGATTGTTCCACATGACTTTATTAGTTATTTCTTGTCAGACTGATATTACGTCATGATTTCAAGATCAGAAAATCAAATTCAGCTATTATAGATCTAACTGAGCACATCCTCTGAATCACGCTGAGAAAGATCAAAGAATTTTCAAGAATCTACATGCCAGATACAGTCGTTTCTTCTCGCAAGGCTGTTAGTGATTCAGTTTAACGGCGTCATCATCTCCGCTTCACTGTATAAAGATGCTCAATAAAACACATTTTACGTGGTGAGTATCAACTGCTAGGCACCTCAGTCGGTGCCAGTAGATTAATGTTTTGTAGTTTCACGATTTACGACTTTCCTGTCTGTACATCGACAACGGAAGGGAAGCGTGGTAAAGCAGATCGGCAATTGTTGTTCAATATTGCCACACGGCGCATTATAACATCATAAACTTTCGCGATTATGTTCCCACACAGAAACAGATATTTTCCCTGCCCATTTTGCGCCCATGCTGTCTTTTTTAGAAGAAAAAGTTAACGCATGCCTCAGGTATATATTATCGATATCTTCATAACCTCATTGCACTTACCCTAGAAGCAACATGGCAATTGAAAGGTTGAAGTTAGACCAAGTCCAGATTACACTCAACTACTTGATTTCATTAAATATCTTTAATGACTGGAAGTACAATGCACATGAAAGAGTTATCAGTTTTATAATGCAAAGCCATTTGTGAAGAATATTTGAGCCTAACTGAAGCCACTGTGGCAAAGCCTGTCGACAGCAAAAGACACTTAGCCATTTAGATGTCTATTTAACCGGACGAGTTGTGGTGAAGAGTGGGAACACGAATACCACGTATTTTTGCTTTCTTTTTTTGTTGTTTTATTTACTCAAGCCAACCAGCCATAAAATATAAAATGTAAAACTTAAGGTGGTAATAAACCCTTTAAAGTATTAAATTATTCTACTCAATTTCAAACGAGCACGTGGGACTTCCGCGATATGCACGCGTTTGAACGTTATTTGTCTCATTGTGTAATGTCATTACCGAACGTTTCCGTCCTTGCCCACATAGAACACGTAACACTAATGATTACAGATTCTTACTAAGAGTGCGCTCACAGCCAGTAGGAATTGAAATTTAGAAACGTGGGTTTGAGTAGATTCTGAGAACTGCAGATCCCGGTTAACTGGCGGGAAAACTCGGAACTCTGGATAAACCTCACACCAAATTAAAATTAATAAAAGGGCGTTTCATTTTTAACCGGCTCTTGTAACGGTGCTTTATATACCATTTTCAGTAAGGAGGAGAGACGGAATTTAAGAAAATCGGGCGAACTAACTAAACTAGTAGACTGTTCACAGCCTCTCTATTTTTTAAACGCAAAAGAAAGCGCACGAGCAAATTAAAAAAGCTAGCCAGTTCTCTCGCGATTCATTCACCGCCTTCGATCGAGGAAAAATACGAAAAATTAGCGGACTGTGAACAGTCTAAACAAACTAGCTAAGTAGCTAACTAACTAACTAAGTAAGTATCTCACTAACTAGCTGACAAACAAACTAACTAACCAACTAAAGACGTCACATGGCACAGTAGTTTTACAGAGTTGGAAGGTCTTTGGAAACAAAAGCCATTGAGTGGAGCAGTTAATTAAGGGAAGTTTGCATGTCTGGCCAGCCCAGTTCAGCGTTGATATATTAATGGATGCGTTAATTACCGGATTGGGCAGGGGACTACAAGGCCATCCCTTAGCCATATCCTAAATGACTTTTTGTGCCTTATTGCTTTTGGGATACATAAACGATTGTTTAAATGAATTTATCGGGTGCTGCGTTTATTGCCAGTTGCCCATGATACTGATAACCACAAACATGCAGATGGCTTGATAGTGTTGTCCAACAAAGGGAAAATTACCTTCTTCATCATATCAGGTCCACTTTCTTGAGTAATCCAAGGTAGGAATCTATAGCTAGAACGTGTAGTGAGCCCGGGGGACTCCCACTTGAAAGAGATTGGGATGCTTGTTGGCTCACTTAGGGACGTAAATTTTCGATGTTTGGTCTCGCTTAGGATGTTCCGGGGAAAAAACGAAAATATTTTTTTCCCAGCAAAGCTTCCGACGAGAAACCCCGTCTGTTTCATATGGGAGTCTCTCTCCGCGCGGAGTGGTGAGTGTCTCCAAACGCACCACATTGGATGGCTTTCTCATCCTGAGACTGCATCCCCCTGGCAAGCTGTACACCCATTTTCCAGCCCAAAGTTTGCCGAAATTCCTGACGAATTCCCTTTTTCTCTTTGTGATCCCCATTCCAAGTGACAAAAATCCTACAGGCTTTTCTCGACTGTAATAGCCTTGAACGGCTTAGAGCACAAACAGGGCTGAATGAGTTGGAGCATCATTGATGTTCTTCATAGGCACAACAGTTTGTTTGAAAATTTCATGTAATACGAAACTGGCCATGGTCAACCCACGGCAAACAGCTACAATAGGAAATCTGAGAAAACCGCGAAGGCCACGAGTAATGCTTTTTACTTGTACAAAGAAACCAAGTGTTTCGATCACAATGTAATTGGAACGGTCCTTCCTACTCAGGAAAAGTTTCTGAAAAAAGGAATACCCTCACTGCGCCATAAATCTTTCTCAAGCTACTGTCATGGTCCGCTACAAACGTGTTTTTCCGTTGGGAAATGAAATAGCACGGTCGTTTCGACAGAAAAGTTTTCAAATGGTACACACTCGCCCTGTGCTATAATGTTTCTTGAAAACTTGCACTGTATTTTATCTACTTTATTGGTCTGTGTTGTATTGTGCTGTGCTGTGCTGTGCTGTGTTATGTTGTGCTGTGCTGTGCTGTGCTGTGCTGTGCTGTGCTGTGCTGTGCTGTGCTGTGCTGTGTTCTGTTGTGCTGTGTTGTGCTGTGTTGTGCTGTGTTGTGCTGTGCTGTGCGGTGCTGTGTTATGTTGTGCTGTGTTGTGCTGTGCTGTGCTGTGCTATGCTGTGATGTGATGTGCTGTGCTGTGCTGTGCTGTGCTGTGCTGTGCTGTGCTGTGCTGTGATATGATGTGACGTGCTGTGCTCTGCTATGCTGTGATGTTCTGTGCTGTTCTATGCTGTGCTGTGCTGTGGTGTGCTGTGTTATGATGTGCTGTGTTGTGCTGTGCTGTGCTGTGCTATGCTGTGATGTGATGTGATGTGCTGTGCTGTGCTGTGCTGTGTTGTGTTGTTTTGTTGTGTTTGTATCATATTTTCCTTTATCATCGGTTTTTCTACACAAATGGAAAGCGCTCGAGACTACAAAAGGAACTTTCATGGAGGTACAAACCAACGTCAATGAGAACTCTCAAACATGCCTAATGGGAACTATTGTTCAAAGCCGAAAATACTAATAGTTAACTAAAAGACGATACAACTAAGAGTTTACATCATCCATGTGCGGGCTAACCTAGTCCTTCAACAACCTTCCGATTTTTCGGCATTGGTAACCTTTCAATGAACAAGACCATGTTTCTCTGACACGTTGCTGCGAATGGTTTAGTCTTGTAAGGAGCAGCTCTGTACAAAATAAAATTCATGCACCAATCCATGTCTAGAAAAAGTATTGACTGTTTATTATCTACACAAAGACTAACTTGAATAAATTAAATAATTCCCCTGCATTTGGTTACATGAATTTAAGTAAACAGTGCTCAGTTTTCAGTCCATATTCATTTAAATTTGTTAATGCATGACTTTGCGAAAAATAAATCCGGAAAATGCGAGAACAGTTGCTTCAGCTTGACAACACGATACATGCTCCTTGACAACACTTTTTCCATCGACTACTGCATGCCTCTAAATTCTTTAAAGTAGAATAAACTATATTTTAACTGCGGTATTGAATGTTGTATAGAATTTATATCAATCACTTTGGTAAGTAATTGCTGCAATTGAACACAGAAACAGAACAATCGTGAATGGGCAGCACAATACGTAACTGAAGTTCGTACCTCGCCTTGTAAAATTCCCCGTAATTTGCTTGTATCTTTTTACCATATTTAACCTGGAAAGCGAATACAAAATTGAATATCATCCCAATGCTCTCCGCAATGCACTTAATTTTATTTCCTTAGTGAACACGGTAAATAGTAGTATATCCAAACTGGCCACTGTTTCACGGATCGCTGATTAAGAATTGGGAAATAATAGGACCCATTGTTCTATGTATGAACAATGAGGTGGATCCGGAGCGCAGGCCAGGATGGACATAAGGAAAAAGATGGGTGGGTGGGTGGGCACATGAACAGAAATATCAACCAGTCCTTCTAACACCCCACCCAACCCAAACACCCTATCACTTTTTCTCACAAGAACAAGCTTCGAACTGGCGGCCGTGAGTTTACGGGAAAACAGGAGGACACGAGGTGGAACAACGCATATTTATACTCTTGAATATATTAACCAGAGTGAGTCACATACTTTCCGTTACATTCCAGCGCTTAATCAGCTCCCGTTGGGAACATTGGCCAGTCTGAATAGTAGTATATCCAAACTGGCCACTGTTTCACGGATCGCTGATTAAGAATTGGGAAATAATAGGACCCATTGTTCTATGTATGAACAATGAGGTGGATCACTCCGCGAGGCAGTGGAACAGTCGTCCCATAGCGAAAAGAGCCCCCTCCCACACAAACATCCCATATTCCCATACCTCACAAACCTATCCCAAAACTTAATCCCAAACCTAATATCGCCTAAAGAGTTTGATCAGTAACCTTCCCAGGCGCCCTAAGGTGCATTCGCAGAGGGGGATTTGCGCTTCAAAGTGTCATCTTTAGGGAATGCCTGTACAAAGTTCTTCACGGAGTTCATGTCCTGATATAATCGAGTTAGATCAGAAGTAGGATTGTGCTCATCCACAGCCTCTGTCAACAGGGCACTTGGGCTGTCATGGCGAAGCACCTTCTCAAGTTGAATGTAGTAACTAGCTGTATGTGTGCTGTAGGCGGTTTCTGGGTAAGCATGCATTCATGGCCTGGGACTGATGCCCTAGCAACGGTCCCTGGGAGAGTTGTCCAGCGAACTACCCGTTCCCGAAATGATGCAGCTGCCGCCATTGGGTCAAAATCGGGCGAAATCTCCCAATCAGGTACCTGGAATTGCTGAATACATTGTCTTTTGGATGGCGGCTAAAGGGAAAACATAGAAAACAAAAAAAAAAAAAAGAAGAAACGAAGAAAAACGGGTGAGAACCAGAGTCCCCCAGGGACCAGCGAAGGGCAACAGTCCCGGCGCAACTGCAAGAGTCGGGCACAAAGGGCTTTAGAGAGCCCTGGGACAATTGACCCCACTGGACTTAAGGGACGAGAGGCATCTAAGCGTAAAAATGCACAGAAAAAGGGGTACAACAGATAATTAATTTGGACACATTTTATTTCAGCTCAAATAGCATACGAGGAGAAAAGGTGTACACGAAAAAAATACTTCAAATTAAGTCAAAGTCAATTAGAGGTCTGACGGCAGTTTCGGGCCGTGTGCCCAAAACGGTGACACTTGTAACACCTGACATTTGTTGCCGTTGACCTCTGGGTACCCCCAGCCCCGGGGTATGGCCATTCCTGAGGGGGCCTGGGGTATGTTGGAGCACCATTTCCGGATTGCTGATGGGATACCACGGGCTTGTACATTTTGGCGACAGTCTTGGCGACTTCCTTCTCGATGTCGCTTCCCAAGATGTGTGTCACGAGATCACCCAGTCTAGGGCCGGGAGGCAGCTTCTTGCAATTAGTAAGAACCGCAGTATACTTTCTGAGATCAGGGTGTGCTGAACGGCGACCAACATCCTCCAGATGCTCCAAGGCCCCAATTAACGCGTAGGGGTCAAAAGCTTTGGGTGGACGGGATGCTAGCTGACGGACCATCAGCAGGGCCTGATCGACCATTGATGTCTGAGCTGCCTGCACTACTTGATCGCGGAGCTGTCTAACTTGATCCTAAGCAAAATACAAAGATTGGCGTTTAGTCGGTTATAAACAGAATTCACGTCTCTATTACTCACATCAAACACTCAAGTCAGCCAATCCCGACAGCAAGGTTTATATTTAGTATAAACAACCCCTATTGGATTACACAACACAACATCAAAATCCCTAGTGAGGAAATATGGTAACTCGGAAACTGAGCGAGGCTATAAATTTACCCACCCCTCAAAAATGATGAGTTAACCTCAAGCACATAAGGAACAGGACCGCGAGCAGCATTCATGCTAAGGCAGAGTAATCACAAGCCCAAATAAACAATAGGCGAAGCACCCGAATCTCAATTATCGGGATCGGCAGAAAATTTGACGAAGAAACAAATTCAGTATTTAGGACTGGATTAAGTGGATTCAATAAACAGGCTCCAAGTAGTTTAACAAGACTGATTAACAACAATGAGCGTGTCCAGTCATAGAGTAAAATCAATCGAGTACAGAGTTCAGATACCAGTGAAATAATCTTGCCTAGACGGCACCAGAGATAAATTAAAATGCATTCCCAGCCCGAGAGGCCTAATGATACGTTTCAATTTACCGACTACGAAGCTCAGTTGGCACCAGCCCCACCTAACTGGGACATAATATAACTTCACTTAACGCATGTCCAGCCCGAGAGGCCCAAACAGGAAAAGTTTCCGAGAAAGCAGAGTACAGTATAAATGGCTAAACACACCTAAATATAGCATCGGCACCATATCCAGTAAACATGTCCGGCCTGCGAAGCCCAAACTAAATTAATTTCCATGAATACGAAATTAAGTAAACACCAAACATACCTTAATGGCACCTGAAACACATTTAGTAAATGTGCCCGGCCCGAGAGGCCCCAAACAAAATAAATTTCCCCGAACACGAAGTCCAAAAAAAAAAAAAAGAAACGCCAAATAGACCTAAATGGCACCTGAAACACATTCAGTAACGTGCCCAGCCCGAGGGGTCCAAAACAAATAAATTTCCCTGAACACGAAGTCCAGTAAAACGCCAAACATACCGAGATGGCACCTGAAACACATTCAGTAAACGTGCCCAGCCCGAGAGGCCCACACTAGAATTAATTTCCCTGAACACGAAGTTCAGTAAAGGCCAAACACACCTAAATGGCACCTGAAAGACATTCAGTAAACGTGCCCGGCCCGAGAGGCCTAAAACTAGAATAAATTTCCCTGAACGCAAAGTTCAGCAAACGCCAAACAGACCTAAATGGCACCTGAAACACATTCAGTAAACGTGCCCAGCCCGAGAGGCCCAAAACTAAGATAAATTCCCCTGAACACGAAGTCCAGTAAACGCCAAACACACCTAAATGGCACCTGAAACACATTCAGTAAACGTGCCCGGCCCGAGAGGCCCAAACTAGAATAAATTTTCCTGAACACGAAGTCCAGTAAACGCCAAACATACCTAAAAGGCACCTGAAACACATTCAGTAAACGTGCCCGGCCCGAGAGGCCCAAAGAAACATTCTTCGCCGAACACCGAGTTCAGCAGTGACCAAAACAAGCATACAGATATAGCGAAGCGGTGAACCGAAATATAGTAAAGCAACTAACATGACCCAAGACCAAACTGCGACTATAAACAAGATGAATAAGGGATATTTACCTCTAAATTCATAGCTTGCTGCGGTTGCGCTTGCTGAGCTGGTTGTTGTGGCCGTTGAGGTTGTGCCGGAGCCGGAGCCAGTGGAGCCGGTGGAGCTGGTGGGGCCGGCGGACGTGGAACTTGAGCCATAAACGAGAGAACAGTAAACGAACAAGCTTCGAACTGGCGGCCGTGAGTTTACGGGAAAACAGGAGGACACGAGGTGGAACAACGCATATTTATACTCTTGAATATATTAACCAGAGTGAGTCACATACTTTCCGTTACATTCCAGCGCTTAATCAGCTCCCGTTGGGAACATTGGCCAGTCTGAATAGTGGGGCATTGGGCGTTGAAACAATAGAGGACACTCCTAAACAAAGCCTCTAGCCCTGATAACAAAGAAGTCTATTGTTAAGGAGAACGAATGAAAAAATATGTTCATATGAGGTGCTGGACTACTCTAAATAGTAGTCTAATTTATTTTTGTCGTACGTTTCAACCATTCGATGTTTCTCTGTACAATTTCATATACTCTCACGACCAATACAAAGAAATCGAGACAAAATAAATTTGGATTAGCTCTACCTTCCTCAGGGTATTTCACGTCCTAGATAGCTAAGGTTGAATGTGAATTTGAAACTGAATGTAATTTTCCGTAGGTAAGTAAGATAAGTCTGCAGTCGGGCCTAGTGACCCATCAGGCCGGAGCTTATCCCGGTTTCTGTAGCATGAAGCGACAGAGAGTATTTCTACTCCCCCCTGGATGGGATGCTAGTCCATCGCAGGGTTACCCCCCAGCAGTAAATTCGCTGGTACCCATTTATACACCTGGGTGAAGAGAGGCACTGTGAGAGTAAAGTGTCTTGCCCAAGAACACAACGCAGTGGCCCGGCCAGGACTCGAACCCGGACCGTCCGATCCTGAGAGTCCAGCGCACTAACCATTAGGTAAATTCAGTTACAACAGTGTCTTAACCACTTGCTCAAGGCCAGTTCTTTTAACTTAACGCTAGGTACACATGGATAGGAAAAACTGTTTGAGTTTGAAAATGTTCACTTAAATGTCATGAAATATTTTAAGCAATTAAATACTTCCATAACTTGCGCGATCTAAGCTCTCCGTGCCCCCATCGTACTATTTAACATTTGTCACTGTTTTGTGTTTTGCTAGAGAAAGTAATCGTACTATTTTTATCTTTATAAAATTAAAAAGAAGAAATTCATTTTTATTACTTTTCATGCAACTTCTCCATTTCGAAAGGGCGAAGTATCATTCACAGCGTCTAGACACGTGCTATGCCGTGACGGAAGCGGTGAATACACGTGAGAACGAGGTGCAGTCCGGTCGCTTTTGTCGAGACCGATATCTATTTGAGATGCCAAGAGGATAAAATGTGCGACATTTACACAAAAATTATGTCAATTAACAGTTTAAAATGGCGAAATTTCGATTCTGGGGTTGAAAGTGAAGGTTACCAATATAATTGCTCCATGTTTGTGATGTTCCACTTCGTTACTTAATTTCTCGTGAGACTGATATTCATTAACTTAGGATTCAGGAAAGCCAATTAATACTATTTATTGATCTAACTGAACACATACTCCGAATCACGCTGAAATAGATAAAAAATATTTGAATAATTGACTTGCTAAAGGCAGGGGTTTCGTCTCACGAGGCTGTTACCGACTTTGGTGGGCACATTTAGTCATGCACACCTCCGGTTCACTGTGCTGAATAACGATGATCAATAAAACACCTTTTACGTGGTGGATCGGTAGATCAATGCTTTGCAGTTTCACGATTTATGACTTTCCTATCTGTATAGCGGCAACGGAAAAACAGCGTGGTTAAACAGAGCGGCAACTGTTGCCCAATATTGCCACGCCGCGTCATAACCTTTGGCGACTTTGCCCCCACTAAAAACAGATATTTTTTGCCCATTTGTGCGCATGTCGGCTTTCTATAAGAAGAAAAAGCGAGGTAGTTCGCAGCTCTCCAGAACCTCTAATTTCATTGGATCTTAATTACGAGCAGCTCTATTGTTTTAGGACTAGTAATAGTGTCCGTTGTTTTTTTATTATTATTGTAACCCACAGACAATACAATACAATACAAGGGGTAAGTTTCTAAAGAAACTGTGGTGCTGCGTCGGTGGGAAGTATAACAATATAATTTGGTTTTATCAACTGGGTTGATAATGTCAATTGGCCACCGTAAAGAGATTCAAGTGCTGACGTTTCGAGCGTTAGCCCTTCGTCGGAGCGAATCAAGGAATTGTGCATCGTGTGTCTTTATATACAGAAAGATGGAGCTTCGCTATTGGCTGGTGCCTGGTAACGTGAAAACAACGGAATAAATTAGTTGAATACAATACAACACCAGCTATTTACAGTACGCCACCTACATTGTTTATAATACTCTTATTACGCTATTTACAACATTATGAACTTTTTGCTACAAACTTCAAGCAATTTGTGTCAGGCAAAGCATGGATGGAGCAGGAAAGCGCTGAAGGAATTACCTATTTCAGGGGATTTAGAAAAGTAATCTTATGTGCATGAGATAGCGAGATAGTTAAGGTTGATTTGTATTTCTCTGTAATAAGAAGGGGTTCTAAACATTTCCACTTTTCCTGGTTTGTGTCACCTAGCGAGCGATTTCAGATAGAGTTGAAAAGCTTCTATTTTAGGTAGACTTTTCTTACTTTTACGGATCCAAATAAAATATCTGGCTAGCAGAAAACAGAAATTAATTTGGCAATGATTTTTCGAGCAGTCCGGTGTCAGTCCTAAAGCAGCAAAAATGTTTAGCGAGTAGTTTTCTGGAAGTACTTGGGAAAGCTTTAACCATTGGGTTAATGATGAATTCCAGAAAGAAGAAACTTTGGAGCAGGACCAGAAGAGGTGTGTTAGTTTTTCCGGTTCCTCTTTACAGAAAGAGCAGTTTGGTTCATCTTGTACGCCAATTTTAGTTAAGAAATCATTACCTTATTATAGGAATAGAACGAAGCATGTTAACAACGCGAACAAAATTTACGCGTTATAAAATTTACGCGAATTTTTGAAAAGTTATGTTTACACACATTTAATTAACGAATTTCGGTGTTGTACATTCGCATAATTAAGACACGAATTTGATATTTTTCGCACTTCTTTCTTTATAAAACAACAACGTCCAACAACAAAATTTGCTCTTTATTTCCAGCAAGGTAGCCATACAAACTATGGCATGAAATGGGATGACAAAAATGCGATAAATATTTTGCGCAAGAAAGTTGAAGAAGTGACTCATCCCCTCGGAGAAGACGATCGGTATACTGACGAATCTAAGGACATTTTGAAGTCAATATTAAATGAAGATGCGTCAACGGACTCTGACGGAAACGTAGATGAATTGTAACTTTGCTGATAAAAAGGTGTCTTAAAATAATGATGCTTTCAATCAACGTCAATTTAATTAACAATGAGGTAAATTAAGATACGTCAAATTAACGCGAATTTTTGAAATTCGCGTTAATTACATGCATTGTTAATTTCCTATAATAAGGTAGTTGATATCTGTCTATGTAAAAGTTTGAATTGGAACTCAAAAAGTTTTGTATTTTTGGTGGATTGGAAGGCTAGTGGATAGGCTTCATTCCATTTAATTTCTTTTGTATCTTTAGTATTGCAATCATCAAACCATTTCTGTTGAGTAGGAGGTGCAGAGTTTTTGGAAACCAGTTTTTTATACACGAGTGGGCTTGTTCTATGTGATTTCTCTATTTTTTCCGAAAAACTTTCATATTCAGAGTCTTCCAAAATAAATTTGTTTTTGTGCATTTGCCAAAGGCGTTTCAAGTGCAAATATAAGACCGTAGTGTCTGAGAGGACAAGTTTTAACGCTGAAGTTTGCCTGCAATTCAGGAAAAGATAAAAAGTTATTTGTATCATCTTTCAAATGTTTCACTTTTATTATACCTTTATAATGCCATGCAGGGTAGAAGATGGGTGAATTATCGATTCTGATCAGTCAATTGTGCCATAGTTTTTGGTTGAGGAACTGATTCTGAGATATAATTCTATCTTCAAAATTAGCTTTTGTCCAAATGGTCACAATTTCCTTGATGAAGCTATCCTTAAGTCGAAGCATCATTATGTCTACAGTGTTGAGATTACTTGTAAAGATTATTGGACCTCCATGCGACTCTTACTCCACATTAAAGAAAAAGTTCCATTTTCCCTGATTCTCTTTGTCTAAGTATTTTTTAACCCATGTAGCTTTTAGGGATTTGATAAAACAGTCAACGTCTATCATTTTGAGGCCGCCGCCTGGGTAATCGGTAATGATGACATTCCGTTTAATTTTATCTGTTTTTCCGCTCCAAAGGAATGAAAAGAAAAGTTTGTTTAGTTCTTTGATGACTTTCTCATTTGAAAGAAGAGGAGATAATACATAAACGATTTGAGAGGCGACTAGACTCTTTAGGACTGTTTTTTACCCATTAGAGAGAGTCTGTGGTATTTCCAACAGCTTAAGACAGTCTTTACCTTTTCAAGTTTTTCGTTATAATTTAAAGTTGTAGTTTCTTCTGAAACAACCGATAGCCAAACACCTAGGGCTTTCACCTTGTTTTTTGGCCACTGGAAGTTTCTTCCAGGTAGTGATATTTCGCAGCTCCCACATTTTGGTCCGATAAAAAGAGCTTCTGTTTTTTGTCATTTAGTTTCAAACCAGAAACTTTATAAAAATCATCCAGAGTTCGGAGACAGTTTATTAAAGATTCTCTCGACCCATTTAAAATTAAAGTCGTGTCATCTGCGCATTGACTTAACTTAATTTCCTTGTTGTTTACCAGGATCCCTTTAATATTTTTGTCTTTACGAATTGTTTTAGCTAACACTTCAGCTGATAGGACGAACAGATAAGGTGAAAGGGGGCAGCCCTGTCGGACACCCCTTTGAATTTGAAAAAAATCGCTTGTCCAGCCATTGTTTAAGACACAACTTTCAGAAGATTGGTAGAAGAGGTTTAACCATTTTATTATGCCAGTACCGAAACCAAAATATTCTAAAGTGCTCCTGATGAAGGGCCATTCAATTGTATCAAAAGCTTTTTCAAAGTCAAGAAACAGTAGCAACCCTGGTATATTTTTCTCATTTGTATAGCGAATGATGCTGTCGATTAGTCGGATGTTTTCTCCAATGAATCTACCTTTAATAAAGCCTGTCTGATCGTTATTAATTAAGTTGGGGAGGAAATCTTTAAGGCGTTTAGAAATTGCCTTAGCCGCTAGTTTATAATCACAGTTGAGTAGAGTTAGGTGTCTCCAGTTCTTAATAAAATAAGGCTCTGCATCTTACGTCGGGATGAGTTTGATGATTCCCCTTCTCTGAGTGACCGAAAGTTGACCTGTATCATATCGCTGATGAGAGTGGTGGATATGTCATTCCAAAATATTTTGTAAAACTCTGCTGGCAAACCATCTATGCCTGGGTTTTTTTCTGATTCCATAGATTTTAGAGCATCTAGGCACTCCTTTTTGGTAAGCGGACCTTCGCACGCTTCCTGTTCGTAATCTTTAAGGACTGTGCCGTTTTCACCATGGAAAATCGTTCAAGTTGTCAGCCACACTTTTAGATCCATAAAGGTTCTGAAAGAAAGAGGCGCACTCGTTCACGATATCCTCGTTAGAAGTAACAAACTGGTTGTCGCTTATTTTGATTTGGATTATTGCCCTTTGGATATAGTGCCGTTTCACTAGATTTAGAAAGTATCTAGTATTCTTCTCTCCTTCATTATACCATTTCGTTTTAGATCTCAAAATGGCACCCTTGGTGCGTTCTTCAATATTTTTTTTAAAGTTCAGGCTTTTGTTCTTAAATTTCTTCCACGGTGTGAAGTTTGAGTATCGTTTGAATTTCTTTTCTCAAGTTCTCCTTCTAATTTTGCAATTGTTTGTTCCAGGTCTTTTTCTCGTTTTTTTTTTTTGTTTGTTTACTTTTGGTCTTAGCATATAATAGTAATTTCTCACGCACTTTTAGTTTTACCATTTCCCAGAGGAGTGAAGGGTTCACCGTGTCATCTCCTCTATACTCATCGAGTGTTTCTTGAATGATTGCCTTAATTTGATTAACGTAATTCATTTCAGTCAAAAAGGATGTATTTAGTTTCCAGAGACCAGGTCCCCTTGGATTCGAGTGTAGTAGTATTTTAACCATTATCATAGAGTGATCTGATTTATAGCCAGGAGATATTTCTGCGTTGACTGTCATATTTGCGACACTTGGCTCACTAAAAAGAAGTCTAATCTACATTGTACTTTGGGGTGTCGTTGTCTCCAAGTATATCTTTTGGCTTCTGGGTGCAAAACCCTCCATGCGTCCATTAAATCAAGGTTCTCAGAAAATTCGTGGATAATTTTGACGCTATTTTGGTGAGATTTTGCAAGGCCACCGCTTTTATCATTTTCTAGATCAAGCACTAGATTGAAATCCGCTCCTATGACAATATCCTCGCTTGTGAAGTCAGAGAGGTGGTCAAAAAAATCTAAAAAGAAGGCTGGGTTATCTTCGTTGGGGGCATAGATGTTAGCTAGTGTTAAGATTTTTTCGTTTGCTTTTATATCACAAACAATGAAGCGTCCTTCAGGGTCAATGTAGAGCTTTTGAATTTGAAAATGAAAGTTATTATTAAAAAGGATACAAACTCCTGCTTTATTACTCTTATAGGACTGGTGCTAGAAATAGCTTTGTATCCCCATTCAGCAGATCATATAGAATTAATATTTTCGGTGCAGTGAACTTCCTGTAGCATGTAAATTGAAAATTGTTTTGTTCGTTTAGCATTATCTCTAAGTCCCCTGACATTCAAAGAAGCTATTGTTAAAGCCACAATGATTCTTAAGAAAAAATACCTTCACACTTTGTTACCCCCACAATGCGATGACTGCACACTGTAGCTCTGTTTAGTGTTAAACATTTGGCAAAATAGCATGTATAGAAAGATAAACAAGCAAACACTTACAAACGAATAAAACAGCTTTTTAGTTTGGGGCATTCGAATAGAAAGGAAAAGCGAGTGGTTTTGTGAAAGCTAATAAGGGCTGGCTAAAATGGTCGCTTTGTCATATTAGATAACTAAGAAAAAGTTGATGGTAAAGGAAAAAAACCTGTGTGGCGGAGACAGGAACTGAAAGTAAAAATAAATCTTAATATTTTGCAGAATTACAACAAAAAAATAAATAAAAAGAAGCATGAACAAATAGTCATTTCCAGAATATTACCGGGTGGCCAGAGTTTACCTCGAATAAACAGTTTGTCCGGTGGGCCTCACTAAAGGAAGCAGGGATGTTGGTCTTTCTAGCTGTTTTAAATGCGTCCATTTGTTTTCTTCTTCTTGTAACTATCTCGTGAGGAAGATCTTGGTACATTTTGAAATCGCTACCTTTCAGACGATGGCGTAGAGAGAGTATTCGTTCGGAGTCCTATGATAGGTCTGGGCCTCTTGTCATTCTTCTTTCCCAAGCGGTGTACTCTTTGTATCTCTACCGTACTTGCATCTTCAAGCCCCAGTTCTGTCTCGAGGAAATCGCGAAGGACTGATTCTGTGTCCGCACGGCTGTCATATTCTTCTACAATGTTCTCAAATTTTAGATTTTCACGTCTCGAGTACGCCTCTAAAAAAAGATTTTTATCCTCCAGCTCTTTAAGCTTAGCTTGAAAGTCTTTATTCTCCTTCTGCAAATTCGCTAGGTTTTGATTAGTTTTCTTTTGATATTTATCCAGACTCTCTGTAGATTCAAGGTGCTTCTTATCGGTATCGTTCAAGCTCGTCTTCAAGTTTTCGATATCTCGGGTTGCGGTCGCGTGAGAGCTTTCCAGACTCTGTATTCTTACCTCCAGTATTTGCAGGAACTCTTGAACCACGCTAACAGCTCTCTGTATATTATCTAGCTTTTCAAGCTTTCGATTAATTCCGTTAAGTGATTGTTGAAGTCCTTCGGCCATGTTTAGAGCCGCGAAGATTTCGTCTTGGTCGTCGCTTTCTTCTTCAAGCGCTTCGTTCAGATCTACGTTTACACTTTTTGGCTTTTTGGCTTCTGGAGAAGTGTTCGACTCATCTGACGAAGAATTTCTATTTCTTCCTTTGTCGAGAGTTCTTTTAAACAAGGCGGCCATCAACTACTAGGTTCAAAATAAGTATAACATAAAAGAAAGGTAGACCGCCATTGCTCGCCCCAATTTCTATTGTTACTGTTGTTGTTTCATCATTTTTTCAGCCAATAATGTGGGACCTTGTAAAAAGCTGCGTATTGCCCCGAAAAAGCCAACAATTCAACTACCACTGAGGCATATGTACCGTTCTGAATTATCTTATCCCGAACTTTGTGGTTGTTACTGGGACAGCATTGTCCACAATTTCTTTCATTTCTTCTGCAGATAGCTCACCGAATCTGCTTTTTTCCATCAATTTTTTATGTCGACGAAACTTGGCTTCACGCGAAAAGTGTTATGGTGAGGGACATTTACCACATTCGCTTCCATATAAGGTCAAACGCAGGTATAACGGCTGTTAGTAAATTCTCAACCTCGGATAATGCAATTTTAGCTTTCTCATTGGTTCCCTAGATCTCGGTTACCAGCCATTATATCTGCGTTTGACCTTATATGGAAATGAATGAGGCAAATGTCGCTCCGCATAAAATGTTTCGGTGAAAAAAGGCATTTTTCTTCAAAGCAAACAGGTAAACTCTACTAAGAAGCACGAAGTTCGATGTGAAACATTTAATCGAAAATGCTTGTAAATATACAACAAAAACGAGTGAATATTAACACAGCGTTTACGGGAAGATCCGAACGCGACCGACACAATATTCAGTTCCCATAAACAGAAAACAGAGTATCACCATAAGTAAGGCTAGCAATTCAATAAAGTTTGTTACCTTATATCTGGTCAAGGCTTCTCAGACCTTCTCAGTTCCAGCGGGGCCACGCTTTCAAACGAGCACAATAAACCTGGCAGACGAAGCGGCAAATTTTTGCGAAGGTAACCTAATATAATCTTTACAAGTTTACATGATCGGCTTCCGACAGATCGGCTTCCGACATCGCTTCTGAGCTAATCTTTGCTTCCACACAGTTAATTTGGAATCAGTCTTGATCAATCGGGAGATCGCTGGACAGCTGTAGACAATAAGCACGATTTGGCTTGTACAGGTAATGGAATGTTCAGCTTCGCCTGATATTTCGGATCTTCCCGTTAACCAACATCGTTTGTCAAGATGTTCCACTATAAAGACAACTTTAGAGGGGATTGCGCCAGGAATAAGAAGCTGTTTCTCTCCCTCTCCTTTTCTACGTGTTTCATTCAACTTACAGAGCGAACAACGCACCATTGATTTTGCCGCTTTTTCAGACAATCGCTTCGTTTAGGTCAAACTGAAATGTGTATTGTTTCAAAATTCCTACGACAATAACCGAGGTTGAGAATTTACTAAAAAAATTATTCCATTCGCCCTTGTTTGATATGAGGTGATTATAACCAACTCGCGCTGAGCGTTCGTTGGTTATTTATCACCTCATATCCAACGCGGGGTTATGGAATAATTGCTAAGTAACCGAGATCCAGTGAACCAATGAATTGCATTATCCGAGGTTGAGAATATGTGGTCAACTCAGCTGATATATCTGTTATGGACACCGTTCATTGCTATATTGGGCAGGGGCAGTAGAACGCCATTCCTTGGCCCTCCTATGGCCCTCTTAGCTAAATGCCTATTTACATCATGTAATTTGTGATTGCACCGTGTTATCATAAATTACTATTTTGCCGACACGTATCAGAGGTCTGGAGAGGGTGTTAGTGAGCGGTAAGTTATGGGATTTGTGTTTGTATTTCGCGGTCGTTAGGAAGGTGAGACATTCTACGGTCAGCCTTCACCGTGTTAGGTTGCTTTTCTTTATTACTTGTGTGTTTATTGATGTTTATAGTTTAGGCGCTAGCATACCCTAAAACCCCAAGGATTGCACCACTTCTTTGGTCGGGGGTATACGTTCCCCGTGTTTTTTCCACTTGCTGGTTTTTTTGGGGTTTTCGTGTCCGGCTTTGGTGCTCCTGTTTTTTCGTTTATAGATAATATTTGATATTTGTACATATCTGCATATATGTTAAATAAACGGCACGGTGGCTTGGCTGGCCCACGCGTCCATATATGAACATTGTTGTGTTGTTTGTACCGGTTGAGTAGTGGCGGCAAAATTTAGAATTTCCAATATATAAACGGTTGTTTACTGAATTCAAATGGGCACTAATTTTATTTGTGGCAGCTGCCTTTAAAAGTTAAGCAACTGCAAAACCTGCAAGGTTAGTCAGATAAAAGAAATTTTCCTTCCATGCTGGGTCCAATTTTTGGATTTATCCAAGGTAAGAGCTCCGCACTTGTTGACGGTTTCACCAAGCGCACTTCAATAGAAAGCAAAAATAGAAAATAGACCTATCGGTTGATAGATGGCGTAATGAAAAATTCATGTATTAACGGCATTTTTAAACGAACTAATGTTTGTGATTCCCAGATCCAGACACCCAAATCACATTTTTCCTGTGAAAAAATAGCCATCTCCCAAACCCCATTTTACCCCTTCAGGAGACTGTCAGTTATGAAGCCTTTACAGAGCGCAAGGAGGACTGGTTGAGTTGGAGCATGATTGAGGACCATTGAGGTTATAAACAGACAGAGCAAAGCAAGTTACAGTACAAGGTTCCATACCATGCTGTTATCAGTTATAAAAAATAAAAAAAATCAAGATCGTGGAATACTGGCCTGTTCAGGAACCGGCGACAAACAGGTCTCAGCCGATTACATCGTAAACTGGCGCTATTCTGAATACACGTGACCCTGAGCAGTGGATGAGCTGTTTGCACGTGACGGATTTCTTTCGTTCGCAAACGTAAACCTAAATGAGAAGGCTGATAGCACACCTTAAAAGGGCGAATTTATTGCCCAATATTTCGGTTAGACAAACTAACCTTTTTCAAGGGGTGAAAAGGCTAAGTAAAAACGGATATAAACGGTTAAAATGATGCTTATGAAAATATGAAATATGATTGGCTGGCAAGAATGGTAGACATAAACGACTACAAAAATAAAATATAAAAATAGAGATCTAAATAGATTAAGGTTAATTCCGCAGGGTTAAAGGGTCTTGCCCTTGGAGATTAAAAACGACCCCAGTCTTGCTTTCCGAATAGCAAGCGTCTCTGTTTGATTTGATTATTTCCGAGATAACGAGTATTAGTAGTCTATAGTGAACAAGGCAACGTACAGAGAGAAAGAATTCCCTTGCATTTGGTCAACTGAATTCAGCAAAACAGTGTTCAGTTTATAATACAACATGATTTATGCTTGTTTCTTTAAGGTTAAGTGGCTCTTGTTTCTTTGTGGTTAAGTGGCTTGGTAGGTGATCCCATTGTCTAGGCTTTTATCAAACTTCAATAATAAAAATTATAAAATACAGTCCGGAAATTCGACAACAGCTGGTTCACGGATTCAGCCGCAGTCATCATTCTAGAAGAGGAACATGATATAATCCCTTTATGAACAACTGTGATTTTTTTTTCTATTGACTACTGCTTCCTCTAAATTTTTTAACGAAGAATAAAATGTTTTTTTTTTTTCTAGTATTGAATTTTCCATAGAAGTCCTATTAAATCATTTTTGTAACTAACTCAGTGCAACAGTTGAACACAGAAACCTAAGTATAGTACATGGGAACCACAATACCTAAACTGATCTTAACTCATGAAATTCCCCATAATTTGCCTTTCTATTTTTCGCCATATTTAAATTCTTCGCAGCTTCAATAAGTAAAATATAACTATTACTAATCTGACTATATTTAACGAATCCTTTCAGCCCTCGATAAAGACGATAAAATTAAATTTGAATCCAAGTTTGTTTGAAGATCTGTTTCCGCATTGCCACTTAAGATTGTCTATTTTAAGAAAAGGTTGTGCTTTAGCCACTCGATGTTTCTGTGAACAATTCCATACTCCCAAAATAATGAGAGTAATAAATAATTTGGGAAGCTCCAGAGACGGTTAGATTGAATTTCAGTTTGAAACTGAATGTAATTTCCTGTAACAGGCAGGTAAATGAAGCTGCAACTCTTGCCCATGGCCTGTTCTATTAGCCCCAGTAGAAGTTTTGTTTTGCAAACCGACATATCGGGCAAATATCTTATTTTATTTTTGTTTCAATCTGTTCTCCTTATCGTGGGAATTTTAAGGTCTTAATAATCCAGGTCTTCACAAGATTCGGTTTTATTCATTGGTTTGTCGTTGTGGTTTTCCTTGTATTAGAAGATTTACTTGCCAGTTCGGCAGATTTTTTAATGTTCTCATATTTATGGCATCCAACACATCCATCATATAAACAATCCTTTCACAATATAAGCAGCTTAATTCCCTTTGCAATGGAATTGTACTCAGTGTGTGTGAATGCCAGGCCTTTTAAGTACATCATCGCACTGCATGGAATAACAAATATAAGGTGCTGCAATGAGTCCGTATGTCATGGTTGGTGAGCGCGTACGATTTTTATTCCCGAGATGTGAAGAATCGCAAACGAACGAGTGAGCGCAGCGATTCTTCACAATAAGTGAATAAAAATCGTACAAGCCAACTAACCGTGCAGTAATTATTTTATTTCATATATGAGTACTGAGACATTACAAATGTTCATAACCACAAAAGACAAAGAAGTCGCGAACTCAATATCGCCTTTATTTTGACACACTCAATGTTGCCAGTTGCGAGATGCGATTGCGAGTTTGCATTATAAAATTAGTGGGAGAGCATCAAAAGACTAATGGGCGGCAGAGGGACGGCATGATTGTCGTTTGCATGAAATAAAGCTATTCACCTATTCTCTTAAGTATAATTAACACAACATTTACTAGTGGAAGCGAACACCTTTTCTTTCCCAATGTCTTTATTTTTGTGAAATAGAGGGAAATGAAAGAGAGATCAACTATGAAGTCATTCGGCAAACGTGAGCTTGCCTTTCATTTTGTTACCTTAAGTTATGAAATTCTTAAATAAATCTCCTCAAAACAGTAGGGGGAATAACACATAATACGGCAAAGACAAACCTACTCATTTATGGTCATTTACGCGTACAAACACCTGACGGCAAACGGTAGAAGTACAATTTTTTCCGTTCGCGGGAAAAACAAACGCTTTATCTCTCTCAATGGACATTAAACGTTGTCCTATACTATACCATCCGGGATATAAGCAACACAAAGCTAAAAAAAGTGCTTCTAAAACAGGTAAGCAACTTTACCTTCTCTGTTCTCTTCACTCGCGCTTTGGCGTTAAATGTACGAGTTATTTCTTTGTTAGAGTTATTAAACTGGCGTACAGAAATTACATTCTTTCTCGAGATTCAAAGATTGAGCATGCAGCTTGTATTGTTTCTTTTTCCAAAAGCGCGCACTCAAACGTTTTGCTTTCTGTTTAAAACCATATGCTTTGCCTGTGCAGAAGATGCTGCATTGTGTGCAACATGCATGACAAGTTTGTGAAGGTTCAAAAACTTAACCATCAGCGACGGTCTGTGGATTATTTATCGAGGCTGCTGATATCTTACCTTCCTTGAATAAGGGAATAAAATGACTTTTTGAGGGAATATTTTTTATTTGCTCCCGCGTAGTGTCATTTGCGGCCAGAGGGACGCAAATGACGCTACAAGAGTGCAAATAAACAATATTCCCGATTAGTAAAAATCTGCTAGTATACTAATGCAAATGCCGCAGTTTGATTGGCTGAGCTACTGTACACTATTTAACAATTAGACTACGAGCCCGAGTTTTCTATGATCGAACAGTCAACGAGGCGCAGCCGAGTTCACTATCGCTCATAGAAAACGAGAGCGAGATTTCTATATAACAATTATTCCATGAGTCCGCGTTGGATATGAAGTGATAAAATAACCAACGAGCGCGTAGCCCGAGTTGGTTATAATCACTTCATATCCAACAAGGGCAAATGGAATAATTGTTTTAGTAAATTCTCAAACCGGGTTTTGCCGCCGATTTTTATTTCCACAATTTTACAAAGCGTCCGGAAAGAGCATACAACTTCCTATTTTCCATATGACGTAAAACTCGGACTATTGGCTCATAGTCGGAGTTTTTTAGCCAATCAAAAAGCTAGAAATGCAATAGTGGGAGCTGAGAATATACTAAGGGGTGATAGTTGATGAGTCCGAAGGCCGAATCAACTAGGCACCCCATAGAAGTCGAGAGCGAATAATCTAATTGTTTTAGTAAAAATCTTAATAATCGGATCATGTGTCGTTAAAAAAGTTCTAAATCTTAATGCGAAACTTCGCTAAAGCGCGAATACGTCGCATTTTGAAGACAACCTTCAACCACTGCACTCTAATGGCTATTAGTAGAAACTCAGCTGTGTTCTATTGGAAATGCTTGAATCTGATTGGTTCACCGACTGTTTTCTATTCGCCGATAGAAAACGATCGCGCGTGCGTTGCTTTTTGAAGGCAAGATTTTTCTTGATTTTTTGCTTTAAAATACATAAAATGGTAGCTTTTGGAATGCAATCCTTTAGAGTTTCTACTAAAACAATTAGACTACTCGTCCTCGTTTTCTATGAGCGATAGTCAACACGGCTGCGCCTCGTTGACTATAAGCTAACCGTAGTGCTACATAGGCCAACCGAAGTGCTTGGAAGGGTGGGTCGCCACGATGCTCTTTGGAACGTCTCTCAGGATTGGCTGAGAAAATGATACACAACAGTAACAATGGACCTTAGCTCTAAAACAAGAGAGAATCGTTCTAACAAGATCCAATGAAATGACAGTTGCCGAAGGGCTTCGTGACAACTCAGAAGGGTAACCGGAGTTCCATGTAGGCTAACCGAAGCGCATAGTGGGCTAATCGGAGTGTTTAGTAGGATAATTATACTGTGGTATAATTCATCACCAGGTGTCCACCTCCGGTAGGTCGATATTATATTGTTCTGACCAATCGAAACGGCCTCACTCTCCACATGCGCATGCGCTTCGATTCCTTTATATTGTGGCAGCCAGACCGCGGCCGCGGGATATATTGCACCAGTATTGCTCATCAGTCTACGAGGGCTTCGGAGAACCCCATCTCCCCGTCAGAAGTACTGACCCTCCGGGGAAATAATTATTTCTTTATTATGAGACCTGTATATCAACCACCCAATGCTTACTCAAACAGCTCTCAGAGTCTACTCCCAGCCGCCATTTTGAAAACGGAGTAGACCCTATCAACGAAGGTGGATGCAAGCAGCACGAGCCGCTATAAATTTGGACAAAACAAGAAAGCTTTAAAACTGCATATAACTGTCGACTTCAAGCCTTCTTTCTTTCGGTCATCCCAGTTCTTTTAGTGCTCCGTGCAGTAGCACATCCATTTTGTTTTTTAAATCTATACCGAATGAAGATGCTGTTTATGCTGTGCATGATTCCGAGAGCTGTCAAAAGCAAAGACAAAGACAAGACAAAGAGGCAAAACAGAATTGGAGCGAAGTTAACTTTCATGTCCATAATATATTTATACATCGTAACCATTTCGTACAACCATTTCGTAAATAAATAAACAAGTTATATTCCTTTCTTCTCCAAAAAAACTAGCTTTTGGAATGACTTAATACTTTTAAATACAAGGCAGCAGAACTGAAAACTTGTACAGATAAACTCACTTATTATCCAACAAATTGTCACGTTACACTAGTATGGTCATGAAGCGATTGATATTCGTCATCTGCAAATGAAAGATATCCTGCGATATACTCAAGTTACGATGATCCGTCCGAAATCTTGCAAAACGCCGCATAACCACAGCTTTTCTAGCTGAAAAATCCGCTTCGTTGACAATTTGTTGAAAAATAAAACAAGTATCCTGTTCAATCTTGCGGAAAATCGTCAGATTTTAGCCAACTCGACCTTCGGCTTCGTCAGGTAAATACGCGCGATTTCGCAGGATAATTGTTAAATATTTCAGCATCGAATTGCTGCTATAATATAAGGCTGACTCCTGTAGTCTTCAAACTGGAGCAGCGTAAGTACTGGAAGAAAAAGTACAACCTTATACAACTATACATTACCGGCATAACTTCTGATATTTTAAAATGATTTTAATCCCTTCACTTAACGTCATCAAATTGGGACAAAAATTAGGCCGGGAAACATGAGGGAAATTGACTGGGTGTCTTGTTGTCACAGGCAAAACGTTCCAAGACAAAAGAGCCCTTGACCAAGTCCCGTTGTGCCAGTTATCCTGTTCTTATCAACGAAAAATCTTGTAACAATGGTTGGGCAAAATTTGGTCATTTCCACCTTCTTAATCGAGCCAATTTGTTGGCTTGAATTTTCCGTCGTGTGTCAGGCTACTGATCGTGGGACAAGTCAATGCAGCTAAATAAAACTATAAGCAAACAAAGAAAAATACTGTCCCTTCAATCATTTCCCTCGTATAAACATTATAACGGATTCAAACCAAGGACAATTTTCCCTCGTTTGCACCGACCTTGCAGAATAAAAAAATCAATTTAAAGTCCATCAAAATGAAATCATGAGGTCAATTTATAGTTTTACCATTATGAATATGTATATACTTATCTCTTTTAAAAGCGGTAACTGGAACTTATACCATTAATAAACCTTTACTTCTAAACCTGGGCCTATAAAGAATCCATCAAAAGCCCAGTTAGTTTAAAACAACAAACAGGTTAAGAAACGCAAAATTTGCGGAATGTACACGTACGCTTTTTCTAGTGAATTTAAGTTGTGAAGTTGTTTGCTGAATCAAATATTTATCCAGGCCGCCATGGGCAGCTAAAAAAATGACATAATCTACGAAAACCAGAAAGGAACACGGACGGTTAAAATTGAAGATAGATGTTTAGGCTCATTTCTAGTTTAAGATGCCATATTCATGACGTAACTTCTCGCTCCAAGTTATTTCTATTTCTCATTACAACGAATGTAGGTCATGAGAATTAACTAAACAGTCAAATAAGGACTGTATCACTTTGCCAGCAAATTCTCCCTCTTTGAACAATAACAAAGGCAAGGGGCCAGTTAAGATAATTTGAACATTTACTTTCGCACTACAACTGAAAAAGAGACGAATCTTTAAGACGCGAGAAAGGGAACAGTTACGGATAAGACTGTCATGTCTTCCAATTTTTCTCCCAGTTTTCCCGACATTGTTAATTCAAGTATTTTACGTTTACCGGTATTTTTTGTTTATTATGCCGTTTACTTCAGTTTTCCCGACACTATGAAATTTTACTCTTTTTCGTTTTCACGAACAGCACTGTGCTTTTTCGTTATCTTGTTAACCAGCTGCGGTTCGTCAGGGAACAGTTAATAAACTGATTCTCGCAATCATGAAAAGGGCAATAAGTCAATGTAAAGTACAATGTTTATGTACTTATTATTCTCGACTCGCTTTTTCATTCATATTTTGAACTGCTCCTTTAAAGGGCCCTAGTCAGCCTCTGCCATTTTCTGTTCCATCGACATTATGGAAATTGTATGGTGAAGCGCAATCGTATTGCATTGCTGTAAGTTAGGTTACTGGAAGTGTTTAAATTACCTTTAATGAGTTTCTCAATGGATTTCTTTCGTTTCGACACGATCCGCGTAAAATATAATACTGAAATTCTTACATGTAAAAAATAACAAAGGTGTGGCTGACAAGGGCCCTTTTAACTTACATTGTTAACTGCTTGCGATTGATAAGGTAGTTTAACGCCTGTTCAATTAAAGCTTCTAGTAAATGACTTTCAATGACAAAAAAAAAAGTCAATGCTTAACTGTTTCAAATCAAATATCATCAAATGTTGATGATAAGTCTACCTTACCGACGTCACGGTTCAGGCTTTCAACTGAGCGAATATCGAGTTATGGATGCATTTGGGAAGTTTGGTCTCAGAGCACCCAAGAAGCTAGAGTTGCTCTCGACTATCGCCTCGAGCATCTCTTACGCTTCTTTCGTGCTCTACAAACTTCCCAAGTGCATCCATACTCGCTAAACGCACGCTAAGCATGAACCATCTCTTTAATCTTGAATCTTATGCTTAAGAAATTGACCTCAAAGCCTGCATGTATCATTGTATTGTTATGATGAAGGCGCGCCATTCTCCGCAATGTGTACTTCATTGTCGCCTGTAGAAACAGGCCTGTACACATAGTCGCCATCTTCCTGTGCTTTCTGCCACTTCTCCCTGTTGGACAGAACCGTGTCTAAAACAACTTGAGTCTCTGGTAGCAGAGAAGACAGCAACCTGGAACAGCAAGGAACAAGTCAAAACAATTTTGGTACAACAAGAATTAATAGGGTAATGTAAAATAGAGGGCGAATGATCAAATTGTTTTAGCATAAATCTACTAGACGTTCAAAACTTGACAAGATTATCCAAATCTTCCTCACAGACACTGAAAACCCTTCACAAATGCAAACAAGCGGTCGCCATCCCGTTGACTACCGCTACTCACGTTCTATCAAAGAAAAGATAGTGAGCAACGTAGCCAATCAGAGAACAACATTCGTGATAGAACGCATGTATAACAATATAATTTGGTTTCAACAACTGGGTTGATAATGTGAATTGGCCACCGTAAAGAGATTCAAGAGCTCCGACGAAGGGCTAACGCTGGAAACGTCAGCTCTTGAATCTCTTTACGGTGGCCAATTGGCATTATCAACCCAGTTGATGAAACCAAATTATATTGTTATACTTCCCACCGACGCAGCACCACAGTTCTTTAGAAACTTACCCCCTCTATTCATTTAATATAAATCTACTAGCGTTCTATCACGAATGCCGTTCTGATTGGCTACGGTACCCACTATCTATTCTGTGATAGATAGTGAGTAGCGTAGCAGTGCGGTTGTCAACAAAATGGCGGCCTCTTCTTCACGTTTTAGAAATGTCCGTGAAAAAGATTTAGACAGTTTACTGGTCGAGGCTGTTCCAGAAAAGACAAAAGTCGCCACGACTAGTAGATTTATACTAAAACAATTAGATTATTCGCTCTCGATTTCTATGCGTGATAGTTGACTCGGGCTGCGCCCTCGACAACTATCACGCGATAGAAATCTCGAGCTCATAATCTAATTGTTAAATAGAACGCGATCAGAAAAGTATGTTTGATTTTTGACCCAAATGATCCATCGTTTCAATGCTTTCGTGTGCACTAAAACAATCCGACTACTTTCCATTGTTTTCTATGAGAGATATTCTACTCTTTGCGTCTCGATGATTATTCGCTCATAGACTCGAATTCTCACTTGCAACCAACGCATTATCCGTCTCAAAAGCTGAATGTATTGCACGTTTTAAATACTCCAACATGACGACAACACTGCAATGAAAACGCTTTGGAATCCTACTGAAAGAGTTGTAAATTTGTGTAATTTCAACAGCAAAAAACTCGAATATACGAAATTTTGATTACAAGAGACGTTCTTCCTATCCAAAAACTGCGAACAATGGACATCGAATGAAACGAACCAATTTTGTTGAAACCGAGTGGATTCCTTTTAGTACTTAGGATAGGGATAGTAGTGACTTGAGAAGGGAAGATTATCACGAACCTTAAGCTCTTACCTGTATACCGGAAGTGCAATTGCATCTAAGAAGTCGATTTGAAGTTTAGGAATACACGCTCGGTCTCGGTCCATCATTTCGATCGGAGTAATTCCCATGTGTTTTTCCTGCAAATACGATGACGATATTAGCACAACCTCACGAAACACAACAACAAGGTTTTCTACTCACATATTTTCTTCACCGCGAAACAAAACGAATCCGTGAAAGCGATACCGAATTATAAAAATTTCTAAAGAACAATAGCACATCTCTCTGTTGAGAGAAATTGAGATCTTACCTTATCACCTTGCGAGAAAAATTCAGTGTATATCAGGTCCTGTATAACAGAAAAAAGGTTTTAAAAAAATAAAGGTCGAAACAGACACGATGTTGCGGATACAAATTTTTCCCTGTTTGCCCGCGCGCGCAACATTGTTGCGGACACAAATTTTGTGTCCGAGACAAATAACGGTTCCTGATTTTATTCAGAAACATTTTGTATCCGCAACAAATGTCGCTGCGTTTTCGCGCGCAACAAATCGCCATTAGCAACAATGTGTCGCCGTTTGCCACCGCCTTTAAAACTGAAGTAAAGAAATTAGCCATGTTCAGCAAATGCTCAGCCCATGCTTAGCACATGGTTCGGCTTACCGCCGTTCTTCTCGTTCCTTCCCAGCTCTTAGTTTGATCCGACAAATCACTTGCTGTCATCATGAGGAAGACAAGAAGAGTGTGATGATCCTTGGAATTACCATCAAAACCATCTGTCAACAAAATGAGAGAAACGTCAAACAACAATCCAGAGGGAGATCTCGGATTTCTATTTTTACTATTTAAATTTTTAGATCATGTTTATACAGATTAAAGTAGATTGTAATTTTTATTATTATTATTTTATCTGATAGATTTACCGTGTTTAAATAAAAAATAAAGTCTAAAAGTCTAAAGAAGGGGCTCGCAATCCTCCGAGGGAACAATAAAACAAAGAACAGGAACAATGTCCCTAGTCCTCAAAACGAAGACAACTGCTAAACATGAGAACCAGCAGAATCACAAACTTTCACGAGCTGCTCCACTACTAGAACATCAATAATCACAATAGGGACCTTCAGATCGGAGAACAAGTACCACTTTCGAATTTCAAGCCAGTTTAACGTTTTCAAGCCCTCACTCTTCCCAGTGGCTTGCCATCGGTACGAGAATCAGATTGGTGTGAAAAGCATAAGCACTACGTTTGAAAAGTCGTACTCGTTCTCTAATAGGGACCTTCAGATCGGAGTACGAGTACGAGAGTAGGAGTACGACTTTCGAATTTCAATCCAGTTACTGTCCCAGAAGCTTCACTCTTTCCAGTTGCTAATCAGTTGAAAAGGAGACTGTCGGTGAAAGATTGCTGTAAAATGTGAAAGCAAAGGCACGAGAAATTCGTTAGAAAAGTCTTGCTCGTACTCGTACTCCGATCTGAAGGTCCCTATTATTTCATTTAAGAGCATAGCTGAGAGGTGTCAAAAATAAACAAAAAGTAAACTGAAAAACAATTAATAGCGGTGTTGTATGGAACTCTTAGCCGAGCTTAAAAGCCCTGGCCAAACGGTAAACGATAGTCGATGATAACCTGAAACGGGCGCTCCCGTTTCACCACCAAATATCATTAACTATCATCAACTATAATCAAATGTTAATGATAGTCGATGATAGTTTTTCCCGTTTGACTACGCGCATGATATTTAGGGGAGATTAAATGCAACTATTATCGATAGTCACTATATGTCACGACTCGAGCCTTTGACCAGAGCTTTTAAAAAACAGAGAACAATGGACTAGCTCACCCACCTTCTGCCATTTTTTTAATGTCTTGAAGGATTCTTAAGTGATGAGCGAGATCTGTTGCGAGAATGATGTCTCTTATCAGGACGAAAACTTCTTCAAAGTCCTGAAAACAACAATAAACAAAATTCATATCACAAATAAATTACCTGTTCAAACATTTTATCAAATCTGCGCGCGCACAGTGTCAGATCTGTATTATAGTGGAGCTCCAACAATTGACGAAGGCGCCGGCGAGCGGAGCCTCAAACCCAAAGGACGTGACAAACAGGACACATTGTTAAAGACACAAATGTTTCCCTGTTTGCCCGCGTACGCAACATTATTGCGACAAGGGTTTTTGATTTTTTTTTTTCAGAAACGTTTTGTGTGCGCAACAAATATTTCCCCGTTTATTCGTACAAGGAAACACACCACTGCACTGCGCGTGTGCGAGCTGAACCACGTATCTTAAAATTAAAAAAGAGAGCAGAGTGGAGTAAAGTAAGCAATTTAAAAGCGAATTAAAAAAGGAAGTAATTATCCAGAGGTCCTCTTTTAGGCTTAGCTAAATCAGCATACATGTATTAACAAATAAAAAGCAGCAAATCAAAATGCTAATACCACAGCTACGAGGTTGGCACAAAGACTTTAGACTTAGACTTTATTTTTATTTAAACACGGTAAATCTATCAGATAAAATAATAATAATAAAAATTACAATCTACTTTAATCTGTATAAACATGGTCTAAAAATTTAAATAGTAAAAATAGAAAAATAATTAAATTCTGCTTTACATAGATGCCGTGTGCGTTTTATCGATTCAGACGAAGAAATCGCGACAACCATTTCGAAAAGATTGAAGTGTTTTTGCTTGCCGCAATTCAGGGGACAAGCTGTTCCAGGTAACCGCACCATTATAGCTAAAGCTATTTTTCAGGAAATTGGTGCGGGGCAATGGAACAGCTAGTAAGGTGGATCATAATTAGTGAAAAGAGAACTAAGATAGTCGGGCGCGGGACCATGTATAGATTTATAGACCATAGTGGCCACTTGTATTTGACGCTGGATATCCAACCGTTTCCAGTTGAGTTGCTCAAAAAGAGGACCAGCGCTTGTGTCATAACTGGAGAAGGTTAGTATACGGGCAGCCCGGTTTTGCAACTTTTGGAGCTTATTCGAAAGACTTTTGTTACAATTCCCCCAGACCTCGCTGCAGTAATTAAAATACGGTTGAACTAAGGCATTGAAAACGGACTCCAGCGTGGTTCGGTTAACAAAAGGCCTACAACGTTTAATTGCTCCAATGCCCGATGCGATTTTCTTGGCTATTTTTTCAATGTGCATATTCCATGAAAGGTTTTCGTCTATATGCACACCCAGAGATTTAGCCGAGCTAACTTGTTCAATTATGTCACCACCTATGATTAGTTTAGGAGAAGTATCGTAAGTACCTAACCTTTGCCGCGATCCAATTAACATGAACTCAGTTTTAGATGAATTTAAAGTCAATTTGTTTGCAGTGAGCCATGTATTAACATTGGATAGGTCATGATTCATGACATCATTGATCGTTTCTATGTTGTTACTGGCAAAGGTCAGGTGAGTATCGTCGGCATACATACCTTGCCAGTCAGATTTTTGAAAATATTACATCCTTCTGAGTTGAGTATACACATCGTCTGAGCAAAATGGTGTCTCTGCAGAAGAAACAAAAACCCGAGAAGATATCACAACTGACCTCGAAGATTCGCTTCTCGGCAAACTGTTCATTTTTCTGACAATCTTTCAGCCAAGCTAAGGGCATTATCCTCCATTTACCAGTAAGCCAGAAAGGGGTTTATTTATTTTATAACCCTATGGTTAATTTTCAGCTTGTCTTAGTGAAAAAGGAAAGACCTACAGAGACGGCGTAATTATGGTTGAAATAAATGCAAATTGATTGATTTACGTTTTTCAACTATGATTTTGTTAAAAAATTAGAGCTCAAAAGGTGACTTTGCTGGCTTATCTTCCTCTCTTCCATAAAATCGCTCAACGGATATCAAATCGGACGGGGTATATTGTCTGATGCCACGTGGTGTTTTTTGTCTAATGAGCGCGTTCAGGCAATGCCGAAGGGGAATATTTTCGTTTCCTTTGTTGCATTCCTGTTGTTTTTTCGAGTTTACCAGCCAACTTCTCTCATAACTCTGTAAAACAAGCTGCCATTTTTCCCGGAATTGGACACAACTACGCATGAGCAGACTATTATTCGTAGCAAAATCACTGTTGGACGCTAATGCGCATGAGCAGACCATTATTCGTAGGCAGTTATTTGTAGGTCAAGTGGTGGGGTCTGGGTCAATGAAAAGAGGGAAACATGAAATCGCCTTTTAATTATTCAACAAATTGAACATATGACAGATAACAATCGCTTCATGACCATATATGGGCAACGTGACGATTTGTTGAATAATAACGTAGGATATCTGATATAAACAGATAACGGACAACAATGGCTTTCTAACCATATATGAATATCCTGCGAATTTGGTGTTTAATAAAATTAGGTAAATGCAGTTAATCAAAAACAGATATTATTTACCTCCAACACAGATCCTTTGGAACTGTAAAGCGCCGCAAGTGTGGAACCCTTATGATAAAAATAAATGTAGAAAACAAGTAAACAACACCAAACATATCACTAGGAAAATGCTCAACTCGAAAACGATAAAACCAGTATTGTCTACCTACTGAAGAAACCTGGAAGGAATTTGTGGTTCCCCTGTGGTCAATATCATGGCACAGACACGCCACGAACAATGCCAACATTTCAATGTCCCTGAAATGTTACAAAATAAGGAAATCACAACTGCAACTTTAGAACGTTAACTAACTGTTGGATGTCATGCCTTGGTCCACCTGAAATATACAGTGTAGCATGAAATTTTGCGGGAGTTTAATTTTTCGGATTGTCATTGTTTTGCGATTTGCGGGAACAATTTTTTACGCCTCGAGGTGACTGAAATTTCGGCTGGGAACTAATTTTTGCGATTTTCTCTCCAAGCAGCAGAACATAGCAGCATAAGCACAAGCCGACATAAGAAAAACAAACATGTTCGTTTTTCTTATTCTTATGCTTATGCTTATGTCGCGGGTGTTCTCACTTGCTTATGCTTATGTTATGCTTATGCTTGTGCTTATGCTTATGCGCTAGTGAGAACCGGCCTTAATTTGTGGTTTAAGTCCGATATCGCTTCGGGAAGACAAGTTTGTATAAAAAGGTTAGTGGAGTTCTGTATTTTGAAGGATTGTTGCGTGACATCTCCTCATCCCCACAAATAAGGTTGCAAAGGAGACCATTACTATACAGTTACCTACGCAGAAGTCGTGGGCTCGTCACGCAATCTTTCCTCCCCCACGACAAAGAGCATCAGCGAAGGAGGCTTTATAGTTAATATCATTAGGAGAAACCTGACGAAAACCAGATGTATTCCGGTACTTACCTTAAGTGAGTGCTAATCTGTGTATTCTTGTGCAGAAGGTAACAGAAATGCGCTACACTAAATGCGTGACTCCAGTTGTGGTATGGAGGGTTTCTGTAACCTTTTCTAACCATTAATAAGAACCTGCAATCAAGGCATGTAATCACTTCATTTTTATAGTTATGTCTATTCAGTGTTTTAGGTCTGTATTTTTTCTTGTTTTTCGTGATGATTTAATTTTAGAAGAGAGTTCGACGCTTGAAGCATTAACTAATTCGCCATTTTCGCATTGCCCATAATACACCTTGTTTGCCCCCCAAAATTTTGCATAAGCATTTTCGTCAGATTCTCTTGGGACGACTGTAATACCCAGGAGAATTGGAAAACAAAGGTTATGCAAAATTTTGGGGGGTAAACAAGGTGTATTATGGGCAATGCGAAAATGGTCAATAAACTCATCTCGATGAAATCTACACCCAAAATACTTTTGTTTTGTAAAGTCTCATTTCCTTAAAGCGGGCTCTGTTACAAAAATGACTGGAAAAGTCAGAAGTCAAGAGACTTATTTATGTCAATGAACCAAAAACAGGAATTGCCTTGTATTGCACTCCCCTCCCCATCTCCCAAGAACGAGGCGCTAGTCCATTGTGTGGTTCCCAGAGGGGGGGGGGGGGGCATTCGAAGTATACATGACGGGGGAGTCCGACGGAGCTTCATATTGCAAACCCAAATAAATACACACGCCTCAAATTTTAGACCTAAAAAAATACTTGACAGATCTCTTGACCCAAAAAAATACCGAGCGTGTAAATTTTCAACCCAAAAAAATACGTCGACATCCCCCCCCCCCCGTCATGCATATACTTCGAGTACCCCCCTTGGGTGTGGCCATTCCCCACTGGGTAGCCACACATCCGGGTGGAAAGAGGCACTGGGAGATTAAAGAAGAACGCAACACAATGACGTTACTCAGTAACCGCGGCCAGATCTCCAACGCCGACGGCCAGATCAGGAGTACAGCGCGCTAACCATTAGGCTACTACACCATAACGGATAACACAAAAGCCTTTGCGAAACGTACCTCACTAACACTTCCCTGGGAATTTTCCATTTCTCAATCATCCCAAGGTCTTCAAACATACAAAGACAGGCCTACAAAAGGAATATATTATTTAACGATTGGTTCATGCTTTGGCGTCCACTAGCGAGTTAGAGTGCACACTTAGACTGCCTGGCTCTGCTAAAAAAACCTTGTCACAATTTCTGGGATACTTCTATGTTAAAACAGGGCGCAAAACACACATTCCTAACCCAGTTCGGAAAAAAGCTTGGTTTATAACAACAGGCTATTGCAGTTGTTACCTTATTCCTCAAGAAACAATGACTGTGATAAAAACTACAATTTGAATGTTTGATATCAGCATTGCAGCAGTGGGGGGGGATGCGTCATTTTGGCGCGCTTTTGCGTTGGTGCCTCAAGAGATTTGAGCAAGATTGAAGCTATGTGATGAAGGTATTAGCAATTAAACTACAAGCGAATGTCAGCAGAATGGATCAAATAAAGATTACAAAGCCATGTAACTAATTACAGATCATTATCACTTACCGGAATTGTGGCATCCGAGACAATGGTTCTCGGCGCAAATGTGAAAAGGCTAAACTGCGGGTGTATTTCATCCGTGGTGCAAATTGGTTTGTCAACTAGAGGATCGACCTCGGCTTGGGTTACCTTCAAACGAATTGAAAAAAAAACGATCAACAGAAACCGTTAAAAGAAATGGCAAACGCATGAGGCCACTCCAACTCCATGACAACTAATATGAAGATTTCTGTAAGGCCACTGCGGCAGTACCGTTGTCTTCATGTAAGCTACACTCACAGCTCTCTTGTACTAACCGTCATGTGGTATATCATCATTTCACTTGAAAGACGACTTCTGTGAGAGGCATCTTTGGCCTTCTTGTACAAAAGTGACTGAAAAAAAAACGTAATATGATAAAGCCGCCCTTACAAACAAAAGGCGCTTAGTTTGATCCATGCAGGACCTGAGAAAATGCAAATTACACTTTTAGTCTATTTTGCACTCAGAGAAAAATTGCAAAACTGCGTGTAATTTCAACGGAGGTTTGAAACCCTGATCATGTTAAGGACAAAAAATTAATAACGTCAAACACCTACCCTGTTTAGGACAAAGGAAAACGTTTTTTATATACTCCAGCGCTAATGCCTAGTCCTGAAAATGATCTCAAGTTGACTGATGACCGGCTAAATGAATGCTGATGAAAGTTTCTCATTTCGGACATCACAAAACCCTGTTTAGGACCGAGGGGTCAAAAAAACCATACCCTATCTAGTGACCCGTCCCCTTATAGCCCATATAAGGGAGTAATCCCCCCAACCCACCCCCCCCCCCGGGATAATTTTACACTCCATATGTAGATTGAAAAGCATGCGCATGCCACTCGATCGCATGGGTAACATCCAGGACATTATTTCGTTATTCATTTCTTACTAACTTACAAGGAAAAAAAATGGCAACTTACATGGAAAATGCTTACGCCGCAGTAAATGGCAAACGCTCTAGTGAGGTCTTCATCAAACTTCGTGAAACAAGAACCTGTCAAACGAAAACGCCAATATGTTGGATAATTTTACGAAACCGACAGTTAGCGTTGTGTGTCGGTTTACAAAATAAGGCACGGAAACACTCATGAAGGCTTGGGAAATTTTGGTGGCAACTTTACTCGAGTTTGTACACAAAGAAAATATCCCTTCATCAACTTGCGTAATTCTTTGTGTGCATACGTGCTTAATCTTGCAACGATACTTTCAGAAGTTACATCGCACAAAAAATAACGTTTGATTACATTTACTAACAGGGTTAACATACCGTTTGTCTTGTTGCATAGCTGTGCTACTCCAATCACCTCTGCAATAAACAAGAAAGGGATAAATGTCAATAGTTTGAACAAAGGATTACTAAGTGCAACTTTTATAACAACAAAACTTGCAGTTATTTTGGAGACCCGTGTGAAAAAAAAACTTACCTTCTTCATCTTTTATTGGAAAGCACAAAATATTTCTGAAAAAAAAAAGAGAAAAGAAATGAAAAAGTTAGTTGTTCTGTTTTGAAATCAAACTTGCTACACAATAACTAAAAGAACCTGTCCACACGTATGAAAACTCATGCAACTATATTTGCGGATTAGCCTTTGGGCTACACGAGTCCGGTGTAAACGGTGATCGAAAACGCAACGCTCTTACAGGAGGTTGGTGATGTAAACAGACCTCTACCTTGTTCTGAAGCCGGTTTTCTCATCAAGACCCTTATAGAACAATGGATGGCTATAAGCGTCTTTAATGTTCAGCAACATTCCTGATAACACAGAAACAAATTAAAGTCAGTAAAGGATTAAGCAACGGCGCCATCATAAAGAAACAGAACAAATGAATTTTTTGGTGTTTTAAACATGTTAAATTTTGTAGGGAGGAAGCCCCCTCAGCCCCAGCTGGTTTCCATGCGGGTCCTCTGTCCAGGCCGAAATGGAATTTTGAAATGTTGGATTTTGAGGATCGAGGGAGGAAAAAAGGAGAAAAACCCTCTGAGCGAGGCGAGAACCAACAATTACACCTTTTTTGTAGCTAGGAAGATAGGTAGTTAGTTGATTGCCATAAATACCTCTAAATAAGCTGATGGAAATACCGTGTATAAAAAAAGTTATCTTATCTTATCTTATCTTACATTGGTGGGGGGGGGGGGGCAACCTCTCTCATCACTGCGCCATCCTGCTAGCTACGATTTTAAACGCAACACTGTTGCGTTAAATATCGAAGTCGTGTAAAATGGCACACAGGACGTTTAGCGCAGAGACATGCTGCAGCAGTTTGAAAGCGATTAAAAAACTCGAAACATTGTTGCCCGAATTTTGTTGGACTTGGTTTATGTAACGGCCTCGCCGTTGACTTTTAACGCAACGTCGCGTGATATTAGCGCGCGCTAGAGCAGTACGCATGTTCAAAAGGAGGTCACGTTAAAAATCATCCCGTGTTATATACCGTTGTCGCACGTCGCTGCAACAATGTTGCGTTAACAATTGTCTTGAGTAACATGGATTAAAAGTAGCCGTTGAAAATCGTTGATAAAAATCGTCCCGTGTAACATCACAAATAATCACTACAATAAGCAATGGATCTACTGATAAAGAAACCAGTGAGCAACAAAAGATGTAACCTTCACGGACAAAAGTAGATTCCACAGCAAGAGGTTAAAACATTTGTTACTATGCATGCACTGTAGATAATAATGATAATAGCACTTTTATACCTGTAACAGCAACATGTCCCACTATTCCTTGCGTAACAGGGATCCTCACTTCTGGCTCCTGTGTGAAATTATTGAATAAATAAATGTGTCATACGAAAAAATGCTCCGTTAAGCCTTTAGCGTTGCTACCACAGGAATTGGGGAATGCTCCACGGAAAAATATCCACAAAAAATCTAATCTTGCCATTATCAGTAACTGCTAATACTTATATGCAAAACTTTGCCATGCAATCAGACAGAATTACAGAGTTAAACATGTGCGTTTTAAAACAGTCCTGGCTTTACCCGCGCCCTTTCTTATTTTTTCTTCTTCTCACAGGTAACACTTCTTCAAAAGCGACAGCACCTTTTTCGCTACATTATATCAAGTTTTCTTTTCTCTTCCGCATAAATTGTGTAAATTTGAGCAATGGATTTTCATTTAAAACCGACTTTTTATTACCACAAACCTTTCCCTTATCTCCATTTGAAGGAATTTCTCCGTCAAACACTTTTGCAACAAGTTCATCCCTTTCTTTGTCCCAAAGAAACAGCGAACACCTTTATGGAAATAAGTTCAACATAGATTAGCATAATTTATTAGATTCTTCCAGTAAAGCAATGCAATAATCGAGGTCTGATTATATCACTAATCCCGAATTAAAGGAGCTGCGTCACGTTATTTCGAGTTATTCCTTCGAAAACCTAAATTACCATTAAAATTTACGAAAACCTAAAAATAATAATGATGGCTGAAGATGGAGAAGATTGAAACGGATTGGAAATGACGATTTTGAAAAATTTAGGCTAAATTTTTCAAAGTGCACGAACGAGTCGATGATGTAGCTCCTTTAAAGGGCAACCCAGGTTTGTTTGGTGTTCTGTTGAAAATGTACGAATGTGTTTGGTTCTCTCGTTGCTTTTCCATAGTTGCTTTCAGTTTTTCTTGATTTTTGGCTTAAAAGTACACGTACATAAAATTCGCGCGCGATAGTTTTCTACAAATCAGATTCAAGGATTTCCAATAGAACACAGCTGAGTTCCTACCAATTGCTTTTGTCAAATTCATTAATAATTCAAAAGGAGTAGATCCAATGCAAAGGTACTATTTAGGTCACATAAATGCTCTGTAAACCCCAATACAAATCAAGAGTAGAATTAACTTTTGATACAAACTCCTGCTCAGCTAATTAGTATTCGTTAACTTTTGATACAGATCTCTACTGATTAAAATGCAAAGCACAATGGAATCAAATAACAATACTAGTAGGACAAGTAGGATAAAATATTCGCGTCCGATCTGTATGGGCATTACAATGGCTGGCCTATCGGCTCGCCATTGTAAATGCCCATACAGATCTCCCGCTCATATTTTATCTACTACATAGAAAACTCGAATTGATAATTAGAACAATTTGTCACTTTTACAAGCACATTTTCAATGGCTTGAAGGGGAAACTCAGAAATACATAATATTAATAATAATGGTAATAAGAAACCTGAATTTCAAACACATGGCATTTCTTAATTGGTGAATCAAACTTGTAGACCCAGGGAATATATATTGTACATTTACTTATTTTTACCTTTCAGCATTAGTCAGATTACGGGCTTCTGTCATGATTTCACTGAGTAAAACACTGACGTCATCTGCAACGAAAATCGGCAGTTCGTTAAGAAATTCTACATTACAGCAGTCGAAGTGTAGTAACTGGAATAAAATGATGTAATCCGCCTTTGTTGCTTTTGAAACGTGATGGACATCACATACGGACCTACTGCCAATTTTTTTTTTTTTTTTGCTGAAGATAGGTGGTATGCCAAGAAATAGTTATATTAGTACTAATAATCTCAGTGGATGCCAAGCCCTTTGCAGCTATTTTCTGCAAAAAACGTTTAAGAAGCTGCTCCAATCAGCGAACTCGTTTCCTACGATAGAAAGTATGATATCCATGCATGGAGACGCTGCCGTGCTAGCAACTGTCTGGCTCTTCAGCCATCATCTATCTGCATTCATTCTCATCGTCAAGTCAAGTTGGTGTGTGCGCTAACCAAATTCGAATTGCATGTACAATCGTAAACGACTAGATAGAACACCGTGTCTTATCTCAGTCGGTGAGAATAGTCATGTACATATCTCGGTCAGGTGACGTTTGTCTGTTCCTGTAAAACCGTTCCACGAAGCTACTGATGCTTTGGGTGTTAGGAATTGTTGGACTTTGTTTAGGAAATCAAAAATTTCGTCCTTACGTACGCTATCAGGAGCCCATGAGAAGGTGCCTCCATCTCCCATACTGACCATCTGAGTCAACCCTGTCCCGTATCTTTTTATTTTTAGAAGCACCTCCCACTGTGGTTTTCGCGGGTGTTTTTGTAATAGCCAATCATATGAGAGCTCACTGTTATAAAAATAAAAAGATACGGGACAAAGTTGACTCAACGGGACACTATTAATTTTACATTATTTTGGCTGTATTCTGGCCCAAGTAGACGAGAACAGTAAGCAATCACCACAAGCCAAATTATGACGAGTATCCGATCTCTGTTTACACGTACTTATCAGTATAACTCGCCTTTCTAGCTTGTATTCCTACCTACAAGTGTAAACAGGTTCTTGGCGACTTTAAGTAAATGCTGAAAGTAGAAAAAAGGAAAACGTTACTTACTGGGTATATTTATTCCGCGGCAATCAATAAAGAAGTGCGTGGAGTGTAAAACCAGAATGAAAATTATTGGACCCCATTCGAGACTCGGGCAACATAAACGTGTTCTGAGCGAAATAGAGGGAATGTAGGTGAAGTTTCGCACGCTTCGCTATCACTACGTAAAAGAAAATTATGATGTAATCATCATCACCATCATTTATTTGCCTATTTTCTTAACATTACAAAAATATATAGGGCTTAATATACGGCGAGGTGACCTCTGGAAACCACCAGGCCCCGGTTGTTCAAAGAGTGGATAACGCTATCCACTGGATAAATCACTATCCAGTGAATAGTGCAGTTTGTTTTGCGAACACTTATTCACTGGATAGTGATTTATTCGGTGGATAGCGTTATCCACCCTTTGAACAACCGGAGCCTGGCTTCTAGCAGTGGGCACGTAGAGATAATACTTTGCGGAAAACCAGCTGCAAGATAACCGTCTCAGTTCGCTTTGATTCATGTCTCTTCTAAACTGACCTTAGGTCGGCACCAAGAATCGAGACCTCTGGCCGCCTCCAACACAGGAAGTTTGCGATTCACAGACTCATTGTTAAATCTAACAAATCTGATTTGCTGAAAATTACAGAACGAGTAATCTGCGCATGCTCAACATTTGGGTGCGGCCAGAAATCAGAACCAGATCTCCATCCTTGGCGCAGACCAGAAGGGTCGTGGGCTCTGGTGACGAGAAGCACTATGCGCGCGCAGCGTGACTGACCGCTGCATAAAGGTCATGTGAAAATCGCCCTGAGAACGTGGCGCGTGTTTCAAATGACACAACACGGTAGAGAACATTTTGTAGAATGACGCAAAATTTAGACACATTTCTGTAGCAAACGTCGCCGTCGGCACTTGGAAGTGTTTCATGTTGCTTTTGTTGCTTCCCAGCTAAAAATGGTTAGTTTGCAATCTAGACTAGTAATCCTAATTTACATCACCTCTTGTTGCCGTTTTATCACCATTTCTCTTTCCCACTCTAAAGTGTGTTCTACATTTGCTGCAATATGCTCGCAGAAAAATTGGACATTTTCCTCGTCAAAGGAAGAAAACCTTGAAAACAAGAGAAAATCAACGTGACATACATGCATGCAATATTTTTGGACGAAAGCACTCAACAATAGAGCTATAGAGGGGGTAAGTTTCTAAAGAAACTGTTGTGCTGCGTCGGTGGGAAGTATAGCAAGATAATTTGGCTTTATCAACTAGGTTCGTTGATTATGTGAATTGGGCACCGTAAAGAGATTCGAGAGCTGATTCGAGTGCTGATTCGAGAGCTGACTGCTGTAACGTAAAACATGCATGCTGACTTTCCCCGCAATACTATTTCTTCGCTTCTCAAAACAAAATAACTCCCCCACGCAGTTTCAACACAGTTAATTAATCATAACTAATTAACCACACAAGGCAAGGTAACTACCATATTGCACCCTTTCTTGATTTGGCTTACGAACCCGCTTTTACAACTAACTCACAGCATCTACAACTAACTCACAGCATCAATAATATAAATTGAATGAGGAGTGGGGAGAAAATGGATACAGGCATGTAATGGCAATTCCAGGTAAGTCTAAATTCTTAGCTTGATCATCAGCTGTATTTAGAATGAATAGAGGGGGTAAGTTTCTAAAGAAACTGTGGTGCTGCGTCGGTGGGAAGTATAACAATATAATTTGGTTTTATCAACTGGGTTGATAATGTGAATTGGCCACCGTAAAGAGATTCGAGAGCTGACGTTTCGAGCGTTAGCCCTTCGTTAGCCCTCAGACGAAGGGCTAACGTTCGAAACGTCAGCTCTCGGATCTCTTTACGGTGGCCAATTCACATTATCAACCCAGTTGATAAAACCAAAATTAATTATAATGTATTTAGAATGGCCTATACAATGGCTGTGATGCAGACAAATCACAGTACTTTGACACTGGCTTATTAGACCATACCATTCGCTTTCATTCATATCTGTACCTTATTGTTTATCTCTTGCAATTTGCCCCCACATTCTTTCACTTTTCACACGCCTTTTCCTTACAGCTGTATATAAGCCTTGCGCGGAATATTTTTTTCTTATCCCTGATGATGCTGTCGATCGGCGAAAGCTTGGATTTTTAAAACAATTCTAATATCAATTTTACAGTAGTTTAAGGCCTCAATCGAACCTTTTTTAGTCTCAGGTATGAAAATGTATGGACAAAATTAAAAAAGCTAAAAATTCTGTTGTAAAAGTACCTTTTTTCAGAAAGATCTTTGTTGAAAACACATGCAACAGCTATAACAACACCTGTCTTGAGGCTGACTATTGGAACACACAGCATTGACTGAACATAACAATCTGTGACAAATCAAATCAATAGCAAATTCAAATTTCATGTACTCTGTAATCCACAACTCCCCCAACCCCCACCCCCTTCTTCCAACATTGTCACAAAGTTTTAAAATAGGTGGTTTATTACCAAGGGTGGATAGCTGATGCAAAGATAGTGAAGTACTGGTATACAGTGATTTTGGTAGGCAGCCAGCGACCTTTCACAACCCTATAGCCCTATCAAACAATGCCACTCCCTCTTGGCCCCATTTCCCTCAACAGTTCCTTTAAAAAATTAACATGGTACATTGCAACCAAAGAAGAAACTGGCAGTAAATTTGGAAATGAAATTATTTACTCCACCTGTTATTCTCTGCAAATCATATCTGTACTTTGTGTCCTAGAACCCAAGGGAAGCAAACATCAAGATAAGATTATCTGTATTCATAGTTTATTTACCAAAAAAATGTTCACAATTTATGTCATAGTGCTGTTTTCACTTGAAGTGAAGAGAGAAATTGGCATCTTGTGTTTATTTAACAACAACATGCATGTGGCTCAATGTAATTTAGGCGAGGTTAAACTCGAGACAATGCTGGCCAGCAATCTCACGCGTGAAACCTGGGCGCCCCAAGGCTTTGCAGGGGCTCAGCATTTTTACAGGTTTCCTGTTGAGGTATAACCATTTGCTTGAGTTACCTTTCCTCTTGGTAAGAATGTAAGCTTGAAGATTTCTTTCCACTGAGTTTTTTGCTCAGTGTGACAGTGCCTGGTGGTTGCCGCTCACAGGATTGTCATGGGTACTGTTCGCACTTGGGCCTTGGGGTGGCTCCCACAGGAATTTAAGGCACCTTTCCCATACTCATCTGTTGGTGATGAGTTTAATCCATCCCTGGTGAAAATCTTCAAAGGATCTTACAGGATCTTACAAGGTCCTTAAGGATCTGTCAAAGATCCTCGAAGATAAGGATCCTTTAAAGATCTTTAAGGATCCTTACAAGATTTTTAAGGATCTGTCAAAGATAAGGATCTTTCAAGGATCCTGTAAAGATCTTTGAAAGATATTCAAAGATTTTAATGGAAAGATGGCTTGAGGTTCCTGCAAGTTCCTGCAAAGATCCTTCAGATTCTGCTAAGATCCTCCAGGATCAGCTATGATCTTGAAGGAACCTCAAGGATCTTTGCAGGGACCTCAAGGATCGTTGCAGGGACTTTGCAGGGACTTTAAAGATCTTGACAAGATACTACCAGATCTTTGAGGATCCTCACCATGATCCACATAAGATCCTCACAAAGATCTTTAAAGATCATTTAAGGATCTTAAAAAGATTTTTCACCAGGGATAATTATTTATTGATTGCTTTGAAAAACTTGTGCCACTTTCTCATCCAATCATAAGTAAAACTAAAGCCAATCATGTGCTCCCTCGTGTTAAATTCCCATGCTTTGCACTGGCTACATGCATGTATATGTATTTGCTTTGAGTTTGGTTCACTGGATTTCTGTGTCTTTTGTGACTGGTCACTGTGATTACTTTAGTTTTGGTATTTCATACTCGATGGAAAATCAATCTATCATGAGCTAATGTGCAGTGATCACACATGCCATACCACTAACTGAACTCTGCATTATACAATGTAATTTGCTACAGTACATCTGTTTTGTTTTACACTAGCCTGCAAATTATATATTACATTTTGTTCAGAGGGTATGCAAATAAGGTGAAATGATCAACACATCAGTCAACACAATGCCAGATCACCGTTTTGCCTCACTGTATGCCAAACCGCTAACAGAACTTCAACAGCTATAATCTAAGCAGTGAAAGCTATTACAATTGTGTTTCTGCTTAAAAAAAGTGAAATTATTGGCTTCATGAACATAATATTGCATTTTACTGTAATCAGAAGCCCTTTATAAGTTTCTGAAACAGTTACATCATTGCCTATAAGTAATGTTCAATATTTTGTGCTTTTGAAAAATTGTTACTATACTGTTGTACAACTTACCTTTGCTATATTTGAAACATTTAATTTTCTCCTAGATTCAATGACATCCTCGAAAACACTTCCAGAAACCTTAAAAAATAAAACTCAAAACTGAGATACTTCATTTTTTCAGTTTACCAACAATGGTGACTTTGCATTTTGAAATTCCCTGACAAATGTAAAATTTCTCTGACCAACTAAATTAAAAAAAATCACAAATTAGTCCTGGTAATGGCCTCCAATGTCCCCTCACAGCCAACCTCTCCACCCATTTATTACAACAAAGCACAGCTGAATTGGCAAGAAATAAATTAGTGCTCATAAAATTTCACTTTTCCTTGAATTTTCTCAGACTTAAACTTTCCCCGACTCGAAATGAAATTCCCTGACTTTTCCCTGACCTTGAAGAATTTTTTTTTCTCCCTGACCATTTCCTGACCTGCAGCAACCATTTGTTAGTAATAAGAGTTTAACTGTTATTTAATGTGGAAATAAATGAAATTGACCCAGTCCTTTTACAATGATTTGAACACCACATGTACAATTACACTATACATTACGTTTTTTAATTAATTAATTAATTGATTTATTTATTTATTCTTGTAAGCACATTTCTAGTACCTTCCCGATGCTAAAATCTGATCAAGGGAGTTGCAGATACAGCTACAGTGGAAATCTCTATGTAACATTCACCAAATGAAGGCAACTCCAGACACACCCACAATTTTGGAAATATTTCACAAAAATGTTATTAAAAACGTTTCTTAGCATATTGATGGAATGGCCTCAGCAGATAATTATTCCCACATTTGTAACAAAATTTATTATGATTAGCCAAAAGGAAAGAATAACAGAGTGCTTTCAAAACAATATACACGTATACGTTTTTCTACCTCAATTCTCTTATCATCCACGCAATCTCTGCTTTCTTGCTATTAAACAGGAAAAGAAAAAGATGCGGTGTTTAAAATAACAATAATTATTATTGTTGAATGACCAGTCATTAATCTACATAACCAAACAATATCCTATATTTCAATGCAAGAGAAATATTAACAAATCTTCCTCAAAATAATATTATTGTCAAGATATACATGGTTAATTGGCTGCTCCACTACTCAGCAAAGTCAGAAAAAATAGACTGGATTTATATTTTTCTAATTATTGCACATGTATTGAGATTAAACTGAAAATTAGTTACATTTAATTTTTTAGCATACATGTACAGAAGTTTTATGTACCTTGTTGTGAAGTTCCCCTGCATTGTGATCTAGTATAAGAATAGCACTACCTTCAGCATTTGTTTGTGTTTGAAGCTGTAACAATTAACAGATACAAAAATTAAACATTGTTTTAATTTACAGCATGATGAGCCTTTAAGTGTGGCCACTGAACAAACTTTTGACAAGTTATAATTAGCCAATCAGAGGGCGCGAATATGTTTGAGCTGTCCCGCCTCCTTGCAATGTTCAAAGCTTTTGTCACGAAACCTGCTGAATCGTAATTGTAAACAAGGCTGTATTTTGACAAGGAGGTGGGTCAACTCAACCAAATTCACGCTCTCTGATTGGCTAAGTTTGTTGGGTGGCCATACTAAGGCGCATTGCACTGTAAATACTCCACATCAGAAAATGCAATACAATTGTAACAGGACTACATGTATTGGGAAACTGATAAATTATAATTTGACTGTTTACTTGAGTTAACTGTGCTGTTGTCACTTGGCAATGTTAATAATAAAATGGCCCTGATTAAAATTTTAGGTGTGGTTCTTGGCCTGGAAAGTGCATATGATTTCAACAATGTCACGACAATTTTGCTTCAACACCCTGGAAATTTAATTAGTCCTTTCTTACATAATACACTTAATTCATAATTATAGTATTCATTGTAACTTAATCTACAATGATGCAAATACATTAACAAGAACTTACAAATTGTCCTACTTTGCGTGACAAAGGTCCCACTTCTTTTTCATAAGACATGCCTATTGAAAGCAATACTAAGATGAATACAGCTACAGTAGTGTTCTACAGAATTTACTGCTTTTTGTCAGACTACATGTACATATAAACCACACAGTTTTGATCAGACTAGACAATTAGATCTGCAGTGATAAGTTGTAAAGTTTTTGGTGCATGTACATTTGTATACACCCCAGCTGTAAATTATTTGGTTAAATTATATAGTAACTGAGACAATTCTTGTACAATTATAATATTGGTTGAGTGCTGTGATCAATGAGAGTAAATTAAAAGACAATATTATAATAATGACATGGCATGTTTACACCACTGGGACAAACAAGGCTGAGAGCAAATGTCATAGTTGATTCTAGTGAAAGTTTCCACCAACTCGCATTGGCTATCATCAACTCGGGCCAAACGAGAGAAAACTCTAATCGACTCTCACAAAAACTTGAGCATGTTCAAAATCGATGAGAGTGCTTAAGAATCAAAAAGGGTGAGTGGTATAATTTCAGTCTGGCGAGAGTTTGTACTCTCATCACTCATCAACTAGCTTTCATCCTTGTTTGGCCTGGGCTTAAGCTTGGCAAGTTGATCAGAACTTTTGAAATTGTCACGACTCTGCAGTGAAACCATTTCCACTTTGGTAATTTTTATTGGCTTTAAGAGCACTTGTAAACCATGAAAAAATGTGATCGATTTCATTATTAACTGTATATTTTACGTTTTCTATAGCCAATGTGTGTGGAAGTTTACTACATTTTCAGTGTCCTCTGTCCACTTTCGTCAGGGTGAAAAAAAACTTAAAAGTTTGTTGTTGCTTGCACAAAGTTTGTTGTTGCTTGCACTACCAGCTAATGCGTGGTTGTTGACTTCCTTAACCCATTGACTCCTGGAGATTTTTGAAAAAAAAAAACGTCTTTTTTAGACATTTTAAACATTTTCTAGTCAGTTAGACATGCCAGGTAAGCATCACATTTTAATGGCATTTTAGCTCGGGCATGCGCACAAATCAAAATTTCAAGATAGTTTTCGGACGAGAAAGTGACCCACCTCTCTAGGCTTTTCGGTTTCCTAATTTATTTTTTCGTTTTCCCGTTCTCCTTTTGTCATATCTTTTTTATGCTTTTGTTGGCCTTTTACTGGGCTTGCTTTCGGTTCAAGAATTGCCAAGAAAGCATCAATGAGGCGGGAAATACTTAACATGGAGCCGCTAAGGGTAAGTGAGGGAAATTTTCCTCCTAGTTTTTGGAGGAAATTTCTAAGCGTTTTTGTGCATATTTCAAGCTCCGTTAGCCCAATCAATATCAGTCTCAATATAGGTCTCATTTGAAAGCTCTTTCCCTCCTGCAGAACTGGGGTAAATGGGATTCCTATTTTGGTCAAAGCTGATGACGTCAGAAGCAGAACAACGGTCAAGGTCTGTCATGGCCGGTTACGGCCGGTTTAGGAGTCAATGTTTAGGAGTCAATGGGTTAATTTTGAATTCGGGGAACATATGGACAAGGGAACACTTTTTTTTGTTGAGGGCGTTGCTATCCAAAGTGTACATCTCTTGATGTAAACTGTACTCTTGTAGCCACTCAGGAATTCAGCATTATGATATCTTCCTTTAATCTCATGTCTGCAATTTATGAATATTTTCGCATGGCAGTTTTGTTTAGCTAAATAAACAAGGAGTCTTACTTTCCTAAGAATTCAAAATTTGTACATGCAATTATTTATTTCAATGTACTTACTAAAGAACTCCAAAAAAGTCTTCTGCCTTTCAAATTCATGAATATATTTGCTTCTCTCAATTATATGATGATAGCTTTGAAGCATCTGAAGTGAACAAATTTTAGATGCATGTAACAGTCTCCATGTAATTTATACCAATAAATAATTGTAGAATGTAAATTTAATTATATAATTTTTAACATTATTAATAATTATCTAAACTGAATTTGGCACTGATTAAAATGATTAAACAACTGTTAATCCAAACTGAAAGTTGAAGACTTATTTTTTGTGCTGAGAATGAACAGTTTATAACTATTATTTACAACTAAAACTATCAACAACAAACTAATGATGTTCATTTAATTATAACCAATGCATATTAAACTTATAGTCCTTTTTCTTTGGCATTCATAATTACATCACAATGTAATAAATATGTGCATGGTCTCAATCAGCTTTATTCTCAATCAGCTATTTTCAATTCACCATGAAATATCATTATGCATATGCAGAATATCATGCAAACCTGTTGTTCAGTATAATCCAGAATGGACAGGGTGTCCTCTAAAAATCCGCAAACAATCTACAAAATGATATGAAAATAAACAACATACATTAGGCAAAAAATAGACTTGAGGGGTATTGTATAATGTGTATACCAAATTAATACAGTCACATACAGATATGAGCTGATCAGCTGTTAGCAGTTAATTGTGACACCATGATAAAGTACAGGTACTCAAATCTTCCAAAACTCGTTCAGCCTCCTTAGGTAGCGATTCAAAGTATCCTTAGAGGGACACAGTCAGATGGTGCACATGCACATTAGATACCATTTCATAGCTAATTTGCATATCATACTTTATCACGATCCATACTGTTTTAACCAAATATGATGAAATAATATCACAGGATGAGCAAAAGCACACTCAAAAACAGGTTTTGAGTAAACAATTGAAAATCGAGTGAAACACTGGGAAGATTGAAGCAGATTTTAATATGTACTTGACACATACCTTTGATTTCAGGCAGAGGTAAACTTTTGTCTTGTCTTTTTTCAAAGTGAGAAAACTAGTGTCCAGGTCAGAATGGTCACAAAGCTGACTGTGTCCCTTTTACGTATGCTTTAAGAATACTTTGCAGTGTTTGAAGTATACTCTGAAGACAAAAGTATACTTAAAGCATGCTGGCAAGGGAGCAATTAGACGTCTACCTGTAGGGGCTACTACTGTGTACTGTACATGATCTGTACCCTTAGAATATTATAACTGTTAGGTTGTCAATGGCAACCATGCAACATTCAAGACACAAACAGACACAAGTGTTATGAATTAAGATTACGTCTGGCCCAGATGTTAGAGCACAAAATGTACAAATAATTAGAGTGCAGCCAACTCAACTGCTACCAGTTGCATGATCAATCAAGTGTAAGCACCTACCATGAAAAATGCAACTAGTTTGTCATCTGTATAAAGTGGTGACAATATTACTGGAAAAGAAGTTTGAACCACAGTCATTAGTTTTTTTCTATAATACTGTGCATGTACACAACACAAAGATACAAAATAATAAACGAGATTATTAGTATTAAAAAGACCATACATGTACACACATGTAAATAAACATTATTTTGCAATTCAATGAAGGAAACTTTGGGACACTTTGGAACCGGCTTTTACGTGCAGTGGTTTCAAAACAAGGTGGCGGCTGCCGGAGTTCCACCGGCTACTTGACTATTATGCCGCCTGCTCTGGTCATAGCAATCAGCTTGTGACCAAAAAGCTCACTTATAACAGCCGCCAACTCTACCAGTTGATGACACCTACTTCAAAGCATATAATTTTTGTAATCCCTGTTACGTGTAGCTTGATGGGCATCCCGCTGACTCACAAGGAATCCCACTTTTAGATAAAATTAATAAGAATTACTGGCAGGGTAATTTTATTGTTAACAAATTTGGAAATCTTGAAGAATGTGCACTGAAAACTACAGAAATACACCTTACAATACATGCTTAATTTTTGTCATTTCACCCTCTTAACTACAGTGTGGAGTAAAGAAATTCTGTGGATGCTGTCTTTTCAAATTCTGGCTGAAATCCTGCTTTGGAATCAACCCATTTAGTAATTTGGTTGCCATGTGACTGACCATATAACCAACCTCTCATACACACTGGAGGATGGGAGGGGAGTGCTCCTACTCCAAAAATAGGTTAACCTAGGCATTAGGAGTGGTAAATAGTCCGCTGAAAAAAAATAATGAAGGTCTTGCAAACTTTATCACAATTTTCGCAGGTCTCACAGTCTTGTTTTATGGTGTCTCAATCTCAGTCTTGCAATCCAAAATCTTAAAAATCTCGGTCTCGCAGAGCAAAAAAAAACGTTTTGCATTTGCCACTTATCCACTCATACCATTTTGTGAACGTTAAGGTGGTAGACTTGCGAACAAAACCAACGATTTGAAAAATAACTATACATAATTATACATAATCCCAAGAGATAAGCTCTTCTTTCTTGCTATACGTGGAATAATCAAAGCCCAAAGTCAGGTTGATAGGCCAGACGAGCGTGATTTAGAAAGTGGCATTGTGTTACACTATCGATCATTACAAAATATAAACTTTACCCCGAAATCAGTCGCTCAAAGTGATTCATGCGTTTTGAATTAAAAGTAGAGCACATAAATAGACTTGACTTGTGTCCGTGATGTGCTCCCTTAGCATTTTAGCTCCACTTAAATGCTGTGTTGCACTTAAATTCGTTTCTCGAATGAAATTTACATAGTTTATTCTCTGGATATGACAAAAACTTTCTGCAGGAGCCCAGATCGGAAAGAGCTGTCTTCTGAATGATATTGCCGTGCAAAAATATGATGCATGCCATTTACTAATTAACTATTTTACCATTTACAGCGACTATCTAGCGAAATAAACACAGTTTTTCGATCCGGGCTACTGCAGATTTTTTCCTTTTCTGGATGGGAATAATCTCTGATATTATTTCAAACTGTGTCTCAAAAGGTAATGCCGTAAAATGCAAAAGTCTTATTTTTGAGCCTGCAATTCACTTACGGTTGCTTTAATTTCAAGAAATATCTGTCCAAAATTGACCCTCTAAAGTCGGGTCTACCACCTTAAGGCAGAAACCTTATATATTGGAAATTCATGTTAATTGGTCAATTGACTGCTGTCAAAAAAATGTATTATTTTACAGACAAGGGCATATCACATGAACTTATTGTGGGCTCATGTGTGGAGTCCTTTGAGGTCATGTTCTTATTTGGAAATTGACTGGTGACCAGTTAATGGTTTTCCATTGGATCGCAGGCTCAAGTATTTTCACAAATTAAGAACCAGCAAAAAATTAATGTGGAAATTAGCATTTAGGCTTTGCTAAATCTATATAATTATTTTGAACATGTGGTACATTAGGCAATTAGACAGACAGAAACAGACAGACCTGACAGTACATTACCAACCTTTTTCATCACTTTCTGAAAGCTCTCTTGCTGATGGTAGAAACTCCAACAAAGGATCCTCTTGACTGTTTACAACCGGTAAAATTATTCTTTGTCTACTGTCAATTGCCTCCCTGATTTGAAATAAAAAATAATAATAACAAGGTTCACTGCCAGCCATTTTTTTTAAGATTTAACGAAACACAAAAAGAAAACTTCTGAACAGGACTTATAGTTAATTAATAATGTTCAGTGGTTGCAGTTTTTTTTTCTTTGACTTGTACAATTTTGGCGAGGTAAAGCTAGGAAAGACCTAAAATACAGTTAAAAGCTTTATCTAGCGTTAAGCAAGTTAAAGATGCAATCAATTTTCTCCCAGTGTGGTCATGAGCAAGCTTGGTTTAATAAGACATTTATCACACGGCTGAGAGCAGAAAGGACCAAGAAGCTAGGAATGGTGTTGTGACAGAGTATTTACCAAGTATTCCAGTTGGAAACAATTCCCTAATATTGTTGTACAAACAAATAAAAAGTACAATCTTGAGGGCTTTTCATTTAAGTCAACTGAAGTTTGCTTTTTTCTTTTTGATCATTCGGGCTTAGAAATATTGGATTGGCCCTCTTACTACCTTACTTATGTAATAAAACAGACAAAAAATTCCCAAAAAGTTTTGTGCTTAGCGACAGACACCTCCCAAATACTGAAAGTAGCTATCCGTGGTACATGTAACTTGCATTAATAAGTGGTACTTTGTGATTCTGCCTTCATGTATATACTGTAGCTAGGCCTTTATAACAGCAATATAAATTGGTTTTATCAACTGGGTTGATAGTGTGAATTGGCCACCGTAAAGAGATTCAAGAGCTGACGTTTCGAGCTTAGCCCTTTGTCAGAGCGAATCAAGGAATTCTGGGTCATGTGTTTTTTATATGCAGAAAGATGGAGCTTCGCTATTGGCTGGTGCCTGGTAACGTGAAAACAACGGAATAAATTAGTTGAATGAAAAGCGCTCGTTGATACTGTGAGGATTAAGAGTGCCGATTTGAAAAATACATTTTTGTTCTAGAGTTTTGCGGCTTTCCGTGCTTCCTTGATGAAAGGAAAGGCCGCAGACTGCCATATGTTAGAATGATTGGGGAGATTACAGTGCCTCGCGACCAGTTTAGGTGCACTTTTGTCGTCTTTCTCGACGTCACGAGGGTGTTCTCGGAATCGGTCACCCAGTCGTCTCCCTGTTAACACATGCCGCCTATAACAGAGACTTTAACTAACTTATAAGTAAACCTGCTGTAGTTCAGTATAGTGAGGGCAATCTTGCTTAAAAATTTAAAGTTTCATTAGCTCTTATTAACCGAGTGGAAGGTCTGTATGGGAGAATCTTGACCGAGGTCAAGATACAGACCAACTAAGCTCGGTTAATAAGATGTTCATTATATGGCCAATTTGCTTAACAATGAGCTGAACTTAAATTTGCAAAAGTTTTATTCTTGCCAAGCTTTTTCCACTTCATTTTTTCCATTTAGTATTTTTAGACAAAAAGGAGACAATGTGTTCCTGTTTTGTTTGTAACTTTCTGACCCCAAAATGCAACCGGTCTAGATACCAGCCTAGATGGGAAAATCTAGACCGCGGTCAATATCGATTTTAGCCAATCAAATTTGTGAATTAGCTAGTTTCCAGTCCACATGAGACATGGCCATATAATAATTGTCAGTATTAAACTACCTGGCAACTCCGTTTTGAGGAATCTTGGGTGCATTGACTCCAGCCCTTCCAAGAGCTTCAAGCTCATCTGAAATAGGACTCAGGACAAATACCATTACATCTACCTGCAAACAATACAAAACTTGCATACACTGTATATGGCAAGTTGTTGGGAAATGACCCCTGTATTAAATATGTTAAAAAGATCATTTTGTCGCTTGCAATTACTATAGGCAGCACTATGACTCTGGGATAGGAGTGCCGAGGAGCTTAGCCTGCATGGCAGGCGGTTTGAAAGGGAAGGGAAAACGGGAAGTGAGAAGAGCATGATCAAAGAGAAGCACAAAGCACAATCGAAGAGAAGTGTGATCGAAGGGAGTGTGATCAGAGAAAAGCACAATCGAGGAGAAGCAAGAAGCCCGAAGGGAAAAGGAGCCGCCTTGCAAGAACACTATGGTTTTTTCAGTTTTTTACTTCCACCAGGCCTGGTTGTTAAAAGCTGGATTAAGATAACCCATGGTTAGTACAATTTAAATTTGGATATGAAAGCAAGCAAATTCAGTAATTAAATATTTTTATCCATGATTTGATGATTCACAAATTCACATCCAACTTGGTGGATTTTTTGGAAGTTGACCTGTTCAGGCAACTTTTTCGAGAAACATCATTTGACAGAAAATGGTTTTAACTTTGTCCTAAAAGAAGAGAAAGGCAATCAGACAACTTTTTGGAAGGAAAGATCTTCTGGCTGTTATAGATGAAAGGATAATTTAAGTGAAAGCCCATGTGGACTTGCTCGTTGGCGATACCAACCAGTTGATTTTTTTTGTCCGACCAGACTGGCTTCTTTTCCAGTCACATTTGACCCTGGCCTGACAAATGACCTCCCTTTTGATAAAAATTATTTGCAGGCTTGTCATTATAACTGCTCTCCTTGATTTTGCCATTGGCCCGCAACAAAAAGTAGTGCGGGAATCTGGGGAATTAGGGGGCGTAATAGCGTCATTACAGAAGGTTCCCTCCTTCTCTCCCTCCATGCTTCTCTTTCATCGCACTTGACGCTCTTTTCGCTTTCCCTTCTCCCTTCCTCTCTGAACCGCCAACCACGCAAGCTACCAAGAACTGGAAACTGGAGCATAAAATCTCAGCAACTGTTCAAACGTCTTTAATAGACTTTTACCCAGCCTACGCAAACCCCTTTTCCTTTCCCCAGCGGCTTAATATTGAAAGGTGTATTACACTGTAAAGTGCCTGTGAAGTTAAAAAATTAGTATTCAATGGCAATTTCTTATGCTTACTTTTCAAAAAGGTCATAAACAAATAACACAAAAGAGTGAAGAAAAAACAACTTTTTGCTGTCCAAAAGCTACCTCCTCTACTCAAAAGCAACTCCAAATTCTGAGATGCCAACCTAAACAAATTGATATCCAAGATACTGCCAATTTTACATCAAGATACCTCTTCTCGGCCTTCAAAACAGAGTTAAAAATGGAGGTCGGCCAATTCATCTGACTACAAAAATTCTTAAAATATTTCAAAATCTCCTCCCAAAATCGGCCCATATTTAGAGTCACTGTAAAACCTTGTATTTCAAGCATTTTCCTTCATATCCGGGAGATTTGGTGATCTGTACAGGAGACCAGGAGATCCATTCTGTATCCAGGCGACTCCTGGATAATATAATTATCCGGGAGAGTTGGCATAAATGCTACAGATGGTTGATTTGTTAGATCTGTGGATAATTCTAGGCCGTTGCCAGAGTGTGTACATATCAGGGTGAAATTTCTTTCTCTGCCATGATGACCCCAGTAACTAGTTAATCAGTGTTCATCATCATATGCCTATCTATATTATACAGAACAAATGCCGGAAACAATCAGATGCCCCGAGCGGGATTTGTGACCGATGACACCCCGATCTCTCTCGGTTTTTGTTGATGAAGCAAAAGTTGATACACAATCGAGTAGCGAAAATTAGATAGTTTCTTTTGCCCTATCAGTCCCTACACTTGAAGAAAAAGTAGATGAAGATGGAATTTCTGTTGGAGATAGCAATGAAGATAAATCACGATGAATTTTTTCTACATCCGTCCTTGACTGCAAGTAACTTTGTCCCCCTAATGTTCTTACAGGGCCCTTATTTCTCCACATAGGGGGCCCTGAAACTCCCCAAGGCAAAATCCTGGTGAGAACACCTGTACTGGTTAATCGTTTCTACGTCACAGTGACTTCAAAACAATGATTTGGCCACATGCAATTTGGAACCACTTTTCGGATATTAAATTCAAACTTTACATGGCAAAATGTGGGATTGCTTCTCCCTCTTTATTTTTCTCTATTTTTGGCCTTTATACTAATTTTTTCACTTCATATCAGCACTTTAAAATGTATATAGACAAACATTGCTCTTGGCACTAAATTGTTAGGAAATATATCAAAAATGATAAGTGCAAAAATGCCCTTAATTATTATTTCTGCAATTATTTAAATGAAAAATGTAACAATTGCAACAAGGGAAAAGTAAAAGTGATACATTTAAAAGATTCAAATTAGTTTACAAAGATCTGAATAAAAAGTTTCAATCAATGCAACTGTTTTTAATTATATAGTTATTTCCAAGAGGACAATTGTTAAATTGATGTTGTCAACTCCAAACGGCATCCGTAATTATTTAAAGTTTAAAACCCAATGAGAATATTAAAGATCTGCCATTGATAGTGGTGATTTTTGTAGCATAAGATAATTAACACAGATGACCAAGTCATTTAATCCCATTTATAGCCGATTTTCAATTCCACAAAACTGTTAAATTACTTTGACCTACAATTAAAGAAGAGTTTAGCCTAATCCCATGTTCCCGAATTTCAGAACAATGTAATGGCATGTTGACAAGGTTAACTTTTTGAGTAGAAAAACACATAAATTTCTTGAAATGTTACACAACAACATATAAGTGTGCGGTATACACAAAGTGAAGAACATGTTATTTTTTAAATTGGCCAGATTGTAATTTGAGCTCATTTGGGTGATCATTAGAATATGAATGAAAACATTTTTCGGCATCAGGTGCCTAAAAGCGAAAATCTGTCTGTTTCTTTAATTTGTGAAGGCTTGAAAACCGCAATTTAAAACGAAGTTGGCTTGCAATCCGTGCCAAAGACCCCCTTAGGAACAGAAGAAATTACTTATCCTACACGTATGTGTATTTGCATGGAGTTTTAGTTTCGCAGGGCAGTTTCGCACTCGCGATAACGATCGGTTTTCAAAGTAATAAAACTAATCGATTTCAATCCATCTAAAATGCAAATATACATCAAACCGGAGGCTAACAAGACACGAATATTTTTTTTCTTTTTGATTTGACTGAAAGCTGTTTTGACGCCTTCAAAATGTAAATTTTACTGTTCGCGTGCATGGCCAAGCACAAATCACAAATCCAACAAGGCTCAAATAACAGTCCCGCCAAGCCGGGTATGTCCCACTTGTAAATAGAAATTACACAACTTATACATGGATACAGAGCTTAACCAGCGTCAAATAATGTGATTTCTGTTGCAGCCTTGGGGCGTAAACTCGGAGACAATATAAGTTTACATAAATTACACAATCGCAGCGAACTGAGTACATGAATTCCCAGAAGCGAGACCCGTTTGCCGGTTGACGTGACGGACCACATTGTTGTGAAGTGTACAAGTTTGAACGTTTCACCACTTCATTTTTGTCGTTTCTTTACTTTAGGACGGGTCACGAAAACTGAAGAAAGGAAAATTTGCTCAATGATTGTTTCAATAAGAGAAGCCCTCAACGGTGGGTTCATTTCGCCTATAGGTCAAGCAATAATTTTTACAACATCACTAATGGAAGGCGCGCTTGAAGTGAAAATTGAAATTTGCAAGATGAAATGATTTTTGAAGGGTTTCGTAAGCGTTTAACCTTATACAAAGGTGCGGACGAACGGAAATTTGATGAATTGACAAGTACAGTGCCATGTTTCAAAACGTAAACAAACTATTTATTGCGGGTACAACGCAGTGTGCGAGTTATTAACTTACCACTCGCGGTAAAAGCAGATGGATCGCTCTTTCAGCGCTTTCTTTCAAAGACTTCATGTCGATCGCTAACGTCAGGCGAGAGAGAACGTCCTGAAAAAAAAATTAAAACAAACAAAGCGTTAACTTTGAGCTTCAGTCACCTGGCAATATCATGTTCCATCAGTGTGAGAAGCTACATTCAGTTGTACAAAGTTGAAATGAAAGGTGTTCATTCAGAAAATGGCAAACTGACTGACATAACGGGTTGAATTTGCAGGAGATCAAACGAAACACTTTGAAATTTCTCCGTTCAACTCACAAACTGCGCCTGTGGAAATCTGTTACCACCAAAATACCAACGTGCTTACAGCTGGCCGGAGTGTCTAAATAATATTCCTATCTTGGCTTAGTTTGCATGTGAGATGACGAGATTGACGAGGTATACTCACTTGCGCGGCTACGGACAAATGCAACGTACATCGTGTCGCTTCGCCTCTGTCACCTTCCGCGACTTTTTTAAACATGTTTGCCAGTGACCACAAAACTGAAACTACCATATGGCAGAGCGCAAGAACCATTCTTGGCTCAGTGGAAAAGCCGATTTGGCCAGCCACATTGCTTTAACGCTCTCCGGTCAGATTTAATGCCAATGCAAATCAACACAAGCGGCTCATTTCTCAAAATTTTTGAGTTCAGTACATGCCAAATATGGTAAACAGGCCACAAGTGCCCGCATGTGATTGGTTGGAGAAATTGGCGCTAAATTTTTCTGTCAAGGGGTTTCTCTGACGGGCGACGGGTTGTTTTTCTTTTCAATTTCCTTGTCTTGACTTTATATTCCTTTGTTTTGCGAAATTTCTTTCGCTTCCATGGCGTCAGAGAAGCTTGTACCGACCGCTGCCATAAATGAGCTAGCCATTCACGCAAAATGCGGCCTTTTATGGCCTGTAACCACTTCAAATCGAATGAACATTTCTGCTTCCAAAAACAGTCCTGTTTACCCGTGACATATTCACAACTTGATGTGAAACTAGAATAATACATTTGTAATGAATTGAAATATATTCAAAGTTGAGTTATCGGGCTTGCTTTTATTAGTATTACTTTTATTGCTTTTAGTGTCAAGCAGACAAGATACAATTTTCATTCCCTTTTGTTCAATTTCTATTTTCGCTATTAGTTCTTTTTCAAGTTTATGCAAGCTTTTTTTAACAATGATAGCTTTGACGTGATGTATATTAATTGAAAGCGAATGATGATTGATTCTGCCATTACAATTTTCAAAAAATGCAAATCTCTTCTTTTCGTGAAATTAATGACACGTTTCCATGGTAGGGAAAAGCTCCTCTCAGTACGACTCATTTAAAGCTTTTTTACGCGACAGCGTTATCTTCGCTGACATATTGAATAAACACTCAAACTATATATGCGTTTTATTGCCTTCGTGATGTTTATTTATTCACCTGGTATGCATGTTAGGCAATTAAAAAAAGGAAACAGAAAACAAAGCATGTTCTTCTTTATCGCATTCCCGATCAAAGTATGCGACTATACAACAATCAGGTGTTTCACGTGACGGAGACAGCGAAAAATACGTCTCCTCAAAACAGTCATAACAAGTATCTTTGTACATGTTAATTATCTTTCCGTTAAAATATCGATGTTTAATAATGAAGCTTCCTTCTGATATGGCATCTGTTTTAGCTTTGGCATATGATAATTTGCACCGAGAGTCAGTACCTGAAAAACAAGCAAGCGGAAAATGTTATGATGAAATTCGTACTCTAGCTTTTGACCGTTGCACCCTATTTCTGGCGATGTAATATCGATGCGGAATAATAATAAATAATAATAATAATAATAATAATAATAATAATAATAATAATAATTATAATATTTATTTATTTTTTATTAACTTTTCGACGCTTTATAAACTATTGAAAGTGAAAAATGAATTTTTGAAATAAAGCAGAAGAGGAGAGAAGAAGAATATCGCGTTGTAATTTTATAAGTTCTGTATTTTTAGGCTGGATAATGCAATGTAAACTTTTTTTTATAATAGTGATGATGATGGTAATGATAATAATAATAATAATAATAATAACAATAACAATAACAATTGAAGGATGTAAATTGTTGCTTTTTAGTTCAATGTATTTGTCGTTTATTTTAAAAATTTCTAGTTATTTGCTGTAAATAGAATTGTAAATAATTTGAATAAAGTGTTTTCAAAAAAAATTATTATTATTATTATTATTATATTATTAATAATTATTATTATTATTATTATTATTAATATAATAATAATAATAAAAGTACCAGGAACTAGCGTTTAAAATCTGAAGGATTCATGGAGCCTCGAAAGTAACAGTAATACCTATCGTTATCGGTGCTATTGGAAAGTTGTCGGCCATCCTTGGAACTGCCCACCTGTGTCGGAAAGTGTTGTGTCTCTGAGCTGCGGGGAGTGGTTGAGACATAATCAATAATACCCAGTAGAACACCTCAAAACTGGAGAGAATCGTATAATAATAGACTTGAAAAGCTCCTAAGTTCTTCACCAGAAAGTCTATAAATATGTATGGTTTGACTGAACAACACTAGTTTCACAATAAGGCTATAGTCAAACCGTCTTCGTCAACAAAGATCTCTTTCTCATCTTTTTTTGTTTGGCTCAACAATCTGTTCGTCATTATTCAATACGTTAGTTTATTTCTTTCTTTAAGATTGTTAGAATTTTCATTATCAGTCTCATAAATTTCTATGCAAAATCCCACCCTCCCGGACATACAACCAACCGCCATTAAAGTCTTCACTGACCGTATCTGATCTCATTCTCGTCCCCAGAGCCACTTGTTCCTCGTGCACAGGCCCAGCCGGCTAAGAGGGACAAGCTGCTCTGGGGACAAGAATGATCTGATCTTTGTTAGCATCTCATGTGGTGATGTCACCAACCCGCCGGTTAATTCATTTCATGATCGTGAAATTGGTACAAATGAACAAGACAAATTATTTTTCTATGACGTCATACACAAAACCTGCAATGCCTTGTTGGCGTCATATGGCTGGGGTTTGTTTTTTCAGACAAATTGATGTACGATATAAACTCTTAAGCTTAGACAAATTGATGCTCGATATAAACTCTTAGACAATTTGATGTACGGTATGGACTTTCCCAGCTGCAGAGTTATAGCCAGCATTGAATGCTAGTGTCAGTAGCGAAAAGCTTTCGCTTTGTTAGCAAAGCTTTTCGCTTTTGTCATTTGACTGTGGCAGCATTATTTTTATGCGTCTTTTATAATTACTTCTGTAGATTTTCTCTGTTTAGGTTCTAGACTCCCATCACTAGTATTATTTAAATAGCTTTTCTAAACATTTTAACGGCTATACTTTTTTTTTTCATTCTTGTTGGCAATTAACTGTCATTTCATTGTCAAACGCGTCTCCCCACACTCGACGGGTCGATTCATGAGGTGATGTCAATTATTTGTCCATTTTACATATTTTAATGGTGTAATCGTAAACGAGTAGGCAGCCGGAGCACTTAGGTATCTTATTGTTCGTGGGCATTAATTTTCGCGTTTGCAAAAACTGCGGGGCAAGTTATCGCCGGTCTGGTTATAGCGAGAATTAATGACACGGAATTTAATGCACTGGTGTAAAACCAATGCCAGTTTCGATGTTCACGCTCTCTTCCTCCAAATCGCACTGCAAATCGAAATTTTGTTTCTGTTTCGCCATTTTTTTCCTCGTACCAAATTGCAAATTATAAGTTAACGCCAATTTAAGCCAACTTTTAAAATTGTGTAGGCCAAACAAACCTAGGCTCGATTTCCAGCCGTTTTGTGAGCCCGCGTTCCTTACCCTACACCACGGCGTTCGTTGGGAGGAGGATGACCACGGGACTCCCAAAACGGCTGGAATTCCAGCCTAAAACAAACCAGTATACTTTCAAAACCTGCGCAATATAATTCACATGGTTGAAGATTCCTTGACAGACCGTTTCTTTTTCGTTTAGCGTGCTGTTTATGCACTGCAAGGATCTAGAACCTCTAAAAACCGTACCCTATCCCGCGGCACATACCTATATAGCCCATGTATGGGAGTATACACCCCCCCCCCCCCCCCCTGATACATTTGCACGCTCAGTTCCTTAATAAATATCCAGGAAGCAGAAACTTCACTCTGTGCATACGGGAATTGTGATAAACATGACTGGATTCTAAAATCAATACAAGACCGGCATACACTACAATCAGGAACACCGGAACACCACAAAACAGGGAACAACGGAACACCCCGGAACACCAGAAATACCATAAAATGCCAATAAATTTCTGGTGTTCCGGTGTTCCTAGTTTTAGTACATGCCATATTATTCTCATAAACAAAGGCCTTGACCTTTAGAAACTTACCCCCTCTCTGACAAACATCTTGTTACTTTACGTAAATATTGTTTCTCAACCACTGTATTTGTTTTGTTTGGACAACAACGAATGAGTATTTGGTTCGAGTGACCGTATCGGGGGGAGGGAGGGGAGGGTAAAATTATCAAGGTTTCCCACGAGTTGGGATTTATTAACGGGGTGGCCCAATTGTGTACAAGGTTTCGTAGAAGAAAATGTATGGGCACTTTGTTGGGACCAAAATAAATTACCGCAATAACGAGGGGAACGTATTTACGAGGTGACCGAAAGACGGGGTTCCACTGTACTAGCTGCCTTGGTTAAGGGCAGGAGCCATAATCGATTATGGCTCCTGTTAAGGGTTAACAGAGTGTTTAAGTCCAGTTGCAGACTCGGAGAGGGATATTGCTTGCCTAAACAAACAGTAAAATATTTCAAGGATTTAAATGAAAATGATTTTGACCATTTCAATACAAAATCAGTTAAGTTTGACTATTTCAAGGTCTCAAATATTGGGCATACAGGGGCGATCCAGGATTTTTCTTAGGCGGGATGCACCACTAAGGAATGACGTAATGAGACTTGCGCACAGGGAATCATGGTAGTTGTATTCAACTCCTCGAAGATGTCGTGGGCGTGATGAATACAACTACCGTCATTCCCTGCGCGCAAGTCTCGCGGGGATTGATGGGAAATTAACTGCGATGATCACTTTTCACTTTCATCTACTTCCGCAGTTCAAATATGAGTTATTTCATGCACTTTACATCATTTCACTCCTCAGAAGAAAATATGAACTCGGTGTATAGACATTCATTTCGGTATTTTAAAATTAAATAGAATAGACATGACTACGAGACATCACTACGAGGCTCTGGAATAAACTAAAGAGTTTGTGGGGTTTATTCCCCAGAGCCTCGTAGTGATGTCTATTGTTTTAGGCTGCATTTTACAATATTGACGTCGCACCCAATGTGTGGCTTCGTTGCTCAGGGGCGGATTTAGGATTTTTCTTAGAAGGGCACAGAACTAAGGAATGACATAATTGATGGGAAATTAACTGGGTCTACATCCGCAGTTCATATACGAATAAAATTTCATGTACTTATAACGTCATTTCACTCCTCACGGGAGCCTCGGTCCCAATGTGTGGCTTCGTAGCTCAGTCGGTAGATCATCACACCGGTATCGCGGAGGTCACGGGATCAAATCACGCTGAAGCTCTGAATTTTTTCAGGCTTCTTTCAATTGCTTAAATTTGAAATTCGCTGCGATGATCGCTTCTCACTCTCATTTTGCATTTTGCGGTGATTTTTATTACAACATGCGTTAGTATTACATTTTACGACGATTATTATATTTTCTGGCGTACACTTGTTCGACTCCTTCTTCGTGTACCGGTCACAGATGACGTAAAACAAAAGAAGCAAATGATGAGAAACAATGCTGCCCCAAACTACAAAATGATCCCGATACTGGCAGAATCTTTTCGCAACCTCCATTAATTTCATCCAAACGCGACAAAAACATTGGTAACTTTTTACTGTAGTCAGAAGGGCATTCCAAACAAGTGATCAACCCGGAACTTTTAAATGCTCTCGCACACGATGCAAAACATGTCCTTTCATTCGCAACGCTGACAAAATATCAGGACCCAAGCGATCCATCAAGATCACTGATCATTTCACCTGTACCTCAGCCAATGTCATGTACTGCATAGCTTGCACTCTTTGCAAAAAGTTATACATCGGCCAAACAGGGAGACGACTAGGCGGCCGATTCCGAGAACACCCTCGTGACGTCGAGAAAGACGACAAAAGTGCACCTAAACCGGTCGCGAGACACTGTAATCTCCCCAATCATTCTAACATATGGCAGTCTGCGGCCTTTCCCTTCATCAAGGAAGCACGGAAAGCCGCAAAACTCTAGAACAAAAATGTATTTTTCAAATCGGCACTCTTAATCCTCACGGTATCAACGAACGCTTTTCATTCAATTAACTTATTCTGTTGTTTTTCACGCTACCAGGCACCAACCAATAGCATAGCTCCATCTTTCTGTGTATAAACCACACACGACCCACAATTCCTCGATTCGCTCCGACGAAGGGCTAACGCTCGAAACGTCAGCTCTCGAATCTCTTTACGGTGACCAATTCACATCATCAACCCAGTTGATAAAACCAAATTATCTTGTAAAACAATATACGGCATTTGCATACGGTACACGGAGTAAGAGCCACTTGCTCTCCTTTCCGAGTTTTTTTTTCTAATAGTCAATGAAGAAACCCAGTTTTCTTTCTTGTGAGTTTAAGCTCATACACATGCATGTGCTTACACAACGTAGAAACCGGCGATCTGTGCTGAATCAAGGATATATCATTTATCATTTATCCCCCTATTTACATAAGAACAATTGATAGAGATTGCTCGCAACTAATGAATTTTAGAAAACGATATCGGGCATATTGATGCAACAAGATCTTTTTTCGTTTATTCATGGTGCTTTATGATGCTAATGAACACGTCGTTGCTTTTTGTTCGATCTGATTTTTTTTTTGCCAAAAAACCTAGTTACTTTTAGTAAGATGCAAAACAGAAGGATCCAAAAATAAATACTTGCTTCTATATTATCTGCAAAACACCTGCAATTAACCGTACTTAAGTTTAGTCGACAACTTCAGAAAACCATTTCTATGTGGTTTGAAAACCCTAAATTATTTAGAATTTATGCATTAAGTTCGGAACATCAGATCACAAAAGCACTATGTTTAGCATCTTGCCTGATCCATTTTCTCCATCAATAACTCTGCGCTCCTCGCCGAACAATTTTACGTTATCAAAGGTGTTTACCGACTAAGTGTACTTAGCGAGTTCACAGTCAGCGAGGCGGCATAAATTTTTGCATTCATAAGTATGTGTTTTACAGTATCTATAACTAAAAACTAAGATTAAATTAAGAAGCGGTAAACGTAAAAATTTGCTGAGAGCTTTTCGGAATTAAAAAAATACTTTTTCATATACATATATACATATAGATTTTATTAACAGCATTGAAACAATTGTATAACCTTTAAACGTACGTTCAAAAACATAGTCTTTTTATGGTTTTAGCGAGAAGTGTCATAACTCTGAAGCCGGGAAGTACAAAATATTATGTTTTCATCCATATACTAAATTATAACTCTAATTGAGTAAGATCAGCCATTAAAAAGGATTCTGATAAGTGGTGTTAGAAGATAGCGCCAGTTAGTCGAAATCCGAAAAATGATTAAACAATTGACAATTTTTAAGCACTTATTTAACTCAAACTAGAAATTTGGAAAACACGCCGTTGTGACTCACGTTCTCCATTCCACGCAGAATTTAGTGATTTCTTGTTGCTGTTTTGCGTAGGACGACATGAAAAAGATGTATATAACGCACGTGCAAGACTATATTGTTCTGCTCATTGAATCTTTTGTTTGGCGACGTCCTAGTTGACGTCGCCGTCTTAGTTTCGCAAGGTCTCAAAAGTCACCAGCGGTATACTATGCATTCTCATCCCAGAGCTACCCGTCTCTCTTAGCCGAGTGGACCTGAGCACAAAGAGCAATTGGATCTGGTGATGCAAGACTTGATTGGCTAGAATTTAACAAAGGGAGTGGTTTTGAGAAACGATTGATTGGACTTCCGTTGTTAGATTCTGGCCAATCAAATTATGAGTTCCCGTTCACATGGTAGTCCCAAATTTACGGCTTCAGACGAGTAATTAATTCTGAAAGGAAGCAGAGTTTGACAATATATCTCTTTTGTGTTGTTTGTCCGATATACAGATAAGACAATCATTATCTCTATAATATCTTTATTATAATTTGTATAAAATGAGATTTTAATGTGGTGGAGTTTACTACTTAAGCCTGGTTTCCACTAGCGACGGAGTCGGGGTCGGAAGCGGAGTCGTAGGAACGCTTACGACCTAGTAAAAATCTAGTAAAAATCGAAGATCGACGGAGTCATAAGCGGGATCGGAACTCAGCTTCTGACTCCATCGATTTGATTTTCACAAGATCATAACGCTTGCGCTTCTGACTCCGACTGCGTCGCTAGCGAAAACCAGGCTTTATGATCTCATTATTTTTTAAATTTAATATAACCGTGAGAAATGACTAAAAAATATTTTTGTACATACAATAAACGTTGTCATCATATAGCCTAACTATGATTTAAGAGCGCGCAACGAGAGAAGTGGAATGTCGCTCTAAAATAATATTTATATAATCAAAACCAACAGGAGTAGCATTTTTAATACGATTATAAGACGAAGCGATATACCACCGAAACGAACCATTCGGTACCTTCCCTTGATTTCTACAATCTCCTGTATATAACTCCAGAGCTCTTGGTCTGATCTCGCTATATAGAATTCCAGGCTTATCTCTATTTGGACCAAAGAGACTCGCGCTTGATGTAGTATTAATAATTCATCGGGTTGAAACAAACTTGAAAATCATAACCGTGAAGGAGGTTTGGATACCCAGTCTCAAATAGCATAGATTTTGACGATTTTATTTCTCCGTTTACTCCTTAGTTTATGATTCGAATTTCGTACAAAATACTCCGCTGCGCGTCGTATTTTCGACTCTCTTCTCGTTGTTTGTATATCCCGATGAAACACGGTCTCTCGTGTTTGATATATTACATCAAACACGAGAGACAGTGTTTCATCACATTCCCAAACACCTAGAAGAGAGTCGAAATACAACGCACGGAGTGTTTCTTACAAAGAAATAAAATCGTAAAAATCTATGCTAATTAAGGTCAGATTTCCAAACCACGGTCACGGTTATGATTTCCTCTGTTTTAACATGATGGATTATTAATGAGTTTGAGAAGTATTTTCTAGAATTAGTCAAGTGGACGTTTTTAGGCCAATCACAAAAAGGGTCAAACCCCAGTGGCTGATCCAGGGGGGGATCCGAATCCCCCTTCCCTAACCGTAGCTTTTGGTTTTACTACTTGTTTGACGCTGAAATTCTCGCATCGACATGATTGCTTATTATCACTCAACTGAGTAAAAATTTGGACACCCCCCCCCCCCCTCGCCCCCTATCAAAAATTCCTGGATCCGCCCCAGATCCCGGTTCGCACTGGCGACATAAAAATAATACTTTTAGCATTCTATTACAAGTGTAAACTTCATACATTACAGCATCGGCATAACGACATGCTGTTTTGTTGCAAGTCTTTATAGAAAATAACTTGCGAAATCAGTCAATGTTAACTGAGGTGATCTGTACTGGTCCACCTGAGTATTTACAACCTTAACACGAACCAGACTTAGTAACGTCTATAGGGCAGGGGCCCGGTGACCCACCCACCGACCCCCCCCCTCCCCCCCCCCGTTATGAGTCCAAGGGGCCCCCACCTTAATTTAAGGCTCGTAGGGCTGGAAAATGTTTCGGGTCCCCGCCTTAGAAAGAAGTCTGAATCCACCACTGCCAGTAATATAAGCTTGGTTTTGGTTGATACATTGCTTTAAAAAACTGTACTGGCTGCCTTGCGTACCTACTCTGATGAATCTTTAACATTTGGCATTGTAGTGCGAATTCCAGAGCAGTTGATAATTAATGTTCATTTTTTTTCAGGGCCTTGCTTGTCATGCCAAATGCAGCTAGCTACAGCAGGTCTTGGATCTTCTTCCAGCAGTTCCGCCTTCATCCTGACTGGACTGACTGCCCGTTTGCGTTCCTGATTTCTCATTTATAGGGCGCAATGTGTGATTTGACCGACTAAACCCATTGCGATGGCTGCGTGAATATGCTGGAATGGAGTTACCCCCTTGGCTTGCAGCTCCGACAAACCTTGGCGATTTTTTGGAGGTGCGACAACAAACAGACCTGATTATAGCAGCGTAATGGTCGTCTAAAGCGCCATAGCATATCGGATTCAACGCATTTGGAAACCACATTAGCAGGAACATGTAATGGTAGACGATGGTCGAGTAGCTCCACTTTAAGTTCGCATTGGGGTATACAACGTCAACCACAAGGAAAAACGTCGTGTAAGGAACATAACAGAGAACAAAGACTATAACTACAACTGCAAGCATTCGCAAAAACTTCCTTTCTAGTTCGGTTCTTTTCCTTGCAGAAGTTTCGTCTATACTTTGTTTCCTCGAGCCTCGTGTGCTAAAATATGTAACCGAACCCTCGCTCACCCTTCTTTCTTTTGGATTCGGGCCACACCCCAGCGCCAGGGACATCTGCCGAAGCTTATAAGCAATCACAATGTACAAGATAACGATAACGACAACGGGCAAGAAGCTGTTAATTAGGTACTGGAATATGGTGTATATATTTTGGAAGTATTTCCGTTCTTCAGGTGAGCTACCAGGAAATATCTCCATGCAACTGTATACAGTTTTGTTATTTCTCACTCCCATGGCTTTCAGTTCTCTGGACCCAAATGCGGGCAATACGCAGAAAAATGCTGTGAGCCAGGTCAGTAAGATGACTAATGCTATTTTAGACTTCCCGAGTTTAGATTTAAATGGAAATACAACAACCATGAACCGATGGACAGCGATGGCAACCAGTGTGTTCGTAGTAACGAGATAGAACATTGTCAAGCTGGGATTAACCAGTTTACACATGACTGTCCCCATGATCCATTCTCCACGATTCCATTCCACCATGATCAGTATACAAGGCAAACATAACGTGGTGCCAATGTCAGAGACAGCAAGGTTCGTGATCAAAAAGTAAGTGCACGTGCGCATGCGTCTGTGACGAAAAGGGATGATGCATACCGTAATGTTGCCGCATATTGCGAAGACGAAAATCACACCGTACGTCACATAACGAATAATGCGAGAAAATTCTGGCTCAACCACGTAAAATTGATGTTCCGGGGGTACGCTCGGGATTTGGCTTGAATTGACATCCAAAGTTGAGTTTATTTGGCTGATATTCATTGCAGACTTGATGATGTGTTCCCCTCAAATCGCTTTCAAGATGCAAGGCTGTAGTGAGGAATGGCTATATATTCTACACTGTTGTGGACTCCAACCTGTTGTAACGAGAACACGATGTGTAAGTAACAGAGATAGAAAAATGCAAGGGAGCTTACGGCAAAAGGAACAAATTTGCGTTTTCAGTGTAAAAATTTGGCAAATTAATTGACTATTTTTTTTAATTGTCAGTAATTAGACAACCATCAATGACATCGAAGCTCCGCTCTCTTAGTTCAATCACGTGCGTGTAATGTCATCAGAGGACATAATATTCAAGCTGATTCTGTTTGAAGATGTGGCTAGAATTTTTCTCTGAGAAAAATTTTTACAACAGACTTGAAACTCCATGAAAGCCATGACGCATAAGGAAAACGTAATTGCTCCGTTGGTTATTATAAAAAATGCGTTGGCGTTAGTTTTGAAGGCCAATTTTCTTTGGTTTGGTGACGAAGTGAACTGCACCACGTGGAATTCCACGGGCGCGCGTTGGATATGAGATGGAAGATAGCCAATGAGGCGCGTAGCGGCGAGTTGGCCATAACCATCACATATCCAACAAGCGCGAGTGGAATAATTGTTTTATTAAAAACGTCCAAAAATATTGTACAAACATTGCGCGTACACCTGCCATATTTGTTAGACTACAAGCAGTCCCTTTTTTCTTAGTCCATCGAGCGCGAAGTGAAAAAAATGGCCGCGCGAAACCTATTAGACACTCCCAAGCGTGGGCGCGTCTTCCAGGTTTCGCGCGTCGACGGACTATGGAGAAAAAGGGACTGTGGGTCAATGGTATATGAGCTCATATGCCATTGCCTCTTAGCCAATCAAAACTCAGGAAATGCAATATACCATAGCTATTTTTTAACATAATAAGATATAAACATCACATTGGCAACGAAACAGCCTTGCACCGGAAAACTCACGTCCTCATAATAATCAATGATGACTTCTGGGTAAGGGACATTTGCACCCCAGCTGAGCCGGATCAACTTGAAAAAAAGTGGCGCCGAGGTTCATTAACACTGAATCCGTTTTAATAATTTACTATCCATTTTTTCCAATGCGTCCATGCTCCTTCTTGGCTTTGCTGAGTTTATTTTTTTTCCTGCACTTTTTTCCGAAATTGCTTAAGTTCAACCAGACTTGTTTATAATTTTCCCAAAGTTAAATGACATAACTTTGCATATCATAAACCTTTAACCACCCCATCCCCTCCCCCTGGCAAAAAATGCCCGTACTCTTATGTGCAGATAAAATTACATAGCTAGTATAGTGTGCATGTATTAATACATGTATCGTGGATGCATCAGTACATGTATTATGCAGGTAAACTTCAGTCGATGTAATTCGACATTACCGAAATTGGTGTTCTCTTCCTTAATTTTCCTTATCGTCTTTCATAATCCGCAAATCCACAGAAAGGAAACAGAAGAATGACACATTTAACGAGCTCCGGAAATAAGTACTTGCATGTGTTAAGATCGGTAATGCATTCATTGAATGTTGCATGCCAGTAAATTTATGATATATTTAAGTGGAATATCCGCTTAAGTAAAAGGCTCACTGGCACGTATTCGTTGGATTTTCCTGATCATATGATACTGTACTAAAGCTTTCATGGCATTCCAAGTATCCGCGAACAGCTCAGATTTGACAGAACTACAACATAAAGCAAGAAATACTGAGAGCGTTAAACTTATTCACTTGTGCATGAATACTTCTCAAATTTTTATTGTATAAAGCATGCGGCATTCAAGCAGTTTCAGCACCTCACAACTTAAATGAATCTTCATGACATTTTGAAACATTTTCAGTTTCACAAAAATATGAAATGTAATTGGCATTCGCTCATGCAATTGCTTTAGCGCAAGCATAGAACCAAGCCGAGTTTACTCACCATGTAGCTTTACAGGCAAGTCCGTTTTTACAATATACCTCTCTCGATTGAACAGCGGGGAGTCTGTTGAAGACTAATCCAATTTTTTCCAATGTAATCTAACTTGAACGATATACACCTGACTTTTTGAGTAGCAGACGCACGCAGTCTTCCGTTTTTAAACAGCAGACACGCACGTCTAACCAAATCGAGCCAAAATATTCTAGTAAAAGAATTTGAATGAATTACGAAGAGAGTTTAATGACGTCGTCATAATGAATCGCTTGTCAGTTTCGTTTTAGCTTTTAATAGAATGACTGATCGACGTCAATACGCCTACAGACTGAGAGACTAGCAAGGTCAGGTAGGTTTGATACTGAATATATTATCACTCATCTTTCTCGCATCCTCAGGGGTAGCGCAATTTAACAAATAGACTCCACGTTGTCGCGCGTCTGTTTAGTAATAGATCACTGATGATGTCAAAATGTGGCAAGAAAAAAATAAATAAATTTAAACGTCATCAGTGCGTGTGCCTTTAATAGATCACAGGTAGGAATCAATCCAAACGCGAGCATAATTGGGCTTATTAAATAACTAATATTGATGCACTCAATATACATTTTCTGGCCGTAAAGCCCTGAGTATTTCTTGTATTGTGTTAATTACAATTGTTCGTGGCCGCTAGTCTGACGCACCGCTTTCGTTTCATCCCGGCCAAGGGTCTCTCCAGAGACCTTTCTGCTTGGCGAACTCGTTAAGCATCGCGCTCAAAGGCCCGTTTGTTAACAAAATGATGACAGCAATTTGGCCTTGCATCGCATAAGGATTCCCGACAGCTCAAATTCTTAAGATAAATAAAATTATTCTTGCAAGCAAGATTTAACAAGCAAACGAGGTTTGTTTTATTTCCGTTCAGTATGGGATTGTTTTCTCTGGCTGCTAGCTGCAGTACATTCTGGCATTGAACAAGTAGTCTTATTGGCTCTTTCAGAGTCAGATGCCATTGGCTGTTGACTTTTATATCGTTTTCGTATATTGACATTTATTACAGGAATATTTTTATTGTTTTTTATACTATAGTTAAGACTCTGCGCGCGCTCTGATTGGTCAAAAACCCATGTTTTATCAGAGTATAAAACATAGAAAAAGCGTGTTTTGTTGTTTTTCGTCAACTTTTCTCTAGTGAAAATTCGCAAGGGATGGCGGCGAACATTTTCTATGAAGAAATTCCGGACAAAACTATGAGTCAAGCTGCAGAGATTGTCGAAGAAGCTTCTTAGTTCGAGATGAAAGTAGAAGAAGCGAAATTAAATTACTTCAGTTTATCGATCGTGCGTGTTTTGGTGTGTTTACTCGCGGCGTATAAAATCTATATCATAAAGCAAATGAAGAAGCCTGAGCCATGTATTATACTGTCATAAAACACTCCGGACGTTTGAGAACACTCGAGAAATGTAGAAAACACTCGCCTGAGGCTCGTGTTTTCTACATTTCCCTCGTGTTCTTAAATGCCCGCGTGTTTTATGACAGTATAATACATGGCTTAGGCTTCTTTATTTGCTAAATATAACGTTGAACTGATTGAATCTTCTAGAAACAAGTGAGTGGTACTGTGTAATTCAGGGATGGTAGTGAAAATAAAAGTTTCAAACGTCTTTAAAAGACTTTTGTGCTCCGTGGCACGTGGATGATTATTAAACAGGTGACGGTGATATAAGTTAATTTTCTTTAATCTAAATCATTCCCTCAGAGAAACATTCCTTACATTTCTTCAGTCTGTTTCGAACTGATTGTATGTTAGTTTGCTTGAAAGATTATTGGCCTAATTATTTATTTATCATATTTACACAGGTAAAAGTTTAACTTATTACACGAGGAGCTGCGAGCTAAGCTCGGTATACGTGTTGCAAGGCATAAGTTATAACCCAGTGAATAAGTCTACCACGCTGATTGAAGTCTCACTTTAGACCATGACACTCCCTGTATATTATCCATAGTATTCCATTTCAAATTTTGATATAATCTAATAAAATCGAAATTTGAGGAACACGTGCACCGATCGCCATAACTTTGGTTGTGTAAAAGTTGTCCAGAGAAATAAAAAACAAAAGGATTTGTGCCAATTGCAAACGCTATGAAAAGTACGTAGTTAGAAAACAAAGGAAATTACCTGGTATAGTTAGCATATTAGATTAAAAAAACAAAGTTACAATAATATCACGTTATATTCACACTGTATTTATAGCTATAATTGTATTTAATTACTACTTATAGCAACAAACCAGCCATATCCGAGACTAGCATAATGCTTCAGAAGGATATTTTTAAGCTGATTTCTCAACGAATACTAAGTGGATCTAAGCATTATTTTCAATTAAAAAGTACCACTTTTGGTCTGGGTGGTTCTTCTGTTCTAACTTAGTTATAAGAAAGTCCCTCGATATATCTGATTAGTGAGCAAACAACACTAAACTGACAAATATATTTATAATATTCTCATACTAAATTATTGTTTACTAAACCATTCTAAATCGAAACCTAAACTATCTGTAGGATTTCTAAATGCAGATACAAAGTTACCACAATTAAATATAAATTAGTTAGGTTAAATTTGCAAAAATCAGTACCCAGTATGAGATGAAATTTAGGACAAATAAGGAAAAAAACATAGTGCAAAAGACAAGAAACTTTTGGATGATCAATTAAGATTGATTGAATATTAATCAGATGTATCAGAACTCATTTTGTTCTCATTTAATTAAAAGGCACGGGCTATTAGGAGATACTGTGCGTCAGATCAATCAATCTTAGACGCCTCTAGCGATAATTCTATCGCCTGTTTAACACTTAAACTGAAATTGTATTTTAAACATTGTCTGGGTTAAACACGAACATACAACTGGAAAACCACGTTTAATACTTCACTTATTGGTGAAGTAATTGCCATGTAATACTTGTAGTTATTACACAGATAGGTGATGTGTGCAGAATCGATCAGTCGCATCAAATCAACTGGCGAGAAGCGTCGGCAGACCCCAAGGCATTAAATAAATGGTCATTATACATGCAGCGAGTCTTTATGCCTTTGCGAGGGTTTAAGCACTTCAGTTTATATCTGATATCAGAATATCTCATATCCAGGCGGTGAAAATGGAGTCCGTAATATTACATATCTCACCGATAAGCAATACAGGAGCAATTACTCATTCCGTAAATGCCAAACACAATCATTTTATTTAATATCATTCATTTCAAGATTGAACGGTCTTTGTATAAAGTAGTAGCTACGAATTACTTAATTATTCGGACTTTTTGTTTTTCGCCAAACCGACTATTATAAGGCGAGTCTCTTTAAAATTAGAATTTAGTAAAACAATAAGGCCCTGCAAGAGGAATGATTGAAACATATGTGACGAACACAAACAAAATCTGAGATAGACTACATCATAGAAACAACATTTAAGCATTAATTCAACTACATTTTTTTTTGTGAAACGTAAATTTACAAAACAAGAAAACTATTGACATTACCCTAGCTATACGTTTTGGAGAGAGTCATAAACGGTGACAAACAATATTTTAGCAAAATTAACTATGACTCTTGCGAGTGTTAGTGAACTCAGCGAAAAAAATGTTCGCATTATTTCTTTTCAAAAAAATTACTGGCTTAGCTTGGTTAACTTGGTTATGCAATCAATAGGACAGTCAAAAATACAGTTTCATCTCCATAAACACGATGGCTTTGGTGGCACGCCACTCAATTTTACGGGAATTGTCACAGAAGCTCGAAGGTACGTCGTGTCATCATTATTGAATAATAGAATAGCAACCTGGGATTTGCAATTAGTCCTTTCTTCCGGTGCATTGTTGATTGGTCGCCAGCAAAGCTTGCTTTCTACCTACAATTGCACCCTATTTAGATTAACTGAATTTTTGGAAGAAGCCTCCTGGATGGCTTTGTTTTTGTTCTTCAATTCACACTGCGATGCAACTGAGCAAGATTTTAACGCCAACGTCAGTTTACAACTCATTGTCCAGCGAAAATGCAAACAACTCAACAAAATTCTCGCAGTAACATAGTCAAAAAAACTTCAAAAGTTTTTAAAAACTAAAATCCAATATTCGCCTGGAGTTTTCAGATGTCCTATTCTTTTTCGTAGCCTTCGGCTCGATTGAGGTCTAGGTCACTTACAAACACGATCTCAGTATTTCAAAAAGTGGGTAATCAAATCTTTCCGCTTACCTGCAGATAATCGCTTTATGCGCACAGCAATCAAAGCAGCCCACATAACAAACGAAAACTTAAGCCTGGACGTTCCTCCTCTAATCTATCTGCTTCGACAAGAAGAACCTAATCGATGATCAGCTTATTGTATGACACGGGAGTAAATAAGTGAATATTACGTACGCCGAAAACGACCTCCCGCAGTGCATGGCATGCAGATAAAAATGGTATGCATGTCTCAACTGCCACGCTGCTCGCCATTGGGAAATAATATCAAAGAGATTTCACTGAATTTAAAGTAACTTAAACAATTACTTCAGCTCTCTCAGGGTAGTGCTATTTGTTATTTAATGTTTACATGCTGTTTCTGGTAACTTTTTTCCTGTTCGCCTGACCAACTTTTTGAATGGCAAGACAACCTGCTATATAATAAATATGTATAATTAGGCTTTATTCTATTTGAAAATCTTTATACCCTGACAAGAAAAGAAACCTAAGTCTATTGAAAAGATAACAAAGCGTTTTTTAATGTAATAACATTGAATCCGCCGAGAGTTTATTGAGATATGAAGAGGTATGGTCAGTTATATAATGTCACTATTCACTCTCAGGTCCCGATAACTTAGTGTGTCGAAAACATTCAATTGAATTTGAAAATTGCCTTTTGAGAAACGAGAAAAAGCTTAGTCAATCAAAAACAAAACACGTGCAGCGCACTGTTTAAGTTGTGATGAAAATGATGATGAATTGCTTTCCGGTAAAAGCTTGCGTAAATATCTAAGCCATTGTGTCACTCAATAGAAATACGTTATTGCCCCCTCTTGGCTTTAATCTATGCTTATTCACCTCAATTCGTTTATTTATGGTCCTTCATTTCGCGCACAATGACTTTGAACACTGCTCTACTTTGCGGAGGAGGACAAAGGCCGTTTCGGACATCCATCATCCTTTCTCGTTTTGTTAGCCTGTTGACAAATTTTCGTTGAAAATAACGATAATATACCTACGATAATTGTTCATCGTGTCTATTACGCCCAAAGAAATGGATTTTAACTGACTTTTAATAGCCGCGTAATCCATATAATATGTCAAAACAAAAAGAAATTAGCAAATAAAGCCTTAATCATTTTCTTAGCAGTCAGGATATCACAAAAACTACTTAGAATTGCGAAATAGAATAAAAGACGGTCGTAAACAAAAAAGGCGATTTAGCTATAGTGTCTTGTAATAGGCCGCTTTCGCTATATGAAAATTCAACTTGTTAGCGACTTCCTTTATGATAGACAGACGCTTAGTTTATTATTGCAGGGACCGCGCAGGGGGAGGGGCTGGGGGGTTAGCCCCCATCCCCCACTTTTTTACGGTATAAACTATAATAACAAAGAATAAAAAAAAAATAAAAGAAAGTCATAAACGAAAAAGTAACATAAGGAACAAAATACCTATAGTATAGTATAGTTCTGTTCGTATTTTCAATTCAACTTTATTTCTATTTTGCTCTTTTTATATAGTCCCATTATCCGGCAAAAAACATGGCATGTACTAAAACAACCGGAACACCGGAACACCGGAACACCACAAAACACGGAAAACCGGAACACCCCGGAACACCAGAAATTTATTGGCATTTTATGGTATTGCTGGTGTTCCGGGATGTTCCGTGTTTTGTGGTGTTCCGGTGTTCCTGGTTTTAGTGTATGCCAAAATACATAATAGTAAGTTTGAGTAATATCCACTTTTTGGCTGCCTGTTTTCATATAGTTTCATATCATACTGCCTTCAAACGCACGAAATGCAGTCTCAGACAACCTAAGATTCAAAAACTTCCTGCGGAAAGGAACGATTCCCAGTTTCCCCCCCCCCCCCTACAAACTTGGCTCACGCGATTCAGCCCCCCCCCCCCCCCACTAAAAATCTTGCTGCACAGGTTTTGCTTTACTTTCACTAACATAGATGATATGATAAAACATGACGGACCTTAAGTAATTGTAGTTCCTTGTAATGCCTTATTTGTGTATTTTGTAGAACAAAAAACACGAGTGGTACACTTGTTTGTCACTTGTCGCTAACAGTTTTCGCTTTTATCCTATTTTCAATGAAAGTCAACTTATTTCTCGTTGTTTGCTTTATATAAACAAGGACTGAATAAAAATAAAAATACTTCTAAGGACAATATTCAAGCGATTTAATGTTCGTTGCAGATAGTTTTTAAAACTCTCTAGTTTAATTTTACTATAATAGCAATAGTAATAATAGCAATAATAATAATAATAATATTAATTATTATTATTATTATTATTATTATTATTATTATTATTATTATTATTATTATTATTATTAGCATTATTATAATAATGATAATGATGAAAACATTTATTTGGAGATGAAATGCACATATATGTTCATTTAAATGATTGTTGTGAGAAGGTTATTAAAAATTATTGCAATGTCAATCACCGAATTTCACCCAATCAGATCTCGAACACGGAACAGAAACGCTCATTCGGAGAAGGGCGGAAAAAGTGATGCCCTTGACGGTCGATCTCGTTTACGCTTGGCATATCTTGAAAGAAGCAGCTTAATACCCTTGTGTTTGTCTGTGGTATGTTTTGTTGTAGCAGAATAACCTGCGATCAGGCGTTCTTTATATTGTTTTCTCCCGCGCGAAAAATACGGACGCCTGAGTGCAAGTTAGTAGCACACTGAAATCAGGGTCAGTTAGCAACCACCTTTGACAGATCTTTACAAAGTTACCGCACAGTCACTTAAATATTCACGGTGCCTGTACTATGTTTGAACCCTCCCTGGAGGTATCTCGTTGTTAACTTGATTCTTTTACTGCGCTTTTCCGCCGAATGACAACTTTAACAAAGTAATTTCTTTAACAAGACAAACTGCAGCTGTTAACTCTTTGAACTGTTATGTAACAACCCCGCTGAGTAGCAATGGCCCCCTGGGATTAATTTAAGTTCTTAGCTATAACGGTCATGAGATTTGCATCTGGGTTTTGAATTAACATTCTTGCTATAAAGCTGTTTGAATGTAAGAACCTGTGGACAAACTATCTTTAAATTACTCTCCGAGATAAATTTGACGTCACGTATATATGTTTGTTAAATACATTCCTGGCTTACTTCAGGTATATAACTCTTCAAATTTTATGGCATTTGACAGAACGCCGCTGCATTTTATAATTTTAGGGTACTATCTAAACTATCTGGAAGCATTCACTGTCGGGAGTCAGTTCAACTCTAATAAAAATATATTCTCAAGCAACTGAAGTGAAAACTGGGCTGCCAAAATATGGATTTCTTCAACCGTTAGTGAACACAAATGGATTTTCTTTTGTAAGTCGGATTCGCTCCGACGAAGGGCTAACGCTCGAAACGTAAGCTCTTGAATCTCTTTACGGTGGCCAATTGACATTATCAACCCAGTTGATAAAACCAAATTATATTTCTTTTGTACAGCTTGGTGCAGTGAAGCATGCGTGATGTAAGCTGTTACAGATAGACTCGGAACCTGTTCCAGAGCCTCTCTTTTTCATCAACAACAAAGTTCCTAGGAAGGAGTTAACTGGGCTTAATTTCTCTGAATCATGACAAAACTAGCGTTTAAGGAGTTGAATTAAATCGTAGCTACTGGGGCCAAGTCAGTAAATTTGGCTTCGTGTACCAGACAAATGCAACCTCGACGATCTATGGCTGTTAGGCCCTGAACCGATAAATTAGGCTCTTCTTTCAAGAAAAGCTGTAAACGTTGTGTTTATAAGATAGTGGACAGCATTGATTGTATGTATGACACCGTACCTAGCGATATAACTAACAACCACTGAAACAAAAGAAAGAATTAAAACTTTCACACGCGATCAACTTTGATGCTCTCCTTAAGCATCTTCTATGAAATAAACGAAATTTCGCAACGAATGTAAAGGCATAAGAAACTACCCTTTCATATCTGTTGTAGCAAATATCAAGTTGGATATCAAAGCTCCTTTTCATTGAACGCGAGCTTTAGAAACCATTTGATTTAACTGAGTTACCTTACCCTTGCAAAGCTTAAAGGGACACTGCCACCCCTCATTATAGAAATTTTTATGTTCTAATTTCCATATTATTCGTGCCAAATGCCACCAAATACACGAATAAATTTCATAAAAAATATTCCACAGAACAAGATAGAACAGGTATTTGGGGAAGTAGAACAGGCTTACAAGGATGGAAGTGGCAATTCATCAAAACTGATTTCTGACAGGATGTCCAGAAATCAAAGCTGAAATTCTGGTGAAATTTTTAATCTTTTAATTTTTATCTTTTCTTCTTAGTTGATGTTTCTTTGCTTTCATCACTTTTAGCATTTTTCTTTTTCTATTACAAGACAAACCACGATTACAGCAAGCTACAGGCCATACTTATTGCAAGATGATATATCAGGCCTGACAGTGTCCCATTAATGATGTTCGATAATATCAATTGAAGGTTACTTTCATAGAGTTACAGCGAAAGACACAGTACAAAGCAATAGTAATTTCCATACCCGTAATAACTGAAATCAGTGCAAATTGAATGGTTGCTCTGGAGAAGCATTCCAGCTCATCATTTCTTTAAATGGAGTGATTTAAATTAATGAATTCCTTATTTTCCCTCTCTGTGCTATTTCAGGAAACGATTGAATCTAAAATCCATATGGCAAAATTAATTTGAATAGAGCACATATGTGTTGTTCTTATCGTAATATTGCAGCCAGCGACAAAAATTAGTTCATTTTATTACGTCCAATACAAATACAAGAACTGTTGGGGATTATTACGTCATCCGTGAAGGTTGTTTAATAAGGTCACCAAGCTCTGTCTTTGAATGAATATAATATTTCAGTCTTGCATGTGAGGCGGTACAGGTATTTTATTTGGAGAACGACCTGGTACTTGCAAAAATTTATTCAAACGTTTTACGAAAAGAATCAATAATATGTTAAGGGCATTTTGCAACTTAATTGCAGTCCCTTTTGCAATGAATTGTCGTTTTTACTCATTGTCTTTTACTCGTATTTTGTGCACAAGAAATGCAAAAATAGTGCAAAACACCTGACTTAGAAATGGAAATAGCGACTCGTATGCTGCTGTAATCAGCTTGAACAGGATTTTACATTGTAGTATAATCTTGGCTGGAAAAACCTGAATCAACACACCTGGTATCAAGGAAACGACCCGTAGCATATTGGAATAATTTTGTACAAAGCCCTGATTTAATGCGCCATTTGATTGGCTAACTAAGTAGTGCACTTTTATTAACCATGTCTAAGCATCGAACTTGCAAAGTGCTAGTTTTGATATAAGATGAGGTAATGGATTTTCAATTTTCCTTCACCTCAGAAAGGACCCTCGTATTCATAAACAAACTAACTTTATAGTTTAGAATCGATGACAAAGAAGACACCTTCAATCCCAGACAAAAACTTTCACGTTTTGACCTTCAATAATTTAGTTCCAAAAGTGCAACATTGTAAGTGGGAAAGAGGTGAACGGGGCCCACGCCAAGTGTCCCATCTACTTTTGGCTGGAATTGCTTGGTGTTGCAGGAATTAAAATCAAATCTTTTGATCTCAAAAGTTTTGTCAATACACCTGCTCCGTTATTTCGATTTGTTAAATTTAATTTGCTTTATCAGTTCTCTTCGATTATCAAGCTATCAAAAAAACCAATCTTTGCATAGTCATCCGTACCGCGAGCTGGTGAGTGACTTCTTCAAATTAGTTCTTTATGCGAACTTTACATGAACAGAACACTCGAAAAGTGTCTCGCCATTTCTGTCCCTCGTGTATGCACCTCGGACAACAGTCAGTCTAACGCATGGCTTTCTTAAAGTATCTTTTTTGCTAATTTCGACCAGAGGCTTAAGGCAAAATAACAAAACAATGACACTTACAAAGCCGGCTATGTTGGATGACTGTCCGCACTGGGCGGAGCTGAAGCAACGTCCACAACTGACAAGATATCACCAACACAAACTAAAGAACACCGTGCATAACTTGCGTATTTATAAAAAAAGAGCATGCATGCTGAAAGGAAATATGAAAGATACATTTCCATTCCGCCGTGCTGATTGAAATTAAATTAACAAACATCATTCTTTTAAATACTAGCATTTATCCGAAACACGTTTTTAGGATTGAAATTCCCTTCCTGTTTGGATTTGTTAACATAAAAGATAAACTATAATGAAAATAGCACGGTGTCCAAGGACGCGCCTCTTTGACGTCCAAATTTTTATTGAGCGCTTGCACATTCATATTCCTTTTGTCAACACGAATAAATCGGGTTAAAAATACTTACCTTCATATCTACTGAGAAAGGAAGTATCTTGTTTGCGTAAATAAGGGGCTAAAGGATCGTCAATCAGTCGCGTGCAACTTCAGCTTAGAAACTAATACATCGCTCAAGAGGTATTAAAGGTCAAAACTTGAAAGTTTGGTTGTTTTTGATAAGAATTAACATCATCTGCGCTTGGAGAAATTGCGGTTTTTTTAGTTCCACAGTGCTTTTGTTATCAATTTTTTCAATTGGCTACTTAGTATCACTGAAACTTTCATTATCTTAATGGTGTAGCAGTGGATCAGTGAAGGTAGATCTTGTTTTAGTGCCTACTTTTTTCAAGCAATAGTAACAGGTCAACCAATAGACCAGTCACGCTTCAGCTGTTTCTTTTATTTCAGCATCGACTAATGTAATTATATATCTTCTGCACATCTTTTTTCCACGAAGAATATAACTTCTGTGTATTTACCTTGAACCAATTATCAGAAAACAAGTAGAAAGACAGACAGTTTCATTGAACCAGAAAGTTCTCGGTTTTGTACTTTCACGGTTTCTGCTCGCGCCATGGGTGCGGCTTTTATACGCGGAGCTCTCTCATTTCGTGAAAGTGCAGAAAAACGATCAACAAGGGACATGGCGTGATATTTCTAACCACATATTCAGTTAACCAGTTAGGTGACCTAGTGTAGAAATGGACACGTGTGACCGATATAACACAGAAACAGTCTTATAAATCGATACTAATTGTTTCATTGGGCTCTTCAAATTAATTAGAAGACACTCATGCGACTAACATGGCTTCTGTCTTACAGGAATACGATTATCATGGATTAATTAAGAGTCTGGTTAATTCTAGAAATCCGTCACGAAAAAATAGTGCTAGCATTAGTTATACTATAGAGCAAAAATATAAACTTAAATTAAAACCACACCAACAATCCCCGCCCGTCCCCAACCTTCCCCGTAGGCTTCTCCTTCTCACCGCCCACTTGGGCCAATTTTAGGTTTGCTCGCTTTGCAGAAGCCTTCTGGAAACCCCTGACGCATTTTTGAGGTTAGACAAGTTGATCACTAAATATCTTTCAGAGTTCTTATTCTTGAAATTGTTGTAGTTATAAAGTGTCCCCCGTCAAGAGTCCTTTTCCGAGGATCAAAGTGATTGAAATAGTACATAACTCCTTGAAGTAGTTCCCACCAGTAAAACTCTATCTGTTGGCACGTTTTATTTTCTTTGCAGAGAAGACCTTAAATATGTAGATAAGAAGGTATCCTGACGAAATCGGGTGTTACGTTTCACGAAATAAACCCATTATTTCAGTTTTGATTACTCTAGATTAACCTTTTAATTAATCGACATTCATCATCTATCGTTGACGCTTTGGATGCTCAGTGGTACTATCTGAGATAAGCTGCAACAAGTGAAAGGCCATGTGTATCGCGCGCCAATGTCTGGTGTACTGTACAGCTGTTTAACCTTCTGAAAAAACAGAAAACTGGGCAGATGCGGCATACCACAGGAGAAATAGTCTTGATGTTTTGGCTGACAAATGTAAAGCAAATACCTCTTGAATGAAATCCTGTCATTTTATCGTCTCTTAAATCAGCAACGTTCATTGTAACCATATTACGTTTTCCCCATTCTTGTATGGATTAAGCAATAACGGCTAAAAGTTAATGGTGAAGAAAATTTCATTCCAATATGATATTAATCCAGGCCGCAACGGAATTTACATTTAGCGATAATCGAGGGAAACTCTGTTTGTTTAAGAAATTTGTTTTACACGGAATCGGTAGAGATTTGTCGGTTGATTTTCCTATGAACTCGAGCAAACTGAGCCTAAACACCTGCTTTGATGCGCAGGCAAACCTTACCCGTCTTATTTATGAGCCTTACAACAGCAAATATGGGAGCCAAGCCAAGAGACATCCCGATACTTACTTTTGGTTGGGAATTTGTCTCCAGTGTAGAGTTTTGCAGCAAGCCCCTGAAGCAAGAATGAAAATTGTGGCAGTCAGTCTGTATTAACTTGTTTATGGATTACGACGTTGCAAATAATGCTATTAAGAATAATAGGCAGAAAGAAAATATGAAAGGTCTTGTTACAAGTTGAAGATCCAGAGAGGCACGTTCGGTCGACCCACCTACGCCTGAAAGTTCCTTCCTTCCTGTTTCACTATCGTGGGACCTTATGAATTTTTTTTCACACATCAAGAGTTATTCCGAGTGTTTCTGATGCTAAACAATCGAATTCAAGTCTCGCATGTTTTTCTGCTGGCGAGTCGTGTTCGCGAAAAGTTAAGAACGCATGCAATTTGAAACGTCCTGGACATCTTTCTTGTCACGATTGACCTCGACTCACAGCGTCGAAAGACAGTAAAAGGCAGGCACATCAAATTATGAAATTATCAGCAAACTTCACAACTTCAGTTATTGCAGCAACGCATAAAAGTTGCCGTGCTACTGTGGTAATGGCAGTTTGCAAAGCATCGATCTATTTGCAATGAGACAAGTTTATCTTCAACGTCTTCAAGGCTTACCTTCATGTGCATCATTCTTCATGGTATTTAAATTTTTTAGCTTGTCGCACAGATTAAAAGGGAGATTCTTGGGAGATATATTTCGTAGGACTTAAATTGTCATCCAGGCGTCACAAAGGCCATTTTATCCGCCCTTTGTTTCTGGAGCGTATCGTACAGAAAATCACGAGAACTACTTCACTAAATAACTTGTTACACTTGACTGAAACCTCAAACAGATAATAAATGACATTTACTGAAGACTATTTATTCATATATCTTCTAATATAAGTGAAATCACAACGATAAAGAGTGCCGCAGCAAGGAGAAGACAGATTGCAACAGAAATAAAATAAGATGGAAACAAGTAGAACATATTTTCCTTATATTTCAGTTTGCAAAACAAACCTTTGGCCAAATGGCCTTTACATATGGGAGCTTTGAAATGCAACAAAATTCATGTATGTGCAACATAATTCATGTGTCAATTATTTCATATACTTTACGTCATAACAGGTTATGATAGCTTAAAAGAATGGGCGAGGTAGCAGCTCTAGTAAGGTCTCACATGAATGGCTTGCAAGGGCCACATTGAGAGGACAATGGAACAAACAACAGGATCAATGCCCCAAGCCACTAAAACAATAGCAACTGCTGCCAGAATTACAAGCTTACGAGAGCTGCTATCCTACCGTAAAGCGTATTTTTTAACCCGTCAAAATATCTTATGCCGTATTTTAAAGCTCTTATATGTAACGGCCATTTTGTCCATTTTCGGTCTTCATTTTCTTTTCGCCTTCACAGAAGGATTGTTTTGCAAACATCTCTTCAGTTGTTTAACCCATTCCAACAAAGAAATGGCATACAAGCCAAGTGGCCCATTAGGCCGGAGCATATCCCGGTTTCCGTAGCATAAAGCGACTAGGTGCATTTCTATACTCCCCCTGGATGGGATGCTCGTCTATTGCAGGGTTACCCACAGAATTATACACCTGGGTGGAGAAAGGCAATTTGAGAGTAAAGTGTCTTGCTCACGAACTCAACGCAGTGAACCGACCAACGTTTGCCTTTAGAGTCAGTCTTTTTAACCCACTGACGAAACAAGGCTGGGCCTTCCGAAATATTGGAATGCGTTTCCCATACTGTTCAATAAGCCTTGTGTTTAATTTTCGATTGATGTGTGCATAAATCAGCGGCAATTTTGGAATAAGGTGTATGATAGGATAAAAAGTACGCGACGAACTTAATTAACCACTCAAAACTAAAAGAGTCTTTAATTAAAGGTTAATAATAATAAGGTTAACGCCAATGGCAACTCGTTTTCTTAAATCTCTTAGTTCTACTCCGAAAATGTTGAAGATTTAAAATTAAATCGATAAACGGTTGTCGTGACGTCATATGACCGAATCAAGTGATTTATTTGCGATGTTTATTTAGCTCCAACTTATTACATCACTATAAAATATCGTTAACTATTCTTGAGACAGTATAGGTTGAAGACTGTGTCTATGACATGTTGATACAGGAAATATAACTTTACAAACAAATGCCAGGAAACTATTTTAATAGTAAGTGCGCGATCTACATTGAATTGAATGAAAAGGAAATGGCAAACGTAGTTTTACATTAAAAAAAAAATGAAATGTATTCATTGGCTTTCTTCACATTTTGCTTTGCATAACAGTGGAAAAATACTCGTCAGTATAACAATTAGGTTAACAGGCATTTTATGTAGTGGTTGTTCTAAATTTCACATCATATTTTTTTTCCAATTTTAGACAACTGCCTTGTATTCTTATGTCTTTCGAGTCCAAAAACAAAAAATTTTTCCCAGTTAAGAATGCAAAGGTTAGGGTCAGTAGGTATGGAAACTATATCAATCAACAATCAACGCAAACGTAAAAGTGACTCAAAGTGCTTATAAAAAAAGGGCTGACGGAAAGGCGTGTGTTAGCACTCTTTTCATCTATTAGTCGCTTCGAAAACTAGCTAATAATTACAAGACGTGACCACTGCTTCCTGAAAGTGAATCGGAAAAACACTTCCAGCAAATCTACGAAGATTTTCCAATGCGGGAGGCAATTGAATGAAAGATTGAACGAACGAACGCCTGAACGAAAGAACGAACGAACGAATGAACGAACGAACGAACGAACGAACGAACGAACTATATTAACGTGTCAATAAAATATCTAGGTGACAATAAAATATTGATCTATCTAAGGGATAAATAAATAACATATCTATCTAAAGGACACCTAACTATTGACTATAACTATAACTGCATATGTAACTATAAACTATGCATATGTAAATGATAAAAGTAGACAAAATATCTATACAAGAAAATCAGAACATTATTTATAAACAGGAAACCAAAGAATTACATATAACTAGCAACCTGTACATCCATCTTGTACATGTCTCGACAGGTCACGCTTTCTTATGTGTGATTTAAATTAAGTCTCTCCTTTCTGGATAAGTTGCTCCACAGTTTGTAACCAAGGTATTTTAACGAATCAGCGGTTTGCCATAAGTAGTATTGTTAAATCTGGATAGAGCAATCAGTTGATAATTTTGGCTGTCGGCAGAGCTATACTGCGAAAAAGAAATGACGTCGCTTTGGAAACAGTAGCCGAGAGAACAAATGCTTAAGGGGCAGTGTCACGCTATTTTTACTAACACATCGAAAATCCAAGGGACGCTTTTCGGTTAATAGAAGCTGCATGATAATAATAAAAACAAATCCTTTGGAAGACTATCGTAATGTACAGAAACTGTTTACAGATGTTTTTGTGGGCGGATGGCCAAGATCGAGATTGATGCCAACATGAAAACGTCGGGCCGATGTTTTCAACTCATATGAAATCAGAGTACTAACATATTTTGCCTCATCCTTCCGTTCTGGATTCACTTCATGTTATAAAATTAGTGATTTAGAAACGATTTGAGTATTGACGAGGCATTAGAAGTTTAAGTTTAGTACTTCCCCTTTAACACAGCATTTCTGAGTGTAAGGAAAATCAGTTTTTTAAGCTGTTTTGTCCACAATTCCAAACAAAAAAACAAAAAAAAAAACGAAATGTATCAGAAACCCACTGCATTGCTTTTTTGGAGGTCAGAGGGTTAAACGACGTCTGCGGAGGGTCCGAGTAACAGGGTGGGCCACGGGGTAGAGGTATATCGATATTTACATGCTCTAGATCAACGGTAAATGAAACAGATTTTGAACGTTCAATTGTCTACTGAGTATTCTACCAGAATATACCATACACCCATATTTTATTGCAAAAGTACCGTATACGCAATATACATTATTATGACATAGAGGGCAAAATTACTGAATGCTGATTGGCTGAGACAGAAGGCATTTTTCATTAATTTTGGTAATTGTCCGGGGCAAAATTACTTGATCCTGATTGGGCGAGCGTGAAATTTTCTCGTTTCCAATTGGCTGAGCGCGCTGCACCTCATGACGGCGGGATTTTTAACAAAATTTTCAACCACAGCGCGCTTGCTTGTGCGTCGCCTCGGAATTTGCTTCAGTTTCCCGATTTATTTGGTGTAAAAAGAATGGAATCTTTGTGGTAGCTTAAAACTAAATGGGGTAAGCTTAATCTCGGCAAACAGAAGGATATTTCCATTGAAAACTTCGATCAGCAAGACACCGCGAGTTTGCGACGAAAATCATTCATGTCGATGGCGGCCATATGACTTCTTGCCGCTTCTTCGTTTCGCTTCTGTCAAAAATGGTTTTACCACGTGCAACCGAAGTAAAGAGCACAGTGTTTGTTCAGAGAAGGAAGATGGTCACCTTAAACAAGCGAAATTATCTCTACTAGTTTGCTTGGACTCGCTATCGATGTCTAAGGATTAACATGTCAAGCAGTTCGCAGTGGCAATCTTCAAAGCATACAAAGCTTACAAATAAAATTACGCTTTTCATCTCTCATTGCGTGTACACTTATAACGTATTTATTTTCACGACTTACATTAAGATTTCAGCTTACATAACTGTCGTCTTTATGGTATTTTGAACGTTTTTTAATCATGTTGTTTTGCCGCGTGATGTTAGTAAGCTATGTTTTCGTTCCGCTCGCTAGATTAGCTACGCGCCTTGAAGGTTTCGCTGCGCGACTCGGGCAATTTCTGCAACTTCTGAAAACACGCATGATATTGATCCATAATTTTACTCGGCCCCATGCGATTAGCTATACTAATGCCCCTGTAAACCGTATACCCCAAAACCCTGTTCGACCCTGGGGAGGGGCCTGGGTGGTGACCGTTACAAGCCCGATTTTAAAATGGACAAGGCTTAAGTTTACGCCAAGTTAGGACCGATTTCTTCTTTTCTTTCTAAACAGTTTTTATTATCGTTGAAATTATTTCTCCACATGAAACAGGGGAGTAACATCTGGTCTGACATTAAACATTCAGTTGTGGCCTAATGTTCATATTTTAATATAGAATATGACTATTTCGACCTAACAACAATCGAACTTGATCGCGGACATACGCTTGAGATTTAAATAAAACATAATTTGTCATTCTAGTTAGAACTCCTCAGTTTTTGTTGAACATCAAATGACTTTTGGAGAGTTCAGAATGTGGTATTTTCGAGAACTGTAAGGTCAATTTTCAAGTCGTTTATAATAATCAGTGAACTTAACCAGTAAGATTAATAGATTTGGAAAACTGAAGCACGTTGAGTTATCACCGTCAGGTGTTCAGCTATCTACCAAAGAAGCCAATTATTTGGAATTCAAAGTAGGCAATTAGATGACAATTGATTTCTTCCAACTGCTACAGAAATAAAAATATTCTATAAATGGTGAAACCATCTAATTTGGTGAATTTCAGTACGTTAGAGGCGGTTTTCAGGCTGAAGGAAAGGTAAAGCCTGAAAATTATAAAGTCGAAGTTTTGTGTTAATGTATAAATAGATGCAGTGAAATGATGTAACTTAAAACTGATGATCTTACAATATTTTACAGTGAATTCAATGTACATATTTCTTTTGCCCAACGCTTCCCCTCCTACCTCTTGAAGACAATTTTGACATGCAGCCTGACGCCCGAAGAAATAACATTGTGTGTAACAAATATTACCAAAGCAAAGTCAATATACAATGCAACTATGGAAAGATGAAAGTGACAATTTGGAAATTAGTTTACAGCAAACAATTTCAGTTTTCAACAAACCATTGGCTCCCTTTTCTATGCCCAAATTTCAAAACATTATGTGCTGATTAAAAAAAATCTGCAGAAATAATGCAGGTGTAAACAAATATTTTCTTTATATCGCTGCCGCCCCCTGTTAAATCGATATCAAGATAAAACGGCAGAAACGTAAGGCGGCGTGCCAAGTCGCTCTTTTTTATGTTGATGATTTAAGGTAGCACTCAAATTTTAAAATCATCATGGGACACTGGTATGAAAGACAACGTGCTTAGCTGCAACGATGAATGAGATAACGACCAAGTGTGCGCCTCTTCAGATGAGTTTTAATAAACAAATTTAAGAATTAAATTCGATACCAATTTTCCGGTAATGTTTTTAAATGAAAAATAAAGAAGATTTTCTCTGGTTGACGCATATGCAGTAACTTCAGAAAAGATCACATAAATGCACACGGTGTCTTCGGCTGTGAATTTTAAGAACCAGCAGCAGTTGACTTTAGTTGGCAGATATTGCCTCAGAGTTTAAAACACAACATTTCCCCTTCAAATGTAAAAAAGTCGCTCATAAGAGCAGATCGGTTATGCTACGCTGTAGATAGGAAAGGTCGACAGTTTACCTTAAAATTGTCAACATCGGTGTACAATACCTCATTCCGTATGTAGTAAAAGTTGGTTGTGCCAAGTGCCAATGCAAATAGCTAGCTTTCCCCCAACAAAACGAAAGTTCGAAACAGCGCCAACCAACGAATTGATTGCGCCGTATAGCCAAAGGGTCACTCATCAAATGAAGATGGGCGAAAATGCTCTGTAGAATTCAAGGCCTACCAAAAGAGCTAACTTCACAATCTAAATAGGTATATACGTGAGGGTGTCCAAAAAACTCACCCACCTTTTCACCCTGTTATCTGTGAACGCAAAGTGACCGATCTAGGTACGTATCGCTCATTTAGTTAATTAATGCGTTGCTTGCTCATCAATCGTCATTGATAGTCAATCGTCGGGGAATTCATTTTACAGTCTTCCTAAGTTGCCCTTTTGAAGCTCTATCGCGTTGATCAAAACCGAAAAGTCGGCCAATGCTGGTTTGCAAATCTCTCTTAAATGGTCCAAGAATAATCACCGCGGCGAATTTTTTTCAATATATTGTAAAACATTTGAGGGTATTGAAAACAAAGCCCGGGGGCACTCGCATATGAAAGGGGAGGGGATGCTCGTCGTCTCGCTTAGGGGTGTCTCACTCTAGGGTGTTCTGGGCAAAACGCCATTTTTATTTTTTTGCCGTGAAGGCCTCGTTTAGGGTTGGACACGAAGGAATATAAAATGATATATTCAATATGTATATTTTTAATTCTCTTTTAGTGGTCAAAAGCTTGGGCCACGCCCAGATCGGTCTCCTTTAGGGGTTTAATTCAAAATTTCCGGCGAGCATCCCCACCCCTTTCATATGCGGGAGCCCTCCCTGGGAAACAAAGTCATCTGTCGACAACTGAATATTGCACAGGCAGCGGAGTATTTTGAAACGTGGGGGGGCTCATCGTACACCAAGCCAAGCGAGGGAGGGCGGGGGAGCGGTGGTGGGGTTCTCAGGTAGGTGCTCGTTGTCGTTCGTTATTACCTAACAATAGCTTATTGCGTGCATCATTAATATAAACTTCCCCTCCCCCCCCCCCCCCTGCTCCGCCGCCAATGTATTGAATGTCTTTAGCTTTGTGGGGATTCATGGCTTTGCGGCAACAGCCCAAGGGGCTACAAGGGTTTGGAGATTATTTCCTCGGCCTGTTATACTCTGAACTGATCTACACAATAAGCAATTGCTTTTATAATGTTAACCGCATATTTTTATAAGCCATTTACAAGGTTACACAACGATTTAACGTTGCTTTAATGATTCATGCACAGTTGTCAAGCTATCCTCGTGGTCCCTCGTGTTAAACTGGTAAGCATTCACCGTCTTTCAGTGGAAACCATTAACACGGTGGTATTTGATCAGCGATCGGCAACTTCCAACGGTGCTGATAGTCATTATTAAAAGCTGCAAGAGTTAATTCAGCAATAAAAGGTGATTAAGTTTGGGTCAACCTCTAAATATACAGAAAGCTTAAAATTTGGAATTCAAAAATCTTTAATCAGTTTTCCATATGTCTTCTTCCCACATGTATGAAACAGGCATCGATTAACTCCAAAGAAAAGGCAAACACAGATATTTAAAAGCTGAAAAATGCAACAAAAATGTACGCACGTATACCATAGACTGAACGTTTATTCTGTTATTTGCAAAGAATGACGTACGTGCATTTTTGGTATTGTTAATTTTTGTCCAATCTTGCCTCGTTTAGCAGCTTATTTATCTGTATGGCAATAACAGAGTTTACAAATCATGTATAGTTGCAAATAATCTTTTACGATTTTACGTAGATTGAATCACCAAAAAAATAAATAAATAAAACTAGCCATCGAATAAGTACCTTCAATTCAAACTGCAGTGATTAATCGGAAAAATTCTCCATACCTTTTACAAGCAAATTCAAGAGTTCGGTTTGTAAGAAAGTGCGTCAACAATCAGTATACTTTCATTCTACACGTTACTACAACTGTTCGCTTTACATTAAGATATCAGTATACCCCAAAAATGACATATTTTGGCATTTTTAGATGGATCACGTTAAGATCTTCAATTTAAAAATAAGTTCCAATGGAAAACGCTGTTATGAAGGAAAAGCTGTCAACAGATTGTCACAATAAATTAAACCTACATAACAAGTCGCGTTACGTGAATGCGGCTTTTTTCGAGAATATTGCGTTAGGGATCATAAAATCGAACACAAGTCCGTGTCCTTTTCGTACTCGAATACAAAGAAAGTAGCAAATCAAAAAATACGATACGCTAGTTGCTAGCGACAACGCATTGTCAGCCCAACTTTCTGCTCGCCGCTCGAAGCGTTAACATATCACTATCAGTTGTGACTAAGTTCCCATTCGTTTTTTTACAATTCGCTTGATTAAAAATTAGAATACTTGACAATCGAGACGCAAAATGTTAGTACTGACTTCGATTCGCGAGCGGTAGAACAGAAACCATCACTGAATCCATCCATCCAACACTGAATCGATCAACGTGTAATCATTTGCACGCGTTTTGTGTAATCAATCTCATGATACCGGAAAATCGCCCTAAAAACCATTTTCCATCGTAACTCGAAAGCAATATTTCGAAAAGTGAGGCGCCCATTTTAAGCTCGTTTTCAATGGGGTTTTAAGTTTATTCGCTGAAATTTGACAAAGATGTTTCCTGATAATTCAGCAACAAAAACGTGTCCGGGAATTTTTATTTCTTTTCTTCTTTCAAAAGTTATGGCTGTTTTAGCTAAGTTAATGGTTGTTTTCTAACCCCGCAAAAGGTAAAAACCAGACAAGAAATCAATCATCCCCGACACGGTTTCTTAGAGGAAGGTGTAAAGAACACACAGCGGGGCTCATACTGTTTTCTCCCGTCCAAATCCGACCGGAAACGAACGCGATTTGTGAAGAAGTCAAGTGCCCTATTGGAATTAGTCTCCTTCGCAGCCGTTATTAGGGTCGTCACGCAACGCTCCTCCCCACTAAGTGGGGAGGAGCGTTGCGTGACGACCCTAACAATGGCTGCGAAGGAGACTATATTGGAATAAGGGGGGTACGTTTCTAAAGAAACTGTGATGCTGCGTCGGTGGGAAGTATAACAATATAATTTGGTTTTATCAACTGGGTTGATAAAACCAAATTATATTGGAATAAAATTACTTTTTATTCCAAATAAATATATTTTAGTAATCTAAAACTCTTTAGCTTTTAGAAAATATATGCCTGTCTGGGGTGTAGCGTTTACGGATTAAACCAGGACACGATTTATGAACACAACGTCTTTAATCGTCCTTTTCAAGATGGCGTCCCCCCAACCAGCACATGGTCCTACCCAAATAAGGAAATCCCAAATATGGGCATACACTACATCCCTCTCAAACTTAATAAAGATTTCCATAAAGTCTAATAAAATCACATGAACTAATCAAGTCTCTAACAGTTCAATGTCTCAAAACGATTGAATAAAATGTAACTCAGTTAATACACGATTTAACAGTCCAAGAAGCTCAGTCACTATTTACAAACAAAGTCCTTCATCCACTTGGGGTTTTCTCTTTTCCTAACTGGACGACTATGCGGTCGTTCAGGAGCAGGACTCAGCAGAGGAGGTGCAGCAACGGTTTCGTAATCTTGCTGAATTCCGCCTACTGGATTTTGCTCAGAAGTTACTCCTTCCTTGGTGCTTGTGTTAGTTGTTGTCGACGAAGCAGGGGTATCGGTTTCCGTAGTGCCCTCTCAGTTCCTGGGTCAACAAGTTTCTTCATGTGACCAGCATTTCTCATCTTACTTTGGCCAGCGGAATTCTCAATGATAACTGCATTTCCATTCTTCTCAATGACTCGATATGGCTCAGGTTCAAACGTTGGTGACAACTTGTTTTCTCGATTCTGACGTAGTAGGATCAAGTCGCCCTCTGATATGTCGCTTGTCGTTGCATGTCTCTTTGAGTCAGCATACTCTTTCTCTCTTAACTTTCTGCGGGCATACCTATCTCTGAGAAGAACTTGCCACTCTGCTTCAGTAGCTTGTTCACGAGGAGGTTGAACTTGAGGCAACTTATCCCTTAGCTTCCTTCCCATAAGAAGCTCAGCTGGAGACATCGACGTCACAGTATGGGGAGTGCTGCGATACTGGAAAAGAAAGTCTTGCACTTCTCTTTTCCAATCCTTGGCTTGCAGCTGTGCTATTCTGACTGCCTTCAGGAGGGTTTTGTTGAGCCTCTCTACTTCACCGTCACTTTGAGGCCAATATGGGATGCCTTTCTTGTGATCGATTGCCAAGTACTCAAGGAATCCTTCGAATTCTCGTGAGGCAAACGGTGGACCATTGTCACTTCTGAGGGTTTCAGGCAAACCGTGAGTGCGAAACATGTTCTCAAGACATTTGATAACAGCTCCTGCGTCAGTTTTTGTCAGAAAAGCTATTTCTGGCCACTTAGAATAGTAATCAACCACAACGAGTAAGTGTCCTTTCTTCGGAATCTCTAGTAAGTCCACAGCAATTTCACTCCATGGTCCTTGGGGTAGTGGCGTTGACCTTATTGGTTCTGGCTTTGGTCTGGGTCCAACCAGTTGGCATGGATAGCAGGCTCTGATTAACTTTTCAACCTGTTTGTCAAGATCTGGCCACCACACTTTCTCTCTTAATCGAGATTTTGTTCGTACCATCCCTTGGTGACCCTCATGAGCAAGTTGAATGGTCTGCTTCCACAATTTCTCTGGCATTACGACCTTGTTTCCTCTCATGACTAGCTGTCCCATTATCCAGAGTTCATCCTTAATGGCTTTGTAGGTTGTTCCCTGGAGTTTCATCCAATCACCAGAGGCGATGGCATGGCGAACCAGTTGCAAGGTAGGGTCTCGCTCTGATTCTCTCTCGACTAGGTGAGGTGATAATGCTGCCGGTATGGCATCAGCAACTATGCTGCCTGCATATTTTTCTGTCTTCTTGATGGCTGCATCAGGAGCACCATCTACTGGCAATCTGCTCAATGCGTCAGCGGCGTTTTCTTTGCCGGGGATGTGTCTGATACTATACTTAAACTGTTGCATGTATAGCAGCCATCTTTCAATTCTGGCTGAAGGTGGTTTTGAATGTGGACCAAGAACAGTGATCAGCGGCTTATGGTCTGTGCAGACTTCAAACTCGTTTCCATGGATGTACAGGAAGAACTTTTCACAGCCCCACTTCACTGCCAGGGCCTCCCTCTCAAACTGGGAATATCTGCTTTCTGGAGGGGTCAGTTTACGGCTAGCATAGTGTACAGGTCTGTACTGGCCATCGCCTTGCTTCTGTTCCAAGACAGCTGCGATACCTACTGGAGAGGCATCTGTAGTGACACGGGTCTGTGCACCTTGTTTGAAGAATGCCATAACCGGTGCCTGTGTGAGCTGCTCTTTGACTGCTTGGAAAGCTTTCTCTTCAGCGGTGCCCCATTTCCATTTGGCATGTGCTTTGGTCAGGTCCCATAGTGGGCTGGCAATGATCGCAAAGCTGGGGATGAACCTTGAGCAATATTGTGCCAAGCCAAGGAAGCTTCGCAGCTCTGATTGGTTGCTTGGCCTTGGTGCCTGCGCAATCGCTTTCACTTTGTCATCAGATACTTGGAATCCTTTGTCACTTAACACGTTTCCAAGGTACTCCATGCTGCTCACACCTATCTGGCACTTGTCATAGTTCAGCGTTAAATCACTCTCTTCTAGTTTCTTCATCACTTGATTCAGCCTTTCGTCATGCTCTTCTTCTGAAGAACCAATTACACGGATGTCATCGTGAATGTTTACTGCACCAGGGCAATCTTTGAGGATCTGCCAGATGATGTGTTGAAATTTCTCGGTGGCCATGTTTACACCAAATAATAGACGTTTGTAGCGGTAAAGACCATTTGGTCCTGCAAAAGTGGTAATGTCTCTTGACTCTGGAGCAAGTTCAACTTGGTGAAATGCCATGTTAAGATCCAACTTGGAGAACACCTTTGCCCCTGACATTTCTTGCAGTGTCTCTTCAATAGTTGGCACAGGGTGCTTTTCTCTCAGTATCGCTTGATTAGCTTGCCTCATGTCTAGACATATGCGCACATCACCGTTTGGTTTTTCCACAACAACAAGGGGATTAATCCAACTTGTAGGCCCATTCACCTTTTCTATCACATCAAGTGCTTCAAGTTCCTCCAATTTGTCAACAACTTTTTGTTTCCTGCTGAATGGAATTCTTCGCATAGCTTGGGCAACAGGAGTGACAGTTTCATCTACATGCAGCTTTAACTGAAAATTTTTCAATTTTCCAAGGCCAGTAAACGCCTGTGGGTACTTTGCTTTAAGTGCAGCTTTCTTATCAGTGACCTCTCTGAACTCACAAGCATTTACAGTCACGCCTATTCTCAAGACACCTAATTCTTCAGAGGAACTTCTGCCTAACAGTGTATCTGCAGTGCCTGGCATTACAAAGAACTCGGCCTTCAACGACGTTTGTGTATCAGGTACACAAATGTTCAGCATGCATTTTCCACTAAGCTTTAAAGGTTCCTGAGATGCATAAGCATAAACTTTCCTGTCAGTCTTCAACAACTCTAGCTTCCCTTTGGACACTTTATCAAACATTTGCTCAGACATCAGGTTACAGGTGGCACCAGAGTCTATGATGACATTAACAGGCTCGTTTTCAATCATAAGAGGTAACGTGTTTGACTCACCATCTGAAGTGCTGAAGACATAGTATCCACCGTCTTCACTGGCGTCGCTTTCTTCCATGTTACTTTGATCAGGCTGGTCGTCTACCTTTCGTACGCTTCGTTTTCTTCCAGCTTTCCCTCTACGTCTACTATCGCCTCTTCCTTTGCCCTGTTTATCTTGTTTCGTTCGGCAACAGACTTCCATGTGCCCACGGTTTCCACATTTACTGCAGGTATGCTTCTGAGAAACTTCACAATCTTTCGCCATGTGACCCGTTTTGTCGCATCTCCAACATTTGCCCTGCCATGGCTGTTTGCCCTTCGCTCCTTTATCACTTTTTCCTCGGTCGTCCCAGGTACGATTCACAGTGTCTTCGCTAACAAGAACCATAACATCTTTTTGGTGATAGGTGCTAACGATTTCCAGTAGTCGAGTAAGGCTGAGGTTTTCTTCGCGGAAGAACTTGCCTTTCAGTTCCTTGTTCGTGACATGCGAAATCACAATATCTCTAACTTGGTTGTCTTCTTCTTCGCCATAATCACAGTGTTCCGCCAAACTTTTCAGGCGCGTAACAAAGTTGTTGATCGTTTCACCCGGGTTCGGTTTGGTCGCAAGCAGCTTTTGTCTCGCTAAAGGCACATTCTTCTTGACTTTAAAATGATTCGACAAACATGTCATTGCTTTATCAAATTCTTTAGCGTCCCCCTGTACTTCGGCTGGATAGGTCTTGAAAATTTCTCGAACTCCTGGGCCGGCAAGATGCAAGAGGAGAGCTCGCTTTTGCAGTTTGTCTTCTACTCCCGACGCTGACACGTACAGGTCGAACTCAGCTTTCCACTTGTCCCAGCGTTGCGCCAGGGTGGCTGGTTCCCCTATGCAGTCGAAAGGAGCAATACAAGGTAATCCACTTAATGTTACCGCCATCCTCGTCGCCAAATGTAGCGTTTACGGATTAAACCAGGACACGATTTATGAACACAACGTCTTTAATCGTCCTTTTCAAGATGGCGTCCCCCCAACCAGCACATGGTCCTACCCAAATAAGGAAATCCCAAATATGGGCATACACTACATGGGGTATATATACGCCTGGCGGTAAAGCAGCTACAACGCAAAAGCAATCATTTAGAATGCTAAAAAATGATGAAATCCTGATGCGGAAAAGGTCGTCGCGTCAGATGCAGGTTCTATACTCCCTTGGTGCAAAAAGTGCCCGAGCTTGTACTGATCTCGAGTAGCAAAAATGCTCTTGCCATGCACGTTATTGTAGTGTTTGCGTGACATTCGGGATCGCGCGGGACGGGAATGGTCATGGTCATGTGATCACTTGAGAGTGCAACTCGTGTGTAGTGTGGCGAGTGTAAGCGACTGAGTGTTGTTCATGTTTTGGGTCTTAGTCAGGGGCACCCAACGGAATATTCGGATGGAAGTTTGCCTTAAAATTTCGAAATGTTTTGCCGAGCGATCCCCTAGACTTTTCGAACTTTTTCGGAAAACCAAAACGTTTCCCTAGAATTTTTGGAATTGAAGTGCTCGCTTTTTATAATGTCCCATAATTTTCGGACGGTTATATTGTTCGCTAAAATTTTCGTCTGTCGTAATTATTCTAAAAGCTGCTAAAAATATAAGATTTGGATGAACATTTACATCGGCTAGTATTTTCGCAAACTTTCGATAGGCACAAGTATGATTTTCTATTGAAAATATGGCTTCTCCATGTTCCCGAGCTTTCGACAAGACCCATCAGGATAGCTAAAACTTTCGGATGAGACAAAAAAGGACCCTAGAACTTTCGAAAAGACCAAAGTTCCCCTGAAATATCCGAACAGATAAATACTTTTTACGGCAGCTCCAAATTAACTAAACAGGTTTCTAGAACATAGAGAAATCCATGTTAGGAACTCCTGACGTGTTTGGAAAGGTTAGGTCGTTGGGTGCCCCCGCTTAGTGGCCATTTAGAAATATCACAGTTATACGGTGGGCGAAAGTTATTTTCGTAGCAGTCGCTTGTCATATATAATGCACGTTCTATTGCAATGACATGGCATCAAAGGGTTAAAGGAGAACGAAGACAAATTTTTATTTGACTCCTGGAAATTGTAAAAATAATTTAGATTTTTGGACAACACAAAGAAAAAGCGAAATTGAGCTGTCAACACTGCTAGATCAAACGCGGGAAATTGGTTTCCAACAGAGGGAATTTCGCAGTACAGTTTTGGCTGGAGTTTTTGGATGGATAGAGAAAAGAACAGAAAAAAGCGAGAAAAAAGTCCTTGGGTTTCAAAGGCTGATCGGTGCTACCGTAAAAAGCAACCAACGTTGCGAAACGTAGAAATGCAGGCGGAAAGCGACAAATTGTAACAACGACCAAACGAAACACTAAATGTTGCTACTAATTCGGATACTTTCCTGGGCTTCCGCAAGCAGAAAAAAACAAAAAAACGTCAAAGAATTCTATTCAACCAGACGAAGGTTTGGATTTGGGAATGGTGGATTCTAGGTGTTCTTTATCGGACGAATCTGTTGAAATATCACATGACAACAGCGACGAAGTACTGCTATCCAATGACTATTAACATAAGAATATTAGAAGGTTCTTCCTGTATGCACCGCTACACGGACAGAAAAGAAGGAAAAGCAATCATAAACAAATATTTTATAGATGCGTGCTACATACCCTGCTTCCCGCATTTCGGAGAGCACGCTTTCCCGATCGGCGGCTTGCTCGCGATTTTCGTTCGCCTATTTTGAAGCCCTTGTACTCTTTGGTGATGTTTTCCTCTTGCTGGGCCGGAAATTGTTCAGTGTTTTCCCCATCGCGATCAAAACCCGCAAGAAATTACCACATTATAATTCTGCCTCGGCAAAGGATACTTTGATCTTGAAATAATATCTACCAACACTTTCCCTCGACTTTGGCGAGATTGAACCTGATTGGTACATTAAGGCGATAAGCCGGAAAACTACTCCCCGTAGGAGTGCTATGTTTACGAAACTTTCTTTCCCGTATTTCTCGGCAAAATTTTTTGTTTGTTATCTTTGAGCGGGTAGTTTGCATATGAGAATTCATCGTAGAAGAGTGAAATTTTGCTCAATGGTACATGAATCCCTCTTCTTCAAAAGTGTGTCGGGCTTTAGCTTATTTGTTTTTTTCGTTTTGAAGATATAAGTTCAAATGCATGCTGTGTCAGTCCGAGAAAAGTACGTGAACAAACTTTGAATTATAATAACTTTTTTTGAGAGCTAATCTAACAATTCCCCGACACACTTTTAAAGCCAAACATGTGCTGAGTGGCATGCAGTCATTGTTTACTTCGAAGGGCCAAAATTCGACGCGAGTTTGCCGCACTTATAAACATTGTTATATTTGCATTTAACTGACTGCAGCTTCTCTTATATTTAATTTCACCAGTTAAAAACATTTCCACGACATTTTTGGTTCCTGGTTCTATAATCTTTAAAATGTTGTATAGGTTTAGGCACTTCCCGCAAATTACGCGCGCGTGAGGATTTTTTTTGCGCAAAGCACCCGCGAATATTTTAGGGCAGTCGATGGAATTTTTATCCCTCTTTTGGAATCTCTGGGAGTTCTGAAAACAGCCAACTGCAGCACATTCGACCATTTTGGAGCTGATGTTGCCTTCTCAACTCTTGAAATTCGCGCGTTTATCCCATGATTTGTGCACTGTGATTTCATACTCTGTGCCCAAGCCTTCAACTTGTCTTCCAAAATGGCGGACTTTCAAATTGTTCTGGTACGGAGCTTTTTTCTGCTACAATCAGGTTAAAAGTAAGTCCACATCCTAAAATATCGCGATTTGATTATGACTTATCGTGTGCTTTCGTATGAACGACTTTTTAAAAATTGGGTTTTCCCCTTCCGTTCTCCTTTAAAAGAATCCGCCAGCCTCGAAGGGCCATTACGGATTCCCAACATGATTTGAAAAGTGTCATAAAAGATAAGAGTAAGGTGCAAAACAGCGAAAAAAATATCGTAACAAAGATGGTCACCACGACTATTTCCTGTTGTTATCTATAAAAACAAATACATACTCTTGTGTACACAGCCGTTGTTTCACAAACCTTTGATAGTTTAGCAATACGATATTTAGTTATTTTACGGCCAGCAAATCTTTCTTTCCAGTGTTTCGCCCGTGTTTTATAGTATTATCGCAGGCACCGAGATGTTTAGTTTTTTATATTCAAGTGGAGACAATTTATTTTGCGAGACATCGCTTTATATAATTTTCTACCCTGCTCACGGTCTTATGTCACTAATGAATGCTATTTTCTGAACTAAACAAACATAATTGATCGCAGCCTCTTTCCACTTAAATAAACTTTACTTGCACTTCACATAATGTGAGCCTGTTTCACTGCAATCAGCCAAAGAAACACATTGCTTTCATCAATCCATGTTTTCTGCGCAGTACAAAATTATTTGCTTAGTTTGTTGATGTAGAATTTTACTTTAAACCTCGCGTGTTTTTCAGTTGGACAACAGTTAGCATCTGCATTCCGCAGTCACCTGTACAGTTTGCAAAACCGACGTTTGTCTTTCCCTTTCAGCACTGGTGTGAATAGGTCTGGATAGAGCTGTTTTGAAATTTCGTCCTTTGCTGAGAATTAAGAGTTAAGAAACTGGAAAAGGAAACATGTTTTTCAACACGAGCGTATTGTTGCACAATTTAAAACACGGTTCCTGGGAAATTACTGGGGTTACTGGCAACAGCACACAAGATTGCATTACACAATCCACCGTGGGAGAAACTGTTTTGAAAGCTCTAGCTTATTTTGTCATTCTTGTAGTATCTTTGGTTGGCAATGGCTTCGTTCTCCTGGTTATTTACAAAAACAAAAGCCTGCGAAAGAACATTAATTATTTTGTTCTCAATATGGCCGTGTCCGACCTCTTCAACCCGTTGACCATCATGCCTATCAGAATCGTTGAGATCATTTCAGGGTCTAATTCTTGGAAGATTGACAGTCCGTGGATACTGGGAAATATTTTGTGCAAACTTTCCTACTTTCTTCCCGATGTTTCCTTCGTTGTGTCCGTCGAAAGTCTGTTGTTGATATAAATGGACAGACTGATCGCTGTGGTCTTTCCACTGAAGGCAAGACGTTTTTCAACGAAAGTGCATTTGATCAGCATTCTGTGTTCATGGATAATCGCCATTGCAGTTCACGCGCCTTATTTTTACACTTTCAGGATGTTCCTAGGCAATGACAATATAACATATTGCGAAGCGTGTTGGGAACCAGCATTTGAACAGGTAGAAACACACAAGGGCTACGTTACGGCGACTTTCATCGCCTTTGTTATTGTGCCCATCTGCATGTTAGCGATCGTGTATGGCACCATCGCGTGGACCCTTAAAGCAGAAAGCAAAAAGATGGAACGGGAGTCGTGTAATCATCCAAATAAACTCAATAAACAAAACAGTAAAATTATATGGAGTTCCGTAGCCATAATTACTGCTTTTGTTCTATGTATGATCCCACAACTCGTTTCCATTCTTACTCGCATGTTCTTGTGGAATTGGCAAGTGCCACCTATTTGTGCTTTTCGCACGGTAGTTCCGTTTGTTTCTACGTTTATGGTCAATTCGTGGAGCGCTGTTAATCCTTGTATTTGTTTCATATTCATCAAGAGCTATAAGGACACTCTCAAAAGAGTGCTTTGTTCCCGGTGCTTTCCTGAAAACAGTCTAAAGAGTTTAGATATAACAACACATCCCAGATTGTCAAGACAGATTCACAAATGTCGAACAACCCGCGTATGACGCCCAGTAGCTATTGTGGGGGGCAACTAAATAACTGTTGGTTAAATGATATGAACATCGCTGTCACGTATTTAGTTGGTTTTGTTTTAACCCAGAAGTGATTATTATTAACAAGGATGTAATAAGGATGAATGGCACACATAACTCTTAACTGTATCGCGTATGTCACGGTCACATTGAGGCATATCAAAGATGCGACCAACCAACCTCTAAGCGGGTAATCCTTTTCCAAGCGATTAAATTTGGAGGTTGATGTCATTCATCATTTGGCTGTGTAACCGCGGGATACAGTTCCAGTCAAAGACCCACATTTCACCTTTAATTTGTTCACCATAGAGTCTCCAGTAGCTCAGTGGTTAGAGCATCTGACTAGATCACGAAGGGTCGTGGGTTCAAATTTTATTTCTTTGATCTGTTGAAAAAAATTAAAAGGTTTTTAGAATGATTTAACAAACATGATTTTAAAATGATTTAACGTGGATGCCCAATGCCAAAAATGCAAGCTTACGCTACCTTCAACGTTAACCAGGTCAACATCTTTCCGGGGCATGGCCCCCATACCGCGAACCATGCCGCTAGCCGTTTTGACCAGGAAAAACGAACTACATGGTTCTCTTACAATTTCTATGGCTATGGGGCTCCGCTGGCGGTCCTTCGTAGCTCCGCTATTAACAAACAACGCACGGTCGTACGTAGATAGATATACACCATGATCGCTCAATATAAAAGGAATTTTGCTGGTTTGCACGTGACGTCATAAAATTTTATAATCAAAATATCGCTTGGCCTGCTAACTTTTCATTGACCCCACGTGAAAGAACTTCTAAAAATATATCTTTTCATAAGTTTTCAGCTAGTTAATATCTTTTGTGTTTGAAATACAGCATGTTGAATTTTCGAGAGTTCCGCCGTATGTGACATCACTATGGCGCCGTGACAAAGCTGTCGTGTTTGATGAAAAGGTCTTTCCTCAAGATTTTTGCAGTTTAAACAGTTCAAGTATTAGGGAAGCTCTTTATATGTATATGCATTAGCTTTGAAGGAAAGAGCAATACTTTTCATAGCAAAAGTGAGCGCCAGATGTTTTCCTTTATTTCCGGCCGCCATATTGGTGTCCCTCGAACATGGCGTCTCCATACACCTTATTCCAAAATGGCCGCTGACTTATGCACATACAAATTGGCCCTTCTTGCCTCGTTCAAGATAAAATATTCTTTTGATTTTTGAGCTTAAAAGCGAGGCAAGAAGGGCTAATTTGAATTCCAACAAAAGAATATTAAGACGGTGCCCATTTTGGAATAAGGTGTATACTGAGCTCTATAAATTTGCGTGAAATGATTCGGCAAATAACTCAAGAATGGTGTACCGCACAGACCTGACCTTCTATTAATACTGTATTTAAAAACCTTTGAATTTATCAACTTTTCTTACTGAATGGTTTGGGATTTCTTTCTTGATGGCGCGATAGTGAAAGCTAGCAATAGGGCCAGAGTGTGCGCATGCTACAATTTAAAATAGTTTATCCTTTTTTACTTTTGCAGATATACTAAGGTGCGTGTATTGTTTTTTATATATATTTCTTCACTATCGGTTTTTCTTGTGAAAGCCATAAACAAACATTGTAAAGGGTTTACTGATCAAATATGAAAATTAAAAAAGGACAAATAAAGTTTGGCTAAGCACCCGTGCCGAAAGGTCACTACTGTTTCTTTGGCATATTAAAGAGCCGCCTATATGTCTAGAAAAAAATATTGTCAGGAGTTTTATTGACGGTTGATGGACAAATGGAGTCGAGTATAAATTCCCTTTTTACGTCAAGAAAATCGATGTATTCAGACTGTATTCACTTGCTTTGAACTGATTCTCCCTACTATAGTAAAAAATCATCGACAGAAAGAAAATGTTTTCGCAAATCCTTCTAAGCCTTGGCCATTAGTATGTCTCACCAAATCGACCAGAAAAATTTCGGTTATTTGTATTTATAACGATATTATAACAACTGATATTATTGTGTAATACGATATTCTTACATATAAAATACATTACTTGTTGGTACTTTCACTGCCCAAAACCAGATGATTTCTAATGAACTCTTTTGTACCTCAATCGACCATATTGTGTTGTTAGTTGTGAAAGTTTCTCAAACGCTGATAAAAGGTTTTTGAAAGAAATATACTCAAGAATCAAAGAGACCATAAAACGGGAAGTTACTTAGAACCTTTTAACCAAATGTTTTATTACTTGTTTCGAAATGCCGGAAGCAAAATATACTTCTCTGGTGTCCTTATATTTTCTTAAAATAACCCACAGGTAAAATAGCTTTGTTGTAGTAGAAATTTCGCAAGGAGGGCAGCACAAAATAAAGTCAAAATAGTATTGCCCTTTTTCCTTCAGTAAACGGAAGATCAGTCCAATTATAATCAAGCAGAGCGACCAGTAGACACATGCCGGATTTGCAATGAGTTTTACTTTTCTTTCTTCATGAATCAGTGATTCCAGAAAGCTAGGTTTTAATCAGGGCATTCCCAATAAGTTCTCTTGTACCTCAATATTCATGGGATGTTCTCAAATGCTAACATAATTATTCTGTTGAAAACTTCTTTTCAAAAAAGAGGCAAGAGAAGAGGCTATATAGCCAAATGTTCAGAACTTCAAACAAAATGTTTATGCAATCAAATTGTAATTTTTTTGTTTAGAAACAGTGAAGCGAAACAGGCTTCCCTGGCGCGATTTAAGTAAACACGTTTTGGTAGTAAATGTTTTCCAGATCAACGCGATGGAGAGACGACCTCACCAAACAGCTTGGACCTGCATGGTCTAGATTAGCGAAGGACGAAACCTGCATGTGGGATCAATCCAGGGAGGGGTCCCAACGCAGGGAATGAATTTAACCCTGATGATGATGAGGAGGAGGGTGTAAAATTATAATGGTGCCAAAAATGCGTCAAATTTGCAATGATTCTATTTTTGATTTGTCAGGAAATAGGCCAGATAGGTTTTCACTGCATATCTAAATATAAGAACTTGCTATTTGATATATTTTAAAAGCGAAAATTTTCAAGGTGGCCAAAGTTTCATGCCTAAATTTTGCGGTCGACCTAATTCGCTTGTTGATATACTTACAACTAAGATGAAAACTATTCTTCAGTTTGAGGGGAACTTCAGTTTTATAGATATACGTGTAGCCTTCAACTTAGCCACTGTGACAACCTTTTCGATGGGAAATAGTTTTCTTCTCAGAGAACATTTGTATAAAATGGAGTATAGCAAATTCTACTTCTGCCGAGAAACCTCTTTCTAGTAATCTTTCCATAAAAAAATTTAAGACGAGTTACAGAACACGAGGAACGGCTGATGTGAGCAGCCGTTGAACGGATTCGTTCTTTCTTGTTAAAAGATATTTCATTTCAAATTAAAGTGCTGCTGGCAAGGACGTAGGCGTTAAGGAGTTAAGGTAGCTTACTTTCCACTAAGCGGAAAATGCGAAAACAAAATACACAACGTCTCTTAGAATGAATTTAATCGATTCACATAAGAACAATAACAACTTTATTTTACGAGAGTGACACTTAAAATAAAAGGTCTTTACAAAAGTCTTTAGAGAGGTTTTTCAGGTGACACCATAGCTAACTCCTCAACTTCTTATATTTTATCGTGTTACTAAATCCAGAAACGAAACAAAATCATGTAGTTTGCAATTGTTTTCTGATTTTTGAACCTTTATAAAAAAGAAAAATAGATTTATCAGTTCCGTTACTATCGACTGCAATAAAACACCCTTTATATCCTTATAATTTACGAATTATGTAATAATAATAATAATAATAATAATAATATCCACTAATTGCCCATGGCGCTTTACATTAAAAAATGTTATTATTAAAAAGCTAAAAATGGGGAAGGGGGAGAGATGAAAACAGTTAAAAGTTCAACAATATTACAAAAAGAATCACATAATAAGTTTAACATCATTAAAAATTATAGGATTTAAAAAGCTTGTTTAAAAAGGTATGTTTTTAAATGCCATAGTCTCGGTGCCGCCACAGCAAACGCTCTCTCTCCATATGTGTTTAGTCTAGCTTTTGGGGTCGCCAGAAGGTTTCGCTGATGTAGTAATTCGCTGTTCCATTAAGAGCTTTGTAGACCAGCAGGAGAATTTTATAAACTATACGGAACAGACAGGTAACCAGTGGAGCTGTTTTAGGACAGGGGTTATATGATCAAATTTCCGTACGTGTAACAACTTGAGCTGCTGTATTTTGAACAGATTATAATCTTGAAAGTAGATGCTGTGGGAGACCATAGAGCAGCGAATTACAGCTATCCAATTTCGAAGTGACAAAGGCATAAACAACAATTTTGGCACTCTCCTCATCAATGTACTTTCTGATTTTGGCGATATTTCTTATTTGATAATGAGTAGACTTGCAAATTGATTTTATATGTTCCTCAAAGTTTAAACACTTATCAAAAATAACGCCAACGTACATAGTTAATCCGTAATATAACTCCGGTTGTTCAAAACCGTATGATAGGACAATAAATGTAATGGACTTATAGTGTACTTGACACGTCCATGCAAATAGCAAGCTATAAAAACAGATGAGCATTTCAGTATTGCCACAATTTCAACGTGAGCGGCAAAGTAAAAAAAGCAGTGCAAGTCCTTGGTACATCAAACAAGACGTCTGACGTTGAGAAGACACTTCAGTCATCATCATTTAACCGTATTGTCACATTTTGAACTTGCAGTATCATAACCTTTACAATACACCTTTGCAAACATGTTTCAAAACTGTAGCTTTGAATTAGCCATGAAAAACATCCTAAGTCACAACAACTTCAAACAAAATTGCATTGAAAGAGATTCCTCAGTGGAAAAACTTTTCAAAGCACTGGCTTATGTTCTAATCTTTTTCGTGTCTTTAGTTGGCAATCTATTGGTCCTGATGGTTATTTATAGCAACAAGCAATTACGGAAGTCCATCAACTACTTTGTGTTTAACATGGCCGTTTCCGATCTGTTCAACCCGTTGACCATCATGCCAATCAAAATTGCTGAGATCATTTCAGGGTCTGATTCTTGGAAGATTGACCGTCCGTGGATACTGGGAAACATTTTGTGCAAACTTTCTTACTTTCTTCCTGATGTTTCTCTTGTCGTTTCCATCGAAAGTCTACTCTTGATATCAGTGGACAGGCTAATCGCTGTTGTCTTTCCGTTGAAGGCCAAACTCATCTCCCCAACAGCACGTTTAATCAGCATTGGATGCACATGGGCTATCGCCATTGGAGTTCACGCACATTACTTCTACACTTTCAGACTGTTCTGTGGCAACGACAATGCAGCATATTGTAAATTAAGCTGGGAATCTGCATTTGACCATGTAAAAACACACAGCAGATTTGTCATGGCAACGTTTATCACTTTTGTCCTTGTGCCCATTTGTCTTTTGATTCTTGTGTATGTCGTCATTGCGTGGAAGTTGAAAACGAATATAAGGAGAACTGAACATGAATTGTCATGTGTCCAACGACGTCGAGCTCTGCAGTTTAAACAAACCATCCGAATGTCTGTGGCTATAATAATTGCTTTCGTTGTTTGTATGTTTCCACTGTTGACTTTCATGTTTTGCCAAGTTTTTCTGTGGAATTGGCAAGCCCCACCCGTTTGTGCATTTCACGATGAGATTCCATTTATTTCTCTCTTTATGCTTAATTCATGGAGCGCTGTGAATCCTTGCATCTGTTTAATATGTATTAGAAAATACCGCAATAGCCTTAGAAGAATTCTACCCTTATCTCACTTCTCTGCGTGAAATAACAAGAACAACAGACTAACAGTAATCTATGGTTTATACCGAGTGAGATCTTACAGGAAGCACCGCAAAGCTTGATTTTATTGTTGTACGAGGTACAGTGAAAGAAGAAGATGGCTAATTTGGAGAAATTCTGAAGACGGATATGAACTCGAATGATTAATTTTACTTTAGTTCAAAGGGCTTGAAAATGAATTTTTTAATAAATATTTTAAAAAATGAATTAGCTATCCCTAAAGAGGAGTTGGTAGTTAAAAATTGAGTTATTTTACTAACTTTAACACCGCTATATCGTAATAAGCCAAAAATGTAGAGAACGGTTAATTATGCATGAAACTTCAGTTTATGTCTTATTAGACGTCTTGCTGTGTACCGTTGATGAGCCTGTAAGGCGAGTCAAAATGCAAACAAGGAGTAACAATTTTACACAACAAAACGTCTAATAAGAGAGTTTTTATCCAACAAGCCAAATTGTTATGTCCGTGCGGGCAAATTTTTAACCGGTTCTCCTGAGGACAAATATTGCATTATATTTGTACTCTTTTGGGGCGTTATTTGTACTCTACGAGGCACAGTTGGATAATAAAAAAACCAAAATTTTGTATGCAAATAGGATGTTATGTCTTCCACCTGATCCAGGGTTTATCTGTTACTTAGAGCAGAGGTGAGTATCCGCCTTGCGTATCAATAGAGTATTGGGTGATATTGTCACGTGGTTGAAGACACGGACAGGGTCCGTGCAATTGCATTGAAACCCCATCCTCTAGGGTTTACGTGCTTGTCTCTGGAAACACGCTTCCATTGGTCCCATGGATTATTAATCGAGTGAAGACGGCTGCTATCTTTTTCCACATCATCTCCGTGACTTTGCCGGCACTTTGACTTATTTGTAAATTTAGGATAATGCAAGTTAATTTCACTGATTTAGTAGTGGGGTGGCTATAGCCCTTTGCTCCTAGCCAAACATTATTTCAATCCATATCTTCAATTAAAGACGCTATGAGCCTTTTGCTCATAGCCATATTACACCAACTCTCTCTCTTGGCTTGTTTGTTCGTTTGTCTGTCCTATTATCCAGCAAACAGAGCGCGGGATATGCAGCACCCAGCTTTATAATTTATTTCAGAGAATGGGGAAGACATAAATAACATTTTCAAGGTTAAAATTTGTGATTTGTTACACGACGAGGTGTTGTTCTGTATGTCTTACATCAAAATGATATCAAGATTTTGGACTTATAAACTATTTGTACATATTAGTACAGTCAGTTTACACCTTTGCGACAGTCTAGTACAGTTGCATATCATGTTGCATTTTCAGGTGTATAAAATCATGACACAAAAGACATCACCCCTCGTCCCCCTTTAAGGCAAATAAGAATGTATGTTTTTGACAATTAATAGCAGTTTGCTGAGATATCTCTCGTCAGTAGTAAGTTTTTGTAGCCTAAAAGTGATAACCCGTTCAGATAACCACTATTATTCACAATTCCAATCGCAAGAATTCTCGGTCCTCTGTCTGACTTATACCGCAACGCCATCGCATTTGCATTGCATGCCGTTTATTTCAGAATATCTGTTTCAAATAGTTTTCTGGTTAGCACATTAATAACACTGGCTGATGTCATTAATGTCTGGCGACACGCTATTTTGCAGGAATGGCAAAGAACTCACGAGACGCTAGCGTCTACGGAAAGCTATTGATCTGTTCAAAAAAACTTTTTGTACGACGGTTTTCCCGTGGTTAACATACATTAAATAAAATACCACTTTTTAATAAAATGAAACTCGCTGGTAGCGAGTGTCTTCATCATCGAGATACCTTTTTGTAATCAAGTGAATTTTTGATACCGCGTAGAATTTTCACACGTGTTTCAAGGCATGATGTACACCGTAATAAAGTATAATGGTACTGCCTGTGTACGTGCGTCTTAAATTTTTTTAAAGGTTTGTAGGTTTCCTTTTGAAAATCATGCATGCCCTCAGTTTCGCCGCACCGACCTTCTATTCAAACCCCATTGAATGTTAATGATCCCTCGCGGTGACGTCAGTAGCATTATTTAAACACCTTAATGATATGCAGCTGTCTCAGTTAAGCTAACAAGTCACGGCCAATACAACTCGCCACACCCTCCCTCCCTTTTGTTGTCTCTCAACGGACACAAGCCCTGAAGGCAATTCCTTCAATGATGTGTTTGAAATAAGTTAAGCTCTCCTGATTCGCTTTTGTTTTGAAAAACATTACTTAAGCATGGGCAATATAACCGTACACCAGATTTTCTCGCATGATCAATTATGGTGGATTATGGACTCAAGCTCGAGTTTTCCAGATGGCTGTATTGCGCCCGCAGTATCAAGGGTGGCGTTGCTGTGCGTGACATATGTGGTCCGTTTTGTTCTAAGATCACTGATCTGAGCAGCTGAAACGCAGCGATTGCAAAGATGGGATTGGCGAACAATTGATCGGTAAATAAAAAATTATATTTTCTACCTTGATTACGGGGGTGTCGACTATAAGCAGGGCTGTTTCGGGAGAAAAACAGAATTCCTCCGGGAATTTGAAGATTTTCAGCCGGGAATCGGGAGACTTGGAAAATTTTTCGGGAGACACGAAGTTATGAAGTTAAGACGGAATTCATCAGGAAGTTGAGTAATATTTATTTGAGTTGGACAAAAATCGAGTACCAGAATAATTTAAATCATATTGCGTTATTTTTCTCCTTAATAAAAGGTAAAGATGTAAGTAATTATCCGCGATAACACCGACCACAATTTCTTATCAGAGCCTGAGAAAATGAATTTTAAAGATCACAACCTGTAGGCAAAATCTAACGTGCAGCCATTTTGTGAAAAGCGATTCAGTGGAATTATAGTGGAACTTCCAAATTTGTTTTCGATGTTTGGTGTTGTTAGAAAAGATTTCTTTTTATAACATATTTGAAGCAGTAACTAAAAAGTTTGCAATAAGGTGTAAATAATTTTGGTACAACAATTCTTATCAGAGACTGAGAAAATGAATTTCAAAGCTCGCAAGCTGTAGGAAAAATCTCACATATTTTAAGCGATTCAGTGGAATTCAGTGGAACTTCGAAATTTGTTTTCGGTGTTTGGTGTTGTTAGAAAAGATTTCTCTTGATAATATATTTGAAGTAGTAACACAAAAGCTTGCAATAAGGTGTAAATCATTTTGGTACATAATTGTGTCCACTGAATGCTCGAAGTCCTAACGGATTCCGTCTTAAAATTTTCGGGTGTTTTGAGATTTTTGGGGGAAATTTCTCCCAAATATTTGGGACGATATTCCACACTTTTGGGAGGACTTTTATTTACACACGGTACTGCTCAAACAGCGTTTGTTAGCGCCGTCACCCCGACGTTTTGATTGCCATATCGAATATGTTTGTGGAAGTATTCATCGGTGTTCACAAGGATCGCGATCGTTTTGGTTTCGTGTTAAGACCAAGGCAATGTGTTTCTATAAGCTTATCACGCTGCTCTTTCATCAACTTCTCCGCAGCATTCCACAATTACTCATAGTAATTACTATTCATACCGATTAATCTTGCATCTGGCAAAGTTTTAAGAAGGGGCGGCAATTAATTACCTATTCGAAATTCAACAGAGATACGCAAATTCAACTAGATACGCAAAGAAAGAAAATTCACAAACCAAAACTAAAAGGCACAACACGCTGGGAATGTTATTCACAACCGTCTTACGCTTTAATTTGCGAAAGACAGAACACTTAAACTTCGAGGTTAGCTCTGAGGAGGTTTTGTAAATAAATTTATCAAACTCGTTGATAATTCATCAAAGCAAATCAGAACCGTAACCGTGGTTTGGAAATGTGATCTTAATTAGCACAGATTTTTACGATTTTATTTCTTCGTTTTCTCCGTAGTTTTAGTTTCGATTGAGAAGATACAACAGACACTAGAGACAGTGTTTCATCACATTTCCAAAACCTCGAAGTTCGTCAAAACTACTCCGCTGCGCGTCGTATCTTCAACTCTCTTCTCGGTGTTTGGAAATGTGATGAAACACTGTCTCTCGTCTTTGATATATCACATAACTCTCAGGAAGTTAAAATTATGAAGAAGCACCAAATTGTCAATACCATGTCTCGATGTGTTAATGCTAATATCACTGAGAGAAAGTGATGTTGAGATTTCACTATCATTTAAATTTGTCTTCCAAAATAAAATATTGATTAGAATGTGTTTAGTTCGGTTTTATGGCGCCAACACTAGCATGGAAAACTCCAGAAACTGACGTAGTCAGACGCCTTATTTTAAAATTGAACCATGTTAAGCGAGGGGATGATCAAAGAAGGTCTTATTGGATACAAGAGTTTAACATCCGTTCACATGGGGAATTTCTACTTATCGTATTTGCCAAAGGAAAGATGGACGACCTTGATAAACAGAACCAGAATAATAAAACGGAAACAGTTTGAATGAGATTAGAAATATACGCAATTAAAAACAACAGAGTAGCCGGGGTAATTTGAAAACAATTAGAACATGTTTCCTTATACAAAAAGCTCATTTGTCTACTCGCCTTTTATACTCCACGTTTATGGAAATTGATTGCATCAAAAGAAGATGACTTGAAATATATTGACGTCAAACGAGATTGATAATCAAAGGTGCCATGCAATATTTTTAAAGTCCTGATCAAGACTGAGAACACGCATCAGCCAAGAACTATAAAATCAACATCGATAAATTATACACAAGCATGTTCCGAAATTCAAGCTTTCGACTGCCCATCAAAAACTTTTCAAATGGAACGGAAAATCCTCACAACAGCAGCAATGAAGATTGCCTTATGGAGGAGTCGACAACAGCCGAAGTAGTTTGCAAAGCTCTGGCTTATTTCGTCATACTTCTTGTTTCATTGGTTGGGAATCTCTTGGTTCTGCTTATTACTTACAGGAACAAGCAGTTACGAAAGACGCTTAACTACTTCGTTTTTAACATGGCCTTATCTGACCTCTTCAACCCGTTGACCATCATGCCTATTCAACTCGTTCAGATCATTTCAGGGTCTGAATCTTGGAAGGTCGACACTCCGTGGATACTGGGAAACGCTTTATGCAAATTGTCCTACTTTGTTCCTGATGTTTCTCTTGTTGTCTCCGTCGAAAGCCTGGCGATTATTTCAATGGATAGGCTTGCCTCTGCTGTCTTTCCACTAAATACCAGACTCGAGTCTATGAAAGCCCACTTAATCAGCATTTTTTGCACATGGTTCATCGCTATTGCAGTCGTTTCGCCTTACTTTTACACTTTCAGACTAAGAATAAACCCTTACGACAATAAAACATATTGCATATTATTTTGGGAACCTGCCTTTGACCATGTAGAAACAAACAAGAGGTATGTTACGGCAATTTTTATCACTTTCATATTTGTACCTGTTTGTCTCATACACATCGCGTATGGCACAATTGCATGGGTTTTAAAAGCTAAAAGCAAGCAAACTGAAATGGCATTATCTTATCAAAAACGCTATCGAGAACAACAGTTGAGGAAAATTGCCCAAATGTCCGTTGCCATAGTAATTTCTTTCGTTGTTTGTATGATCCCACAAATGGTTTTTATGTTCACGCGAATTTTTCTGTGGAATTGGGAAGATCCACCTATTTGTGCATTTCGTACGGTTATTCCATTTGTAGCTATGTTTATGTTACATTCGTGGAGTGCTGTAAATCCCTGCATCTGCTTGATATGTATAAAGAGCTATCGAAATAGCCTAAGAAAAATTCTGCAAGTATCTAAGTAGCCGCCGTTCAAGACATCCGATCAGTGATCAGATCAATTATGTCAAACTTTAATTTTTAAATTTTAAGAACGAATTTAATCGCGATACTGTTTTAAAATTTCCTCTTCCTTCTGTAGCATGTTTCATAACTGCCTAATTTAGATACATTATAGATTTAAACTTCATTTTAAGATCTGCAGCACAGGAAATGGTGTATAGGAATTCCTGTTTCTTGGCATTCTATATTTATTGACATTTCCTGAAAAAATGGAAAACAAAATAAATTGTAACATAGCTAGTAGAGCCGCACAATCAAATTCAGTATACGTAAGCATGCTCCCTTTAGTGTTTACATAGCCTCATCTAAACACGAAGGGGTTTGGGAGAATTCAAGACAGTTATGCAAACCCGGGGCGCAGTCGAGAATTCTCCCAAATCTCCGAGTGTTTAGATGAGGCCATATAAACATGGAAATGTTCTCATTTGCTTTTATAAAACATTTCTTACAATTACGCACGAAACTAAAACGTCAAAGCCTTGTTTACATACTCTCATCTAAACACACCTATCAATCAATGAGAGCGCGCGTTGTAGCTCAGTTATTTTATAAAACTCGATAGTGCACGCTAAAGCATTAACCACCTTTTTAATTGTAATGCTTTACATTTTTTTATTTCCTTCTCTAGTATGTTTTATTTAGGTAACGTAGCTGCTCGATTAAAAAAAATGGAAATTTTACACATAACCCCATTTCAAATTCCGTAGAACCGGAAATTCTTTTTCTTGGCGTTATTTTTCAACCGTATTCCAATGACGCGATCATAAAGAAGCAAAAGAAAAAAAATAAAATAAAATTACGCTTAGTGTTCGTTAATGTAGTTAAAAACTGAATGAGTCTTTAAGCTGCATGTTCAAGTAAAAAATGTTAAAGTAAGCTTTATTTAGACAGGGGGTGCATTCAAGGGCATGCATGGCTGTTATCCAGAGGTGCCCTGGGCAGGGGTAATAAAAATATAAACGATCTTGAACGTGATTTCCAATGTGTACTGCGCAATCTCTGCCCAGGCGCCGAGCGAGTCAGGCTTCTACCGTTTTACGGAGATCGGTCAGACCTGCGTTTTCTTTCTAAATGGGAGGTCCGCACAGTGAAAAACTAACCGAGGTCCTGCGGCCGTGGGCAGCATTTTCAAGACCAAGGTCACAGCTTTTCACTATACGGACCGACCCTTACCCAGTAATTAACTTATTCATTTTTTCCCACATTAATTTTTTGGGGCAAGAAATCATAAAGTGTTTGAAAATCTTTGTTTACGCACGCATCCAGCTGAGTCGATCGGCGAAAATCATTTTGCTTGCTCAGTGTGCACTTGGTACTGCCATGAAAAGCACCTAAAGACACATTTTCTATCTACAGAAATTTGTATTTAACGAATTTATACCTACACATTGAGTCTAACAGCATCTATTGCGATAGACGGTTGGCGAATTTAGAAAGCAGCGATCTGCCTGTGCTTTGTAATATGGCCGGCTGAGTACGTCGGGGCAAAATATACTGCGAGAATTAATTTCATTGTTTTTTATTAAGACAACTCGTCTATTTGAATGGTAGAAAATGGAGTTCGGTTTTGGCAAAAAGTAGCATCGAAGCACGGCGTTTTGAACTGGAGCCTGAAAACCGGCGACTTGCGGTTAATCACAATTGACATGAAAATCAGTGCGAAGGAACAAACAAACCACGGCCATAAACTATAACTTGTTCTGAGAAAAAAGAAAATGAATACTCGCCTTAGCTTCTGGTGAACTTCAAGACCTTTAATACCTTAATTCCACTGCTAATGTTTCCTTTCATTTACAACGGTTGGTAACTATATCGATTTTTTGAGAGCAAAACTACAATAAGTTTCCGGAACCAATCAGATTGCAGGGTTTGTTGAATTCAGCCCGGTCAAGCACTTTTTAGAGTTAAATGTTACCAAGCTAAGTTTTAAAGCGCTATTATGATCAAACTTTTTACACCTTTTTAAGGGAATCATGCAGTGCTTCGTGTAAGATTAAAAATGCCGTTTTCCGTTTTCAAATATCTGTAGTAGTCTGCTAATATCTGAGATATTTTAGTTTAAAAAATGACCAAGTATGCAAATTAGGAACCTGATGACGTCGTCTACTCAACCCAATTTTATATCAAATAAGTAAATAAGGTCAGTTTTCTACAGACACAAATGAAACTTGGTACACTAATAGTTCTACAGGAGACACACCTACGGTTATAATGAAATCATGTTTTCATGGCAACACACTCTTTTCCAGCGCCCTCGAACTCTTTTTGGTATATGAGTGATTTTTAGCCCAGAAAAATTAAACCAGGCCAAAGAACCTACCTAACACATAAATATGCTTGTGAGATCATGCAGATCTGGAGATCTGGACTGCCACAAATGGCCAGAGTAGCCTTGAACATTGGGGAGCTCTGGGACCCACCAGGTTACCATAGTAACATAATTGGAAATATCATGTTGCATAACACCTAGTAGAGTCAATCAAACATTTCTGATACAAACTGGGTGAGACATTTTTTCTTCATATATTAGATTTAAATTTGGTTGAGTCTGTGGCTTCATCACGTACTTAATCAGTTCAATATTTGGAACAAAAACTTGAATAACTCTGGAACGAAAAGAAAGTTATTTAAAAAAAAACAGGTGGCCTTTTTTCTTATGCAGACTTCTTTTCACTACTTTAAAATTGCTTACTTACCTGCTTACTTACTTACTTATAATACTCACTTTAATACTTACTTACTCATGATCACTCACTCGCTCACTCACTCACTCGCCGCTCGCTTGCAAGTGGGCAACTAAGTGGGCAAGCAGCCCACTTAGTTAATTATGTCCGAAAAAGGAAAGCATTTTCTCTAGATCCACGCTTGCCGCCTGCAATGTTTATGTTAGCTTGCATGTACTCAGCGCTTTATTTAGTTGGTAAATCCGATGATGCATCACACTAACTGTATGCAACTAGAGCAGTTGAAATTATAAGAGGAAAAAAATGCATGTCATGCTCACGGAGGAATTCTTTATAAGCAAAAATGAAAATTTCAGAACAAACTTACTTTTTATCGTCATTATTGTCACTAAATATCCTTGCAAAATTAAAAACAAGTAGAAGAACTTCGGCAGGCGAAACCAACGTTTGATAATTTTGAACGAAACGATCCATAACGCAGGCGGACTCAAAAACTTTATGTAAGCTATCACCGAAGTGTAACGTTCCAATGAATCTCAAATGGAACAAATCCCGCGACTGCCCAGTAGGGACTGTGACTCAGCCTTGAACAATAAAAAAATATTTAAAAACTGAAATTATAAGCTAAGAAAAATAATAGGCATATACTTGTATGAATATTAAGCCGTTTGAATTTTTTAATGAATCAAAAAAACTGAATCTAATTATCTATTAATCGTGGAATGATGAAAGTCTTATGAGCCACAAATTCAGTAGCACTCAGTTACATTAGCTAGACAAAGTACGCATGCGATGCTACAAATAGCAGTTTGACTAAAACTCGCATGAGCAAAATTCAAACTATTTTTTAAAAAACGGACGTTCCTTTCATTGACCGATAATTCTTACAAATACATCTAAGTCCTTCTTGCACCGTGCATTGTCCCGACGATATCTTTCCCTTTTGCAAACTGAAAGGAACTAATGCATTAGTTAAACAGCAAGATGGAAAAACGAAAATGTTGAATCACCGGAATATTTCCCTGAAACTTTCTACCAAAATGTAAAAATAAATGATCTCTGTGGAATCACTTATTATAATTAGCTTTAAAAAAGACAGTTGTATTTTAAATCTTCTTAATTGTCTTTTTTAAGGTAAATATTTAAAATTGATGAAGCGCTTTTAATTCAAGATCACTTGTATGTTTTATTTCCGCCATTCCTTGTATTTCAACTGAGAAGGCATAAATAAACGCGTTACTTCAAAAAATATTAAAACAAAATATTAAAGGTGTCGTTGGCTTTTAAATGAAAGTGCGTGCCCCATCAGTCTGGTCAACATGTAGCTGTTTTACACATTCATTTATATTTTCATAACAATATCACGTCTATGGTGTCTTCTTTAGGAATTAATTTGATAGTTGCTTGAAAGGGCTTTCAATATAATGAACATTATATTTAACAACTATGTCAGTTTCCCACACACCTATCATTTATCTTTTTTTTAATTAACAGACTTAAAATTAGACTTCATAAGCCAGTGGGCACTTCCAGTCGACCTCAAAAGGTTTCGAACAGCTTTGAAGTTCACAAAATACTTTGCAAAGACTGTATGTCAGTTGTATTCGTTCTTTAAAGAAAATCAATTAAGCAAAAGGCATGTTTTCCAACAGTTCAATGGCGGCGTTTAAATGTACTAATAATGTCACCGATCTGGATTGCCCGTTGGCAGACTCCATAGCGGAAGTAACAGTGAAAACCTTAGCTTATTTTTTCATTTTTCTGGTTTCACTTATTGGCAACATCATTCTTGTCCTGGTCATTTACAAGCACAAGCAGTTCCGAAAGTCTATCAACTATTTTGTCTTCAACATGGCCGTGTCCGACTTGTTCACCCCGTTGACCATCATGCCTATCCGAGTCGTTGAGATCATTTCAGGGTCTGGATCTTGGAAGATCGATAGTCCGTGGATACTGGGAAACATTTTGTGCAAACTCTGTTACTTCTTGCCTGATGTTTCTCTTCTAGTTTCCATCGAGTGTCTCTTGTTGATGTCATTTGACAGGTTTATCGCTGTCGTCTTTCCACTGAAAGCAAAACTCATCTCATCGAGGGTCCGTTTGACGAGCATTATGTGTACGTGGATCATCTCTGTTGCAGTCCACGCACATTATTTTTACACTTTCAAATTATCTCGTGACGGGAATGAGTCGTATTGCGTTTTAGATTGGGGGCCGGCACTTGAACATGCAGAAACGCACAAAACATATGTTATAGCGACCTTCATTGCTTTTGTCCTTGTGCCTAATTGCCTCTTAGCAACCGCGTATGGCACCATAATTTGGACTTTGAAAACGAAGTTCAAGAAAAGTAAACTGCAATTATCTTGCCACCAACGCCATCGAAGTCTACAACTCAGAATGATTTTCCGAATGTCACTGGCGATAATGACAGCATTCTTTTTCTGCACGATTCCGCTGCTTGTTTCCTTGTTTGTACGAATTTTTCTGTGGGATTGGAACTTGCCACCTATTTGTGTATTCCGCACGGTGATTCCATTCATTGCCAGCTTTATGCTTCATTCATGGAGCGCTATAAATCCGTGCATTTGTTTTATATTTAACAAAAACTATCGCAACAGCCTTAAACGCATGCTATCGTTTTCTAATGATCATTTTAGTCACATGAAATCCAGCAAGAAAGACAATCACATAAAGCTAACAAATATGGCATTCATCCGAAGCAGTGAACGTCTTCCGCATTCAAGTAGTGTTTGATAATGTACACCATTTATTTCAGAACCACTTGAATCCGCTCCTACATTCTAAAGGAAACTAAGTAAAAGCAACAAAACTCCTGTGACAATCTTGAGTTCCTATTGAGATTTTGTACTTCAGCTTACTCTTAAATTTCGCTCTCCAGTTTCAAATATCCATTCATGAGGAGAAATACGTTTTGATTGCCTGCGAGAACAGATTATTCAGAAGTATAGAAATATTTCAGTGAGACTTCGTTCGGGCAATATTGAACAAATTTTTTAAGAAACCAAAACTTCCAGAAACCTAATAGTTTCAAATATTAGTTGAAAAAGGTTGCCTTCTTGATTCATGAGGTGTCAATTCATGATTTTGAAGGACAGTTTACCTATTCAGGGTGCCATAAATGATAATGCATAGGATTCAAGGTTCTTCATCCGCGTGATTTGCATTTCATTCAGTGTACCATGACATTGAGATGAGGAAACTGTTACTTTTTGATGAATTTCGCTGATTTTGAAAACATTTGATCGGTATTCAGTTTGATCTGAGATCATAAAAATTATTGGTTGCGTTACATTTTTCAGTATACCCCCATGCATGCGTTTCGTGAGAAAAAGCATGTAGCTTGGAACTGGTTGAAAATGCGTGGGTTAGCTGAGGCTTTCAGAATATTCGCCAAAATACCGATTTTTCGCCGAAATACCGGTTTTGCAACTATGGGAGCGGCTAGCCAGCTCTGAACAACATCTCTGATAACGGGATTGATATTTATTTTTTAAAACAAAAGGGTTTGGTGAATGTTTCTCGTTATGTTTTTTTAGAAATCGCATGCCAGGTGTCTCCCTTTTCATCTAGCCAGACATCGAATCTTCTGTTGAAAACATTAAGCCTAGCTATAAATTAAACCCACCTTTCTTTAATGAGTAGAGGAAACATTTATCTTAACAATCGATCGAGTTAATTTATTTGCTATATGCGTAGCGCTTCCCGTCAACCTGTGTATTTGTTAGAGCCAATCGTTTGCTGATTATATCTAAAGTTGTCAATCTTCTTCCGTGTATGACGACGCCGACATACATCTGGTCTGATAATTACGTACGGAAGCAGCACGTTCACCCAAAAGTTCTTCCTCTCTTTAAATAACCACTAAGAGCACGTTTTTTTCTGTACTAGACACCGAAGACCAATTTCTCAGGATCTCAATGCAATGGGCTGAACCCAGCCTCGTCCCCAGGCCAATTCGCTAAAAAAGGGTAAACATGTAGTCGTTAGGCGTAAAAACTGACAAAAAATAACCGTTAACTGTAAAAAATATTAACCGTAAAAAATGCAAGCCATGAAATTAAAAGCCTCAAGATCTCAAGAATTTTATGTGTCTTTCCTTTTTTAAGTCGTGGTACACAGAAAGGCTGATACTGTTAATTCGGCCTAAAGCGACTCAGTGCCGAATGTGTCGTAGAATGCAGTGACAGGCGTATTCACAGTTCTGACTGAGCACTGCTAGTTAATTCTAAATCTCCAATTCAGTGATCCAAAGACCTTCAATCGGTTGTACAACAACGGAAATTAGTTTTTAACTTTTTTAAATTTTAACCCTTGTATTAACCATAACGGAAAGAAATTAACCAAAACATTAACCGTTTTTACCGTAAAAGCTACCACCCCATTGAGACCCTCATTTCTCAACTCCTCTCTGTCAAGGCACTTTAGAACAAGAAAGCTACATGACTACTGCTATTGGGATTTGTAGAGCAGCGATGGCGCAGTGGTGAGAGCGCTTGCCTCCCACTTGTGTGGCCCGGGTTTGGTTCCGGTAACCGGCGTCATACGTGGGTTGAGTTTGTTGTTGGTCAACGTCCTTACTTCAAGGATTTTCTCCGGCTTCTCCGGTTTTCCTTCCGCCACAAGAACGAGCAGGCATTCAAGGACCACAGGTTTGTCAGTCGCAAGACTTTAAGTGCTGCCTTCGTTAAACAAGGTCGATTTATTTTATTTTATTTCTCTTTTCTTTTTTTTCTTTTCTTTTCTTTTCTTTCATTTCATTTTATTTCATTTCATTTTATTTTATTTTATTTTACTGGTTGTACATGGAAGCCCCTAATTGAGTTGTGTGACTTATTCTCTATAAAATTGCACCTGGCTTTCTTGTTGATGACCATGGTAACAAACGAAAATTGTTCTAGATTTTAGTTTAGATCGTTTGTCAAAATAACTGAAAACGTAACTTGTGGCTGCTGACAGACTCTTAGTACACCAAAAAATTAACGCAGTTAAAGTTTCGGTTGGGTTCTTCCAATTAGACTTTCAATTTACTTTACTTGCAGTGTTTTGGTTTTCTCGTTATGTTTTCGAGGAAGTTTGTAGACTTTGAGATAATTTAAAGCGTTTAGCGATGTTGCGGGTGTTCAATACCTGCGACTAAAGAGAAAAAGTCATGCTAAGTTAGTCTCTTTTTCGTCAATATATCCCTACCCTTGTTCGTGCGGTTTTACATCAGCCTTTGGCTCAGGCAAAGGGCAATCTCGTCCCACGTAATGACGCAAGAAATTGATTGATTGGTTGATTCAAATTACACTCTAAACCATAATTTTAGCTTTCGATTTCTGTGTTTTTTGCTTATCTGAAATCTCCTTTAAAAAGTTCAGCATATAAAATGCTATCTATAATTAAGTAATAAAAGTTATATTAAGACTGATTAAAAACCATCTTTCAGTGAAGACGCCGCGATGACGCCTTATCTTTACCTCACTGGTCACCTCAGCGCGAGAAACCTATTTTATCAATTATTTACTTGAAGTGAATCTGGTTTCTCTAGGGATTGATTTTAAATTATTTGAGAAGCAAATGTAAAAATAAGAATGTCGCATCAATCAATAAACCTCGCTGAAACCTACCTCCGTTTTTATTTGCGAATAACATCTGTAGTAGCTTAATTACGTGCTAAGTTATGCCCTTATTAGTTATACTGACACTATTTAGTCTCAGACAGATGATCAATCAGTGAGTGACACAAGTTCGTGAGGTAACTTACTACATAGGACTTTTCGATTTCACAACCAAGCTTCATATATGCCATCATGGTCATCATGTTATGTTAATTTAGTTTAATTTGTTTCAAAATTTCGCTAAAACCGCCATAAAATATCGAAGGACCAAGCCGGCAACCTAAAAGTATAAAAAGCATTTGCAAAAGCCCCTACCGAAATTCTGTGTACCAAATGCAAATTTATGAACTCTTTTACGCAGCTGATTGTTGTGTTGTTTATGTAGAATTATATGAAAACCTTACATTAAATTTATATTCATTCTTACGGAGCTTGCTTCTGTTCGTTTCTGTTAATGAAAACGAAACGAAGTACTATAGTACAGTTAAAGGCAAAATGACGATGATAATAATTCCATTGGAGTAAAGACTTGGGATATTACTGAATCAAATCACCGTTGTGCATTTCTCATTCATCAGCCAGCAAGGCCATCATTTATTCATTAGGTGAGAAGAAATAATTAGAAAAACAGTGACAACGGTGCTCGGCATTTTCATTTTGATATTTGACATCCCCGTGTTTGACAAAGTAGACGCTCAAAAATCTCAGTACCCTCCGACATTGTTTATAAAAGTTCAAAGTGAAAATGCGTCTATACATGATGCTATACTTCATCATCCTCCTGTTCTGTTTAGTTGGAAATATCATTGTTGTTCTAGTTATTTATCAAAACCAGCAATTACGGAAGTCGATCAACTTCTTTTCCAACATGGCGGCCTCCGACTATGTCCAACCCGTTGTTCGTCATGGTCACTCAAATAGTTCAGATCATTTGAGGGTCTGAGTTTTGGAAACTTGACTGTCCGTTGATAGTTGGGAACATTTGTGCAATCATTCCTACGTTAGTACCTGGTATTTCTCTTGTTGTTCCCATCGAAAGCCTGCTGATGTCAAATTAACAGATTCTCCCCAGAACAGATTATCACCATTGGAGTTTATGGCCCGTATACTTCAAGATCCAGACTTCCCACATACAATGGAACGAGTGAGTTGTCAATCGTTTTGGTTGCCTGCCTTAGACAGTATTGAGACAAATAACAGATGTGTTAGCTAATAAGGCGGTTAGTTAATATGGTGAGCCTGGACAGGAGATATCTTGAGAGCGTTTTTCTCTGTTGTCACGAAGCTGAGACAAAGAAAAAATCTGAATCCTGAGCGGATGGTGAATTAAACCAATGGCCTTACGCACTCCAATCGGATGCATCAGTCATGGACTCCTTTAAGATCAGGACATTATCCAAATGTTGCAGTAGCCACCGTTATTACTAACAACAACAACAACAATATTTTTATTACTTCAGAATTAGGTTCTAATTTCCTGGCTCCGCAGGTAGCAACGCTAATCGAGGCAGGCCAGGATAATCAGGGAAAAACAGAGAAAGAAAATACACACTAAAAAAATGAAAATACGTAATAATTAAATACGAAAACAGAATAAATCTACAGAAACAGCTATGTAATTAATTGAGGTTGGCAACGTAGTAGGCTATGAGAGGTAGAAAAATAAGACACAAATGAAAAGATAAGATAGGCCGAAAAAAAAAGCAAAAATAATAACTACTGAATGATGTATTCTAATTCTTCGTACGAGTCTTCAGATTCTAATATATTGAACAAAATCATACGAATTTTCCTTTTGAAGATGAGTTTTGGTAGAATTCGGAGCTTAGTTGGTATCTCATTCCAGAGCTTTGCACCAATTCTTGAAAACAATTTTCGTTTAATTTCAAGTTTTGATTTTTGAATAAAAATGTTGTTGGAAGCTGATGATCGCGTATTGTATGAATGGATTTTTACAGTAGGAATCAACAAATCTTTTAATTGTGAAAGAATAACATCATTGCATACATCATGCATTGTTTCAGCTAGCAATTTATAACACAAAAAGTGTATGGTCTGTGCACGAAGGAATAGAGGAATGGCGTGATTACACCTGTCAGCAAAGCACATTGTTTGCACAATTACTCCTGTTGTTTTCCTGTTTAATCATTTTCTTTTTTTCTTTTTTTGTGGAATTAGAAGAATGTACTCATGAATGCATTCAGGGTGATTCCATTTTGCCTGCAAAATCCATCTCGATGGTCTTAAATAAACACTATTTTTCTCAAAATGAATAATAATTCCAGCCCCGAAGCATCAGGACAAACTGATAGACAACAATAATGATAATAATAATAATAATAATAATAATAATAATAATAATAATAATAATAATAATAATAATAATATCTTTTATTTAGACGCATCTGTTCATTTCCTCCCCTGAGTAACTCATTCCCTTCTTGAAGGGCTCTAAACCCTCAATAGCCTTTAGGTGGTTTGGCAGGCTATTCCACCGTTTAGCCGCGCTGTATCGAACTGATTTTATAAGAAAGTTTTTCTTGGCCTTAGGTAAAGAAAAACAGTTTCACCGTTTCAGGTCATATTTGCAATGATATTTCGTGAAAATATTTTGTACAGCTAGTGGAGCATTTCGGCAGAAAAGTGAGTGTGCTACAGCTAGAATTCTAGTGTTTTAGAAAGGTTCTAGAGGTCGCCATTTTACCCTTCTGAGAACTTATTCGGAGGGCGCATACCAATCTTGAAAAATAAATCTATTTTCGTGGCACGGACATGAATTTTCTCAAGTTCTGTGAACAAAGCTCTGCTACAAAAACCCCAGACAGCTATGCCATATGTGATTGATGGTAGGATGACTTTAAAATAGCAATCAGTTCACCTTAACAAGCTTAGCTTTTCAGAGTACAATTTGATTAGCAAGTTTAAATAGCTCTTATCGGAGTAGAGCACGCCACCCAAACGATCCAGCGGTATTCTTGTGAGTAAACATCAAAGCGAGGCTATCGGGTCAACATCGATCAGATTTGTGTGACAAAGTGAGGAAAACTTATGGAGTCTTCCACAAATCTTCCAGAAGCGGCCTTTTTTTCCGCTGAGGAAAAAGTACGATTGATTAGTGGTAATTGCCCACGACATAGTACTAAAGCAAGACTAAAAGAATGGTCGTCATTCCGCAAAGGGACGGCTAAAGATGGTAGTGCACGGTCTGAAGCAACGAAGGCTGAGTTATCTCAAAGGTATAAAGATTGCAATATTTTTTGTCCCTTATAATTATTGCCATTGCTTAAAGGAAATTTCGAAGCATAAGTTCTATATCGATTTGTTTTACCTGCCGCAGGGTCATCAGTTATATAAAAAATGGTTGGGAGAATAATTTTACGGAGAAGTAGCAACACTTGGCGACAAGTAAACCACTGGAGCAAACGGCGACCGTCAATTGTGATTTCCCTGGATCTGCACAATGGGTTTCGCTGGTTGACGCGAAGGACGATGTCCCTTCATTTAATATTCAAAATATCGTGTCTTACTTTATTGAAAGAAAAGCTAAAGACAATGAATCCAACAAAGATTTCAAGAATGTCAGCAGTAAAGCTTTCGGTTTGTTTCGACATGGTCACATCCAAAAACTGGAAATCGCACGGGACGACGACGACGACAAGGTACACTTCCGATGTGATTGTTTACCTGAAATGAAGAAAAACTTGAAGTATAACGTAAAACTGTCTCTGTGTAATAATGGTGAACAGGAAGGTGAAATTACGTTTGCTAGCTGTGCTTGCCCAGCTGGTAAAGGTCCACGTGGCTCTTGTAAACACATAGCCGCTCTTTGTTATGCTCTTGAAGAATTTGTGAGACTTAAATGCACACGGGAATTTGAAACATGTACCTCAAGACTGCAAACTTGGAACCAGCCGAGAAAGAGGAAGCTTGACTCTCAGTCAGTTTATGAAATTGATTTCTCAAAGAAAATTTATAGAAGAGAAGAAAGGAACAATGCTAAGCCTTTGAATGATCCAAGACGTCCATCTGAAAGGAACAATGATCCGAAAAATGTCAACAGGGAACTGCTCGATAAAATCAAAAGAGTGAAACCAAATTGTGGTTTCTTTTGTCTACTGTCAGATGAGAAACTTGACCAAAATAAAAATGACATTATTTCTCCAATTAAAGAGCACCAAGTCTCACTCACTGATATTTTTGACCGGGCAAAAAGAATTAAGAGAAACCTCATGGTTAGTGATCAAGAGAGACAGAACATTGCGCTTGCCACAAAAGCTCAGAGTAACTGTCAGGCATGGTTTGAACACAGACGTGTTCGTATTACAGCCTCTCAGAGCAACCGAGCATTAATAAAGCCTTCTACTAGCCCAACAAAAGCAATGAAGGAAATCTTACACTATAACAATCAATACCAAAGTAATAAAATGAAACAGGGACTGAAAGATGAAAAGAAGATCATACTGCAATATGAAAACAAACTGGATTGCAAAGTCAGTGAAACAGGTTTTGTTATATCTCAGAGTCATCCTTTCCTCGGGGCCTCTCCAGATGGGCTGGTAGATGGAGGACTAGTGGAGATAAAAAGAATCTTCACAGATGGCTTATCTCTAAAGGAGGCAGTGTGTAAACGTGGTATATGTAGAGACATTTCGCATGGGTTGGTGATCAACAGGAATCATAAGTTCTATTACCAAGTCCAGCAGCTGATGCTTTGCACCAAATCATCCTGGACTGATCTGGTACTCTCTGACACTGTTGATTTAATTATTTTACATGTGAGGAAGGATAAGAAATTCCTCTCTGACATAGTCCCGAAACTGGAAAAGTTTTATGACAATCACATGTCTTTGGAACTAGCATACCCAAGAGTTTTTTTATGGACTTACTAGATTGAGTAAACTAATTAACTGAAATGACTGCAATCACAATTTTATACTTTATTTCTTCTTTAGAAGTACTGTAAATATACACAAATGACAACATTTCAGTTGTTGGCATGTGCTTATTTCTCCCTAATTAGAGAATGAGAAGGGTAGATGTGTAGAACATTTTGAGCTGCAACACATGTTGAGTTTTGTAGTATTTTTATAAGAAATTCGCTTGAACATTGCATGACTATACAGTCTGTTTTTACTGTCTAATAGATAACATGAAGGCAAATTTGTAAGAAAGGTAATTGTTATTAATTGCTAACCATCTACTAGTGGTGGCAGGAAGTTTGATAGCATTGCACAGACAAAAAATATCATTTGATACAATCAAACCTCCAAATTATTCCTCAACAACATTACAAATGAGACGAGACGTTTGGGCCAAAAAGAAGTTTAATAGGAAACTCATAAAACGGATGTCGCCAAGATAAAGAGGCCCAAACGGGGAGAAATAGGAAGTGAAAAGGGAAGGAAAGGAAAAAAGAAAAAAATTTATTTATATATAAAATGGACAACGAACATATGTATGCGTATGGGCAAAAAGAAACGAAAACCTGACTCGACGGAAAACCAGGTGTGAGCGAACAGAAAACTGACTAAACTACTTAAGCGCACTGAGGCGAAAACCTAACGTCTAAAACTAAGAATGTGTATAAAGTCCGGCGGCCATCGTGTCCGCCACCTGTGTTCGAGTGGACAAAGGTAAATCCAAGTACAGCTTGTAAGCGTCTGACCGCCAATCGCCGTGGAGTTGGATAAGGTGTTCAGGGACTCCTGTCTGGAAAGCGTATGTGGCGCCCCCGCGACGAAAACTGTGTGGTGAGAAGTTTTTAGGGTCGAGCCCGATAACGGATACCAGCTTCTTGAAAGTGTTGGCGAAGGCGTACGATGTTAGTGGCGACAGAAGCCGGCCATTTGGAACACAGAAAAATGGAGAACGCGAGGAGGCGGGAACCAGACTGAAATAATGCCTAATAGCGGTGACTGGGCAGAGCTCTGAACCTGGAATGAGAGGCAAAGGAACAATTAGAATGCCCTCACGGTGCTGTCTTGTCTTTGACCAGCGAATGCGGAGGACTGCTCCCTGTGAAGTGAATTTGATGTCATCCCGCGTTAGATGTTTTTCGGGATCAAATGCCCGGGCGGAAGGTGCGGTCAGATTGGATTTGCGGAGAAACGAGAAGAAGGCAACGAGAAACAAACACCATAACGCGGACTGCGAGGCAATGGACGTGTCCAACAGGCCAAAAATACGGCGTAGCAAATCTGGAGTAACAGGGTGTTTTTGATTGGTCCGAGTTCCTAAGAGGCGTTTCAAACCCATGGTTGTCAAACGGACGGAAAAACTGGACAAAGCGTCACAAGGCAAGTCATGGTATAAATGAAGGATGCGAATAGAGTTCATGTGGTTCAGGATGTAACGATAGGATGACGTGCGCTGGGAGAGGTAAACCAGAAAGCAGGAAATTGTAGATGAAGAGGCAGGCAGAGGAGACACCTGGAAGTCACTGCAGAAGCGTAGAAACGCTTTCCACTGTGAGCGAACGTTGCGGATGGTACCTTGTGCATAGGCCTGAGCTTGAACGTCCCCAACCAAGGCTTGCAGTCGAGATAAGGAGACAGCGGAACCTGCGGCGATGTTTGAAGTGGTGAAACCTGAAGAAAGAGGCGAAGACAGAGACGATTAGCTGTAGTCGCAAAAGGACATCAAAAGGACACGTCGAAATTAAACAACTCGGGAGGACATGGGACAAAAGTGGTTGAGACACCAGATGTGAGAGCCTCAAAATGAGCCTTGTGACTGGGGGAAAGATGCCAGCGGCTGAGATGGTCGGCGATTGCGTTGGAGACGCCTGGTACGTGCTCGGCGCGTAACTCGAAATCATAGACGGCGGACAAATACCAAATCTCTCTAAGGCAGAGTTGCATGCCCGGAGTACGGGAACGCCCCGAGTTCAGGGCTAAAACACTGTTTTCATTGTCACAAGAGATGATAACCCGCTGACCGTGTAGAGCGGTGCCCCAAAGCTTCAAGGCCACCATAATGGTGAGGAGCTCCAAAATGTTGATATCGTGACCGTAAAGCAGCATGATTGTCTCAGGAAATGGGGTGTGAAAAAAATTTCCGTTGAAGAATCCGCCGGCGCCGGAACCACACGCATCAGTAGAAAAAGAAAGGGCGTCGTGTATCCACGGTTTGGTTTTGATCAGAGAGACACCGTTGTAGCTTGGGACGAATTGGCACCACCAGCGCAAATCGGACTTGTTTTCAGGGGTGACTTGGCAGAAACGCGAAGAGGAGTGAGCCCGAAGGGTGTTGAGGAGGCTAGACATAAAGATACGGGCAGGACGAACGCAGGCTGTCACGAACGACATGACCCCGAGTAAAGACTGCAAGTCCCGACGAGAAATGACGCTGGAGTCGAGCATTGATTGACAACGTGTTTGAAGCTCGGTGAGGCGGTCGGCAGTGATTGACATGGTCATGTCGATTGAGTTAAACAGGATGCCGAGGAAGATCATACTTTGTGATGGCTCACAGTCCTTGTCAGGCGACGACTCGAGACCTAGTGTCGAGAAAAGGTCTCCTAAAGCCTGGAAGGCTGATGGGGCAAGCTCTGCAGTGTCAGCACCGCCAAAATCGTCGATATAGTTAGTGCACTGGAAGCCAATGGACTGAAACATGTACGTGACGGCTGAAGTTGTTCTTTGACACATCATGGCTGCGGACCGTAGACCAAACGGCGGCGCAATGTCAAAATAAAGATGATTGTGGTGCTGCAGACCGAGAAGATGGTAGTCTCTGGGGTCGATGCGAAGTTGACGGTATGCGCGGCTTAAGTCCTTCTTGAAAAGCCAACAGCCGGGGCCAAGGACACGAATGATGTCGACGAACGCGTCTATGCCAGGTAATCGAAGAGTAAAGGGTTCCCCTAAGTAGGAGTCTTTTGGGATGCCGTCGTTGACAGATAATCCAGTTGGAAAGCTGAGATCGACCACTACTCTAGGTTTTCCGGACCGACTATAAACTAGTTGCATAGGGGAAATCACGAGGTCTTTGCTGAGCGGGTTAGAATGGAAAGGCCCGCATAGGGAGCCTAAGTTCTGTTCTTTGTCGAGGAAGGCTTGGACGACTTCGGGTGCTGCCTTTGCGGAGCCGTGGTTAGTGTGCGTAGAGGCGGGTGTGGCTTGAGAGGCATAACCGATGGGCCAACCAAATTCAAGAAAGTCGCACAGGGAGGAGTCATGGTAGGCGCTTAAACGAGATCGCCACTCGGCGATTTTGAGACCAGATGGAACTGGTAAACGAAGGGACGAAGCGTTAGGAGCTGGGGCTTGTTGAAGTTTGGCGTGAAGAGAGATGAAGTGGCGGGTGAGCTCAGACTTGCAGGGAATGGAGGTGAGAGGGGGGCGCCCGGAGGCGCTGGCAGCAGACTGATTTTGCGAGGGATCCGAGGCTGGGTTACTGTGAGGAGGTATGGGGTGAGATGGGTCAGTTCTGAGGTTAGTGGAGGCTAGTCAGGCTTGGGTCGGAGTGTCGGAACGGCGCGCTGGGACGGGGTACTTTCTCTTGGTGCAGTTGAGGGCTTGATGATCGCGTTTGCAAACCACGCAAACATGGCGCAGGGGGCAGTCTGGCGTGTTACAATCATCAAACCATGACCAAGCGTCGCAAATTTGGCTCCTTGGAATCTGCTGAGAATTGGGTGGCTGTTTGGGAGGCGGGGTCCTGGAACTAGCTCTGCCGCCGGATGATTCCGTAATGAGCGCGGAGGGAAGGAAAAAGGCCTGCTTGGCGGAGTCGAACGAATCCCCCCAAGACGCAAGGCCCATTTCGATGCTCCGTAACACCTTGTAATGGAAACCCCGAACCGCTGGCCATTTATAGGAACCCGCCAGAACCATCAAATTGAAAAAATGGTCTAGAAGATGCGATCGCAGTGGGGGATCTTGGCAATTTTTTATTATTATGGCGTAACCCGCGGAAAAATCCGTTATCGTTAGGTCTTGGTAAAGTTTAGGCTCACCTGGGGCAAAGATGTGAGGCCATTCTTGTGGTGCCACGATCTTTTGAGGTGCCTTGAGGTCGCCCAGTGACTTTTCGCCTTGTTGTTTCTCTGTTTTGCCTGGTTGATCTGCGGGCTTGGGCTCTTGTAACTTGAGCTGCGCGAGCTGTAACTCGAGTTGGAGTCGCTCGATTTGTAGAGATTCAGTCTCTCGCAGCAGTCTCAAGCGAGATAATTCATCAGATGACGGGGAATTCACTTCGCCTGACGCGTTGCTGGGCTGTACGCCGGATTCAGTGCTCGGAGGAATTCGAATTTTGACTTTCTTGTCCTTCGAAGTAGATGAATTGGCGGCTTGCTTTGACTGCTTTGGTGTTAAAGAACCGAGGTCGAAAGTGTGTTCTGGCAGCGAAGGAAATGCGTCCCAGGCGAAGTCATCGGATAGGTGGCGCGAAGAAGTCGTACGTTGGGATCTACGTGTACCCATGTTGCCAGAAAGCCGAAAGAATTACAAGCGTTGAAGAATAAACGGCCGAATTACAACGACTAGAGATTGACGCTAGCGACTCTTGCAACATAGACACGTGTATGAAAGACGACACCGAGCGTAATGACAAGTCAATAATTAAACCATATCAATTATACCATTCCTGCACAGTGTTATGGGAACAAAGTCTAAAATGTGGTAGTTTTTTATTCTTTCCATGGCTCTTTCAACATGGATCCTTAGCGATGCAATCCTTCTTGTTTCCAGTAATTCACTTTCATTGAATTGGCCTGATTCATTCATGAATGGAGGAACATTTACTTTTACCCCTTTACTTGCAAGCATCTCTTGAATATTAAAACCTCTATCAGCCATGATAACATCACCATACTGTAGTTTCTCTATAAGGCCTGACTTCTGTGTTAGTTCCTTGTCAGAAATGCTGCCACCATACAGGGTTGAAACAAATGAAATCCCCCCTTTTGGTACAATACCAACCAAGGCTTTCAGGGTGTTGCTATTTTTGTATGAAGAAAATGTTACTTGTTGAGCCTCTGGGTTGTTTGGCTTTTCAATGTATATCTCTGTAGCATCAATTATTAGAGTAGTTGTTGAATACTTTTTGCGAAAACATTCAGGCAGGTGTAATTTAACAATCTCTTTGGAAGGAAATACATCAAGTTCTTTGAATCTGAAATAAATAACTTGATCCAGGTATTAATAATTTGGGATACCACACTCTGGGAAACTCCAAATCTGAGTGATAAGTCTTCTTCAAGCAACCCCACTTTCAAACGACAAAGTACCAGAAAAAATTCATTTTCGATATTCAAAGCCCTACTAGGCCCAGGTTTATATTTGTGCTTGATTTCTCTTAAATTTTCCGTGTTTTGGTAGTCCAAGTGATCAGCTGTCTCCCTCCCCAGAAAGTCAAGAACCATTGCAAACACTTCATAGTTTTCAAATCCAGTGTAAAATCTTAATAATTTATCATTTTCCTTTACAGTTTCGATGCTGAAGGCTTTCTTCTCGATTAATAATTCCAGCTCCTTTCTGGCACTTCTTTCTTCTTCAAGTTGATTTTCCAGCTCTTGTATTTTTTTGTTCAGTTCGCGCTCCTTAGTTTGCCATTTCTCAAGTAAACATGAGATTTCATCATTCTTTAACTGAAGTTGATGTTCCCAGTTTGCATCTCCAATTTGAAATAAACCTTCACTTTCGACATGTTCAGTTTCCATACCATCTGAAACAGTTTTAAAATCGGTGTTTTCAATGTTTATCGGTTCGGGGGCTGAATGCTGCTGCGATTTCTCTATTTTTGTTGTCTTTGTGTTCAACGCTGCTCGATCAGCGGGCTCTTTCCTCTTTGATTTTTCGACAGTAAATATAAACTTTGTCGGTACGGAATCTGGCTTCAAACGAATTCTTTGTCCTCCCATTGGTTTTATGAAGCAATTAGCTTCAAAATGCTGACTACAGACATAAGAGTTTTTGTTTACCGGAGTGTTCTCTCGACGCAGTTTCACGAGCCATTGTGCCAGCAAATTCTTGTTTGACAGCGGCAGCGAATGCCATGATAAGTCCTTGCATTCCGCTTTGGAACTTCGGTTTTGACACGCAAAAGCTATGCAATGTTTCACCATGGATAAAGAAACTAAAACCTCGAGAAAATATTATGTAAATACCAAACTACCTACTAATTTCCCTCTCTGCTGCCTTGTACTTTAGAGCGAGCTAGACCCGATAGCCTCGTTTTGGCGTAAGCTCATCCGGAGACCGCTGATTTCGCGTGCTCAACTCCGATAAGAGCTATTGTTGTCCCTTTTGAGATCCTTATCCAATTGGACCCCCAAGCACCTGGAAGATGTTATCAGCTTTACAGAGAGGATGTAGAAATGAGAGGATGAGAAACATAAATAATAGTGTCATCCGCATACATTTATTAGAATTCCTTCGCCTTCTGGTTCTTCCGGGAGATCAATGCAAAATAGTGAAAATAGTGTAGAACCCAGAACTGATCCTTGACAAACCCCACACGTCACCAACCTTCTTTCTGATATGCAGCCATTCTCTGATCCATGACCAGAGGTCTCCTGCGATACCAAGGCCTTGACGTTTTGGTAAAAGGAGAGAGTGAGACACGGTGTCAAACGCCTTCCGGAGACTACGAGATTATTGTCCAGTGCCTGCCTCCAATCCTCAGTCATCTTGATCAATAGATGTTCGGTCGAATATCCCTTCTTGCACGCCCATTGTTTCGGATTTCCCAAATCGTGTTTGCTAACATGTGATGTGATTGTAGCAGCGTCACAAGACTCCATGATCTTACCAGGCACGTAGAGAAGGGAAATCGGGCGATAATTCAGTTTATCTGTTTCATCCTTGCTCTTGTATATGGAGGACACGTTAGAATATTTTCACGTAAGGGAACGGTGCTGGATGACGCGCTAGAGATGAACACTGACAGTACAGATGGAATGATGGCATTTCCTAACAGCTTAAAGGGACACAATCACAAGCATCACTCCAAGCTGTGTTGTTGTGAGGTGTTCAAATTCCGCTGACTCAATGAAAGGAATTGCCTGAAGTGACGTCATTCATCACCAATCTTCGATCTCGCGGTCAACTTCATTGGGTTTGGCCAATGCAGGAAATTTAAAGCTTGATTTTGGCGTGAAAAGTGACGGAATCGAAAACATTTTTTAAGAATAGTTTTCTACGCATTCTAGAGATACCAAATCCAAAACAATCGCTTTTGGCCGTATAGACACATTAAGCCAGTCAGCAAACTTCAGTGAAACTCTCATTAAATTTAAGCAACCTAACCAGGTAGCTTACGTTACGGCGAATGACGAGTCGCTTGCGGTTATTCATCTGACAAGGCTGTCAAATCGGTAATACAACAGCTACTCGCTTCTCCACTGAAATCGCGCGCGTGTACGTGTCTAGTGCGACCAATTAACCATACTGCATACAAACTGGACGTCTGCCTTGAGATACAAAAATTTTCCGGCGCCAAATCTTAACGGCGTACAGGTTTTAAAGCATGTTCTCAAACTACAAGCACCCATGCCACGCGATTCTCCTTCTACGACACATTTTCCTCTGCGACCGTTCGAAAATGACTAATGTCAAGGCCTGTATTTACGCACATATACAAGAAATAAAAAATGGCTGACTAGGGCCTTTTAAAACAAGCCAGACGGAGTCCGGTTAGTTGAGGGTCAACGCCGACAACAAAAAGTGGAAAAAGATAGCTAATTTATGCATTTCGGGTTAATGATCACACTAAATCGCCATTATAGCTGTCGACATGTTATTCTCTATCCTGGTGCAATTAAATGTTTTAAACTATTTAAAGCAATGCCGATAAAGAAAAGACAGATGTTTGCAAAGGCCTTCTGATCCAGTTCATTTAGAGTGATATCCAGCTTGATTGAATCAAAGAAATGTGTGCAAGGTGTTTATACTAGCAACTAGCAACAAAACGTGGTCATTTTACCAAAATTAAACCAGCACATATCAAAAGAGGCACTGGTCAATAACAGAAAGACTTGGAGAGCAGAGATGCGCAAAGCTTTCCTAGCTGGAGAAACAGCACATCACGTTAGCCACAGAGTGGATAGAAAGAGGTGGAAGGCCATTTGCGAACTTTCAAAACCCCAAAACGAAGCACAGTTCATCTGCTAGAACTGCAGTCTACCTATAAATCGCGAATTGGACTGTTTAGCCACAGGAAACGCCGCCCACAACCAACAGTGCGTAAAGGATTTCCCCCCTTTAAATATTATTTTTTATTATTTATCCTCTTCGGGCCCACGTGGACTCTTGAGGCCGGCGAGAATATTGCGCCACCCATCCCGGTCTGCCGCCGAGGCGACAGCAGCCTCCCATGACTGCCATCCCAGCTGATTCCTTTCTTTCTCCACAGTTCGTCTCCACGTTTCCCTCGGTCGCCTCGCTTCCTCTTACCTTCGGGTGCCCACGTTAGTGCAGTCCTTGAGATGTTGTTAGGACTTTTCCTCAAGATATATATTCCTATAAAATCAATGGCTTCACTTTTTATTGCATATACAATCATTTTATTTGTGTTAGATGTTTCTTTAGTTTTGTATCCGGAGACGTACAGCTTTCGTTCATTTTAATTTATATGCGCCGATTCGTCACTTGGTGCACATTTCAGCAGCCAATATGCAGACCTATCCATCTCTTCACAATGCCAAACTGTTAAAGAAATAATATTTCTCGCTGGTAACCTGTTCTTCTTTTAAAACGATCTTTTTTAACCTGAGTAGCCCCATTCACAAAAGCATAAGAAACCAGGTAAAAATAGGACAAATGTGCAACAAACAAGAAAACATTTTGGTTGCCATTCTTTTGCAGCAAATGTTCTTCGGGAATTAATTACTTGTCTTACAATGCAATGTTAAAACTTGTCTAACAATTAATTTCTTCGGCTAGAAATTTGTGTTCAAATTGGTAACTAAAAACTAAATATTTGAGAAAATTATCAAGATTAGAATTCCACGTCAGGAAAGTAATTAAACAACCAGTTTTTAAACAATGATTACTAAACAATTACACGGCAAAGATTAGCTAAATATCAGTCAATAATTTCACAGTACACAATTGAGATTGACGTTCCTTGTTAATCAGCTGCAGAATTATTACTGGGAAATAGCGAGTAAAAATCGAAGTAATAAAAACATATTATCACTCTGTATAAAGCGATGGTTAATGAAAAATCATTACTTCTTAATATGGAGGGTCTTCCAATATGTATATGATAAAGAAAGCGTGTTTTCAGTGCTGTCTGTTTCTTTCTTTGTTTCTTTCATTTAAATTTATTTTCTTTTCCTCATAATGGATCATTCTGGCTTTTCTGGTTATTTGTTAAAATGTATTAATATTCAATCTTCGTTCACTGTCTAAAATCCGCACGCGTCATTGGTTAAAATTGATCACGTGAGTTCCCGTTACCTAGCGACATCAAAGTGAGAGAGTGCCGCTAATTGAATATTAAAAGGATAAGGGCCTGTTAGTTCGTGTTTTCTTTACAAATACACGCACTTGCTTACTGTACAATGAACGGGAAATCTTCAATACTGCACTCAGCTTCGCTTCGTGCAGTATTGAAAATTTCTCGTTCATTGTACAGTAAGCGCGTGCGTGTATTTCAAAACAAAACACTCACAACAGTCTCTAAACCGTAATTATCAAGACTAAATTTTACAACCCTTTGGTTATTTCCTTTGTAAAATAACGAGCAAAAACTTTAACTGAAAGTAAAGCTGCCACAGTTTTATTTATTTATTTTCACTTGCGATCCAGGAAAATTCCATCTTAACAGGTGCTGGCGGTTGGCTAATTGACGAGGTGTAGGGAGCAGCTTGAAAAACAGTAAGCCGAAAAATGCAGCGAATCTGAGCTGGGAAATTGTTGGGTAATGACCATCCCACATATAATTATAGAAGAGTCGACCAAGACTTAGTAGCTGACATTTTTTATTTCACACATTTCTTTAATCTATTTTTTAGTCTAACATACTTCTTTAGGTTTGTGTCATTACTCAGGAGACTAACTCTTATTGATTTCACGTTTCTTCAATCGTCCCTTGGCGTCCACATCAGCAACCAAGACGTTCGGCTGCATCACACAGCTGACGTTTTATGGCAGAACTATCCATCTCTTCCTATATCGACAGAAAAATACAAAAACAAAAAATATTTAAAGTAAATCGAAGTATGTTTTACATCGGCAAAGGCTTCTGTACTCGCATAAAAGCACTGGAGGTTCCTCCGTATAATGTAAAAGTATGGGTTAAGTCAACGCTACTCTCAAACTGGTTTTTACTCACAGGTGAGCTATTCTTTTCACGGAACAACCTTTTTCCACCCTGCATAGGCCCATTTCCAAAAGCATCCGATTCAGGTGAAAATGCCGCCAGAAGAACAAACACAACAATCAAGAACGAAAACAGTTTGGTTGCCATCTTCTTGCTGGTGATTTTGTTCTGTGGATACTACGGACTCAACTTGGCTTCGTTGAAGAATGACTTAGGATTCTAGAGGGTTGTGTTTAAATAGGTAGCATAAGTTAAGTTACCTGACAACAATTAGTTACAATTGGCATTCCAAGTGGAAGTTTTAACCAACCAGCTGTTAAGAAATAATTACAATCATTCTAGTTCAAACGGGAAACTGCAATCAATAAGTTAACAGCACGGATAAATATTTGAAGTCCTGCCCAAAAACTAATGAATGAGTACTGAAAAATGGCGAGTCGAAATCGAAGTAATAAAAACTTATTATCACCTTTTTGTGCGCAATAGTCCAAGGGCAATCATTACTTCTTGATATCCAGTCACCGAAAACATATAACAAGGTGTACTCTGTTCTGTTTCTGTTCTGTTTCTTTGTTTGGTTGAGATTTTTGTTATGAATCGATATTATATTCCGGTATTTTTCATTTCATTTATTAAAGTTTGTTATCAAGTCTGAATGTTGCCGAACCTTTCTTTTCTTTTGTAATGTTGAATAATATAATAACCTAGTGCGGTTCAAATACAGAATGTTTTAACGATTTCCCCCCTACTGTACATGTTTTTGCGTTCGACAGAACGCCTTCCTAATGCTGTCGAAATCGAGATTTTTGGGCGATTCATGTATCACACCAATTTGGCCACCCTGAAAAATTCTTCAGGGGCGAATGACGTCATTTCAGTCGACCATGTGCTTCGTAGCTGTGCTTCGTTTCTAGCGGAGTCGAGTTTCATGTTCTTGTTTCGCGTCTTGGTAGATTGTTGAGTTCTTGACTGTGCTTTTGCGAATTGTTGTCGAATTCTGGACTGTGCTTCTTCTTTTGTTCGGAGTTTTTTCGCAGTTGTATTGATTTATTTGGGTTATCACTGGCAAAGATGATTGAAGCTACTTATCAGAACATCAGAAGCCTGCCAACTGCTGGTGTGTTTTCTAAGAAACAGATGCTGCAATTCGACCAAGCAACCCACTGATCTCATTATAAAACTCGGATGCTTTTAATTGGAGATTCAACTTCTGTCCGCCTATTGTTGTGACGCTCTACTGTTCAAATCAGCCTTATTGTTATCCAAGAATAACCTTGTAGCGAAGATTGTACAAATCCTGGTGCGAATATATAACAGCAGATTTCGATCGGTGCCGTGACAATGTTTGTAATCGTGAATTTTATGTTTGCATTTTAGCTTGCATGTGCGTTTGCTGCGTTAAATTGTTTACATTTGTTGGGCGACAAAGAAATGATATTTGTCATACACAGTCTGCGGTTTTCGAAACACTGGCTGCAACTTTGTTATTTGTCAATAGCGGTGTCGCGCAATGCAAAAAGCTCCAAATATTGTATTTGTATGAATAAATCGGAAAAATCATGTTCATCAACCACAGTTATGTTAAGAGTTTCATAATGATTTTTAAAATGTTGATTTCAGTATTAAAGAAAGATTGAATTTCTGGAAACCAAACCGAAATGAAGCCAAGTGAATCCAAATCGTTGAACGCACTCCTAATCTTTGATTACTACTAGTAATTATATAATTTTCTTTTTAATTTCTGGTTTCATCTTTACATAGACGGTGCTAGTTATTGCATGGACATATCAATAAAGTGGAATTTCTTTATTTTATTTTTAATTATTTGTAGTTTATAACTTTTACTACCTTTCTTAAGTGCTGTAAAAGGTCGATGATTTTGTATTTTTTTAAGAACCATTCATTTCTTCGTAGATTTTCTTATTTGACTTCTAAATGAACCTTCACTGAAGAAAAAAACCGATAAAAAATTAAATACAAATTTAAGATGGGATCTATATCATTTCGTGGTTATTATAAGTAAGCTATTCTTACTTTTCATTTTCATACATGCACAGCCAATAACAATCAAAATTAAAATTGACACTGAATTAAGGCTTGTTGAACTGAATGTTGATAAATTTCAAACACTGGAATTTCAGCTGTCTGTCGAAAGATACGTTGACATTTTAGATTAATTAATTAGTTTTTTAGTAACCCTGGAATAATAATTTTCATTTTGTTTAAAACATTTTATTCTTGTGTGTGACTGCCAAACCCATCAATTAGGGGTGAGGGTTGGCAAAGTTGCAGTAGTTCATAGCGGTATTTCAAAAGCTCAAGAGCCCAAAGACGTATAAGAAGCAAAGGAACCTACGAACAAGGAATTGTTTTTTCAAGTACAAAAATTTATTATTGAAAGTAAACGTTTCAAGAAAGGCGCCAGCATCTTCGTAATTGTCTTGCCCTTATCCTTTCTTTATTATTGTAAAATTATTTAAAAGTGAACCCCCTAGATGAGCAAAGTACATGCTCTTGGGGCGAACTTCTTTAAATTGGGGGTCCAGTTTGTTTAAAAATTACCATGCCAGTGAACTGAAGCTATGAAAGGAGTGCCATCATTTTGATACCACCAGGAGTTTTAGATCTCAACTTGAATAAGTTGCCTTACTCTTTAAAGTTCTGCCCTTGTGGCTTTCAATTTTATCTAAACGTTGATAATGGTTCCTCCCTTTCTTGAAAAATTTACTTGAAAGTTTACTTAAAACACCAAAGAAGTGATAATAAACCAAAAAGGGTAGAAAAGGGACAAGGGTGGAGAAGATTGAGACGGATTACAAATGACGAATTTGAAAACGTAAATAAATAGAATGTTTGTTACTATCAGTTGAAAGTTGTGACTTTATTATTGCTACATGTTCATTTTAGTTTTTTTAGTCATTTACGTAGGAAAGGTATAACAACTTTCAATGATTTCGTCTATCGTCACATGGTATCCATTTCAGCAGCCAAGGCGTTCGGCTGCATCGCACAGCTGACGTTTTATTGCAGAGTTATCCATCTTTTCCTACAGAAACAGAACAGAACAAATTGAATAACACTTTGAAATGTTAACATTGGCAACACGTCTGTATTCAAATGCAATCACTTTAAATAGATATTCACGACAAACAATAGTAAAATATGTTAACATATCGCGGCAGATAGCGCTGTTTTGTCGCTTGTTAAAAGGTTAACTCGTATTACATCCGCCTTATTCGCATGGCGGCCATACTGGCCATAGACAATAGATTTCGTATCCCGAGCCTCGAGTTGTAAGGTTTGGGAACGAGTTCCGGCGTGGCAAAACAAAAGTCTTCAATCCCTCGGGACTCAACATGGCCGCCCAGGGATCCTTCGTTTTATACCAAACTTTTAAAGAAGTGACAGTAAAGTAGAAGACATTTTCAAAATGATTTACTCACTGGTAAACTGTTAACCTTGTTGAACGATCTTTTACCGCCTGGCCTGCCCTGACCAGCCCCATTCATGACAGCATCGGATTCTGGGGATAATAATGCCCCAACAACAAACACACAGATCAAGAGAGAAACCGATTTGGTCGCCATCTTGAAAAGGAGACTCTGTCCTTTAGGGATAACGATTGGCTTCGTTGACGAATGACTTTGGGTAACTAAAAGGCTGTGCTTAAATAAGCAACTGAAATAATTATTTGACAACAATTAATCAGGATTGACATTGTGAGTAAGGAAGATATTAAACAACCAGCTAGTGGACAATGATCATTGAAAAAATCGTACTGCAAAGATAAAAGTAAATGTAATACCTTTAAATAGGCAGCCACATTTAATAATTACACAAAACATAATCAAGATTTACATTCCTTGTGAGTAATGAAAAAAAGTGAGTCGACATTGAAGAAATGTAAGAAAGAAAAAAGAGGAATTCTCATCATGTTAGTGAGCGTTTTTAATTCTGATCCGGCACTCGTTACTTCTTGATATCCAGAGTTGTAATACGCGTGATAAAATTTGCTTTGTTTCGTGTTTCGTTTCTGGGGTTTTTCCTTAGGATGCAGTAAAAGTCTATTTGTATCTATATGGTAATATGTATTTCTGGTTACATTTGTTGACATTTATCATTATCAAGCTTCCATGTGTAAGTTCGCTCAAAATAATGCTTGAGTCTATGTTCGTATGTTCGAGCGTAAGGTTCTTTTCTTTGTAATGTTACAAAAAAAACCGCGCAGAAAAAGTCGTGCTCTACTCCAAAAAATGTTTATTTTTCTCATCGCTTGCTAAAACTGATGCAATTTTTTTTTCTACTGCAACATTTGGCCTTATTAATTAAAGAGTGTGTACATCTGCGGTTCAAAGTTGTATTTTTGACAGTCTAGTAGATAATTAATACAAAATTGCTAATGAAACGTAAAAAATATATGAATGTTGCAATTTTTCTGAAAAGCTGAGAAGTCGATTTTTGGTCATCGTTGGCGATATGAACAATATCCGCGTAGGAGGAACAGCTTCTAAAGGTTTCAACACAATAGTTTAAATCTCCCTTTTTAAAGTTGAGAAAAAGGCGGGATGCCTTCCACAGAGCCCATCTGAGGCTTAAAGTCGATTTGCTTCTCGGAGACAATCAGGAGACTTTATCACGGGTTTATCGGAGACTTTATCATGGCAATAAAAATAAAACGGTGGACCATTACTTTTAGCTTCCTATTAATACAATAAAATGATTTTGTTTCTTAATTCGCACCAGATACCCGTAATACTTCCCCTTTAAAATGCGAAGGGTTGCGTTTGGCTCTTAAGTGTTAAGATCATCCTAGCTAGCCTGCGTCGAAACGGGAGCGATAGGACGGTGCTATCTGAGAGGTAGGATGGTCCTGGCGCCGGGAGGATCCAGCATGTAAACTGCCTTGCGCTAGGGCGATTATAGCGCTAGGGCCGATTATAAGTCTTTGCATGTAATCTAAAAACAGAATACATGTGGCTTTAGGATAATTCGTCTTCTAGGATCCTTCTAGTGCTAGGATCTTTCTTCCTCCATGTAAACATCAACAAAAAGTTGTTACATCTGAAAGCTTAGGGCGATCCCAGTACTAGTATCTTTCGCCCTCCATGTAAATGGAGCCTTACGTCCAAATTGCTTATGTCCACCCAGGCGTATAAATGGGTACCCGAGGGTATCGAAGTACTGGGGGTAACATGCGGTGGACTAACATCCGCCCCCCAGAGGGAGGGAGTTGCAATACTCCTAGCCACGTTATGCTACAGAGTTATTTACAAAGTCATTATACTTAACTTGGCCCTCATAGCATGCTAACAACTAGACAAAAGGGACAACATATTCTGATTGTGATGAAGAGTTACGGTAATCAACCGATATTTTACATTACACAAAGAGAAACTGATTCTATACCCTACACCTTATAGTTATTAAATAAATAGTTACAGACTGACGGTAACCCGTGAATCAGAGGACGAATTTTAATATCACTGTCACAGTGGACTTTTTCAGTGATTCTCTTAAACTGGTTTAATCAGCAGAAAAAAAGCTGGCTTGGGTAGTTCACAATCGGCAAAATGTTCAGTGTGTTTCAACGGTAGATAAGATGCAACCTGAGGTTCTTCCAGGCACAAAATAACCAACCAGGTTAAGGACACGCCGTCAACGGAACCCATTGCGTTTGGAACTACAGAATGAGATACAAAGCCATAGTTTTCCAAGTTTTGGAAACAAACAGCCCTGGTATCACTTTATTCAATCCGAACGACTGAGAACGAAGTAGGATAGTACGGTTAATGTAAACAGGAACAGCTAAAATAAATTATCAATGCATCACGATATCAAATGGTAAAGATCAAGTTTCTTTTTGAAACAAAATTACCATGTGACTCTTTTGACCGTAGGTGAAAACATACAGAATTATGCAAAAAATGGCAAAATTTATAACACTAAAACAGTAAAAAAATGCGAATGATAAAAACAAAAAAGAATGTAACGAGATGATATTCCAAAACACACAAAGAAAGCTGTTCTGGTAAAGAAAAGGTTTGTGGTTCTGAGGTTGCGTATTCTCCTTTTCCACCTTTTTTTTTATATTCTGACCCTTTTCTAACGCTAAATAATTTAGCAGTGATTAGCAGTAACAGTGCCTGAAAAATGTGTAGTCGCCATTTCCGCTCAGAAGCAAAGGAGCAGACACGCTGAGTCTCCTGGCTGCTAAAATGGCCCTGCGTAGAATGGTCATAATCAAGTTCAAGCCAGGGTCTTCATCGAAGCTGACTTCAGTAAGATCATCTCTTGCATCCGCTGCTTATTTCATGGAGCTTCCTTCGTCATTAACGGTTGGAAGAGATACACTCTTCGCGAACGAGAAAAGGAGAAAAGGGCAAATATAAGGATCTACGAACGCGTCTTGCTTACGAGTAGCAGAAAATATAAATTCAAATTTTAAAGTAGCTACGTCACGGTTATGCCTTTTGAAAAACTTTAGCCTTAATTTTTCAAAATCGTCATTTGTAATCCGTCTCAATCTTCTTTAAAATCATCCTTGCTCGTTTTTGCTTTACTATCACCTCATTGGTGTTTTTCTTCCTTAGTAAACTATTAGCTTTAGACTTCCTTCGTTTCAGTTAAGGGAAAATTGGTTCGTCGGAAAAAAAAAAGATTTAAAATGTCGTGATGTAGCTCCTTTAAAGGTAAATGCCTCCAACAAAAACAAATTATAGCATTGTCTCCTCACCTAAAAATTATGACCAACCTAAAATCGAAAGCATGGCATGTACTGAATCAACTTCAAATCATTCTTTAAATATATTTATGGTCATTTTACATTTAAACTTCCTGTGCGAATTAATATTGACTTCAAATAACTAAGAAGAAACTATATTGATCATTATTCTATTTCCAGTTTCCTTTTCTCGTCATAATTTTATCGTTGAGCCAATGAGAACTTATGCGTTACAGAGCACTTAAAGGACCCTAGTTAGCCTCTGCCATTTTCGATGCCATCGAAATTATGGATATTGCATGGTAATATGCATGCATGAAATTTTATTGCAGCGCAGTAAGTTATGTTACTGGAAGTGTTTAGTTAAGAATTTAGCAAGTTTCTCAGTGATCTCGTTCGTTTCGACACGCTCAGCGTAAAATATAATAATAACAACAAAGGCGTGGCTGTCTAGATCCCTTTATAAAGATAGAACAATTATTACTAAATCAAACTCCATCGCGTTGAAAAATTAAATTTATATCTGTGTACTTCAAGGAAGTAGTTTTAAATTCCTTAGATTACGTGTCGATTTTCGAAACCAGTATATCGGATTATGCGTTTGAGCAGCGTCTCATGTTTAAAGTAGCTTAAAGTGGGTATTGCAAGGATTACAACTTAGCTGTTTCAGACAAGTTAAACTGAAAGACAATATACATGTAGTTTGTAAATATCCACAGTAAAGCGATCATGATCAGTTATTTCACATTCAAGTGTTATTCCTCATAATATTTTCAATACTTTAATACACAAACTTCGAGGTGTAAAAATTTGGAGAAACAATCTCTCAAATAAAAGAAATAATAACTTTCTTCTGTAGAGTGATACATGCTTACGCCATACTAGTACATGACAGGTCAGTAATGCAAGAATACGCGCTGCAGATATAGAGTAACGGAAATATAGTCCGATTTCTTTGAGTTCGGAATAGTGCCACGAATTTTAATACTTGCGACCTGTAAGTACCCTCTTTATAGCGAGAGCCTTTTTAAAAAAGAGGAATCCGATATACTGGTTTCGAAAACGATGCAAAATACCAAATGCAAAATGAATTTGTTCGAGATGAGCATTCTGGTAATTCGTTGAAGTACATATTAAGTAGACCTTTCGATAGCTAAAATGTTTCCTTGGTAAACCGGTTGGAGTTTATCGCTGTTGTCTCTTTCAGCAATTCACCGATTCCTTGTTTCTTTTGCTTCCGTGATCCTTGATGTGAAACAAATATTAATCTTTTGCGGAGTTCTGGATCTTTGTATTTGAAAATTTTGATATACATTTCCGGGTACTGTGATAATGAATATAATTAACTTGAAACACGTGCCAACGAAAACGAGCGAAAGAAACAAAAAGAATTTGATTAGAAGATCAGATCAGAATTTGTTAAAAACCTTTTTTTAACTTGGTTAGGCTCGTAGAAGCTCTGATGTGACATCGTAATGCTAATAAGAAACTTATTAGTACTTCAATAACCCAATAACTACTTTCTTGTGCCTTAATGTCAATACTAGTTAAATATCAGCAACTGACGGGTTTTTTTCAGTAGTCATTTATATTTCACTGTCAAGTGCATCTGATATTAGCTGTTTCGAAAGCATATAAAGGACAGCGTCCTGTGTAATCTGCAGTTGCAGCGAGTTCTGTTGGTGAACCCAACGATTTCACTATAAGAAAAACAGGTGTTTTAAGGTAAGCTTTGTTCAATTATTGTTTAACTCCAAACGATAAGAACTCTTCTGAGATTTCTTACTCTCGACAGCTTTCGTTGCTTCACCCCTGCCCTGGTTGCGGAGGAAGAAAGCCTAGCTGTAGTAATTCTAAATGGAAATAATCACGAAACTCATGCGATTGTTGCAAAGAAAGACGCTCACAAAACTAAGGACGGATTTTGATTTACATAATTATACTGGTATCTCAGCGAAGAAAGAAGAACAAAGGAAGCTGGTTATAAGTTGAAATTGTAGAATTAACGACTTTAAAATCTTAATGCATATCTTCCCTTAAATGTGCATTCACATTTTCAGCTACTCGAAAACAAGATGCGTTCGTGGATCCTGTTAGTTGCCCTTTTCGCGCTCGCCTTGGCTGGAGCCATGGCTGAAAAAGCTTCTCTTGCAACCGTTAATGACGAAGGAAACTATATGCAAGAAGCAGCTGACGCAGAAGATTATCTTGCTGAAGTAAGCTTCGATGAAGACCCTGGCTTCAACCTGACAATTTCTCGCAGAGCCATTTTGGCAGCCAGAAGACTCAGCGTCTCTATTCCTTTGCTTCTGAGCGGAAATGGCGTCAACACATTTTTCAGGCACTGCTATTGCTTCAGGCGACTGGCCTCTGGTAAGTCAATCACTGCTTTTTTTTTTTCTTACAACTTTTGAAACAATTCTTCAAACATTTTGGCCTCTGGTAAGTCAATCACTGCATTTTTTCTTACGACTTTTGAAACAATTCTTCAAACTTTTTTTCGTAAATACAAAGAGTCGTTGAAAAAGCGATATGCAAATCAAGAATTTTGTAGAATACGCCGGAATCCGTGAAACACTACATACTAAAGTATTTTCTCTGTTTGTTTTACTTACTTCTCGTTGGATTTCGCAACCTTTCTGCACTTCCCAGTGTATAAATCTTCCTTTTCTTTACTCTTATTTAATTATTTAATTAAAGTTCATTTTTAATGTGTATTTTAAAAAGTAATTTACATTCTTATAACTTAAGTTGCCATCCTATATTGTACTCATACTGTATCATTATTTTCCGAGAAAAGTCGTCACCTTCTATATTTTTACGAATTGATTTCGTATTTTATGAATTTTTCATTGCCCATTTATCTAGACTAAGTTGAAAACTTTATTAACCATGGCCTTGTATTTCAATCTGTAGTTCCAAACTTTCGCAATGGTTTTCGTGGATGGCGTGTACTCAACTTGGTTGGCTACGTTGTGTCTGGAAGAACCTTGTATGTGTTCTATCGTTGTGACAGGCTCAACATTTAGTCATCTATTACTGTGAAGCCTGTTCTTAAATCTAAAGAATACCACTCAAGATCCAGTTTGCCAGTTACGTTAAAAATTGTCCTTTGATTTAGGGCTAATTAGATGTTTCTTTTTGCTATTTGTAACTTTGTAAATTAAAGTTTAATGCTAATGAAACGTAATAAAAATATCGTTTGCCTGTTTAATAAACCGAATCTGTCTATAGTGAGCATCACCGCTCCCAGGATAGGGTAGGAAGCGGTTTACTCATAAATCGGTTATTCATTTATTTAGCCCGATTTTCACAGCCAAATTCCACATGCACAACAGTGGCGGATCCAGACTTCTTTTTAAGGGGGGTGGGGGATTTTCCGGCCCTTCGGGGACCAGAAAATTTTCACCAATAAGGGGGGGAGGAGGATTCCGGGCTCCTCCCCTAGATCTGCCACTACACAAGCTGCCATAAAAGAACGGTTGAATCGCGACTCGAACTCTGGATTTCTCGAGCCTCCAGATAACTGGAACCAAATTTGTTTTCCTTCCCTTAGTCAGACACTGATTTCCGTTACTCTTGGAATTTCGAAAACTCGAGGTTCCACTGTAGGCTAGTCATGTTTTTATGGTTGCTTACAGGATATTTTGCTGGATTTTTGAGAACTTTAATTTGCTATAGGAGATACCCGTTGGCATGATGGAAAATGCTTGTCATTTGGATTGAGGCTAGTTTAACGTCCATTTTAACAAATACGCTTGATAGCGAGGCCTAGAGGACACAAACAAGAGAAATTAATAAACGAGCGTTTTTGTTTTCTTTGTTTGTGTCCTCTATAGACCTCACTACCAGAAAAAGGGCTATTCAGCTCTTAGTTGCTTCAAATCATTCTATCTGTAACAAAGCGAAATTATTGTTACCAGAAGAACGAAATCTCCCTTAAATTTTTGTTTGAATTTTTGTTTGAATTTTCAAACCTTTAAGGATACTGAACAGGTTCGCGGGTCAAATTCGTTCAAAATTGTGATTTTTATTGTACATAAACTGTGTGTATTTTTCTTTCTTTTGCAAAAAACAGAAATTCAAAATCTTTTTTTCCCTCCGGAGTTATTGCGAATTTCCTTTTGTGCGTGACTCATTGCGTCACACTTTAAAGGTGTTGAGCTGTCAACACTTCTAGATCAAACGCGGGAAATTGGCTTACAACAGAGGGAATTTCCTTTGCTCGCGTCGCTAACTTCCGTCGCTGCAGTACAGTTTTGGCAGGGGATTTTGGATGGAGAGAGAAAAGAACAGAAAAAAAGTGAGGAAAAAGTCCTTGGGTTCCAAAGACTGATCGGTGGTACCGTAAAAAGTAACCAGGGAATTTTTGCGAAACGTAGAAATGCTGGCGGAAAGCGACAAATTGTCACAACGACCGAAACGACCGAACGAAAATTGCTACCTATTCGGATACTTTCCTGGGAAACAAGAAAAACGTAAAAGAATTCTATTGAACCAGGCGAAGGTTTGGATTGCGGCGTTCTTTATCGGACGAATCTGTTGAAATATCACACGACAACAGCGACGAATTCATACTATTAAAAAAAGGAACACAAGACTGAAGAGCCGATACGCTAAACAATACAGTACTGCTATCCAATGACTCTTAACCTAAGAATGTTAGAAGGTTCTTCCTGTAGGAAGAAGGAAACGTAAACATAAACAAACATTTTATAGATGCGTGCTACATACCCTGCTTCACGCAGTTTACTTCGAAGGGCCAAAATCCGACGCGAGTTTGCCGCACTTATAAGCATTGTTCTATTTGCATTTAACTGACTGCAGCTTCTCTTATATTTAATTTTACCAGTTAAAAACATTTCCACGACATTCTTGGTTCTGTAATCTTTAAAATGATGTATAGGTTTAGGCACTTCCCGCAAATTACGCGCGCGTGAGGATCTTTTTCCGCAAAGCACCCGCGAACCTGTTCAGTAACCTTAAGATTGCTCTAAAAACGCTTTGTATATATTTTTATCAAGAATAAACGATAGGTGCTAGACCGCTAGTTTTTTATTCATTAGCACTTAAAACTAATATTAAGGGAATTTTAACAGGTTATATTGACTCTGGCTCTATATTGTTGCAGTAGTTGCTGTAGTAAAATATGCCACCAAAAGACACCACTTTTTTATCAATGATTGGACATTATTTTCTGTACCATTGCTTTACGTAATATGTGAAAAACACGGGCTTCGTGCTTCATCACGGCTTCCAAACACGGAAAATCAGATGTTTGGAATCCGTGATAAAGCACGAAACTCAAGCTTTTGACATATTTTCTCAGATTAACAATAAGAAATTATAAAGTGTGAAATTTTCGCCCTTTTCCAGCGGAACGTGTTGTGCATGCATGATTCATTAACGTCCGGCGAAGAGGGAAGAAGGAGCGGTAAATTTTGGCGAGGCGATTGGCATGTATTAAAATCAGGAACACTGGAACACCCCGGAACACGGAACACTGGAACACCCCAGAACACCAATTCTTTTTTCTATACATTTTTGTTAGAAATTTATTGGAATTTCTGGTGTTCCCGTGTGTTCCGGTGTTTCGTGTTCAGTGGTGTTCCGGTGTTCCTGGTATTAGTACATGCCGAGTCGAATGCGGACCATAGGAAGAAGACAATTGCACTCGTCAGTGAAGCATGAGGGCAAGTATGCGTTAACTCTTTTTTTTTGCGAGGTTAAAAGTTTCCATTTTAGAGCCAGAATGCCTGTCAAAAGATTACGGTTTACACAAGGTTGTGACGCTCTCGACCCGGGTATAAAAGAAAATGTTATGATATAGTATGAGTTTCAATCCGGTTACCTTAGAAAATTTGTCTTGCAATTGGAGAAAAACGTCTTGGAAAAAATATACACCGAAGACTGTTTATGGAAAATTCTATTATTGCTCGTGTCGACTAACTTAAATTATAAGGGTAGTTAGCGCTGAACTAATGCAACACATTGTTGACTCAATGTAATAAATTAATGGGCTATTTTTTGTTTACTTTTTATACTTTGTTTTCTTGACGGTAGACGAGCAAAACGTTTTCTTATAGAAAATAAGAAGGCACGAAAAGGGAATAACGTCGACAGTTGTGGACAATTTTCCGTCTTCTATTACTTAAGGGTAAGAGTTTTCATTACCTTTTTCAGTCAGTTTTAAGGTCGATTTAAGATTTGCAACCACAAGACGTATAGAAACCTTGAATAGAGGGGGTAAGTTTCTAAAGAAACTGTGGTGCTGCGTCGGTGGGAAGTATAACAATATAATTTGGTTTTATCAACTGGGTTGATAATGTCAATTGGCCACCGTAAAGAGGTTCAATTGCTGACGTTTCGAGCGTTAGCCCTTCGTCGGAACTTAGAAACCTTGGCTGAGCTAAGCTTTAGTTGAAGTTTTTTAATCTTCTGAATTATATTTAATGAGAGAAATGTTATTCGTTCGACAACCTCATTTTTAAGATAATGAAGAAAGGGGCAAGAAAAAAACAAAACAGGAACTTTAAGCGTTTTATAAGAAAACTGAATATTTCAGTAAAATGCAGTAAATTTCATTAAGACGACATATGTGTGAACAATTAGCAATGACTGAAAGTGACATAATTGCCTCATCAATCAAAGGAAAGAAACATCGCCTGAATTAGATTTAATGGAACAATTATCATCCGTTCGATAGCCTCAATTTTAAAGTAATGAAGACAAATTCAAGCAATAAAATTGTAACCTAAGCGTTTTACAATACGAAAACTGAATATTTCAGTAACATACAACGGATTATATAGCACTGAATAACTCGAATTTTCGGTTCCATAATTCTTCAGTTGATCAATTTACAAAGAAACAGCTACCTTTCCTGTTCCACTAGACTGCATTTCCCTGAAAATCATCGCGAAATTTAATTAGACCTTTTCTGCTATTTCCAGCAGCTATCAAAATATTGCATGAGTTTGTTTGTACAAGTGAAAAATTACTTTTTAGTTGGCGTTGAACTGGTCAGTATGGAAACGCTCCTGTTTTGGGCATTCAGCCTTTTGCTATTCTTCCTCTGTTGCAATTTGAAACAAGCTAGCTTTCGTTCGTTTTGGCTTTTCAAGAACATTAAAATACTGCCCTTTCATTTTCCTGTGTCAATAGCTATCTTTTAGTTTTGTTTTGACAACTTAGAAGAATTTGCCTCATTAGATATGGGGCACGTTAAATGCTTTGAATAATAAATTATTCAGAATGTAGATCACAACTCTAAAAGAATAAGCGTTGAATAAGCTATATTGCTAATGTAGTTATCTTCTAGTTCCATTCCTTTGTGGGGGCAAAAAGTGATCACTCGGCCAAATTCAGTAAATAAATCAAATTTTTCCCCCACAAGGGAATGGAGCAAGCATTTGCGAAAAGGTATATTGTCAGCGAGATAAATAATCACAAGGAGCCAGCCTCAGTTCGGCAGTTTATTAACATTTTGTTGGCATTTGCACCTCGTAAATTTCATGTGAATATGACCAAATGCGCGTTACAAACAAAATGTGAAACAAATTAAACAAAACATTTTAAAGGAGCTACGTCACGGCTCGTGCAATTTGAAAAATTTAGGCTAAATTTTTCAAAATCGTCATTTGTGATCCGTCTCAATCTTCTCACACTTCTCTTATCAATCATCCCTGTTCCTTTTTGGTTTAGTATCACCTCTTTGGTGTTTTTCTTCCTTATTAAACTATTGGTTTTAGGTTTTCTACGTTTTAAGGGTAATTTGGTTCGTCACAAAAAAAATAACTCAAATCATCGTGACTTATCATATGGCAAGGAAAATCCGATCGTTCTGATTGTTTGTTTCTTGGTCAAGATTTTGTAGTACGGACCGTTCCATAGAAACGGTGCTAAGCCGCGCACTTTTTTCTAAAGTTGGATAATTTAAAATCTGCATCTTGAACTGCGGAAAGAAAACGCATATCAATACTCTGATTAATAAAAGATTTCAAAATCGTGGTAGCTTGTACTTTCTGAGTTGTTTGCGGCATCAAAACACTTTACGTCAGAAAACCTCTGCATTTTAGTCAACGAAAGTACGTTTTTAACAAGCATGCATGACCCGAGTGCCATATAATAAACTAACCTAGCTTACTCGAGCCGTACTGGGCAGTATTGGCCCTCGGTCATTTTTGTACGGACCTCGCTATGCTCGGTCTGTACTGCCACGACCTCGGGCCAATATTCCCCAGTACGGCCCTCGCGCTCGGTTAGCAAGAGTTCAGTAGTTCTTTAAAAACCCCAGCTGTCGGGAGGCTGACCAGTTGGCTATTTACAAATCGTAGTTTGAGCTGAGTTGACCACCGACATATCCATATCCATAGACAAAGTGGAGTATTTGAACTCAAGACCTCCGGATTACTAGTCCAGTGCCCTGACCACTAGGCCACGCTGTCACGCTGCCTCCAAAATATACATGTACTTAAATAAGTAACGCCAGGAAGCTAAATGGTACAGACTGCTATATCTGCAATGATGTATTAGCGTGATCATCTGCTTATGGTTACTAAAAGTGCTGGCAAAATATTAAAAGTGTTACAAGAACTAAAGCCATGAGTGGAATAAAAGATAACTGTGTGTGTAAAGAACCACCATTTGTCAAAGGAATAATGCGCCAAGAGATCTAGACGACAAGATTGCCACACGCCCTTTGTAGAAATCAGATTTCTAGACTAATGTATAGTTGAAGGGGCAAGCTTGTAAAATAAAGTTAAACCTACATACCTACCTAACTAATAAAGGGATGCACAACAACGACGAAATAGGCCTTTTGCAACACAAAATTCACCATGCTGTATATTGCTATTCCCAGCAGCAAAACGAACATAACAGGATGGTGGATTTTGTGCTACATGTACTCAATTAAGGTGGCCCCAACAATTTCCAGCACTTTTTATGACCAAATCGGTTACCATAGCGACAATCTAACCTTCTGAATTACCCAGATTTTTTATTATTAAATTTTGATTAGCGGGAAGAGGTGAAATTTTTACAAAGTTTCAAAAAAATCTGTACATGCATTACAGCAAGCTCGGTAAGAGTTTTGCTTTGCTTCCCATTTAAATCTTTCCAGGAGTATGCTGTAACTTGTTTCGTAACCAACCTTCGTAACCACCCTTGCTGTACGGTTTTGTAATTTTTGCAATTTGTCGCTTAAGGTTGCTCCAAACTGTTTCCTGCTTTTCTCACCACCTCGGTTTCCCACTCGGCAACTGAAGATTTATTCATCCTTTGTTGCAAAAGGTCAGGAGCCCATGAGAAGGAGCCTCCATCTCCCATTCTGACCATGTGAGTCAACCCTGTCCCGTATCTTTTTATTTTTAGAAGCATTTCCCACGGTGGTTTTCGCGGGTGTTTTTGTAATAGCCAATCATGTGAGAGCTCACTGTTCTTTCGCGGGTATTAGCCAATCATGTGAAAGCTCACTGTTCTAAAAATAAAAAGATACGGGGCAGGGTTGACTCAAGGGCAAAGTACGAATGGAGGCTCCTTCTCATGGGCTCCTGAAAAGGTTTATTACACCTTAGTCGAAAATTTGACAACCAAACATTACATTGGTCTTCAGTTTTGATTGTTTTTTTGGAAAATCATCGGAGAAACGGAAGGAAAATCAAGTCCGAATGTGGTCGTATTTGCAATCTCGTGTAAAGGAGACCTTTTCTCAGTATCTCCTAATTACCTTGTCGCAGGAATTAATGATAATTATTCATCATTGGAGATAAATAACAAAAGCGATTTTTATTTTTGTAAGAAAATTTGAACAACGGGTTTACTTAAATTGTCATTTTTTTAATAATTT
>OX393568.1:17363838-17476338 GCA_947652115.1 Blastomussa wellsi | reverse complement strand
AGCAGTGCCGAGTGTAGTGACCCAGAACATTGCGGAAAGGAAACAAAAGGCCAAGGCCCACTATGACAAACGAGCATCAAAGCAGCTCAGCGAATTTACAATCAGCGAGAGAGTCTTCGTGAAACCGAGCCCGAGAAACAAAAGGAAACCCTGGATACATGGTGAGGTGGTTAACAAGCCTGCGCCAAGATCATGCACTGTACATACTCCGTTGGGGGTTAGGAAAGCATCCACCAATCCAGTGCACGGCTATAGTGAACCGGGATCAATCGATATTGATGTAGCATCTGATACATCTGAGCAGGTGAGCGAACCTTCAAGTTCAAACAGCGGTGGAGCAAAACAGATGGAGCAGCCACAGTACATGAACCCTGAGCATCATGCATCACCGGAAATCGTGCTGCGGAGGTCGTCTAGGAATCGGAAGTTGCTCTCCAGATTCAAAGATTATGTAATGAACATTAGTTGAACACTCGCACAGCTGTGGGGCATCGAGACATGAAGTACTTTGATTTATTTCATGGATTACGCTATAGCACAAACTGTTACTCTGTATCGTGCGTTTCGTGATTTTATTTATTAATGTTCACTTTCTTTTTTTTTTTTCTTTTTTTTTATGAAAGGAAGGGTGTTGCACGTGCACATGTAACTCACAGCAAATCAGCATACGTAGCTTATTGCACGTGCATTTGCAATCTACAGTAAATTAGCATATCTAGCTTGTTACTTAAGACTTTGACATTTCGCAATTAAAGTAATAACTATATCGAGAGCACCACGCTATCAACACATGAAACGTCAAGAGAATATTCCTTATCTTATGGTCTCTTTTTTCAGCTTTATCATTGTATACTTGATGCTCTTTGACGAAACAAGCCACGAACCCAAATTTCTGTGAGAGTTCTCGCCAGTGCTTGCTAAGTCAGAGTGCCAAGCCGATTGCCAATCGTTCAAACGGTTAAAAAGAATTCGCTAGTTCTGTAAACGTTATAAAATGGTCTTTAACCTCCTCGCACCTTCAAAGTTGTCTTTTACAACATTTTTCGAAAACTATACCTCAGTTTTATGTCATATTTCCTGCACATGAATTTCCAGATATTACAATAATTTTGCCTCGATTTTTGCTGCTGTGCCGTGATGCGAATTTGAGAATTGTAGTTGGTATTGTAACGTACTCTGCGACTGATCTCTGGCAAAGCAGACGAGCAGTTTTGTTTATGTAATTTTGAATACCAAATGAGCACGTGCGGCAGTTATCAAAAGAATTCTCACCGTCAGTGATATACGCGCTGACCACCCCAGGAGGAGAGGGAAGACGAGGATTTTCTTTTGTTTGCCTTGATGTTTTTAACACACTTCTTAAATTATGATATTGTTGAATATCACTGACGCCCCCTTATAAAGGCGCGAATTTTGCCGCACGTGCTCATTTCATATTCAAAATTACATAAACAAAACTGCTCGTCTTTTTTGCCAGAGATCAGTCGCAGAGTGTGTTACAATACCAACTGTAATTCTCAAATTCGCAGCGTGGCAAAGCAACAAAAGTCGAGGCAAAAATATCTTGAAAATCATGCGGAGGAAATATGACATAAAACTAGGGTATAGTTTTCGAAAAATGTTGTAAAAGGCAACTTTGAAGGTGTGAGGAGGTTACCGACCATTTTATAATGTTTACAGAACTAGCGAATATTTTTTAACAGTTTGGACGATCGACAATCGGCCTGGCACTATAACTTAGCAAGCATTGGTGAGGCTTCTCACAGAAATTTAGGTTCGTGGCTCGTTTCGTCAAAGAGCATCAAGTACAGAAAATATAAAAAAAAATAATAAAGCTGAATATAAGAGACCGTAAGATTTCCGCAATTCTGCTCCAACGATTTTCTTGAAACTTGGCTATGATATGCATTAAGTTAATACGCGCTGATTCTATAAATTTAGCAAAAAATTTATCAGCAAAATTTTTTGCTGGATGCAATTTTTTTCTAGTGGGTAGGTCCATGAAAACGGCAATAACATTAAAAGTATTTTTCATCAGTTAAATCAGATATAACTATACCATTACTGGATGATAGGAGAAAGTTTTGTTAAAGTTTCATTGCCATCGCGCTAAAGCCGACAAAGTTATGACGCAAAGTTTGGCAATGACGAATTCGCTCGTAATAACTACGGAGCCACCTTAACTTACTGGTTTTCAGCAAAATGTCCTTCATAAGAGACCGACGAGGACGACTGCGAGTACGAGATTTGACTTGAAGTTTTTTCGAGCGTACTAACAAAATGGCCTCACCAGTAGCAAAGTTAGCACGGTCATATTTATTGAAGCAGTTAGACTTCTATCGAGATATTTCAGCTGGTTTCTTATCATGTCTGATAATTTTTTCATAGCCATGCTTTGGTTTCTGTTTTGTGGTTTAAATATTCTAAATTTAACGCAGTTTTGGCACCAGTATCGCAAGTTGATTTTATGAGATCTGGCAATGGTGCCTCCAGAGAGAGATCTCTCTCAAAGCACATCACATCCCCGGCATTTACAACAATGCGGCAGACAGGGAATCCAGAGTGGACAGAGATTCGTCCGACTGGAAACTAGACCCATTAGTCTTTGCTCGCCTTAACGATCTCGTACTCGTAGTCGTCCTCGTCGTAGGATCTAAAGGTTTCTATTGACGGCGACAAAGAAAACACACATCAACAATCTCACCTTTTGCCAAATTTCGTTTTTCTTTCTTCCTGGTGTCCACGGTGATACATATCCGTCGAGTTCCTGTGAAGTCCATAGGAGAAGTAAGGCACTCAGCAATATTGGAAAGATCTTGATTTCCATCACTTCAGCTGTATTTGCGTATTATTCATTTCTCCCGTGAGTAGATGCTTTTTATAAGGAGTGCCTTCACACGACGGGAAATTGTCTGTAGTTGTCACTTACCCTACGCACCACTTACAAATAAATAGAATAGCTCGACTGATCGTAACATGCACCGGCTATGTGCTTTATGTTTACTTTTCTGTTTATTTAATTACGTATTGGTTTTATAAAGTTTGCTAATTCACTTCATTGTTTAACTTGTTTTTATAGTTAGGATTTTAAAATGCCTAGGTGAATACTTTACGGCATGGAATGCCATAGGCATTTTTGAATAGACCACTACAAGGATCGCAATCTTCATCGTCTACTGTGTTCCGTTTAATAAATTAGAGGAAGGGTGATGACATCAATCGTTTTCATATGTTTTACCCACTCAATGGCGGTTATTAGTGTTTGCCTTAGATTAACGTTGGCTGTGTTGGCGGAATTAAGTGTCCGTCTTGTATGTTTGATCAATAAATTGAAGTGAGCCCTTGAAAAGACAACGTACATAAATGAATGCAAAATTGAACCATGCCGCCCCGCATTAGTCATTTCGAACTTTCAAAAACACAGACGAAAGAGTATTTAATTCTTGCAGCTTTCAGATTTAACGTCTTATTTTGGTATCGCGGACGGCTACTTAAGTGGCTCTGCCAAAGCGACATAATCAAATATTCCATATGCCTGAAATACAGGAACTGTCATATCCGGAAAGTTAATTGTATGTCTGAAATATAATTAAAACATACATTACTCGAGGGTTTTATCTCTTTTATTTCGACTAATCAAGTGCATTATTTGAATTATCGAAGGCAAGGTGTTGTTGAAGCATAACGGAAAATTGTTTCTTTTCACTTTGACCTGGACGTTGGATTCATTAAAGCATGTAAAAATATCTTTCTCCTTTAATGTAAAGGATATGTCCTATTATAACAGCTTAAACAAAAATCTTGTACAAATTGAATTCCTAAAACGAACCCCTACAATAGGCAGATACAAGAGAACGCTTCTTTTTATTAATATTTTTTGGTTTAAAAATGCCAAAAATATAATGCAAAAAGTGATATCTGCAAACTGAAAACTGAGGACAATTCTAAGAAAAATGGAGATAGGCCGCAAGTTTTCAAATGCAGTCACATCTGTAGTCTTCGGAATTTATAAAAAAAAGAAAGTTTCGGTGGGTTTACTTGCCTGGAATTGTTTTCTGTAAACTTACGCTATTGCATTTAAGGCTTTAGTTCAATACAACATTTTGGGGAATAGTACTTTGTTTTCATTTGACTGAGTGGAAAATTAAATAAGTAATTTACACACAAACAATGTTACCAGATGTTTCATAAGAAATACTGAACTAGAACACAATAAGATTAAGCGCAGTAACACAACCCCTAGTGTGTCCAGTTATAAAGCACGCGACTGTTCGGTCTCTGTTTCGCGAAAAGATAGACTTCCACAATCTCAAGAAAATCGTTGGCTCTTCCATCCATCGCACACAGTTTATGACCGAAAGAGCGCGGTTTGCTTTGTAAATGTATGTTTTTTCGAGGTGTTTATGGTACGAGCGGGTGGCAGGCAGGGAAGATGTATCATAGAAATCATGCTCTTCCTGTTGTATTCTCATACATGTACCGTAAATTGATATCACCAGAATTAAAATAACCATAACAATTGCCTACTATCATATTTGACAATTGAGTACATCAGTTTTTGCCATCTTGCTTGTTGTTGCAAAGTTACGAGTTCCATGGCATCGCGCGTTTGACACGTTTCGACAAGTGGCAGGTCAGCAGGCGAGCGAACTTGCAAAGACTGACTCCTTTTCAAGAAACTAAGGCTAAGTTTACAGCACAGTAGAAGAAATTTTCCGGATTCGTCACGAATCCGGAATGTTATAGCATCTGATTCGTCTTGCTATTCATAGAGCTGGGCGAATCCAAAAACCGCCATTAGGGATGACTTGTGTAAACAAGTCTTGTTATTTTTATAGCCGCACAATTTCAGATTGGACTACAAAATTAACAGTAAAGTAAAGCGCAGGATTTCCTCTGATCTTTCAGAAGAAAATAATGGCCAAAATAACTGTTGCCTGCAAAGCAGGCGGCTTTTGTGGGGGGAATGCATCGCAAACAGCGATCTCGAAAGAACTAATAACCGCCTGCCCGTTCGCCTGCAGAGCAGGCGGTTTTTGTGGGTGGAATGCTTCGAAAACAGCGATCACTAAATTTTAAACCGCCTGCTTTGCAGGCTTCCATGTCCGTGAACTTGTTTCTGAAGACGCCACCTCCAATCAGCGATCTGTCAGCGAGCTATCAAAGGTCGGTTGGCACGCGCTAACAAGCGTGAATTTAAAACAAACTCACGTAACGTCAGTGCTATTTTTTTTTAAATCCGACCGTTTATCCGATCGTGTTTGTAAACCCATGCGGCGGAAAAGTGGGAAACGCTCATGCGGCAAGGCAGCAAGTGTTATCAAGAAATGAAGCTACCGATTTTAAAAGCTGGAAGGATTTTTCTCAGATTTAACAAGCGAATAAACAGTGGAGAGTTTGAAACTCACCTTCTTCCCGTACACGTTTCTACAGTGTGAGGCTCGTCCACTACCACTGCTGCTAGGCTTTGATGTAATTTGCTATTGTTGTCTTTTAGGACTGCAAGAAATTTATTATCGTGAGTACCTGTTCGGCAGTGCAGTAGATGAACTGCGGGTGTCACTACGATTTTGGAAATGTTACCGCTGTTTAGCACAGGGAGCCCATACAAGCGGTGTGTCTGTTTGTATGTTCGAATTATAAAGAAGTGTACGGGAATATTGAAGAGTCTTATTGAAGAGTCAAATTTACCTCAGGTGTTGTATTTTGTCGTTTCTGCGGCTCAATATGGCGAACTTGAGCGATTTGGAAGGTTTTGCGTTGGCTGTTGCTTGAACGCAAAACCTTCCAAATCGCTCAGATTCGCCATTTTGAGCAGCAGAAACGACAAAATACAACACCTGAGGTAAGTTTGCGTTTATTTTATAGCCATTACTCTATATAAGTCTACGATATTAAGACTCTTCAGTATTCCCATACATTTCTTTATAATTCGAACATACAACCAGACACACCGCTTGTATGGGCGCCCCTGTGTGCTTAGCTCCTCAGCAGTGCAATTCATTGAACGCAATTCCATAATCTGATCAATCAGGCTTTTCAACGGCGAAAATTATGACTAAAACGCTGGTTATGCCATTTTTTCCCGCTCGATTCAAACACTCGTGTCTTGTAAACCAGAACACAGTGAATATCATACTCTTTCCGAAACCAGTCGGACGAATGGCTAGAACATCCTTCCCATTCATCAAATCTTTCACTGCTAATAGCTGTTCTTCTTTGAGGATGATCCTTCGATTACTTTCTTTCAATTCATTGATGCTATCAAGAAAGATATCAAGTGCTGCTTCGATACAATCGTTCACAGGTCCATCTTTCAAGAAAGAGTCAGAAATGGTATCCAATGCTGACAGATTGATTGACAAATTTCAGTAACAACCAATCAGAATTTTCCGTCCCTCTGTGGACGGACAATTCACTAGACCCTCCACCCTACCCCCTACCCCTCTCTTTTTCCTCTCCCCGGTGTTCACGCGCTGAAAATGGCGGCCGGTCTTTCGTAATCGCTGTTTTCGAAGCATTCCCCCATAAAAACCGCCTGCTTTGCAGGCTAAAATAACTGAGACTTTTATTCCACACAGACAAAACGTAAATAATATAATCGATATACCATTTAACAACAGCAAAGACATATAATAATTTCATTTATGTTTTTAAAAACAGGAAACTGCAATCAGATATTTCGTCATTTAGCCTTAGTTGATCTGACTGAATTAAATCATAGCCTATTACATCGATTAACGAAGAGTTAGGCCCTGTTTACAAGGAAGTAGGGTAACCCTAGTGCCAGCGTTATCCTAGCAAGAGGGTTAAAGATAGACCGGGTTTACAAGCAACAACCCGGGACAACTTAATGCGTGGTTGCACTCACAGGGTCTGGAAAAAATTAGAAAGTTAACCAGGGTAGGCGAGTTAACCCTACCTGGAGTGCTTGCAAGGGAAAAGGCTAACCCGCCTGCCAGGGTAACCCTAGCGCGCAGATAGGGTAGCCCGCCTAGCCGGGTAACCCTAGCTGCCTTGTAAACACGACGGAGAAAAAAAGAGGAAATATGTGAGTGCTAGAGTAACCCACTTTATAGGGTAACCCTCTCTCCTTGTAAACAGGGCCTTAAGTTTCTTGTCATTCCAATTTTTAGTTAATCATACATGGAATGTGAGACTCGTTTTAGAGCCACAAAAGAGTCGTAAACGTCAGTATTAAGTTGATGGATTGTCGCACTTATGTTGCGCTAGTCCTCCACGCTGTAAAGGTCTTTCAGTTCATTATGAAGAGCAACAATTTGCGTAGTGAGGGTGTGACAGCGGCGTACCATGGACGAAATAATGGTAACCATAAGACGACGAGATGATTTAGACTATACGACTGCGACTACGAGTACGAGATTTGACTTGAAGTTTTTTTTTTAAGTTTTACAAATAGCCTCACCAGAAAACTTCGTTTTACATTTTATCGACAGCAAAGTTAGCATGGTCCTTTTAATTGAAGGCAGTTAGACCTCTCGTAATCGCGAAATGATAAAATTGCTAACAGTTTGATAACTTGTTTTCGCCACTACGACATTCTCACTGAAACTCGTTGTGGCGAAAACAAGTTATCAATATATTAGTAGTTTTATCATCTTGCGATAAGGAGAAGCCAAACCTCCTTCAATAAAAATGACCGAGCTAACTTTGCTGCTAATAAACAGGAAAATGAAGTTTTATGGTGAGGCTATTTTGTTAGTACTGGCGAGAAAATTTAAATTCAAATCTCGTAGTCGTAGTCGTTCTCTTAGTAGAATCTAAAGGTCTCTATTAGCTGTCGTTTGTATCTTGACGAGTTGGACTGTTCAAGATTAGATGCGCGAAAACTCACAAGCAAAATTTTGGGTATGAGACCACGTCGGAGGCACTTGCTGAGGAAATCAATGTGACTTGAAAACCTTGTATTCTAAAACGTTTTGTCAACAAGACGCAATCCTTTTTTTCGTACATGATCTTGGTAAATGGATACTCGTCTGTTAAGTAAACGGTACACGTTCCTCTCAAAATAGTTAGGTATAGTTAGGTATAGCTTCCTCTGTAAGAAATTTAACTATTCTGTTTTAATTTAGTTTTGTTTAGGCTTTAATTGAGGTTTATCGACAATGCAACCTAGAGATTTCTTAGGGCGGACGTCGAATTCAAGCCAATTTATGTGTCAACACAGATAAAAGTACATTATAAAACGATTATCGGACATTGCCTGGTAGTCACTTGGGTAAATATTCAGCCGAGCCTTAAACAGTCCGTGTCTTAGATTGAGACATAATCTGAGAGGAAGACAGACAAGAATGATGACCACATGTTTTCCATAAGATCAATACATCAATTCGTCGTAAGGGTGGCAAAAAGAAAGTGGTGTATAAAAATGGTCTAAAATAGCGATTTCGATATCTAAATGCATTGTTTTTACAGTAAAACGCTTTTTAGTCGAGCAATATGCAAACGCCTCCTAATCGATTTCTAAATCCATGTATAAACACGATAGACGAATGTACACCAAACCCGAGCAATAACAACGCGTTGAAGCAAACAGGATTATTCCTGCTTTTGTCTACCGCGCGGGCCACAGAAAGCGGCAGCTGATCGCCTGTCGAATTTCCTCTGCTCGTATTTGAAGGTGTGTTACATGGTGACTATTTCTAGGGATTGATTTTAATGTAAAGAAAGTAGCAGTAGCAGTTTCATCTTTGTGACAGAAATGTTACAGGGTCGTACAATTTACGCTGTGCTATAGAAGATATGGCGTAGTTGTGTTTTAAAGTAGCACTTTAGCGCAGAGTAACCTGGCTTAGTCATGTTTATGTAAAAACACTTTATTTTTCCCCAATTATTTCACTTGTCATATCTGAGACTCGGCTAATTCAGTGCGACAAAACAAAATGTGGGGTCGCGCTTAGTTTCAACTGCTGCGACATCGTTCAAGTTAAAAAGATATGGGATTACACCCACTGTAAAGTGTTTATGGTGTTATTGTCTTTGAAAAACAGGTGCAGTGAGGTGCTGTAATATTGTTTAGAAGAATGCAGGGGCTTTTTGATAGCTCGCAAAAATTTGAACTTGAGTTAAAGGCAAGCTTCCTTACCGAAAAAATGCAGCTGTAGTATTCTAATTAACTGAATAGTTGAGTAGCTATAATTGAAGTATTTCATTGTCACCAAAGAAACGAATTACACATGCAATAAAAATGTGTCGTTCTTGAATTCTAATCTTCTTTCGGGCTTCCATGTTGATCCTTTTGGTCGTTAATGGACTTAATGAGAAGCCTTTTATGAAAGATCGGGCGCTTTTCATTAAATCCAATCTGTTTTCAATCTGATTATTTAGCATAACGCGCCGAGATCATTAGTTTATTTTCTTTCGACACAAAATCGTTTTGTCAGGGTCAACATACATGGTAAAGTCTAAACGAAGCTTGACCCTTTCTGAGTGGTGCTTGAGCCGGCAACAAATTAAAACCACAACACGCTCGCTCGTACCAATGGATTCCAAAGAAAAGAGAGATTGCTTTCAGTCCATTATTTGCTGTTTACTTGTAACTGAACTAGCTAATCTACTATGCCCAAATTTGTGAGATATTATAAGAACTAAATATTATAATATTGGTATTTAAGGTTGCACATATTACATGCATTTTGAAATGTTTACAATAAATCAACAGCAATACATGAAATGCGAGACGTATTGTATTCAATCTTTCTCATTCGTTTATGGGGCTTTTCTTTGGGAGGCTTACTAAATTGCAACGGCCAGCAACAACAATTTTTTTTATTATATGTGTTTTCGATCCCTCGATAAAAGGTTTGGCTCTAAAATGCTTTGTGTGATAAATATGATAGCTGGTAAATTTTCAGCTCGGTGAATAAATGATAAAGATGAAATGATCAGTTATGACACGAGCGTGGTACAAAGACAACTTCTGAGTCCTCGACAGGATTCGAACCAAGCTTTAAAAAGTCAGCCCGACATTTTCAAGTTGCGATGAAAATTTTCTGATGGTTCCAAAATGATATTACTCCTCTCGCAACTTGAGTACACTGGCATGGCAATTTTTAACCGGGCCACCACATTTAGGTTTCCACTGTTGTAAATATGTCTTAAGGTTCTTGCACTTTTTAAGTTCGTCCTTGCGGATAAAACAACACATAGAAGGTGCGGTTGTATCTATAGATGTCTAGAGCGAGTGCGTTCACCGTTTGCCGAATGCATTAGTAAGGTGATGTGTTTTTATGAAACGGTGAATTTAACACTATAATGTGGTTTTCAACCATGGTCTTCAATAAATTACCGGAATTGAAAACAAATCAGTGGTGTATTTAATTTGCGAAGCGATTCGATTTTAAAAAGGTCGCTAATTAACTTTAGTAAATTGTTATGTCGAATGCCGCATGGCGGGACACACTTTTAGTCACATCCTTTTTCATGATAACAGAATAGGTGAAGCAGATAGGATTTAAGAATTTGCCTTTTTACGTACAATAAGTCTTTAAAGAAATGCATTATTGTGTAATAAAGAACATTACATGCCACAAGTATATCTTATCCACGCACAGACATTTCGCAGACAATCAAATCCAAGAAAATTAAAGTGGATCTGAAGATGTCGCATTGTTCACAAGAATGCAAGAAGATCATTTAACCTAATTCACGAATGTTTTTAACGCATGTAGCATATTTTATCTCGAAACGTCGGGTCCAAATGATATAATAAATTTGTGGCGAAGAATGAGTATTTTCACATTGTCTGGTGCAATTTACATTCCATACATGAGGATTTAGTGTCAGTTAGTAGTTGATGACCAAGAACGTAAGACATTGCAATAATTATTGTAAGGGATTTGTCAAGGTGAGTCTTTCTTCCGCTGACGTTAGCAGGACAATGCCATACATAAAACACCCCGTGTTTTCCAAGTCCTAAGTATCCATTTATTCAAGACAACGGTATACTGGGTCTATACAAGATGCGGATAGGTTTGCGTTTTGATATCGAAACATATGGCTGTAGTACATTAGAACTGTTGCTATCTTAGAGTTCATTTACCTCATTCCTGCCTTCAAAGGAGATGATGCGGAATGGTACATGGCTTATCTGATTGTCCACACATGAATCACTGTTTGAGTGCGTGGGCATGTGTTAAAAACATGATAAAAACAAATAGGTATTTGGAATATTTTAAAACGCAAAGAGAGTATCAGTGAACATTTCATACCTTTTTTCCGAGTTTCCGTTGATGCCATTTCAATGTTGATTCAAAAATTTACATGTATTAATTATTGTCTAGTTTAGTTTTTCGCCATCTGCGTGAAGTACGATTCTCTCCCCACTCTCATTTGTTTTCTGACACAGTTGAATGCTCGTTAAGAAGGTTTTAGCACTATTTTCTCCTTATCTATTTTTACTAAATCTAAAAAGAAGGTAAAAGGTCGCAAGGAAATTTACGAATTTTTATAGGACTTTTAAGATTAGTATATTTGAAAAAGGCTTAGAAAAGAATATAGTTAAGTAAATAATAAAAGTGTTTTGCTCAAACTGTCCAATTTAAGAACAATCTGGATACCTTCCATAAACCAATGAATTACAAACAAAAACTAGCTGGAGGGCGAAACATTTGCCATGTTCATATATTTTTGGATGCTATTTTTGGAGGACGAAACATTTGCCATGTTCTTATATTTTTGGTTGCTCGGACTGCCAAATTAGACTCGGCCTACGGCCAATTTTGCAGTCCTCAAAATTTGTCTCATCCAATTATTTCCAAATTGGACAGCGTGTAGTCCTATTACATATACAAATTTCATCCAATCTCATAAGAATTCGTCGACATTAAGACTTTAATCCTGTATGATGCAAACATTTTAGCCATCTTGCAGCAATATTACACAATTTTATTGAAGGTACAAAAAGTGGCTTAAAGGTTTTTGGCATTTTAATTCCATAACATGGAAAGGAAGGCGTTCGGAGGGAAGCTTTATTAGATCAATTTTGAGCCCGCCATGAGTAAGTATTCAACTCGCGCATCTTGAAAATGACCTACGCGCCTCGTTCGCTATCTACTTTTTCACATCCAACGCGTGCTCTTGGAATAATTGGACAATATGACTAAATTGCGATATTCGGTCATAACTACGACTTCGGAGAACTCGATTGAATAAGTGAATGTTGTTCAAACGATATGGCAATTTTCAGGTGATGAACAAGTTATTATTATATTTTGCTGTATAGCGATATTTCTTGTTCACAAACATTGACGTCACATTTCTTTTGATATTCAAATTTGCCAACCACGGAACAAAAGAAGTCACCGTTTCAACAGCCAATTAGGTTCTGGTTGGCATATTAATAACAGTGTGTGACGTCACGAGAAACATCGCTATACATCCTCTGACGAACTTCAATTGAAAAAGTTCATTAAAGAGGTACTGTCATAAATTCCCACACTAGTTCGAGAAGCCATATCAAAACTCGTGCTTCCTTTTTCATCACGGATTCCAAATGCAAAGCACTGCGCATTTGGCGTCGTTTTTTCATCTGTTTCTCTGTGTTTGGAACCCGTGATGAAAAACGAAGCACGAGTTTTTGATCTATTACTTAATTAGTCCCATAAATTCTTGCGCGCCCCTTTATCTTCATGTCTTATGTAAAGAAAACTGATGCTACTGCAAAGTACATAGAAAAGAAACTTTTCGATGAACGTTTTATGAATTTTTTTTAAAACAATTAGACTTCTTGCCCTCGTTTTCAATGAGTGATAGTCAACTCTGCTGCACGTCTGTTGACCAATCGCTCAAAGAAAACTTGGGCTCGTATTCTAATTGTTAATTAGATTGAAAACCGTGGGATAACCAATCAGATTCGCGGATTCCCACTAGAACACAACTGAGTTTCTGCTAATACCTGTTAGATTTATTCTTTCCAATACATTAGGAAGATGAAAGGAATTGCAATACAAAATTGAATGTTAAAATAAAAGCCTTTCCAACGGCCCGACATTTTTTAAAAAAAAAAAAAGTTGCCAATGCAAGCTGGCCAGTGGGTTCGCCAGTAGCTAGACGCAAGTTCCCAGGGTCAATTTACTAGCGCGCGATGGCTTGCTTACACTTTGATCTAGGTGAAATTTGCGCTAAAGTCGACGGAAGCTATTTGTTTTCTGGCCACCTTAACGTAAATCGCACGAAAATTATGATCTCAAATCATTTTCTGTAGAAGCGCTAGTTCGATAATTGTTTTTTGATAAATGTTTTTGCAATCGAGGGTTGTGTATTGGTTACCTCGTTGGTTCCCAGCTAGACCAAGCTGTAGCCCAATCCAAGAACCGGTCTGTTCCTCGATCGTGTTTTGTGTATTTTTATGGCAACTTTTTATGTCTCAAAACCTGTTCACATGACTACTTGCGACTTCGCGTATTTCGTTTGGCTAGAGCATAATAAAGACTGAAATTCGGATTGCCATTGGGAATCAAAAGACAAAATATGAAGAAAATATCAGAAAAATGTTTTTAAAATTTCTAATTTATTCGTGTAGTCAAACTAGTACAAAGGTACCCTTTCAATTTACCTTGTTTTGAGAAATATTGATTTTCTTTGTTGGTTGCTTAGCATATTTTATTATTTTTTATTAATAAATGGACTGTTTGGATAGGAAATGATTTAAACGAAAATAATGCCAATATTCGGTAAACTCGTTCATTTGTCTTTTCTTGTCATTTGCCATCGAGTTTGTAGGGTCTTTCCTTTATTCAAGCCACAAATGAGCTTTATCCTTCACGCAATTCTTTATTTAAAACAGATTTACTAAATTTTGCAGAGTTGGCAAAGCAAGGGTTATCTTTAACAACCATCGTACAAACGGGGGTAATTTTAATTTAAAACCTCTGACGCTATCTTCCGCACGAAAGACAAAAATATGTTGGGGCATGAAAATAGTCAGTACTGAGTGGCAAAACAGTGATGACCGTCAATCAGTAAAACGTGAAGTAAGGAAGTAATATCTTCGTTTCCTATTTCAAAGAGGAAATGTCTATAAAAATTGAAAAATTACCTTTGCAGATTAGACGGTTATTGCCACTGTTTAGTTTATTTTACTAATGCAACTATATTTTTATTGCTATGGAATTAATAATTTAAACCAATTACCGCACGAAAAGTTCCGGATAAAAAACGATTTTGGGGAAAAAAGAAAGATTAGTTTTTTAAAAAAAATTAAATTGCGATATTTAAATATCTCAAGACCTACCAGTGAATACTGATGCTGCGTAAATGGGCGTGCAAAATTATTCTAATTCGTCATAACCGGCTCGTTGTCTGTTTATTATTTGAATTTTTCAGGTCTTCTGTTTAAACTACTAAAAATTTATGTCACATTGTACCCCATGGATATATATATATAAAGTTTAACTAACCATTGTTTAATACATTCATGAGATGTTAATTTTGCCAGTTTCATATTTCGTGCCAAAGAAATCGAAACTGCAGTTTGCTTGCGAAAGGGACAAACCGCATGCAAGGGACAAACCGCAGGCAAATCGTTTGTTATCGCTTTTGTGCCTTTTAGTAGGTTCTGTCTTTCTGTAACTGTTTTCAATAGCATTAGATTGCGAATTGCCTTAGGCTGGATTGTAAATTTTACATTTGTGCCAGCTTTCTAATGAAGCCAATATTCTTATATTTTTATCTCCTGTGTAGGAAATTTAATCCTTTAAGGATTCGTACCCGATTTTTATCGGTTGTGGATTCACTTCTGCAGGTCATTTTACGGACAAAGAAGTCTGTCAAAGCTGAGAGTCTTCAAAGATGTCTGCCAATGACACGGTGACTAATGTGTCAAATCCATGTGGTTTTCCCGAAGACCCGTCAACGGAAACATCATGGAAGACGTTCGCATACTGCGTCATTGCCTTCGGTTCTTTACTTGGAAATTCTCTTGTTATACTCATCATTTTTAAGAACCGTGGCATGAGGTCCACCATAAATTACTTCATAGTAAATATGGCCGCTTCTGACATCCTCTTCACTGTGTTTGTCATTCCGCGCATAATATCGGAACTACACTCGGAGCCTAAGCGGTGGTTTGTTGGCGGAGTGTTTGGATCGGTGCTTTGCAAGTTTGATTACTTCATCCAAGATGTCTCAACCGCCGTTTCCATCCTTAGCTTGGTGGCAATTGCGACTGATAGATTTTACGGCGTGGTTTTCCCGATGAAGGCTGGCCTTACGAGTGGTGGCGGATTCCGCCGTGTTGTTTTGGCGGCTACATGGTTAGTGGCCGCGCTTTTGCACTTGCCTTATTTCTACGCTTACAAGCTGCAGAACGACTCTTTCTGCAAGTACAACTGGAGTCCATTCCTCGATCACAGCAAGGTGCAAACAGTCTACTTTGTAATATTATCCATCACCTTCTTTTTCTTCCCAGCAGCCATTCTGACAATCGTCTATGGCATTATCATCCTTACTCTTAAGCGGCAGAAATTTCCAGGCAACCAGTCTCTAAAAGACAAGAAAAGGGTAGCCAAACGCAACCGGAGCGTCCTTCGGATGGTCATCGCTGTCGTAGTTGTTTTTATATGCTGTTGGTTACCAGTAAACGTGTCAGTCTATATCGTTCTCTTTCAATGGGGCTCCAACGTCCCGTGCTATATAGGCTCATTATTTTTCTGGGTTACGTTTATTGCCTTTTCCAACGGTTGCATCAGCCCCTGCCTGTATTTTATTTTCAATGAAAATTTTCGCCAAGGCTTTAGAAAAGTCTTCCTTCGTCGCAGTGATCGCGGTTCCATTCGTAGTAATCTGCGTTCCACTCGCCGAAAAACTGATGACGTAAGCCTTTCTGCTTTTGATCGGGCACAAAGCATCCAATGACGGTGTTAGCACATCCAAAGAAAAATTATCGCGGTGGTTAATTTTTTTCGAGAGCCCTCGGTAAATGGCAGGGAACCAACTGGAATTGTATTGAAGACGGACGATGAAGAAGTTGACTGTAGCGTCAATTTGTTAAATTCTAATCATTTTTTATAAAAATGCTAATTTTGGGTATTGAGTCTTTTAGAATTATACTCAAAAATTATTAAAATTATACTCAACCTGTTTTATAAACCGTAGACAAGTAGCATTAAGAGCTATCCAATTGCATGTGATTTACGCGTAAATGGCGTAGGTATGCAACAACGTATTAATATTGAACAACATGTAGTGAATTGGGCATCAACGTGATCACGCGACAACTAGGCGCCCGCTGAACCAATGAAAATCGAGAATTCTATTTTTTAATACAGTTAATAACGGATTTCCTTATCGAATGCACCCTATTATTTATATTAGCTCGTTTGCTCCTTTGTTTGTAATTATTACTTTTCAGTGAAATCGTTGACTGTTTCCTGCATATAAGTCAAAATAGTCGATGAGATATAATCGCCCTAGTTCTTTTCCATGTGAAGATCAACTGAAAAATGACAAAAAAAATCGGTTGAGATGCAGGGCTTGAGTTCAACGAAGTAACCGTTTGCATGGCATGTGTGGCTGGCTGGTTCCGCGACCGTGTCCTTTTGACGGAAGGGAGCGCTTTAGTTTGCTTGTGCCCACTTAGTCCCGCCGGCTACGTAGCCCACCGTTTGTAAATCTCGTCAACCGAGAAGTCATGGCACTTTTAAAACAATGTTAAAACGGCACACGTTTAATGCATCATTTTTATTACCTATTTTAATACAGTATTTATTCGCTTCTTTTTTCTCGTTTTTCATTTGAAAGTTTTTCTTTTCACTGGCAATTTTCTCAATATTGCTCGTTCACATTTTACTTCCTGGTACCTAGAAGTAAAACAGAAATAATTATAATATAGAACTGCTGTAAATAAGTTAACTTGTTTATCTGCTGTTTGTTTTCAAACAGGGATCTGAAGGATGGGCTGCTTTCTTATAACTTGATTTTGAATTCATGCAACAATCAAATTTAGTGGCACCGTGATTCAAATAAGAAAATAAAATAAATCGACTTTGCTTTGCGAGGGTTACATATAATTATAGTCTTGCGACTGACAAACCTGTGACTCTCTGATTACCCACTCAATTGGAGAACCCGCAGAAAAACCCTTGGAGCAAGGAAAATTCAACAACAGCAAAATAAGCAAAAGTAACTCACATATGAAACTGGGTTCAGGAATCGCGCCCGAGCCACATTGGTGGGAGAAGAGTGATGGTTTACTGAATAACCAGGTGGCTGAATATTTGCAAACGTGACACTCCGCCACCTATATGGTGTCTATCAGTAGAAGCTATTTTCAATAACCCAGTCATTAATTGTTAGACGTAGAGCTCGAGGATTTTCCCGACTCTAACTATCAAACCTTGAGGTCATCGTCTAATTATTTACTAAAAATTACTCTGCTATTTTGTTTCGTGACGCACACTGCATGATTAATCTGTTTCGCTGAAAGTAATTTTCACATACAGACCTTTTCAATAACTTTTAGACTTCTTTCCGCTGGAAGGATTTATTTGCGTTTTCCACAACCATATCTGCCGCATGGAGGCTCGGCTAATTTCTTTGCTCTTTTACGTTGTAATTGACGATTCTTAGATGCCAGAAAACCATACGGCATAGCGTGTTTGCGAGTATACATTTCTCTTTTACCGCAGCCGTAGCTCGAACAAGGGGGATACCGATTTCCGATTCTCCGTGTCTGTGGTTTTGGCAGTGAAGGAGCATGGACTTGCTGGATTAGTTCACCTGCAATATAAATAGAAGATTTAAAACTCAATTCACTTCTTTTCTTGTCCTAAATTAATTTCGCAAAAAGCTTTCATAAAAATAGAGAGATGTTTTAAACGCAAAGTGGACCACACTTATGCTGAACAAGAAATAAAGCTGCCTTTTTTCAAACTCAAACCAAACATCTGTAAGTCAAGATTTCATATAAAACCGGTGACAAAACCTATTTTAATTTTTTTGTTTTCTAATGAATCCAAATTATCTTTAATTTTTGCTTTTCAGCTTTTCTGATTGGCTGTGGATATGTATCGTAATTAATATCATATCTTCTTCCCATTAATTCAACCAAATCTGTCCCACACGGCCTATTTCTACTCGGGCGTATATCGTTAATACGACCCCTGAGTCTCCAATGAAAAAGAAAATGTAATTCAGTTATTACGTCTATATAACCAACAAAGGATGACGATGAAAACCCAGGTTAGCATATCATCACTATTAAATCATATTATCTGAAGCGAAAAAAAACATTACAACTATACATTCATTGGTCAAGTTTTTTTTAAAAATATAAATGCTCGTTTCAAAACAGGTATAAGAAGAAAGTGATCTGTCGGCTTAATTTAGAGAAAACAGGCTTTAATTCATCCCTTTGTTCCCAAAGACTTGTAAAATTTAACGAACAAAGTAAACTGTAACTTCAACGTTGGGTCAAGATCAAGCAATTTTATCTATCTTTTTCAGTTATTCTCAGCCAAGTTTGATATGAATGATACACGTATTTTTTATGGTTTCCAATATTTAGTTTTACACATAAATATTACTTGGGGACGCTTACCATCAACTGTGAGAACTGGCCGGTCAGACTAGTCCACTCATAAAGAGAATTCTGTTATTAATCAGAATGATGTGACCATATAAATAAAATCCTAAATTGCATTAGCCCTTCTGATGAACGTTTGTGGAAATTAGGTAAAATTCTCAAAATAATGAGTTATTCATTTTTAAATATTCAGGTGTGCCCAATGGTAAGCACATTAAGTGTCCCACCTGCGGACATGTCTGTATTCGAATTCCCAACTAAGTCCATGTCTTCTCCTTTGTAAGTGTCTGGATTGGTTTCGTCATCCATAAAAGCTAATCCATTTGAAAAGATGCTGAAGAGTAAAAGATAGGTGACGAATAGAATTAACGGCCAGATAGACGCCATTGAGGTGGCAGCGAGAAAATGTTTGTGCGAAGTATCTGAATCTTTAGATCATCCATTTATGTAGCATCACGTATCCGGTTTCCTTGAAGAATGATTATTTGCCTATTCACCGCTGTTCCAGAGAACCTTTTGTTACGTGATAGTTCAATGAATCTAGCTGAAACAGAGCGGTTGTAAGGTTACTTTCGGTTTTATCACAAAGAAAACATTTAACAATAGCCTATTTGTTGTGAGCTTGGTATCAATTTAACTTCAAATGTAAGAAAGTGAGAGATTTCGGCAAATGCTAAATGAAATGGGAATGACAGCCGAGGAAGGAGTTGTCAAAATAAACGAAAATACTATTTTTTAACAAAGAACTTAAAAAAAGCACGGTGTGCCAGCATGTCAAGGAAATAAGAGCAAAGTAAATAAATTCAATGCTCTGTAACTCATTAAAAAATTAGAACAAATTAGCATTTTAGACTGTTACAAGTTTCTCCTTTTCGAAACAGTTCACAAAAGGGGACATATCAAACCATTAAATTTGTCTAAGGTATTCAAATTTTCTTCAAGAGTTTAGAAACTTTATGATGTTTTCTTGAGGGAATACTTGATTTATTTCGGACATTTTCGTGATTCGCAGCTGCGTGTGGGCTGGAGAGCTCCCTAGTGCCTTTGTTTATTGGAGGAGAGAATATGCTTATAAGCTAAAATCAATCAACAATTCCAAAATTTAAACAGCAAATCACTCTCCAAATGACGTAGTTTGTCACCACTGCAATAGTTTTTTTTTTCGCGAAATAATCGCCTAGTCTGCTTTGAACAGCCCTTTAATGCCTAACCTGTCAAATAAAGAAAATATGACCAAATGGTTTAATCCATATCATCATTCAAGCAAGTTATATTGATTTAAAGAAAGCACGTACTCGTCGTATTACTAATTGAACCAAAACAGCAATTTCCATTCTTTCGACAAGAATAAACCACATCCGTATTTCATTTTTATTCCCTTTATGATGCATGTGTCAAATGCACAAGAAAGGAAATTACATTTCTCTACTCGTTGTCAAGCGGGATCTTTCAGAGTTATTTCAAATTTCCTTTGTTGAAGACAATTAAAATTGTTCAAATTGGAAAAAGTATCAGTTTAGCTTTGTGCAGTGATAAACTTGTTCTTTTCAACTTGATCGGTTTTGAATTAAAGAATTAAAGTCACCTGGTTTGAGCCTTCGTTAAATACAGACAGTGACTAGACGCGAAATTCGTATGCAACTACGTGTTCACCTCGATTGATTGCTCAAAAGAGATACAATCGAAATAATAATTATAGAGAAAGTCAGACTCGGATAACTGCAAAAACATTGCAGTGATTCATTTGCTGCCTTAGCCTGTTTCCACTATTTAAATTGTTCTTCAGGTCAGTAAAGGTACAATCTTGGTAGCTACCATTGATGAATTACATTACATCCGCTATATATAAACGATAACGTAATGTGATATCTGGGAATAAAAATTGTTGAAACTCGTGAATACTAAATTGACGTGATTTCGTACTTAAAATATTTTCGCGTCCTCTCTCTTTGTCAATGCATATACAAGACGGAGATTAAAACAATATCGTTGATTAGCTCCAGATCTGGAAAAAATAGTATAAAACAACGTCCATTATTACAATTATATTTAGTATTTACTTTTCAAAGCCACGTGGAACAATAACGTGTGTGGTAAAGTAGCATTTAGTTTTCTTGAGGGCTTTAAATAGTGAAATAAGAGATATTAAATGTTTTACAACTTTTCTAAAGTTTTCAAAAGCAAGAGATTATAAATTCGAAGCAGTATTCGCGCTTAATTTTAAGTTTATTTTTGTGTAAATCTCTCTACCTTTAAATTTTTAAGCCAAACATCATTCACATTTGTATATTACCCAGAATACACCTCCTGATTTACGAAATTGTTTCATTAAAAAAACTTCCATCAAATACATTACCAATTAATGAACCATCAATTTAGCAATGGTTATTCCTGCTAGAGTGAAAACGTTCCGTCTTCTTCGAAGGAAGAGCGCGCCATATTACCTAAGTTGTTTCATAAGGCATACTGTACGTATTGTCTTGTTTTGTACTTGGAGTCGGTTTTAAATAAACCCACTATTGATTAGTCATGATCTCCTAAATGCATTTTGTATATTATATGACGCCAAAAAAAGCGAAGGAGAAAACTTATTTAACTGTACGTGTGTCGGTTCTTATTTTTGGCCTGTAGATTTTGTTTAAAGAAATCATTCAGGGTTATTCCGACTAGTGTCAAAGTTGCTACCTGCCTTAAGCTTAGTTTCCACTAGCGACATAAGGATCATAATCACAATCATAAGCGCGAACATGACGCTGTTATGTCGCTTATGTCTTAGTGAAAACGTTCAGAAACATAATCATAAGCGCCCTAATGATCGACATAATCATAAGAAAATGGTCGATCTGCTATAACTGTTGATCACCCGCTCGAGGATCTGGGCGTCCCTCGGGTGGATGTTGTGATCCGTTGTCTCAACATGGTTCTTTATTGCTGATTCGTTGTTACTCGTGCGCGCTGGATTATACTCGGCTCCGCGGGAGGTCCTTGGACGCTTGCTCTCCCCGGTGCGTGTAAAAGAGCAGTCGAGGCACTTCACTTTCTACACAATCCCAGCAACTCGACTAACCACTGGACAGCCCTTCGGCTTATTGAATGTATAGCCTATTGTTTTGAGAGGTTTGAAAGCAGTCTGAATGTGGAATGTTTGGAAGACACGGCCCACTCAGCCTGACGCCCCTCTCACGCAAGGAAGGACCGCCAACCCCAATGGCCTTTCTTTCGTTCGCCTTTCTTTGTTGTTTTCTCTGGGGGATTTTTTGAACAAACCGGCTGGATAGTCATTTACTTTTAGATCATCCATGAAACACCAACAAATATCTCGATTTCGCTTCTCACAACCCGCGGTGCAGCACAAAGAAGCTGTGGTGAAAACACTACTAAACAGGGCCAACTTACTACCATCCAACCCTGAACTCAAGCCCACTGAGCAGGATAGTGTCATGTACTACGTAAATCGGTATGAAATTTTGGAATGCGATAGGTCAACGAAAGAGCAATATATTTGGAATATTTTTGCAATATTTGCGCCCACCCCTTTGAAAAATCCTGGTGACGCCCCTGTGTTAACTTTAAATGGAAGACTTTTTCCCAATAGAGTCTGCAAACTGTAACAGTGGCTTACTAATACAACTGCTCGATTCCAGGTAAGGCATTAATTAATCATAAACGGTTTTAGAGTTTTTTCCATAATTTGTAACTAAGCATTTTATAATAGTCTTAAATACTTAGGCTTTTAGCTTGGTGTTAATTTATTCATTTTAAATCATGTTTTATTCGCACATGTCAGACTTGTATCGAACTAACCATCTCCTACGTGGTACGTGTAGAAAATAATCGGCAAGGTCTTTTTCTTTTTCTATATCATTTGAAATATATCATAGACCTGGAATCTAATTTTAGATATCCATCCCTGGCTATAAATTACGTCAAAGTACGTGTTGCAATACCGCTATTTCGTAAACTTTAATGGGAGGGAGTAATGCGCTTATTGCAACAGGTGACTGAAGTAGATTCAGCCCTTGGTTAAACACAATCAATATTCCCTGCAGCAGCAATTCTTACTATCACAAGGCGGGTATTTTTAATCATTCAATAAAATGGCATATTTCAAAGAAGTTATGATATATTTTTTATCCACTGTTAAAACACTAGATGGCAATATTTATTGCACGTGAATAAGTTAAGCCGTTCAATTTTCTTTGCATCACAACCTTTTAGCAGTAATTATTATTGTTTTCTTTCAATTATCTTTAAAAAGACAACAACGCTTTTCAGTTTTCGGAACATGTTTCGATGCTTCAAACATCATCATCATCCATTATGAATGTATATTAAAAATTTACAAAATGATCGGTATATATAACTACTCATATACAATGAAACTTTATAAATTCAAATATTCGTTCACTGTTGAACTTATTGAAACTAACCAATAAAATGAAAGACACAGACAACAAATAACAAATAGATAGACTAAAGCTCCCTGTAAACAACAAAAGATAAATTTAGAAATGCCACGACAAACTAACATGCTCAACTTGTTTGTTGAGTTCAGGTTTCACCTGTTCAATATAAAAGGTCTCCTTTATTTTAAGTTGAGAATAAGTGCTGACATGATCGAGAATCTTAAAACAAGAAATATCACACTTATCCCTAAAACTTTTAGAAGCACTGAGATCTTTAAAAATGTGAGAATTTTTGTCCCGGAAGAGATCCTCATTGACGCGTGTGTTAACGGGTGCTCATGAACGCGTGTTTAAACAATTTTTTGTTCCTATTGGTTTCACCAATAGGAACAAAAAATTGTTAAAACAGCCCATTATCATAATGTGTGCTGATTCCTTATTCACTCAAGTTCTTGCTCACTTGCTTCTCAGTTTGCAATACTTTTAAGTTTGCCTTTATGAAGTTGACTTCCCTAACGCTGGTTTGCGTTCAATAATTGATTAGACTGAAGAAACCGGCGAAAAAGAAAAATATTATGCCAAAACCGTCGTAAAACAATTCAATGTTGTGCAACAGCTTCTGTAACATCAAACTTTCATCCCGATACGTCTTTACTTTGAAGTTAGGAATGAACCAGCCTTCATTTTGTCTACACAGAAAAAGTAATAAAACGTTTCATTATAAATGTTAGATTAGCATGTATTGTTGACAATAGTTCATTTCCCGTTTCCGGTGTAAAAAAACTAACTAAAAGCATTTTATTTTCTTTAAAGTTATTTATTAATACCCATACTTACTTTACGCGGACCAGCTGGATTTAACTTTCATAACAGAAAAAAATTTTAAACAAAATGTCAGTCAGCCACTCGTCAACTTAAGCTACTTGTTTAATCTTAGGCGCATTCCCGTCTAAAAGCTTTCTAGAACAATGTTCTGAGAGCACAAATGAAATGAATTAATGTCGACAGTTTATTTTTGCCTCCATGCGGACATGCCCAGTTAGTTTATCCCAACAACATTTTAGCAGTCAGTATTATTAAAACACTATATCTCTTCGGCTTTTCGCCATCTATCTGCAAGCTTAAATCCCTAACAATACTTTTGTAAATTGTTCTAAGCTTTCTAAATTTAACTTTAGTTTAATACAATTCTTGGAAATCAGCAACGTTATGAGGCTAAACATTTAATATGAATGTCTTCAAAATGTAGTCGAGATGAGTAAACGCGTATGGAAAATGAAATGCTTTGCCGTCTCAATAGAAACGAACTAAAAGCAAGCATTAAGTTTAAGCGATTTTCATTGCTGACATTAACAAATTAACAAATTAGGCATGATCCTGAACTGACGTGGTTTCGTTAGATTTCTTTAATTTCTCGCATTTTACAATAATCATGTTTTAACAAAGTTGTTACCTCGGTGCGTTTAATTATGTTTCACAGCTTTTTTGAGTCAAACTGTCAACGGAGTTATCCAGTCGCTAATGGTAGTTGCCTATATAATCTGAGATGGAGCAACGACTGTGGTGAGGCTTGATTTGCAAAGAAGAAAGAAAGCAAGAAACTGCTTGTAAAATGACACCCAAGATGTTTCTTTACTTAGTCTGCATAGTTCTCGCCCTGGTTTCGTTTTTCATCAAATCTGATGCTTTCAACGGACCTACAAAAAGTTGTCCGAAGGGGTCAGAATGGTGTGGCAAGAAGAAGGTCTTTATGGTGAGTCAGTTATTGTTGTATCTTACAAATAATATTTTCCCGCAATTGTGGCCCCAGGAAACTGAAACAGCCGGACGACTTTAATAATTTCGCATCGTTTATCCCTTTTCAACTTGATTGGTCGACAGCGAGTAAGCTGAAAAAGAAGAGATATGTCCCTTGAACGCAATTACGAAATTTCACAGAATTCGCGAAAAGAGTTTAGAGGAAAATGCAAATTTAACTAAAATTGCGAATTTTACGAAAATTACTACAATTACTAAAATCTGTAAATTTTGCAATTGCGTTCAATCCAGAATTCTCGAGAAGAGATGTCAAGCCAGTTCAAGGAGGATCCTCGACGGAACTGCAAAGTTAACTGAAATTTTGAATTTTACGGAAATTACGAAAATGTCAAACTTTTGCAGAATCCACAAAAAGCGAAACTGCAGATTTAACTAAAATTGCGAATTTTACGAAAATTGCGAAATTTTCCTGAATTCGCAAGAGAAATTTTAAGACAGTTCAAGGAGGCCCTTGACGAAACTGCGAATCCAACTAAAATTGCGAATGTTACGAAAATGACTAAAAACGCTATTTTAGTAATTTTCGTAATTGTATTCATATTTCCTGGGAGCAACCTTCTCTAAACAAACAATTATATCATGTTAGTTTAATTCTCTCGTTCTAATCAGCACGTTACTATTGTACACTCTTTTGTTCCCTTTGGCTATTTTGTTAGATTCCTAATTTATTTCACGCTTGTTATTTATCATTGTTTAGCAGTTATATATTATAAATTCAAATGTAACTTCAAAATAATTATACATTCAACTGAAGATGGTAGTTGAACGACTGAAACATGTCTTGTAAATTCAGATTCAAATGTGTTGTTCTCTTTATGAAAATTGTTGTTAGTCTGCTTCTTTCCAGATCTACGGGACATAAGTGAAAAAGAAATGCCATTCTGACTATCAATACCCACTTTCTTTTTTTCTATTGTTTCTTTGCAGGATGAAGATTACAAGCGTTTTCTAGCCAAACGTCAGTTGTGTGATGCTGCTGTACGCATGGGCTGTAGAATCGAACGCTGAATGACGCTTAAAACAAAGAGAATAAACGTAAATAACCGGGCGTCTTGTGATGATAGGGAATATAAAGAAACTGTCATTATGTAGCAATTAAAAGTTGAAATTTTCAAACCGAAAGTTTATTGTTGTAGTTTTGTTCTGAGTCTCCATTTGAATTATATAGCTTTCCCGACAGATTCAAATAATAGCTCAAATGTCTGTTTGTTGAAATGACAAACTACAGGCCTTTTGATGTAACGTACAAAGTCCGAGTGAAGGTAAAAATTTAACTTATTGTCTGAATTCCCGAGCGCTAAATCTCAAGATACATTTTGTCAACATCTCAGGTTTCTAGCACCTGCCAAAGTCAACTAATTTTTGCGATACTGTTGATTCACTGCAGGTATGCGCACTATAACTGAAATAAATTGTTTAAAAAGTAAAAACTTTCATCAACATGGTTTTCCTGCCGGCTGAGCTTGCGAAAGAGGCAAGACACAAAGTTCTCGCACACTTAAGGGGGGGAGGCTATTCTCGCACACTTAAGGGGAGGCTATGCTCGAATAAGGATATCAGATATTGGTCCGTCGGATGAAAACCAAATTACGCGTGACTCTGAACAATCCCGAATCGTATAAATTTTACAAAAGTTTTATTCGATCTGAAATCATAAAATGAATAACATTCCTAAACAATAGAACCTAACCAAAAAATAAGAGGCCTAAGTACATCATATAACCTTAAAAACACGAACAGATTTAACTGAGAAAACCACGCGGTGTTACACAATTGCTAATCACATGCGGTATTACAGAAATTACACTAACAGAAATCAACGCGAATAATTGAACGTAACAAAGGCTTAGAAAACCAAAACGACTTAAACAACTGACTTACTTCGTGACGAGATTCCAGAGTTAAACTAAACTGTGTAAACCTTCAAAAACGGGAAAGCTATCCTGATTCATACCGCCGACACAACACGTGTAAAAACTGACTAAAAAACCATCTAGTTACTCAGATTTCAATGTCAATCAATGTAATCAATAAGTGAAAAGAAAAAGTGAAATATTAAACTAAATAACTTTTTAACGTAACGCAAATGTCACGCGAGCAATGTTCTTCTCGAAACAGATGTCACATTCGGTCATCATTCTCGTCCCCAGACCCGCTTGTCCCTCTTAGCCGGCTGGGCCTGTACACCAGGAACAAGTGGCTCTGGGGATACACGGTTTGATTCGCTGAAATCAAACAAAGGAAGTCCAATCACTTTATCACGATAAAGAATTTTAAAACGGCTGATGTGATTGGACTCCCTTTGTTTGATTTCAGCGAATCAAATCGTGTGTCCCCAGAGCCACTTGTTCCTCGTGCACAGGTCCAGCCGGCTAAGAGGGACAAGCGGCTCCGGGGACGAGAATAATTCGTTCATGTGATCCAGTTTCTTGTTCTTGCTATAAGAAGCAACGACTTTCCCACCCTGGGTTCACCCTTCCAGCCCTTTTGCAAGTGTGCATGTAGAAACTCATTGACCACTCAGACCGTTTTTGGTATAAGCATTTTTCGAATATACTTTGTACATGAGTTGTGAGGCAGGCAAATGACATTCGACTATTCGCTCAAAGAAAACTCGGGCTCGTAGTCTAAGTGTTAAATAGAAAATAACTGATATAAATAACGAAAACGGAAACACAATAAACAGTTCTAACATTATAATTGTAGCTGAAATGGCTCTCAAATTGACCAAAGTTTCAAAATAGGCAAATTAACAAAACTGAAACAATTAATCAAAATAAAACTGAAAAATGAAAATGTTTAAGCAATAAAACGATATAGTCTTAAATTTGCCCAAGTTTTCTTTTGACGCAGGATAAGAGGCTCAAAGGATAAATAATAGGTATTCGCAAACTATTAAAAGCTTAATTTAGGATAAAGTCATTTTTGTTCAAACACAACTACTGTAAATACACAATGCCATATTTCATCTTACACAGATTTACCAGATACCCATCCTCGGAGAACCCGAGCAGAACCCGAAGTAACCCGAGCAGCAAAATCGGTGCGAACGAAAGTTTACAAGAATTCGCGACTCTTAACCGATAAGTTCCATGACCCATTCAAATGCTTGCCTCTGATTGGCCACAAAAGATAAATTAATTTTTGTGGCCAATCAGAGCCCCGCATCTATTGCGCTGGTTAAGAGATCTACTTTAATATACCAGGTAGTTGACCGGCAAACGCGACTGTTCGCCATACTTTCTTCTAGAAGTACTTCATTGAAAATCCAAATAGAATTCAGAAATCTAGCGCGCATGCTGCATGACAAACCAAATTTGAACAAAACAAAGGTGGGCTGATCGAAGGTAAATGGCACATAATAATTTTTCGATTTCAAGCCGCACGATTATTTTCTTTCAATTTATATCGTGTACACTCAAACTTAAAAGGGCGAGGGAATTCTTGCACGGGCCGGCTAACAAGAATACCAAACAGCGCGTGGTGCTGAGCCCGGCTCCTTCTGTGGGTACCGGTCACAGTTGACTTAAAACAAAAGAAGCAAATGATGAGAAACAATGCTTCTCCATACTACAAAGAATCACGAACAAAGATTATACGGAACGCGCAGAAAGACCCCTGAAGTCCAATCTCGAAAGTCACCTGCCAAAACCTCTTGAAAAAAAGTGCTATTTCGGGTTGCTGTCAGTGTGGATTTTCTTTTGTTTACCAATAAAGAAGAAAGAAGCATTTCCAGTGAATTTGCCAACATTTTTGCGAATGTATGTAATATAAAAGACAATGATGCTTTACCTTGTGCGGTTTGCGGGACGTGTAAATTTCCGAATCTTTTGCCGAGCGAGGAACAACACAATAGATGCTATTCTTATTCAATTACACACAAATAAGTGGCCCTGTAATCTGTAGTTTAGCCTATCAGGAACATCAGCCAAGATGACGAGCAAATGGTCTGTAGAATTCAACGTAGGACTAAGAAGCCAGGCATTTTCACTGAAACACTTCAAAAGAAAAAAGCAATCTTGCAATCGCATACAGAAGCCGTGGAACTATGACCAAGAGTCGCGTTTGCCGGTCAACTACTGTGTAGAGGAAGATAGATGCAGGGCTCTTATAGCGGGGCTTGTTTGTGGAATAACTTGCCCCAGGATTTAAAAGGGGTATTAAGAAGGTATCTGAGTTATCGGATTCCCACACTTAAATCATGTAAAACAGTTGTAATGACTTTTAGTTTTTAACTTTTAGCTTAACTGATGATTCTCCGTGTTTAAATAAAGTTTTTCATTACATTTCACATTGCATTGGCCACAAAAATAGAGGTAAGCATTCGAATGAGTGTTGGAACTGGTCAATAGAGAGTCGCATCCTCTCTCACGATTTCATTCGCACCGTTTTGCTGCTCAGTTGATAACGTGTTGTTCGAGTAACCGCCCCTGGGTCTCCGAGGATGCCAGATGCCCAGCAATCTTCCTTATATTGTCCTGCGAAACCGCCACAAGCAAAGCAAGAAAAGCCGTCCTACAGCAAATTGAAATTACATACTGTGCGTTTTGTTGTTGCTTTTTCCTAAACTGGCAACAAGGATGTAACGCGTCGCGAAGCCAGTGTAGCGCTTTCAGTAGTGCCACAAGTTCTCAGGTCGTGCCGTTTGTGCCGAGTTTTTCCATGTAGGGATATATCGATAAACTTGTCGTTACAACTTCATAAGAAAGCCGGCATTTTGAACAATACACCTTTTTACAGATACGGGACGCCCAGAGGGGCAAGTAATATTAATCTGCCCCCTGGGCATCTTATAATATCTTTGAAAACGATAGAAATCAAAATGGCTGTCGTACCGATAAAAAAAGGTCTATTAAGTTGCAATAGTTATCAATGGCGCTTTTGTTCCAGAAAAGATATATATTATAAGGGAACAAACGTGTATAGGGAGTTGAAGAATGAAGGCCAAAACTGTTGTTGTTCTTGAGGCAGTTCTTTTGATCACAACTTTTAGGAACATATACTTAAGAGAGAGATGTCAAAGAAAGCTGTCAAACCGTTATTATCGAGCTGACCTTAGGGTTTTTCTTTTTTTTTTTACAAATAGTGCCATTAAACCTACACTCTTGCCAATTTTTGGATTTTTCTATTTTTTTTTTTTTTTTTTTTTTTTCAAATTGCACGATCTTGTGGGATATTTGCTCAGGCCTAGCTCTAATAGCAGGAGGTGAAATCTTTAGGTAGAGATGAGTTTTTCGATTGAAAGAAAGTTGTTATAACGAATGAAATAGTTCTGTGAACAGTTGAGATTTCCACGCGCGACAGGAAGATCAGGAAAGATCAAATCCGTAAACAGATACTTTTGGTCCCACGGAGACCAATTGAGCAAACAGCTTAGTAATCAAAAGTCTTTATCAAGTAGGTTTTTTTATAATTTATTACCATTTTCCCTTTCGTAATGATTGAGTTTACATATTATTCATATTAACTACCGTTTTTTCTAGTGCAGCAGCTATCCAAAACTACTTTTGTTTGTTATTGTAAGCAGCTTCTATTGTTTTCAAGACAAATTCATTGTTTCAATTGTTGGGTCTTTTGTTTAGGGCTAGGGTATCAAACCAATCACATTATATGTTAGGAAAGCTGCTACATCGCCCTTTTTTATCTTTTTTTTTTTTTGTTTGGGGGGGACGTCTGAAATGCAGCTATTTACTAAACATAAGATGACTTAATGTTTTGTGATCTGATAGTTCTAGAAATCCTACTTCGTCGTTACGATGTTATATGGTCTCGGGTAAGGTATCGGGTACCCGGGACAACCCTCGTCCATTCATCGAGCGTTTATATGACAAAAAATTGTCTCCGTCAGCTGAGCTGCAGTTGACCCTGTTTGATTATTCATGAAGTATTTTAATATTCAAATCACCAGTTATCCTTCTTCCTTTGAATTTCTTTCGTTTATTCGATCACTGGAGGCCTTGCTGGGTTAAATTCTAGTTCTTTAGTGCAATTTTTCGCTTAAAACCTGAAATTCGAACAGTACGTGACCATATAAATGCGGCCTGATTTATATTAATTTCTTATCTTTATTAATTTTTTTCTTAGCATTTGGTATTTTTTTGTATAAGTATCCTAGAATTTCATTATATTTTATATTTATTTAGTATTTACTGGTTATTGTGTCTCCAATTCTTGGTTTTCAACTTCATCAGGTAAAAGTCATTTTTATGAGACATATATCTGCTTGCCTGTTTTCAGCTCGGTAGACGGCTTTGTTTTGAAAATAGAGCAGTTTGAATTTCAGATATTTTTGTCTGTGGGTAACATGTTACGTGCGCGAAAATATCAGTTCGCCTTATGTTTTCGAATTCTGAGTAACCGATATGTTGAGGGAAGTGTCTATGCGAATGTTTTCAAGTTTAACAACGAGAAGAAACGTTTTGAGAGAGCCAAAGTAAACTCCAGATGTTTCCACTGGTTTCCGGCCGCCATGTTGGAGTCCCTCAGAGGGGCTCCAACATGGCGTCTCCATACTAAACACTATAATTTTCAGTGATACACTTTGCCGAATAACTCGAGTTCGGAATATCGTACATCCCCGAAACTTTGGCACGTTGTTTATTTATTACTGTTCTATTTACTCTACTTACTCTTCTTATTTCTTACGTGCGTGATACTTGCGTGGCATGAAAACAACCAATTAGCAGGTATGCTAAAGTATTTTGACACATAAATAAAGTTATAAAAAAAGTTATAAAGTTATAAATAAAGTTATAAAGTTATAAATAAAGTTATAAATGAAGGTGAAGGTGACAAGTTAAGCGGCCATATTGGATTGCTGAAACAAAAGATGATATTTTCATAACAATAGAGTTCAATTCCCGCAGGATTGTTTTGGGACGCCAATATGGCCGCCGTTTCTTTGTTTTGGGACACCAATATGGCCGCCGTGCCGTCATGTGAAAACACTCTATAGCGTTGAAAATGTTTATTGTTTCTAACATTGTTTTCCTGTAGGTTAAGAGACCCGAAAAGTTTACAAGGAGCGGGAATATTCCGAAGAGAGCATTTGAAGATAGAAACGAAGAAAAGAAATAAGTACCTCGGAGGAGTGATTGAATATAACAAACTGCATGACATGAACATGATTTAAAAAACGTATATATAAGAAATGGAGTGCTAAAATAATAATAAACCTCCTGATTGCCTCATAGAGTCGACGACGTTTCTTTTTTTTTTTGTAATATAAATGCGATCAAACTAGCTAGGCCGGAACATGCTTGTTTACAAATGAGACCGGTTGCACTGTAAACATTTCACATCAGACGGTGCATTGTTTAACCCTTTCCTGCCCAAGCGTGACTTATAGATTTTACTCTGTCTAACGCCAGACGATTTTACTCGTCAAAGGGAGACCCCTTGGGCAGTAAAGGGTTAAAAAACTATCTCCCTTAACCCTTTCCTGCCCAAGCGTGACTTATAGATTTTACTCTGTCTAACGCCAGACGATTTTACTCGTCAAAGGGAGACCCCTTGGGCAGTAAAGGGTTAATCATGACAAAAACATGACTGAAACTACCTCAAAAGGTATTTTCTATCTTGATCATGCGAAACACAAAAGCCCTTTGGGCATACTAATACCAAGAACACCGGAACATTTCTGGTGTTCCGGGTTGTTCCTGGGTGTTCCGGTGTTCCGTGTTTTGTGGTGTTCCCCTGTTCCTCGTTTCAGTACATGCCAACACATTTTGCTGCATTGTCACGGGATAAAATATTCTCAGACTTTCGCACGGGTAATAAATTTTCCCGGGTTAAAAAATCATTGCCGGTTAATATATTATCGCGGGATCCCGGGATAAAAAATTATCACGAGATAAAAATTACCACGGTATTAAAGAGATTATTTGCGATGGGAATAGAATTTTTATGTCTTTCTTCCTGAGGAATTCAGTTGATTTTATTGTGTAACATGAAGGCACGTGCATATGCTTGTTTTGCAATAGTTTTGTTTTGTAATAGCATAGGACACTGTACAGGGCCTGGACAAGGGGTTTGGTTGCCTCAATATATTGAGCCCCCCCTATATGTTTTGACTTGTGGCCAGGCTACAAAGCATTAGTCCATTCATTCATTCTCGCTTCTTCTCGCTGGTTGACACTTCGTTCTCACATTGCTTGAGCCTAGAGGTAAGCTTTATTTATGGCAGAGGTTGCCCCTAAAGCTCTTATTTTAGGCCATTCTTTTGTAAGGCGCCTTAAGCGCGATTTGGATTTAGGTTTTGATCCCCGCGCGGCTCGCGATTTTAACCTTCGTGGTACGGCGTCGGTTCACTTACACGGCGTCGGCGGCCGCACCATGCAAACGCTTCAGGCAAATGACCTTCACATTGTCAGAGATCTTGCCCCAGATATCGTTATCTTGGAAATAGGTACTAACGATCTTACTCATACCCCGCCCGAGATTGTGGGCTCTTATATTAAGGACTTTGTGCGTTTGCTTCAAGAATTTTCAGTTCGTGCCATCGGCATTTGCGGTGTCATCCCACGTGGCATTTCCGTACCACATGTCATGTCTTTTTTCCATAATGCGTCAGTTTTAAATCAATATGTTAGCGTTGTTCTACACGAATTTCCTAATTGTTTCTGTTGGTCCCATGCGGAGTTCAACAGCCCCTACAAGGCTTTATACTTGAGGGATGGCGTTCACCTTAATCCAAAGGGGCAGTATTTCCTTTACCGGAGTTATCGTGGGGCCATTCTAAAGGCTGTGGGTCTGCTGGGGGATGTTTGATTTTGGCATCGTATCGGCCAATTCCTGTGTTGTTTTAATGTTAAGTTATTTTGGCTAGCCGTTTGTAGTTATGCTAGCCCTTATTGTAGGCAGTAATTTATGTTGTGCTCACATATTTTTTGCTTGTCATGTAGTTATGCAAGCCTCTCATTTGGCCAGCTATCTGGCCCAGTTTCCATTTTCTAGTCATATGTAGTTATGACTAGTTTAATTGGCAGTAGTCATATGTAGTTATGCTACCTTGCCACAATTTTTGCTGGTGATATGTAGTTATCCTAGTGTTGGGGGTTACACCCTCTTTTGTTTATAATTTGGATGCTAGTCATATGTAGTTATGCTAGCACCCCCATTGATCGTTTACTTTCTGGCGTTGATGGGCCTGTCAACTCGTCGACTTGATGCCTTGAAATGTTTAGGCCTGCCAGGTTATATTTATCTATATTGTGTTTGACCATGTGTCACCTCTAGTTAATTCTAATGTTTTCTGTTCCTGCCAAGTTTCTCTTCTTGAGTTGCAGGTTTTTATCATGCCTAAAGTTAAGTCTCGCGGTCGTGCTTCATCAGTCAGGGCTCCGAAACGTGCAAGCCCTCGGGAGAGCGTTCGCGCGAGCAGCATTGCTACACAAGGCCTTCCTGCCCTGACAAGCAGGGGGAGAGGCTCCCGTGCACGAACAGGAGAGAATCTTGCTGTAACTTCACAGGAGTCCCCCAGCACATCATCGACAGTGCAATCACCTCAACAGGAGGCCCTGCTGTCCCCTCAGTTCATTGAGACGCTGGTCAATAAAGTAGCTGATGAGGTGTCGCGTCGTTTGTCTCCAGCTGAAAACTCGGCTAGTATGGTTCCCTTGTTACCGTCAGGCCTGAATGAAGTCCCAGTGAATACAACTGGCAGTCAGTCTTCTTCCACTGATCGAATTGCATCTACGGTGGTACAAGGAAATTTGGCGGATGTCTCAGCTGCCATGACAGGCTTGGTTCCCTCACCCCCGGAAGGACCACAACCGGTACCAGGTCCAGACTTTCAGGCACCTTGCACCACCTCACATGGACTCCTTGCCCACAGAGATTCCCCAGAATCTGCAGCCTCAGAATTGGGTGCTATAGTAGCCATGCTTGCTAAGTCCAGCCTGCAGCCTTCATCTATTCCAACCTATCGGCGGGCTTGGAGATTATTTTACCAATTTCTTGATGCGATTTTCCATTCTGTTAGCAAGGCATTTCCCATCGTGACCCATACCTTGGCTCTTTTTATTGCTTATATGTACGACAAAAAGTACGCTCCGTCTACTGTAAGTTCATATGTTTCTGCATTGGGCTATTCTCACAAATTTTTGGGCCTTCCTGATCCTACTAAAGCCTTTTTTATTATCCAGATCTTAAAAGGTTATGGTAAGATAGGTTCACGCTTAGACAGTCGCTTACCTATCACACTTCCAGTACTCAACAGAATCATTGAGTCTTCCACACAGCTAGCTTTTACCCAGTATCAACGTTGTCAATTTCAGACCATGTGCTCGACCGCCTTTTTTGCCTTTCTTCGCATTGGGGAGATAACCTACAACTCATCTAAAGATGCGGGTGTCCCCTTACAGGTTCATCAGTTGGCTAAATTAGAAGATTCCTCAAAGCGTGTGGTGGCTCTCAAACTCACTTTCGGAAATTTTAAACATAGCTATAATCAGCATCCATTCTCTATAATTTTGCATCGCCAAAATTCTTGTTGTCCAGTACAACTGCTACTCGATTACTTATTACTGCGGGGAAACCGGCCAGGTCCACTTTTCCTTAATTTGGATAATAGTCCAGTTTCACGGACCAATTTTGCAGAACTACTTTCTCTTTCCTTGAAGGCTTGTGGGCTTGACTCCACCCGCTACAAGGGTCATAGTTTTCGCATCGGCGCTGCTTCTTTTGCTGCAGAACGGGGAATGTCTGATGCTCAGATCAGAGCTTTGGGTCGTTGGAAGTCCAATGCCTTCCTTAAGTATATTAGGATACCTTCACTACCATCTTAGCTTGTTTGAACATGCATGGCTTGCGGGGGAAGCCATGTGCAGGTAACTAAAGGGTGATGGGACTGATTAGCAAGGGCAGCAGTCTCGTCACTTTTTGGGTGCTGACCGTGTCGGGGAGTTGGGGGTTCTGATTAGCAAGGGCAGCAGTCCCCCATGCTCCTTGTAACAGTTTGCAAGTATCCTGTACTTTTAACTTAAATTTACCTTTGTGTAGTTTGCTTATCAAGTAAGTAGGCAAGGTTGGCAGAACAGATTAGCAGGGGCAGCTGTTCTCCATACCATGTACAGACATACATTTCTTGTCAGGGTTTAATTCCATGTTCATTTTATCTGGTAGTAATTTGTATTTAAGTAGTCAGGGTTGGGTGAACAGATTAGCAAAGGCAGCTGTTCGCCCTACTTTGTATAATTGTTCCAGGTCATAGCTTTCTCATTTTGTTTGTTTGACATCTAGGAACGATGGGGGAATCCCCTCTGTGCCATAGACTCTTGAACTGACTGTTCATATCATACTTGCCTTGTAATTCGTATTTTTCAGTATCGCCTTTCTATTATTTGTGGGCTGCATTTCCCTTGGGTGGGGCGGCAGCATGATGGTATCATTCTGCTTTGGCGTTTTTGTGCCCTCACCTTTACTGGGCTAACACATTTTATAGAGCTAATTGTTTTTATAATTTATTCAAGAAAGTAATGATTAAATCGGCTTTGGGTCTTTGCCCTTAGCCATTTTACTCCATCTGGGATTGTCTGTCTTTATTCTAGCACCCAGTAAACGAGCGCGGGTATACAGCCCACTATTTTGCAATTCCCTAACCTGAGGAGGGGAGAAAGGCATAAAGAGATTATTTGCGATGCGAATAGAATTTTTATGTCTTTCTTCCTGAGGAATTCAGTTGATTTTATTGTGTAACATGAAGGCACGTGCATATGCTTGTTTTGCAATAGTTTTGTTTTGTAATAGCATAGGACACTGTACAGGGCCTGGACAAGGGGTTTGGTTGCCTCAATATATTGAGCCCCCCCTATATGTTTTGACTTGTGGCCAGGCTACAAAGCATTAGTCCATTCATTCATTCTCGCTTCTTCTCGCTGGTTCACACTTCGTTCTCACATCCCTCCTCCTCCCCTTGTCCTGTCCTCTTTGTTTCCTTGTGGTATTTTAGTTTAGTTTTTTGGGCGTTTTTGTGCCCTCACCTTTACTGGGCTAACACATTTTATAGAGCTAATTGTTTTTATAATTTATTCAAGAAAGTAATGATTAAATCGGCTTTGGGTCTTTGCCCTTAGCCATTTTACTCCATCTGGGATTGTCTGTCTTTATTCTAGCACCCAGTAAACGAGCGCGGGTATGCAGCCCACTATTTTGCAATTCCCTAACCTGAGGAGGGGAGAAAGGCATAAAAAGAATACCACCGACAAAATCTGTAATGGGTGAATTTTGGGATGGCACCATACATTAGTGCTTCGCAAAGAGAACGTTTATTGCAGTGAAGGGAAGTTTCTTTTGACACCCATTAACGAAGATAGAATCTGTTTCTATGACAAACTGGACATAATACACATATATTTGCATTGATACGTTTGACGTTCAAACTATGATTACATTATCAGTTCAACGTTTTTGAAAGAGCGTACAAGAATAGTCATAATTCATCCACAATAAAATGTTTAAGCAGGTCCGCTTGTGCTAGCCTCGGGATTCACAACCGAAAATATCAGGATCCTGGCAAACGCGTCCTCGCGTGAAAGTTTCGACCGCGGGCTCGACATGAACTTGAGTTTCCTAGATGCAGATAAAAATAAATTGATTAGTCATTATTTGATCGTGGATGAATAGAGGCTTTTTATAAAGTGTAAAGCCTCGTGCCAAGCGACCCATGCATCAAGAGCGTATTCCGCTTTCGGAATATTCTACTCCCCCCTGGATGGGATGCTAGTCCATTGGGGGTTACCTCCTAGCATTATTTCGCCGGTACCCACTTATACATTTGGGTGGAGAGAGGCACTGTGAGAGTAAAGTGTCTTGCCCAAGAACACAACGCAGTGCCCCGGCCCGGGCTCGAACCTCGAGAACAAGGGATCCACAGACCCTCAGACCCTCAGAACAAGGGATCAAACTCAATCCAAATATGACGCCCGGTCCGGCGATCGAACTCAGGCCAGGCTAGTGGAAGACAAGTTCTCTCGCTACTGTGCAGATGCTGTCACCTTTAGGCTATGTTATTGATTGGTGTTATTTATTTATTTATTGCTTTTTTTTTTATTTTCGTGTACAATTAATCATCTTGCCAAATTTCAATCCATTCTGGACATGAGAAGTAATAATTTTTAAGCTTTTATTTCCGAAAATTTACGGCCGCCATTACTTTGCCTTGTTCCAAGGCTTGGTTGCGATTTGGAAAACGTCAAAGGCGATTTGGTGACGTCAAAGGCTCAAAAATACCTCTCGGGTTGTAACAATAACTATTGAAAATCAAATGAAGATCAAAAGAAACTTTTTAATCGTTCTTCGTGCAATTTCCTGTGCTGATTGTTATTATAATTACAACCTGGAAGAAATTTTGGAGCCTCAGACGTCACTTTCTCCAAATCGAAACCAAGCCTTGCAACACAGCAAATTAATGGCGGCCGTAAATTTTTGGAGATAAAAGTTTAAAAATTAAGACCTCTCATGTCCAGAATGGATTGAAATTTGGCAAGCCATTTGAGATTATTAAGAAAGTCGCATTGTACACGAAAATAAAAAAAATACCACCAATTTCTTCCCAGGGGCACTTTAAATACAATATCCAAATTACCTGAGAGCTTTTGAAATTAAAACACAATCAACTAAGCGACACGCTTTCAAATTTTTAAGAGAGCAGAACGGTAGGACGTTTACCTTCTTGGTTACTTGGTAGGGACCGGAGCCCTTAGAAAAAGTATACATTGAAATCACCTGGCTGATAGATCATACTTTGTTTTGCTTTACGTTCGTTGCCATTTAGCCAAGCCAGGCGATGTTTTAAAGTGGTACTACGATAAAATGTTGTTCTTGTTCTCTTTCGATTACGATTTTACGTTTGACATGAATGCACCATGCCAATTATTGCGCCTCAATTTTCGAAATACGTCCGTTTTTTGAACGACGAATTCTTGTTTAAACTGTCCGCCATTACCAGATTCGACCACAGTTGAGTTGCATTAAAATAGCTGGATCGAGAGAGAAAATGACGTCATATACTCACTAGTTTATTTTTGCAATGTGTGAACCCAGCTGATTAGTACGCAGCACGAGCTTTTAGAAGCAAGTTGCTATTCTCAGCTGTCTCACCTAAGCGTATAAGGAGAATCAACCATAGACTCGCCCTCTTTTCTCGCACACCCGTGCGCTGTACACGTCTTGTTGTCCTTTCTTCAAGACTCACTATTTCGCTATGCCGTACTTCGCACTGTGGCTTTCGCTCTACAACTCACCGCTTATGGCAACAGTTAACTCGCATACCTTTTTATATCGCTCAAGCCCGAGCAAGTTGTGCAGCCAACGGTGCCAGGAGAGAAGCTGTCTGTTCCGAACCACCTTACGGGTATAACACGAGCAACTTGAGGTATTTTGTTTCCCCTTGTCTTATTGTCTTGGCTTCCCTCTGTATTCTCAACTTATTTCAGCGTGGGCCCTTATTATTTCAGTCTTCATTTTTTGGACTGAACATTTTAAAACCACGCATCAGCGGTCATCATGGCGGCAGGACGTGTTTTGACTTCGTCCCCAATTTTATTAAGTTTTTCGCTTCTGTTTTTCTTGGCTTCGGAAGAAATTTCTGAAGTCAAGAGTGGCGTACTCTGCGAACTGTACAGCCTCTTTCAACCCAGCAGACGTTGCTATTGTCCGAAGCGGTGATGCTCACCCTTGCCAGGACCTAAAAAGCAAACTAATTTGGCCAAGCTTGATATACCGAAGGATCTAAAGTCAAATGTCAAACTCGCTCATCTGAACGTTCGCTCTTTAAAATCTAGAGTGCATTTCTGCCTTGTTAAAGATGCGATTCTACAAAATAACTTTGATATTTTCACCAAATCTGAAACGTGGGCTGACTTAACTGTGAGTGATGCAAGTCTTCAGATCCCTGGTTATCAACTTTTCAGACAAGATCGTGGATCATACAAAAATGGAGGTGGTTTATGCATCTATGCCAAATCAAACCTAAAAATCACTGTCCTTGATGATCTGTCACTAGTTTGCGGAGATGGTTTTCAACAGCTTTGGCTGAGAGTGCAGTGTAGAAGTCATAAATCATTTTTAGTCTGTAACACCATCGACCTCCCGACACACCAACCAGCTGCTTTGAAACTCTTGTTAAAAGCTTCGTTGATGCGTTACTCTTGGACTTGGATATTATTATACTTGGAGATCTAAATTGCAACCTGTTGGCCTCTAACCCTGTGTCTAAATCATTGCGGGACTTTGTTTCAACTTTCAACTTAAACCAGCTGGTTGCGAAACCAACAAGGATCACCGAGACGACTACATCCCTCATTGATGTCATCATGACTACAAATAAGAACATTGTCAGCCTCAGTGATGTACTTTCTTGCTCTATAAGTGATCATCATCTCATTTATCTTGTCTTAACAATAAAATCCCCCAGACTCAAGCCCTCCTATATTACCATCAGGAGTTACTCTAACTATAATGCTGAGCGCTTTCGTGAGGATCTGGCATTTGTTCCATTCCACATGATTTCCATGTTTGATGATTTCGACGACCAGGTGGACACACATAACGCCTTATTTACAAATGTTTTAGATGATCACGCCCCAATTAAGAGAATTAAGATAAAGGCTAGACCAAATCCTTTCATTACAGAAGAAATCCGCCAGCTAATGAAGACCCGTGATCTATGGCATAGAAGAGCAATCAGGTCTAATGACCGCCTTCACTGGAATGCATATAGATGCTTCAGACAGGAAGTAAAGCGTGAGTTAAGATTTTCAGAAAAAACCATGTGTGAACTGAACTGCTTAATAGCAAAGGAAACGCCAATGCAATCTGGAAGATTATTAACAACTGTTTGCCAAGGAAAAGTCGAAATTGTCCCTTTGCGGCTGAAAATCCAACTGCTCTGGTAAATAAATTCAACGAATACTTTACGTCAGTGGAGTACTGCACTGGCTACCGGTTAGGCAACGCATTAGTTTTAAGATTCTACTGTTTGTTTTTAAGGCCATCCATGGAATCGGGCCAAAGTATTTAAGAGAACTTGTGTCGATTAAAAGTCCAGGAAATTTTAATTTAAGATCCTCCACGGATAGTTTGTTGCTTGCAACGCCAACTTATAGAAGTAGGGTTACATTAGGAGACAGATCATTCCAAGTCGCAGCTCCGGCACTTTGGAATGTATTACCGCGTGAGATTCGTTCTGTTACAGATCTACGGACTTTTAAGTGCCATCTGAAAACGCACCTTTTTAAGGAAACTTTTATTGATTGAACTTTCGATTTTTTTATTGAAAATTTTTATTACCTTGACATGCATTGTATATTTCGATTTTTATTATGGTATTTTTAATAAGTATTATTTAGATATTCTGTATTTAATTATTATATGTAATGCGCGCTTGATCATTTTATGGAAAGCGCGCAATATAATAATTAAATTATTATTATTATTATTATTAGGTATGACTCCCCAGAAAGCTCGGGACCTTGCTATTGAACATAATTTCGATACTTATCCAATTATATCAGCTTTGGAACCCACACCTGATCCGTGCTTAGTAGCTTTTCAGTTTCATACGGTGTTAGATAAGGATGTTGAGCTTGTAATTAATGGCTTCCCTTCAAATAAAGCACCTGGTTATGACAAAGTCTCTGCACGAGTGCTCAAGGACAGCTTACCAGTAATTCTTCCATCAATCACAAGCATTATGAACAATTCTTTTCATACCGGAACCTTTGCGAGGGCATGGAAAATTGCCGAGGTGACTCCTATCCCAAAGTCAGGTAATTCTGAAGATCCGTGCAACTATCGACCAATTTCCCTTTTGCCAATTCTTTCAAAGGTGGCTGAACGTCTGGCTCACGAACAATTTGCCGACTATCTAACAGCAAACAAGAAGTTGGCTAAAACTCAAAGTGGTAATCGCAAGCTTCATTCAACTGAAACGGCCCTTCTCGGCGTTACAGACGAACTGCTGCAGGCTATTATTATTGATGATAAAAAGATCTCAGCTCTGGTGTTACTTGACATGTCAAAGGCCTTTGACAGCATATTTTATTGCAGAAATTACAAGCACTGGATGTCTCCTCTCAAAGTCTCAACTGGTTCCATAGCTACCTTGTTGGCCGTAGTCAAAGAGTACGCATCCAAGATGCTATCTCTGAGGCACTTCCACTGAAATATGGAGTCCCTCAGGATCAATATTGGGCCCAGTCCTGTTTACTATTTATGTAAATGACCTGTTGTCTGTCCCCACACACTGCAAATCGGCCTGTTATGTTGATGATTCTAAACTGTACTTGTCCTTTCCCTCGTCTGACATATCCACTGCAATTGACAATATAAATGCCGACCTGGAAAGTGTCTCCAGATGGTGTTGTCAAAATTCTTTATTGATAAATCCTGATAAGACCAAAGTCCTAATGATTGGTGTGCCTCAACTCCTTCATAAGCTGACCACAGTATCTGTTCGGATGCTCGGAAAAGAAATTATACCTGTTACTGCTGCTAAGGATCTTGGCATTTACATTGACCAGTCACTAACTTATAATGATCACATTACTAAAACTGTCTCTACCTGCCTACATAAACTTATACAAATAAATAGAATTAAACACTTGCTAGATAAGAAAACAATACTTCTCCTTATGAGTTCCTTTGTCTTCAGTAAACTATATAACATCAAGAAACTCCAGTTAGTACAGAACTTCGCTGCCCGTATTGTACTCGGCCTCAAAAAGTTAATGACAGACTTTACTTGAACGACGCTGTAATGATGTTTAAATGTGTTAATAAACTTGTTCCTGACTACTTAGTTAGGAAATTTACTCTGCGTTCTCAAATTCATACCAGGAATACTGACAATGCAGTCAACTGAACATTCCAAGATGCCGCCGAGCCACTGGTCAGCGTTCTTTCGCCTACCGTGGTGCTAGGCTTTGGAACGACCTAAGTGATGATATTAAATCTATAGGCTCAGTGAAAACTTTTAGATCAACTATTGTTCGACTACTTTTTTCTGATTAATTTATGTTTTTTTTTCTTCCTTATTAGATTTTACTAATTTTTATTCATATTTATTACCTTAGTTATGTGTCTATTTATGTAATTATAATAGTATTTTAGTCATGTAGCCTTGTATCCGAAAAACGCTTGTAGGGAGTTACAATAAAGTGTGTATTTATGTATGTATGTATGTATGTATGTATTTTGTTTTATTTGTTTCCTCATGGCCGATATGTATTTGGCATATTTTCCGGCATGAGATATTTTATTTGTTTCGTCATGGCCGACGTTTAATTGGCATATTTTTCGGCATGAGATGTTTTGTTATTTGTTTCCTCATGGCCGATGTGTAATTGACATATTTTCCGGTATGAGATGTTTTGTTATTTGTTTACTCAAAGCCGATGTGTAATTGGCATATTTTCCGGCATGAGATCTTTTGTTATTTGTTTCCTCATGGCCGATGTGTATTTGGCATATTTTCCGGTATGAGATGTTTTGTTATTTGTTTACTCATGGCCGATGTGTATTTGGTATATTTTCCGGCATGAGATATTTTGTTATTTGTTTCCTCATGGACGATGTGTAATTGGCATATTTTCCGGCATGAGATGTTTTGTTATTTCTTTACTCATGGCCGATGTGTATTTGGCATATTTTCCGGCATGAGATATTTTGTTATTTGTTTCCTCATGGACGATGTGTAATTGGCATATTTTCCGGCATGAGATGTTTTGTTATTTGTTTACTTAAAGCCGATGTGTAATTGGCATATTTTCCGGCATGAGATGTTTTGTTATTTGTTTCCTCATGGCCGATGTGTATTTGGCATATTTTCCGGCGTGAGATGTTTTGTTATTTGTTTACTCTTGGCCGATGTGTATTTGGCATATTTTCCGGCATGAGATATTTTGTTATTTGTTTCCTCATGGACGATGTGTAATTGGCATATTTTCCGGCATGAGATGTTTTGTTATTTGTTTACTTAAAGCCGATGTGTAATTGGCATATTTTCCGGCATGAGATGTTTTGTTATTTGTTTCCTCATGGCCGATGTGTATTTGGCATATTTTCCGGCGTGAGATGTTTTGTTATTTGTTTACTCTTGGCCGATGTATATTTGGCATATTTTCCGGCATGAGATATTTTGTTATTTGTTTCCTCATGGACGATGTGTATCCGGCGCGCGATGTTTTAAGCGTTTTTACTCGCCTTTACCGTTCCGTAATGGAAGTTTCTCCTGATTTCAACCCAGAAAGTGTATCCAGACCTTGAGGAAGTTGCGTCAGGTTTAATAACTCGCGGGCTCAAACATTTTGTATTACTTAGGTATTAAATTAATAAAGTTGTTGTTGTTGTAACTCTCTCTTTATATGGCTCAGGGGATGACAGTAAATAATCTCAGGATCTCTCTGGAGGGGGTTTGCTGCCTGTAATTTTACATCTTTCTCTCCTCTCCCTTTTAGTTTGGGGCGCGGTTTGGCCGATCCTTATTTTGGAGCGCGGGGTTCGGTCTTGAGTTTGGGTGGTTTGGTTTTAGTATGGGTGGTTCGGATTCCTGAAGCGCTCCTCATATCACCGATGCTATAAGCCCAGGATGCCAGGGCTCCCCATTTCTCATTATAGGGGTGCAGGTGAGATCGGTGAGAATAGTATAATGTTCTGCATACCAAATTATCTGGGCTCACACAGTAAAAAATTAAACTAGTGAGTATATGACGTTGTTTTCTCTCTCGATCCAGCTCTCTCAATGCAACTTGACTGAAGTCGAATCTGGTAATGGTGGACAGTTTAATCTAGAATTCGTCGTTCAAAAAACGGACTTGAGACAATAATTGGCTCAATAAGGCTCAATAATTGGCATGGTGCATTCTTGCCAAATATAAAATCGGAATCGAAAGAGAACAAGAACAAATTCTTTTCATCGAGGTACCACTTTAATGGAATGGTGTTAATTAAGAAGGACTGAAAACCATCAGTTTTTAATAATAAATTGGTACTGTTAACAAATGGATGAAACCAGAATGACGAAAAGAGCTATCTTTCTATTTCACAGCCGCAGATTCATCGTGGCGATCAATTATCAATATGTTCCATTTTCCGTTTTATTCGGAACTTACTCGATACGTCACTTTCGCTGATGTATTCAAATGCATATCGACCAGTCTCAAATTTCTTTTAGCCGTCTGACAGCACATTGCAGAAGATACTTGAAGGTCATAGAAATGAATGGGCTGATTTGTCTGGGGGACATCTTCGATGAAACCCTCTTAAGGAGTACCTTAGTATATAAAGTGTTGTGTGAGTAACCAAAAGCCGTCCATGGGACTTTCAGTGAAAAAATTGATACGTCCTGCTTTAGTTTATAAATGTATGATTTATTCAGCAGAACTTTCTAAAATTGGGAAATCGAAACCTGTCTCATTGGGTTTTCTATTTAATCAGCCGAATCAATCGAAATCACCCTTTTTTACTGTAAGTGAACCAAGATTGAAAAAAACACTGGGTAAACAGTTATTACCTCTAAGTTTTTTAAAGTCCTCTTTCCACGTCGTCGTCTTTTGGGGCCAGGCCATATGCTATGCACGGCATCGGTGCTAGTTATGCACTGTACGTACAGAATTAAAACAAGTACTAGCAATGTGGTTGTGAATCTACTTTGCATGCTGCTTCTTGTCCCAGAACAAATAGTAAAATACAGTGCATCAGTTTTATTTTATTGCCTCACTTGACGCCCACTGACAATACGTAATGTAACGAAATACTTTTCGAAACTGTTACTAATGACAAATATTTGTTCAGATCCGGACGAACTTGTCGGATTCAGTTATCGTCGTAAAACGTTTTTAGCTGTTTTGCTGCTAGTCGTGACGTTTAAATCTGATTACTTGCCAAAAATTCATATCGAGGGTGCCATGAAGAAGAAGCGTACTTAGAAAGCAACTTTTGGTAGTGCTGACAAAAATCTTCCTGATTTAAAATTTCATTTCCATTAATCTATTTTTTATTGACAGAAAACAATGAGTACGTCAAACCAGGTGAAGGTCCCTTGGGTAACGTTCGTAAAGTGCTGCAGGAAGAAAGGTGGGGGCTATTTATAGTTTTTGTATCTCTTTACAGATGTTTCTGATCTGAAAATATTTTTGCTGTTTTTCACAGAGAGAAACATACAACAAAGAAAAGTCAAGGTTGAAAGTGGCTTCTAGTAGAAATTCAAAAAATGATGCGATGTAAAATAGTTATTGAAAAATAGTTGTTTTGACGTAGACTGGGAGAACAATCGTCCTAATGGATGCTAGTCAAAACTGAGAAATGTGGACTTCAAATGTGGGCAAAGAACGGTTAGTTAGAATTGAGTTTCTTCATCATAGTAAACTTGTTCAGACATCCTAGGAAATCAAAATATACATAGAAACTCAGGATTAGTTTTCTAATAAAGGATGCGTTAAAATAAGCCTTGGAGAATTAAATAGCTGTTTGGTAATGTAAGCATATGCATGCGTATAACGTGGTAAAGTAAACAACTTGTCATCGAACAAACATCATAAAATGCAACGCATTTTTTTCGGCAGTGAAACACCCTTCGCTTTCAGAGTACTTCAGCTAAGAGGCAATTATAATTTCACAAGTAAGTTAAATTAATTTGCGTCCTTTAAGTGCTACTAGAAACATATTAAGTAATTTAATTTAGAATCAGAAATAGTATTCTTAGACATTTCATTGACCAACGAAAAGAGAACATAAAGAGGAAGCAATAGGGTTTCGAAGAATATTTATTCTATCAAATATTCACTGCAAATTGTCTTCAATTAAATTTAGAAAGTTTTTAATGCGAAGGCCTCGATTTAGAATGTGAAATATTTCTACACTTTTTAACGTTAAATCAGTTGACAGCTGGCGTCTATTTCCTTCTTATTTGAATAGATTATAGAACATTTGTCCCCGGATGCACGTAGATACACTTAGTGTAATGCTTGTTGAAGAATTATTCCTTTTTTTCTGACTTAATGGAAACATAACTTCAGCCGCTATACGACGTACTTGTGTTTTCTGTGTTCTCGCCTATAACACACTTAGAGATGAACACTTGTACCTGATGGCTAACCTTATGTTCGTTTGAACGAAATTTTGTCAGTAGACTTGAATAAAATAGACCATTTCCGAGTTCCCTCCGCTTCAAAACGAGTCCTCGTGCAAAACCTTCCATAAGAAAACGAGTTCGATGTGCACGGAAATTAAATGTCGAGGTCAAACAAATGAATTTATTTTCATATAATTACATTAAGACTCGTTTTTACACAACTGTTCATAAGCCAAATGCAGCACACAATAATTTAGTTCTGAAACAAAGGTGAGTTGGGTCGAGCCGGACATAATTTATTCGATAGCTGAACTTATTCTATCCGAAACTACTTCTGGCTTAATTGAAATGAGAATCGAGAGATTTATATGTCACCTGTGACCAATGTCACCCAAACTTTCGCTATTAGTACTGTACCCAGATCTTGTTAAAATGATTTTCTTTTTGTTAACGGTAACTTTTTCTCGAGTCAAAATGTGTCGGACATCCCTGTACGAGTTAATGTGCTTTTGAAAGCACTAACTATTCTTTCATCTTTTAATGCAATGACGCGCATACGCGCATACTAAGACTTACAAAATGGATCATCATTAATAAAATATCTGTTGTTGTTGTTGTTGTTGTGCATACGAGTTTTGCACCAACGCTTTCTTGGCGCAAAAAAATCGCAGTTCTCATTTCTTCGCAAGTTTCAGACAAATCAATCTCTTCTTTGACATTTTTTGTTTGTGCTGTTGTGAATTTAGCTGTAATTTCACAATTTTTTCATTGTTTGGGAAAAATGCAGCGATAAGGGGCCGTGTGTTTTACGCTTCAGGTCAGGGATATAATATCGTAGCGGAAATGATGGATAAGCCTCTGATAAGTTGATTGCAAATTGGTTACTGTAAATGTATTAGCTCTTATTAACCGTCTTAAAGTTGAATTTACGTCTTTTATGCATCAGAGGACTTAAGCAAATTCAAACTGAATGAACTGGTCTAAAATAGCCATTTTTTTCTTAACATTTCGCAAACGAGTCCCCCTCGTCCCAATCAAAAATACACCTACCTCCCAAAGAAAAAATTCCTTCTGAATAAGTCCTTTCGAATATAAGGCAAGGGGCTTGTGTTTAAATACTTCTTACAACTTTCCAGTTGTAACTCCTCTCCTCGCAGCTATATCAGACTACTTTGTACTTCATATTGTTATGTTCACGATTTTTTTTGTGTGTGTGTGTATTCTTGTGTGCACTTTTATTTCCTCCAAATAAATAACCTGATTAAAACGCACAATCCTCTGGAATCGGTTTATTTTACTTTCGGTACTCTAATAGACGACAACCACACTCAGTTTCAATATTTATACATTTTAATAGATTCTCTTACATTTTCTAAACTGAACAGCGTATGTCAGTAACATTATCTAAATCATTTTTTTTTAGCTCCACCATATAACAGCGTTCACACATTCAGCTTGTCTGCTTTCAAAAGGAAAGAATTGTTTACTTTTTAATGATGTTATTAGCTGTCTCCTAGTCCTTCCTGACTGTAGAACTTGATCGTCTCGTCCTCTTCTTTAGTAGAGCGTCTGGTGGAGGTAGCGAGGGAGGAAGTGCTGGGAGGGATGGAGGGATCGTAGGAGCTTTGCCCTGAAGACCTGGAGCTATTTTGCTGTCGCAAAGTATAGACCGGAAGCTGCTACACTGTCGCTGCGAAAAAAGGACATAAGGGACTGAAAGTGTTAGGTGTCTACGAGATGAACATTTTATTCCCTTTACACTTCGACCGATTTCTCTCTGCTATAAACAACTATTAACTAGAAACGACCATTTCTTAACTGCGACCTTGTACTGTTCAAAATGTCCGATTATGATAATACAAAGTCTCTCGGCGGCGCGAACCGAAGAACGATTTGCAAAATCCTGGCAAAAAAAGGCTAACAATTCTTTTTTATTTATTTAAATTAGCCCCAATAACTTCGTTTTTGAGCTAGTAACTCGAAAGAATTTTTACTTTCAAACGAGGTTAGTGTGGCTAATATTGTCCCATCTGCTTGCTTCATTATCTTGAAGTTGAAAGAACACTGAAAATGTTCAGCGAAAAGAAATATCAAATTTAACGAAAAAGATGTGATAACATCAAAATTTGACCATAACAAAACTTGTGATTCTGTAGACGGACCGAGATTCTATATCACCGAAGCTTAAGGCTCCCTTATTTAAAAGCAATTGTCTTCGCCAGATGTTGCATGGCAAAGTTATTTAGTAAAGTCATGAAAATTCCCGTTGAGATATGTAGCGTTTCCTGGGGTACGTGTTATTGTCTTTAAAAACTTCAACAGTTTTACCATGATATTGAACAGAACCTTATCCTAAACATTACGGCCGTGTAATTCAGGATAAAAAACGTGAACATGCAACCTTGCATTAAGGCTGATAAAAGAATTTTGCAGCGGGGTACCGTTTTAGCATTTTTGCGTCATCAGTTTCAGAAATAACTACTTTTCGCGCGTTTTCAATTTAGCGACATTTTTTGGAAGTATGAAAATTGCGAAAATTAAGTCCAGTACAAAAAATAATTAATTAGGTGGAAAAAGAGAGGGAGGTGCGGTGGCATCATTGGTTGGTGTGCAGAAACTCCGGATCGAAAGGTCCGGGTACACTGTATTTTGTTCTTGGGCAAGACACACAGCGCCTCTTTCCGACCGGGGGTGTATATATGGGAGGAACTTGCAATGGACTAGCATGAGAGGCAGCAGTTAAAAGGGCTTTCGAGATGTTCAAATTGCCTCAAGTCAAAGGAAATTTTGAAATAATTGTTTACCAAGGAAGAAAAACACCAAAGATGCAACAAGGATGGTTTGAATGAAGACGATTGAAACATTTATAGGCTGAACTTTTCATTATGTGTCATCCGTGACAGAACTCCTTTAACGCAGTAGTCATGAGCCATTTGGACTTTTTCAAATACAGACAAATGTAATTTATACGCACCTGAGTTGGCTTTGACATGCCCCACCAGCCCCATCTTCGAACTCTGGTGTCATCTTCGTTTGAGTTGCTCCTACAAAGTTTCAGTTGTCTCTCTATTGTTGTTACGTACGCTGAATTCTGAGCGACTAGAGATGAGATAAACAAAAGAAGTGTGGCAACTGCAGCAAGCTTTCTAGTCATTCTCCTAGGACGGTGTCTGTGTATATCTAAAATGAAAATAGGCCAATTTGACTTAATCGTTGTCTAGCCACAGGACTGTTAGTTGAGGTAACAAATGGCCAGATTTAGTATTGTCACGCCTTTAGAGAATATTATTAGCAAAATCCGTATTCCTTTGTTTGATTAGTCCACTCTGCTTGTATTAACACTGAACTCATGGTGAAGGTCTCGTTTAATTTTTTTGCACAACGTGGGTGAAAACTTTTTCCGTTTAAACTTAATGAAGTTTTCTTAGTCTCAATCAGCTTCTTGAATCTGTCAAAACTATGAGGTCGAACTTATAGCGCTTTTTTGTTTCTTGTAAATATTGGTTATTACATTTTACAAATCATACCTCCTCTCGTTCTCGAATTAACGGAAAAATAACATTTCTAAAACCGGCTAAGGATCAGTTCAGTCGTCGTGCTTCTGCCGTTCCGAGCTCAATTGCAATTATGTTCGATTGTAGCACGGCAGAAATGCGACTCTGATTCAGGCGTCGTGGCAGAGTCGTCGCAAAGTCAAGATTTACTGAATCCACGTACCAATTATATTAACTTGCTTAATATAATTCATCAATTTTGTTTTGGAACGGCAGCTGGAAGCACGGCTGCTGTACGAGCACGGCAGAGCTTGTCGATCTCACTGCCGTGCCGGACTTACGAAAATTCAAAGTTTCTTCTTGCATTCATTTTTCGAACTTAATTCAAAAATAAAGTTCGGCACGGCAGAAATATACAACGTTTGAACTGGGCCTGCAAACTGATTTCTTCTCACGATATCCACCTGAATATCCAGGTGAACTGAAGAGAAGAAAAATTGGGAAAACTAAGAAACTTCTCTTGTGGTACACACCAAATGAATAACTAATGAATTCCAAGAAAATTATTTAGATCATCATATGGTGAATCTCGGCATAGATTATTTTCGTGCTGACTGAAGTTTGAAGTTTGCCTGCAATTTATTGTGAATAAATTTTACTTCATCGATCACTTCCGTTCTCATGTTTGTCACAAATGACCCTCTCTATGGCTACGTGCGTACGTCGATTTCGTCTCGCTTTTTTTCATCAAATCGTCGATTTTCAAAGAAATCGTTGCTTTTATGTCACGACTTGTTTTGCGCACACGGGCCTTTAAGATCCTTTTCTAACGTTTTTCTTTTTATCAAATCGACTAATTTCGACATTTCAGGTTTGATTGTGGATCAGATGACTTATAATTTTCATATTCAAATCTATTAGGTCTGACTGGCCAATATTTTGTCTGAATGCAATAATTTGTAAATCGTCGCTTCAATCTCTAAGATCGTCGTTTCATCAATAGCTCACTTTCAAAATCAAGTGCCATTTTTGGTTGCCGCGGACTAAAAGTAGTGAAGGCTCGCATTGGAAGGACACAATTCAAAATTGCGACTTTCGTGATGAATGAATTTTACCTTGCGTAGCAGGTATACCTTCTCATTATAACTGCTGTGTTCCGTTGCGCAATAGCTATTCCAGGAAAAATTCGAACCTATCGTTTTATCGCATTCCTAAAGATAAATCTCTTCAAAAGGGATAAATAAGATTAATCCGCAACAAAACATTGAGACTGCAATCGTCTCATACACCAATTTAAAGGAGGAAAGAAAAAGCATCTCAGGGAATTGCCGACAATATTTCCGTGGAGTAAACCAGATTATAAAGCTAGAATAGAGGGGGTAAGTTTCTAAACAAACTGTGGTGCTGCGTCGGTGGGAAGTATAACAATATAATTTGGTTTTATCAACTGGGTTTATAATGTCAACTGGCCACCGTAAAGAGATTCAAGAGCTGACGTTTCGAGCGTTAGCCCTTACCCGTAACGCTCGAAACGTCAGCTCTTGAATCTCTTTACGCCGTGCCAATTGACATTATCAACCCAGTTGATAAAACCAAATTATATTATAAAGCTAGAAAACTACCTACAAGGAAAGAATTGTCCTTCCAATATGGGCCCGCGATACAATTGGACGTGATAAAATAAAAAACCACGTGATTTTGAAAGTGAGCTATAGCGATCGTCGCGTCTTCGATTTCATCGGAAATACCCATCGAGAGTCTCACAAATATTGTGACAAATAAATCTTTTGAAGGGCATGTTTTTAATCAAGGGAGCACTTAAAAGATCTTTAATGTTTGACTTAATTAATATAGTAATGGACCTATACAGATTCGTTTGTTTGTTGTCCCATTTCAGACTACGTGATTTACCCTTGAGAATTACTTCTTTCAAATCCATATTGGATTGCTGAAACAAAAGACGATGTTTGAATATAATAAAGATAGAGTTTAATGATAGAGTTCAATATGAAAACACTCTATATAAATAATTTATATATGAATTATTACTTATCCGAATGGCCTTCAACGTGGTGTTCTGTCATTTGCAATATGTGCAAATTGAGAACTCTATAGTGTAGTTTGATGAGATAAAGAGAGAATAGTAGGAAAGACGGTCATCGCTGTTATGATTTTCAACCTGTTACTGTTGGTTTAATCGTGTGATTGGGGCCATATAGGGTTTATGATCCATGTAAAACGGCACAGCTGACGTCATAATGCATAGGATAAAAGAAAAACGACAAACAAAGTAGTCATTTGCATCTTGTACAATAGAGTGATACAATAGGATGTTATTGTTCGTTTCACACCGAACGTGAGCCCGATATAGCAGCTCTCGTAAGACCTCACATGAATGGCTCGCTACCCTGCGTGAAAACAATGAAACAATCGTCGTCATCGTCATCGACGTCATCACTTTCAGCTTTCAGCTGGTTGGAATGCTAGAGATTTTTTTAAGTATTTGTCATAATTTTTGTGTTTTATAATTGGTTTTGGTGCCGTTGAGGGCCCTGAACAATATCTTTTTGGGCCGTTGCTAGGGAAAATTCAGTCGGCTCTAACTTCACTTAGCATTACTTTTATGAAACTAAATTTAGAGAGTAGACTTTGAGTGTGGGTGCAAACAAGTCGATGACGTCATCGGCACACGCCCAATGACACGTGACCCAGAACAAAAAATTGAGTTTTCCGGAAGACACATACGGTCTTATTCCCAGTTTACAGTATCAGGTCAAACTATGCATCAATCTTAAGAATTGTAAGCATGCGTTTTTCGTTAGCACGAAAACTTTAAAAATAATAAGAAAAATTGTGGTTTGATAACCACATTTTTGCGTACCATTTTTTGTTATTTTGATTTTCCAAAAATGCATGCTTACGTTTCTAGAAAAAGGCATTTTCTTTCGATTTACTGCAAAAAAAACAGAAGCTGCGCTTTTTTCCTCGCGAGAAAAACTACGAAATTTCGACTGCACCGGAAGTAAAACGTTATGATGTTTGATTGGCTGAAATCATCGTAATTGACATTGTCGCAATGAGTTGGCTACCTCACTGCTCGCGTACGCTTCAAAAACAAAATTTCTTCATTCAGCAAAGCGTCATTTAGCAAACTTTTACTTTAATCTTGCATGATTTCTCGTAACGTTAACAATCGTTTCTGCCGTCGGTTAACATCTACAGGCTACTACAAATGTGAACGAAATTGGATGTAATTATTAAAAGGAGTTTCAGTTTGAGTTTCATCATAATCAGTTGTAATTTTGCGAAAAAGGCGTAAACGACGCAGTCAATTTTTTGAGCTTGAAAGCTCGATCGGTTGAATTAATAATTGAACAGTTGAATAGCTTTATTCCTTTATATAATGTTGTTATATACAGAACGAATTATTTCAGCTGTTTCGGTGAGCAATGTTCGGCAGCTAAGTCTGGTTCACTACGAATCAGTTTTTCAATTGACACTAACAGTTTTTTTCTTGCCTTCTCTCACCGACAAACAAATCGAAATAAATAGTACTTCAGTTTAATTGTTTGTGCTTTGTTCAGCTCTAGTGATAAATGCCTTTTCTTTTGACCATGGTTTACACAGGCTTCTGTACTGAGCTGAAGGGGAAACTTTCAAAACATGTAGTTCCGTATGTTCACCTTTTTTTACATATACTCACAAGTACATCACTTCTGTAAAAATATATATCGCATCGACGGTACGTGTTATTTTCGTTTGTTTTGCAAACATTTTGTGTGACAACCATCTGAATCTATCTACACTGTACGTTTACAGATATTACATTCTATGGTTAACAGGTTTCTGCTGTGATTGTAAGAAGTTTCTCGCCGAAAAAGAAAGAAGTATGAAGTAAATTTGTTGCTACGCAGAAAGGCGCCGAAACACCGGAATTGAAATTGCACTTGCATAGCAACCGCGTAACATGGCAACGAGATACTGGTCAGGGCCCTTAAAATTATTAAGCGAAACATTTGGTTAGCATGCAAATAGAAACCTTTTTTTTCTTCGATTGAAAAGAATTATTTTTGTGATACTTGAAAGGTTAATTGAGGTTTTCGGCCCGTGCTACATTACATTGACTGCAAGATTAATGACAAGGAAAAATTAGTCGTGTACATATATGAAACCGTTTACTTTTGGCTTTTGACAACATAACCAATTTTCTCTGTTTTCCGGTGTCACAAGCTACACGGAAATGTCTAATTTCCTTTGTAAATATTTCTGAGTCGTTTTCTTTGAACAGAACATGATAAGTTGATTATATTTTGAGCCAGAGTTGGAGTTCAGGAGCTTGGTAATCAAGAAGATGCATAGCAAGAACTGGTGCCTGATTTTCGTCGTTTCTTTAACAATCCTTTTGGCAGTAGTCATGGACAACGCTGAATCTTATGTTAGTACTGTCCCTGATGACGAAACAGATAACAGCCTGCGGAAAATTGAAAGAAAAGTACCATTGCGCCGCTACTTTGAAACGTTTCCAAAGAAGCAGAGAGGACTCAAACTTACCAAGAAAAAGGTAAAACGCCCTTTGCTGATAAACATATATTCTTACGGCCTTTAATTAAGCGTACACTTGTGGAAAAGTAGAGGATTTGTAACAGCACCTCTCCACCTTACTAGTCAATTTGAAGTTAATTAGGGCTTTGTTCCCGATGCAATGATATTTTTACTCACGGCTTTTAAACCAGTTCCTTTTTTTCATTTCCCTTAGAATTTTCATCATGTCCATTCCTCACCCTACGATTCTCTTTTAATACTGAGAAACCTACTAGTAAGCGAGACCAAGCCGCGAACTGTAAACCATTTTCTTTTTTTTTTTTTTCAAGCAGGCGTTCGATGCTTTATACAACTGAATTCCAGACTGCTCCATGGATGATATTCTTCCAAGAAAGAATCATGACTGGAGTTTGTTAACTAGATTAACGATCCCAAATAAAAAGCATTGTTAATGCATTGTTTGTGGTATAGTAAGTCACTCTAATGATAGAAATGATTCTATTGTAACGTTTGCGTTTTTATCTCTCGTATAAGAACTTTTAGTATGAGTCGCAAAATATCATACTCAGCAAGGTATGTATATAAGGTTATTGTTGCTGTGTTGGCATTGGTGGTGGTGATGAAGGCAGTGATTGAAACAAGTGCAGCAATCTTTATTTTTTAATGGTTTTATGTGTTAAAAAGTCCAAATGTGGGGATTATTAGAGGGAGGTACCTCGAAGAAAAGGGCTTGAACAGAAATTCAAAGATAAGTTATTTTTTGTTTGTTTGTTTGTTTCACTCACACATTTAATGTCTACAATCATTTACATTTTGAGGACATTTATTAAGTTAGGTCAATTTTGCAACGGTGGTTACATCAACATTTAAGTCCAGTGACAAGCTGCCATACAATACTTTTGACTAGAATCAGAGAGTACCATCTTCATTGCTTCCAATTATTTCCAATTTTTCCTGCTGTGGTCATTTTGAGCAATACTTCTGTTTAACTTGAATGCAAACTTCATCCTCGAATTTGACCTAACATAACAAGGAAGAAGGGTTTAAGAATTCAATAATAATGTATACTGAAGAATATATTCCAAGCTATGGTGCCACAACACTAAAAACAAGCAAACGGCATGGAAATATCCCGATAATCTCAATTGAGAAACAAGACATTTAACACCTAATGAAATTTTTCCAAAAAAGTTAATCCAACGAGACTCCTGTATGCAAGCCGCTGAACTTTGAGTGATAGGAAGCACTGTTTCAACAAATAGCTTTTTTTCTAACATGCCCAAAGGTTCCGTTATGCTGAATATTTTTATAAATTAAATTATTTGGCAAATTTCAAAAATAAATTTAAAATTTCGCTTCCGAGCTATTTTGGTGGAAACAGGTAGTCATTTTGCCTTATAAATATATACATATTCCGAAAGTCGGAAACAGATGCCCACCCTAAAACATATTTCCCTCGTTAATTTTTCTATTAAACTCAGGCTTTAAAAATTGAGAAACATTGATTTACCCTTTTTTTTAACTTTTTGAATTTTCTCCAGCGCCCGAAGTTAAGAGGACCTCGCAAGTCTTTCCATTTCACACACTCGTCTGCAAAGTTGGTCACCGTCTTGTAGGTAGAAAGGTCGACCACGCCGATGTAACTTTCGTTTTCATCAACAAGTGATAATAGAACGAACAGAACTAGAAATATTACAGCCTTCTTTATGAGCATCTTTCTGGAGAGAAAATGTTTTCTTTTCTACCTTTTTGCTAAAAACGAGTTGAATTAGCATGCTATTCAATATATTGCAATGGAAAACTTAAAAATGTCGTAAGTTAATACGTTTCTTAATTTCTGTTGATGCTTCCGCCAGAGACATCCGGTTTCATTGCTGTAGTTAATATTCCCGGAGTCTTTTTGATTAAAACCTGTCTCCACAGAATTAACTCAAGAGGTAAGTGACACATCATTTCCGTACGAAATTGTACCGTTATTGAAGGGTTAGATTGTGGAGAATTTGTTGATACAGAGGAAATGAATGATTAAATTAAATTTTGGAAAATATATTCAACATAAAGCCAAAAAAAATATAAACCAAAACCCTACCCAAGTTGTTTAAGGAAAGAAATAAAATATTCATTTCTAAAGCAAAACAAAAATTCTGCAACAATTTCGAAGCTTGACAAAGTATACGGGATACAGACATCTTTAAAAACAGGAAGCTTCGAAACTTGGAAACGGAGAAACTTAACTCTTTATGGAAAGGTCAACATAGTCAAAACACTTGGGGTATCTAAATTGATTTATTCAGCCTCCGTACTACCTGTCCCAGATCAGTACGTCCAAGAAATATATAAACTAATTTTCGACTTTATATGGGCGGGAAGGCCCCTAAAATCAAAAGAAATACCTTAATTGGAAAAAAAAGATGGCGGTCTGAAAATGTGCGATTTTAAAATCATGGAAAAAGCACTCAAAATAGCTTGAGTCAAAAGAATTCAAGACGATTCACAAGCCTCCTGGAAAATAATCCCCAACCAGCTCTTACAAAGACATGGAAGCCTTGCCTTCTTAACAAAATGCAACTTTCCAACAAATATACTCGACCACGAAGAGAAGCTTCCCACCTTCTATAAAAAGAAGTTAGATTATTGGTACGAATTCAAAACCTCAACAGGACTCGACTGCGAAACGCATCCTAAAAATCAGCTACTGTGGAACAACAGGAAAATTCTTTTACCACAATTGGTATGACGCTGGCATTACCAAGATAAGCGACAAATTAAACCAAAACAGCGACTTTTTAAAATGGCATGAGTTTGCATTAAAATGCAATCTGAAAGTTCCTTTTACTAAATATCATGATCTGGTTAATGCATTTCCAAAAGATTGGAAAGCTGCTTTTAAAAACCCAATTCCGAATGTCGAACAGATTACCTCTGTCACCCCCCTAAAAACCGGTTCTATTTACTATTCTCTTTTAAAAACCATCTTTTGTTCCTCCCACTGCTGAGACCAAAATACTTCGTCACGGTTTTACTGAAAACACCATCCAGAAAGTCTATCGTATGCCATTTGCAGTCACAAATGAAGTAAAAATAACAATGTTTCAGTATAAAGTGATTCACAATGTGCTTCCAACCCGCGTCACACTTTATCGAGACGGCCTCTCAGAAAACCCCATATGCAACTTATGCAACATCGAACAACAAACTCTGCATCACCTGCTAATAAACTGCACTCTTTTAGTCGATTTCTGGACTCTGTTTGAAGATTGTTGGCTCCAAAAAACGAATGAAATAATAATGTTAGTCACAACCCATATACTTTACGGCTGGCATGATAGAACAAAGCATTGCCAAGCTCTAAATTATTGTCTACTTATAGCCAAATATTGTATTTTCTGCACAAGCCTTCCCGGAGACATCTTAGATTTCCAATGCTTTCTACTGTTTCTCTAGCTTTACGGAAAACTTGAAATTCTTAAAGGGATCGCGACGGCAAAGAAAGCTCTAACGAATTTCTATCACACTTGGGCTATTTTACTATATGGTATATGTGTAATTTAAAGTCGAACAGTTATGTAGTTTCATTCGAAAGGTGCAAATTTGTAGCATAATCTTTGTATGGTAAGTAGTGTTAATATCGTAATGTAGTGTACGGAGGATTGTGCTGTAAGGCAGTGTAAGTATCGCTTGTGTAAGTTTCTCTCCTGTTATTGGTGTCTGTGTTTGAATTAAAAAAAGGAAAAAAACAGGAAGCGATTGTGGGTATCACGTCGACACTAGAATCTTACAAAAAAATAACGATCCGTTTTTTCTTTTCTTTTCTATCCTTTTAATTCAGAATTTATTTACTTGGGAATGTTCCCGTTTTTTGCTGTGTGATTGATTTTCTCTTACTTTTCTTTTGGCGGTCGAGCAGGACCGTATATGGAACATCGCCTGGAATGAATAATGTTTTGGCATTTTGCCCAAAATATGTCGACAATAAACGTAATCCAACTTCTCTAAAATTTCTAATGCGAAGAAATTCTTATTAAATTTGTTAGTTATATCTGGATGCTATTTGTCCTTGTACATTGATAATAATGATGATAAAATGACGTTTTGAGGGTATATTGTTTATTTGCGCCCGCGTAGTGTCATTTGCGGCCAGAGCGCGAAGCGCAAGGCCGCAAATGACACTACGCGGGCGCAAATAAACAATATACCCTCAAAAAGTTGTTATATCACTTCCACATCTAACCCGTGTCATACAATTTGTTATCTCTTATGCAGTTTGCGGTACTCGTATAAAATGTTTAAAATTACGCTTAAACTGAAAATGAGGTTTAAAAATTGTAGTTACATTTGTTTTGTGGTTAAAAAGTCTAAGAGACTTTGCATTCGCTGTCGGCCGCAAAGTGGTTCGCCCGACGCGGATAGAAAATTTCTCTTGAGGTAGTTTCAATCATATGTTTAATTTCTTTTGGCTTATCAGCCCTTTACAGAATTCTCAAAGTAACATTTTTTTAATCATCTTCATACCAGCTTTTTATCATCATGAATGATCACTCCGCCGAGGTTTAGTACTTATTTCTTTTCTTCTTTTCTATCTTCAGATGCTCTCTTCCCAAAATTCCCTCTCCTCGTAAACGTTTCGTCTCTCTTCATCTGCAGGCAAACAATGTTGAAAACACAATAAACATTTTCGTCGCTTCCAAATTCTGAATCAGTTAAAAGGCGTGCTGATGTATTATAGAGGAATTGAAAACTACCGGAATTTCATAAAAACACCATTTCGGTTTTGTTTATAGTCAGCTTAGTTTTTTCTTTGTTTTCCTAGAGAAGCAAACGAAGCAGACAATTTCATCCTTATAACTTTAAAGACTGCTCTCAAGGTTTATCAATATCATCACATCACATCGTGATCACATACTACGAGACCAGCGACGAGAATAAACACACTCACCGATTTGAGCAAATGTTTCTGATGTAGCACTAAAAGCTTGTAAAACACATCTTTCAGTTTTCTTTTTTGAACCGCAAGGTTTATTCGTGAGAATATTCTCGAACAGATACTAAATTTCCAAAGAACTCTCGCTATCAAAAGATGCGTGAAGAAAGATGATTGCTGTTAAAACCTAATAGATTCAAGTACAATGAGCCGATCCAACCTTCCTCTAAACTCTCTATGAGTGAAATTAGCTGGTAAAAAAAGCCAACCTCTCTTTTATCGCTTAGCTCTCTTTCTCCAAAGTTACACTCGGGGCAGGGACTAGTTGCGCCATCACTCTCGGTAAACAAATTTGCGATCAACACAACAGCGGCAAGAACAACAACAGCTTTGACCTTCATTCTTTAACTCCTCCACAGCTGCCGGAAGACACTTAGTACTTTGATCTAGCTGGTGTAAAGATCTTTCTCCTTATATGTCTTTTCAGGAACAAAAACTCCATTAAGAACTTTTTCAACTTAATCGCGGGTAAAACTTTGTTTTTAAATGGTTTTTGGCGGAAGAGCCTTAATTATTCTGCCTTAATGATTTCAAAACACCGGTTCATTAAAAAGCGACCATGTTTATAGTATAACATCATTCAGTGTTAATAACCGGTTTTGGCGGAAAGGGCCTTAAGAACTAGTAAACCATTATTCTGCCTTTAGCTCAAAATGCCGATCCATTAAATTGAAAACCTTCCGGCATAAAACATTCCTATTCTTTTAATGGTTAAAAGCGCTGTAAATTCCCGTTATTCATTTTAACGTCGAAAAGACCAGTCCATCCCAACGTGCCAAAACTCGACACACAGGACCACCGCCCGAAAACTTGTGACACTACCGAAAGCACACGCGACACGCGTCACATCCTCGTTGCAAATTTCGATAAAAGCAACAACAAAACAATGGCATCGCACAGTGTGTAATTCCGACAAGCAACCGGTGACGCCTAATTCTCAGTACGCTACCAAAATGGCCGATGGCTGAATTTGACTGTTAGATCATAAAATAAAAAAGTATTTTATGCATCGTAAAGAACTTTATCTCTGAATCGTCAAGGTCGAAAAGGTTCAAAAAGGTACTTTATATGAAAAATAGATAAAACTTAATTATGTAAACAAGTTTCAAAAACTACTTGATAAAACATTTAATAAAACATTTACTAAGCGGACATCTCGACTATTGAAAGAACTATTGGTGATAATAACTTCCTTTCAGTCGGAAAACTCTTCTTTACCTTAAAGCCTTATTAAAGGCCCTCAGAAAAATCGCCTGGGGTGTGAAATTTAATAAAGAAAATCGAAAATGCTAAAAGCTGGCCAGAGTGTAGCTAGGTTCAATGGAATTGTTTCTAACAAAACTACTCTAAGCTCAGGGATAATTTTCTTTTAGGCGAACGGCGGTGATAACGGTTTGACAGATCTATTTGATCCGTTACCGTGTTCCTCAACAATTTAAATGATCTAAAATTAATGTTTTGCGTGATGGCAATATGAATGGAATACTAATATTTTCAAGATTTTATTTTTGTCTTTCGCACCATTCGCAAGAAAACTCCTCAAAGTTGAAATTGCACGACACATCTTCAAGGCGACAGCCAAGTTACTGAACAGGGGGGGAGGGAAGCTACTCCCATATATGGCCTATATACGTATGAGCCGCGGGATAGGGTATGTTTTTTGAGTTCTCGGTCCTTAAATATGGTATCATTTTTGCCCCTTTTGGCATTGGTGCGTAAAGCTAAGCGAAAAAGAAACGGTCTGTTACAGGAACAAAGCAAGGTTGGTCCTTTCATATTTTTCTAATTTTTTCCTTGAATAGCGTGTCATTTTTCGGCTTAGGGTCTTAAATAGAGTATCACATTCCGTTTTCTTTCTTCTTGAATAGGGTCAGGTTTTAAGAGCCTTAGGGAGGCGCGGAGGCCTAATGGTTAGTGTGCTGGACTCCGGATCGGACTGTCCGGGTTCGATCCGTGGGACTGGGCACTCTATTGGGCAAGACACTTAAATTGGTACCGCAAATTAACTGCTGGGGGGTAACCCTGCGATTGACTAGCATCACAACCAGGGGGGAGTTGAAATACTCTCTGTCGCTTCATACTACAGAAACCGGGATAAGCGCCGGCCTGATGGGCCACTAGGCTCGTACGCAAATTTAAAGAACCTTCGAGGCACACATCCAAAATTTAAGGCAGTAATCCCCACATACACACACACCCTCCCCCGGTATATACTGAAGTCCGAACTGAAAGTGCCCCTGAGACGAAATTGGTGGTCATTTTTAGTTTTCGTGTACTATGGGACTTTCTTAATCATCTTGCCAAATTTCATTCCATTCTGGACATGAGAAGTCATAATTTTTAAAATTTTATTTCCGAAAATTTACGGCCGCCATTAATTTGCCTTGTTCCAAGGCTTGGTTGCGAGTTGGAGAAAGTGGCGTCGAAGGCTCAAAAATACCTCACGGATTGTAATTGTAATAACAATAACTATTGAAAATCAAATGAAGATCAACAAAAAGTGTTGAATCCTTCTTCGTGCAATTAATGTGATTATTAACGGTGGCGAAAAACTCATTTACAATTAACGGTTTTGGTGATGCAGTCATTGAAATGAATAGCAAAATATAATCTACAAGCATGTTCATTAAAATAATGAAAAATTTCAAAATTGGTCCTAGAATGAATGATTTAAAAAGGAGTAACAAAACATATCGTTTTATGTAAAAGTGATTGGTGAGCGAGTACTTCCTCAGGAAAAGTTTGCATTCCTTCCCCATTCCTCCGTTCGCCCCAAAAACCGGGGGGGGGGGGGGGGGGGTAAACGATCACATTACCACATCAATAACTTTTTGTTGGTACTTCCTTTTCTTCTCTTTCTCCTGCTCCTCGAATGACGATTCTGTAGATTTATTCTGGTTACACGTTGAGTTCACATGGGTAACACGTACATCGATGAATGTTGTAACTCCACGTGACCAGAAACTTCCTGCCTTTATGTCAAGCCTAACCTCAGGGCTAGTGACCGTGGATCTTAGGTCGAATACCTCATTGCCGATCGGTAAGAGATGGGGCTACAGCTACCTTGACATTATTGCAGACTTTGTTGAGCAGAGACGTAAGAAGGTTTCGCATGCCATCGTGTCTTTGTACAACAAAAGCCCCCTTCTTACATGACAGGTCATGATTGACCGTAAACATATGGCTCGGCAAATTCTCCAGTTGCATAGCAATACGCAGAGGTAGGGTATTGCTATGTGGCTTCAGCTTTCAGGTGTGGTATACCCAGGCCCCCTTGAGCTGGAGGTAGGGTGAATAGTTCTCGTAGCTCACCAGGGAGCGGTTCCGTCTGGCCAAAGAGAACTGGGAGGAAATTATCGTTGATCGCCTCAACAATCGGTTCCACATAAACCTCAAACGAGTCGATTGCTCGCATAAAATATGCAAATTTCGATTTATAGCCCTTTTTGAAGGAAATGTAGACGGGGTTGCCCGGTCTGACTCTTTGCAATTTCGGCCAGCAACTCGATACTCCCTTCCATCCCTGGACTTTTCCACTACAATATTGGCTCCGTAATTTTTTGTAATATCTCCGCACAGAGTGACTCGTAAGTAGACGGTGTTCAGCGATGTGATTGCTGACGTCACCGTTTCTCGTTATTTGTGTTCAGATCAGTCAGTCTTGTTTTGAGGTTCCTTCCAGTCTCTTCAATGTAAGAGGCTTGGCAGTCGAAGCACTTGATCTTGTAAACTGCTCCTTGCAATTGCATTGCCTGTTGATATCGAGCTTCGATGCGCGAAGCTTGCCAGCGGAGCAGCTCAGAAAATTTGGTTTTCATGTGAATCTACGAGCGTCCGTCTTTGCCAAGTTCCAGTACGGATTTTCCCCAGGCCTTCACGATATAGTATGACGTCAGTACTCGTTCCGCGACGACAAATCGAGGCCTAGGAACAGGGGAGGGGAAGTCACATTTAACCCGACGAGGTAAGAAAATGCCAACTCTTATTAGCAATTGACAGCTGTTGAAAGAAGGTATCCACTGACCAGTATCACATGACCAGATCGTGGGCTCAGATTTAGAGCTCATTGAGGTCACATGTGTTTTGAAGCTGACCGCTGATCAGGTACTGGTCTTTTCATTTATCGCGGGCTCAGGTCCTATTTTTTTCTTGGCTTCTGGCAGGATTTTGTATTTTTTCATAATTATTCTAAGCGGAAATTCTGCAATTGGAGTTGACGTTTTTAATTATTCTTATTTATTTCGGCTGTGGAATCTTTCTTGAGTAGTTGAGCACGCTAGCACTTTTAATGAACGCGATTTCACAAATTATTAGCTGCGCTTTTAGGCTTGGCTTAATCTATATATTAGATTTGGTTAGGGTCGCCCTTGTCTTAAACGTTGGTTAGTAAAATGTCGTAGCGTAGTGATCGGTTTGTGAGTATTGTTAAATTTGATAGTTATCTGGATGTCATTTGGCCTGGCATATTGATAATTATGGCAATATAATGATTTTTATCGAGAACAATGTTTATTTGCACCCTTGTAGTGTCTTTTGCGTCCCTTGTGCTTCCCTCAAGAAATCAGTTTAATCCCTTATTGTTCAGAGTTCAACACCGTGGCATACTCTTCTGTTTTTCTATTCTTTTTTGAAAACACACTAAAAAGGTTCTTAGTGTTGGAAAACGAGGGAATGTCCACTTGGCTTTTTAGTTTGAAATTCCCGGGATTGTTTTCGGCACGGAGTATTTTAACCTGCGATCAGACGTTCTTCAGATTTTTCGTTGCTGGTGAAAGGAAAAATATAGAATAGCCACACAAAAAATTAATGAGAACGCCTGATTGCAGATTAGGAGTATTTAAAAAGTAATTACACTCAGTGTTCGTACGCGTGTTCCCAGTTTCAAGTGACGTCATTAATTTATTTAAATACAAACACAAACTTTTACAAGAATTTACATGTAAAAGAGAAATAAACTATTGAAATTCCAACAATTATTAAAGATAAAAGGAAAAGGTACAGGAGTAGTGCGTAGAATACAGAGAAAAAATGAAAATATGACTAGACTCTGACAAACAAATCGGAATGGCGGACGGTTTTGCAGATTTCTTCAACTACGAAAGCTGGAGATCCTAAAACAATTTTGAAACGAAAACGTCGTCTACTTTCCCTCTATTTCTCTCAGAACGCGCTAATGTTTTCCGAGTCTCGCTGGGGTCCAATAATTTGCATTCTATTTTAGACTTTGCGCGCTTTGCTATTGAACAGAGAAGCTGCTGCCTATTTTCGTTGCACCCGATTCCACCCCTATCAGGGCTTTTTCCTGTTGGACTCACCAACTTTCCTTTCGCTTCTCAAAAGGAAGTGAGGGTCCCCTTCATGGTTTCTACGGCTCGCATTTTTTCGTAATGATGCATGCGGTGTGGTGTTTGAAACTAATACGCGTGTAATGTTCTTTGATATTACCCTTCGCGAGCGCTTATTCCCTTTGCCTGTTACTAATTTTATTAGTTCGTTTTGTTGGAGAATTCTTGTTTCTGTTTGAAATGTGGCTAGGGAATCATAATCAGAATAGGTCTTGTCCAAATCAACGTATAGATCGAGAGTGTACGGCAGAAGAAATTATCAAAAACAGTCAACATTGAATGGAACAGTCTTCCTCTGCCAATCATCCATCGAGTCTTTTAAACGCTCTCTTAAGAGGGTCCCCTACACTTTTTTCGTGACGCATGAATGGGCATTCCGTGATTCGTGAGTCTATATTTTTCCGTCCTCAGGAAACTGGTTTTCTATTTTTTCGTGATTCCTGAAATAAGCATTTACTTACGCGTGATTTGTAAACCAAAAACTTTTGCGGGAATATTTTTTCACTTTCTTGGAGATTTTAGCGCCATTAAAGCTCGCAAACTACACCGGACTAGATTTAAAAACCGCGCGGCTTGCCCATTCCGTAAGGGGGACTGAGAACTAACCACAGCGACAGGGCCGAGTGTTAATATGTCTTTTGGTTGCTTTTCTACGATGACGAGAGTCTGAAATTTCCAAACGATGGCGCATTCAATAATGCGAGGTGAAATGTTTAAATAAACTTTTGTAATGACTGTATTTATATGTTTTGTAAACTTGTATTTCTATGTGACACATTTCTTAGCCTTTGCATTTTTACGTGAAACATGATTGCTTGCCTTTTTCCATGAACCGTTTCTCGAATTTTTCGTGATGCGTGAAAAAGCCAATTATTTTTACGTGAAACTGTTTTCAGAAGAGGTATAGGGGACCCTCTCTTAAAACATATTTGTTTAGAAAGGCTTTTATTTAGATTAGTTATTCATTTGACTGAAATATTGTGATTTTTAAAATTTCTACATTTTACTATTACTCTGTTATTTTATTTTATTATTTTTTTTTTAACTGTAAATATTGTAATTTTTAATTCAAGTTATTTTTACTGTGTAACTTTTTATTAACTTAGCTTTAATAATTGCATTGTAATGCGCTTTTGAATATTTTTATAGAAAATTGCAATATAAGTGTTAAATATTATTAAAAAGTTTTCGGGTCGAAAATGAAATGAAAAATTTGGAACGCTTCACGAATTTGCGTGTCATCCTTGCGCAGGGGCCATGCTAATCTTCTCTGTATCGTTCCAATTTTAGTATATGTGCTGCCGTTAAGCGAGCACGTCTTTAGTTAGGTTTGCGTTCTATACTTATGTGTTTCAATCCCGCTTGACTCTTGCTTATGGTAACAACAAAACACGTCCATTGAGATTTTACAGGTGTTCTGCACGCACGCGCAAGTCCATTCTATTCTCACACGATAAAGATGAATATATTTGTAGTGGCCTTTGTTTTTACATTTTGTATGCATAAATTGCTATTTTACTGTAAGTTTGGTTAAGGGAGTGAAGCAAAAGAAAATCGTCGCCAAAAAGCTGCATGAGCCCTTAGTTTTATTTAAGTTTATACCATAAGATTCTATATTTTATATATGGAAGGTTAGCTTTGTGACCCAGAGAAAACCTTTCTTTTTTGCCTCGACGTTGAAAAAACGTTCAAACTTTCCGCCGCAACCGCAATTTTGGCGGGAAGACTGAGAGAGAATTCAGTCTCAGACTCCTGAACATTTTCAATATGGCGGATGTTGTAAACTTCGTCAAGACCAGTTTGGGGCTGCCCGAAGCCAGAGTTTCAGTTGTTCATACACGTAGCCTTAGCCGTGACTATTTCAGGTGTGTGAAAGCTTATTTTCTCTTTACATTCTCCTCATTTGTAAATTATTTATTAGGCTGTGCGATTTATATTCGCAGCAGTTTCCGGTTCCGATTATCCGGGCCACTTCGGTGGAACTCAACTTACCTTCCATTCCGGCCAAGGCAATAGAATATCTGGCATTAAATTAAACTTTGTCCATCGATTGAATTTACTAAATTGGATTATCGAATGCAATGGAACAAAAAACGTACTTGGAAGATGGATTGTCGAACGAATGAAGTCAAGCGAAATCGATCTCAATCCGAGTCATCTCGAATACACACATGGCGTTAAATGCAGGAATGGCTCCGGGACACTTAGATATTTTTAGACTTTGATTTTTTCGCCTAATAAAGAGAAACTACAAAGTCAATTATAAAAGCACAGAGGTGGAATCGATTCCGGGTCACTCAGAACACCAGCTATTCCTACTAACCACTACACTACCGAGGCCCGGCTGCCGAACACCGAAAAATTTAAGATTTTATCGTGTTACCCTTACCATTCTTGAGAGCTAACCGCAGTGCTTAGAAGGCTAACCGGAGTGCAAAAGTAGGCTAACCGGATTGCTTAATAGGCTAACCGCAGTGCTCAGTAGGCTAACCGAATTACTTAGTAGGCTAACCGCAGTGTTATAATAGGCTAACCAGGGTGATTTTGTAGTCTAATTTAGCTAACCAAACTCGTTCCCAGTGTATTCCGAGCCCGGGCCCATTCCTGCAATTAAGCGCTACTCAAATACACAGCACATGAACATAGAGGGTTTGAATTAAAAAAAAACCACAAACAGGATTGACTTAACTTGTGTAGTTCGTCTGCAACGCAGGCTACATAGACCTTAAGTCAAAGAAAATCAATATTTCGAATTTCTAGACATGAAGCTCAATTCGAACAGCTTTCTTGAAATGTTTTGGAGACAGGGATGATTCTTGCTCGCAAATGTGTTGCTTATGGATATGAATATTTTTTCACTTCCCAATTCCAAAGAACACTTGCATTTTGCAAGTTTGCAAGCATTAATTTCAGCCCCTGAATTATTGGGAAAATGGAGTCAAAGGACACTAATTCGAACAACACTGGAATTGACCGAAACAGGCAGTACCTTCAGCCATCATTGGACACGGGTAAACCTTTCTTTCACTTTCTTTGGTCTGGGCAAACTCTTTGATTTTACCTTAGAAGATTTTTCTCTTTTTGGGAGTTTAAGCAGGCTTGTTTCCTTGCTTGTGACACACAATCACAATGTAAACAAAAATTGTAAATCAATAGTAATTTAAGAAGAGGCCCACGGATTGTGTTACCTTTCACTGTTTATTAACTCTTCCCTCAAAAAGCTCTTTCTGTTATGAAAAACATACTGTAGTTAAGATTTTGCTATTTTTTTGTTCGTCAAAAAATAATTTTTTAAAATTTTGGCCAGAGTTTGTTGACAGTAATCTTAATATTTCTTCTTTCTTGAAGTCTCTCGATGACACACAGCTAAGTTGTTGTCATCATCACCCAATCAGAATGCGGTGTTTCTTGATCTTACATCATTATTAACCTATGGCTGTGCAAAAGTTTTATCACACTCCCAAGACCCTCAGTGTGCCCACTTTGATCAAATCAACACCCTCAAGACCCTCAGTGCACCCACTTTGATCAAATTACCTTTCATCTTTTTATTCTTATATATTCAGGGACTATAAGGATTCCTCATCAGGTTTCGGGCCTCTAGGCCAAAAGCCTGTGGGGCAATTAAATATTTAAAATGGAATTGTGCTGTTGTCAACATAAAACAATTTTCTGATTTAATGTGAAAGATGGAAAAGTTTCAGCTTGTTGTGAATCTCATATTCTGTCACAGTTCAGCTCCCGGAACTGATGGAACTTCTGGAGGGGGTTGTGCCCACTGCTTAAGCTGGTCATCTTCCCTTGTCAAAATGTTACCCTCCTTGTCCTGTACTTGGCTGTTAGGCTGTTGAAATTTATCCGTCAGCTGCCTTGTAGTATTATAGGTCTTTCATCCTGCCATACGCTGCAACTTCCTCTGCATGTGTTGCTAGGGCATTATAATATTCCTTTTATCTTGTTTGATATTCTGCTTTTCTTCCCTGTTTGCTGCCTCATTCTTCTTTTGAGCCTCTGCGTTTTCTCTCCATGTCATGCCCCTGTTACACTTTTCCTTCAGACATGTTCTGTTTCTGATAGACTCCATGGTTCCTGGTGCCATTCCATTCATTTTTGGGATCTTGCAGAGGCTGAAATCTGTTAAAGATTAACACCTGGAAGCTCCACTGTATCACTATCCCTAAGGTAGTGTGCACATTGTATTTCGTGTCTTGTAACTGTGCTTCAGCTTCAATCTACATGTACCTCTGGCAACTAAGGGGTGATCAAATGCAGCATCTGCACCTCTCTTAACTTGTACATCCAGAAGAGATCGCCTAAACTTTTGTGAGATACCTACATGATCTATTTGATTTTCTGTGATGTGGCTAGGTGATACCCGTGTTACCTTGTGGGCTACTTTTTTGCAGGATTAGGCTTCTGCCAATGACAGAGTTGCAGTCTGCACAAAAGAAGTCCGAAAACGTTCACCATTCTCGTTCATCTTCCCCAATCCATGTTTGCCCATAACCAGCTCATATCCTCTGTTATTCCCTCCTATTTTTGAGTTGAAGTCACCCATTATCATTGTAAGATCTAAGATTTGGCGGCTATTTAAATAAGGGCATGGTAGAAATCATTCTTGTCATCTTCGGTTGTATCGTTTGTTGGAGCATAACACTGGATGATATGTGCCGTTATCTGCTTATGTCTGGTCATGAACCTAGCAATGATAATCCTCGAGTTTATAGGTTCCCATGCGATCATGGCTGTATATGCCTTTGATGTTAACACAAAAGCAACACCCTCAGTATGCAGTGCTCCATCTTCCTGATAGCCTGAATAGATGATAGTTTTGCCATCTGCCAGTTTCATCTCTCCTGACGAGGTCCACCGTGTCTCACTCAGTCCAAGAATTGATAACTTGTACCTCTTCATCTCATAATTTTGCTATGATGGTGGAACGCTCTGATTTGAACATACTTCTCATATTCCACATGCCCAATAAGGATGATGACTTTGGATAGAGAAGAGTTATCAGCTGCGCAGGATCCCGATGGCTTGCCCTACGCTGGGTCATGCATTGTCTATTTGAGAACGCCCTCCTCCCCAAGTCGATGGTGTGGTTGAAATTGATCAATGTTTCTTGCTGAGTCCGGAAAGGTACCAAGACCACAGACTTAAACACAACATGTTTTAATACGATCGATTCATACGGCCATGCACGAACAACTCTCACACCTCTCTACCGCAGGTCAGCGGTCAGTTCGGACTTCATGTTACTACATCTTCCTTTTTTAACTAAACTAAATGGCAATAAGCACATCAGTTCTTTAGTGTCCTAAATAATTATTAATCTTTAGCATTATTGTTCAATAAGTCTTTCCGGTCTTTTAAGAGCTTTTCTAGGTCCAAGGCGGGTCAGCAGCGCTTCAAACTGTAAGGGCTCATTTACTGCCGGTTGGTCCTCAGGGACAGGCAGTTCTCCTAAATCGTCTTGGCTGGCTCCAGGTACTGAGGCTATGTCCACACTAAGCCGGATAAATTTGAAAACGGCGTTTTCACCTCGAAAGCGGATAAAATGTTTTCTGTCCACATTATACCTTTTTTAAATTGTTTCGCCATCGATTTTGACACGCTGCCTCGCGAGAAACGCTTCAATGCAAGAACATGCCCACATTGTCCGAGCAACGTTTCAAATTTATCCACCTTGGAGAGCGTTTTCAAAAAGTTCCGTTTTCGGTGACCGAAAGCGCCGTTTTAGTGTGGACGCAAGGCCATTCCGGAGGAAAAAAGTTGCGTTTTCAAATTTATCCGGATTAGTGTGGACGTAGCCTGAGGGAACCTCTGGGTTCATCTCTCTTGTTGGTGTTGGTTCAAGACTTTCATAGCCCTCGTTCTGGGATGAGGCTGAAGGTCTTCCCTCAAGAGCTCTTCGTGTCATCCTCCGGTTCCTTCTCACTTGGCCATTTGAGGCCTGTATGACTACAGACCTTGGGGATTCGTGTTGCTTAATTACTGTCCCTTCTGCTTTTAGGTCCTCTCCCTCTACTACTCTGTGTCTCTGGTCACAATCGAACTTCATTTTTGCTCGGTACTCCTTCTATTTTCTTCTGACATGATCATAGTTAGGGGTCCAGGTGACAGGGGACTCTAGTACGTAGTTTCCGACCCATGCTTAATTGTGCTGGAGGGTAACCGTGATGTAACGGAGTATCTCTGTAATTCAGGAGAGCCAAGTATTTGTCACTACTCTTATTTAAGACCATCTTCATAGTTTGGACTGCCCTTTCTACTTCTCCATTGGACTGGGGATATCTTGGAGATGAGGTTGTGTGCTGAAACTGCCAGTCAGTGGAAAAGGTGGTGAAATAGCGTGAATCAAATTGGGGGCCGTTGTCAGAAAATAAGATGTCCGGAATCCCATGTCGACTGAAGATCTTTTTAAGCTGGTAATGTTTATCCTTGTGCTGAAGAAGTCTACGCCGACTCTACTCTAAGGCCGATCTGGAAATTCAGTACCTTTCATTGGCTCAATGCGTTCTCTGCGATATTTCTCACACATGGCACAGTTTTGCACGACCTTTGTGATGTCGTAGGAGATTCCAGGGCACCACACCGAGGAGGCCGCATTCGCACGTGTTTTGGTAATCCCTTGATGGCCATCATGTAGACGCCTCAATACATCTGCTCTTAACCTTGGAGGTATAATGATTCCTCATCCTCTCAGGAATAGCCCGTTGTGGAGGGAGATGTTGCCCCGCTCACTCCAGTATTTAGCTATTGGCCCCTGGACTCTTCGTTTCTCTTCAGGCCAGCCATTCTGAACATACTGCATCACGGTTTTGAGTGTGTCATCGTTCTTTCGCTCAGAACGTATCTCATCTAACCGCTGGTCCAACGCAGGTAAGGTCACTAGTACATCATTCACATAGCACTCGACTTCGTCATATAGGTCGTTCGATGATTTAGACTCCTGGACTTTACCTTCCTGGGGGCATCGAGACAATGAATCAGCTGTGTACAGGAGTTTACCAGGAACATGCGCGATGGCAAAGTCAAACCCCATGAGTCTCATCCTGAAGCGTTGTATGCGCACTGGAAGCTCGTCTATCGGCTTAGTGGAAAACAACGGAATCAATGGCTTGTGATCTGTTTCTACTTTAAATCTCATACCGATCAAGAATTCCGCCCAGTGTTCATGTGCCCATGTGATAGCCAAAGCCTCTTTTTCGATTTGGGCATAACGACGCTCTGTCTCAGTCATTGATCTGCTAGCATAGGCCACTGGCCTCATCTCACCGGATTTCTGTTTCTGCATAAGGACTGCACCAAGTCCAAAACTGCTGGCAGCAGATGAGACCACGTTCTCCTTTTCTGGATCGTACAGTGCAAGAACTTGCTCGGGTGCCATGCCTGCTTTCAGCTGTTGAAAGGCTTTTTGTTGGGATGGGCCACACACCCAGGCACTCTCCTTCTTGAGCAAGTCTCGTAATGGTTTCGCCAGATTTGGGCAGAACTTCATTAGGTGGTTGACCAATCCTAAGAAACGTCGCAGGTCTGCAAGCTTCTGGGGTTTTGCCATGTCAGTGATATCTTTAACATTTGAGGGATCTTTCCTGATTCCTTCACTGTCAATGATTTGGCCCAAGCACTCCACTAGCCTGTCAAGAACGTGCTTAAATCGCTGATCATGTTCCGCTTGGTCTCTCCCGATGACTAGAATATCGTCCATGCGGCACTTGACCCCCTCTATTCCAGAGAGTTCTTTATCCATCCTCTTCTGGAAATATTCGGGAGCTGATGATATACCGAAGGGAAGACGCTTGAACATGTAACGGCCAAAGGGCGTAATAAAGGTAGTTAGCTTGGCACTTTCTGGGTTTATGACTATTTGGTGAAACCCTGAGTTGGCATCAAGCTTGGAGAATACTGATCCTTCTGTAAGGCTTCCCAGTGTCTCTTCAACTGTTGGCATTTGATAGACTTCTCGGCAGACTGCTTAGTTAAGCCGTGTGAGGTCAACACATATCCGCACCCTTCCGTCGGCCTTTGGCACTACCACAATCGGCGAAAACCATTCTGTCGGCCCGTCTACTGGTTCAATAACATCCAGTTGTTCCATACGTTTGATCTCCTCCTGCACTTTCTTCATAAGTGGCAGTGGTACTCGCCTGGAAGTGGTCAGACAAAAGGGTGTGGCCCCTTCCTTTAAATGAATTGTATGTTCACCCTCCAGTTTGCCAAGGTCTTGAAAGAGTGTCGGGTACTGCTTGACAATGTCCTCCTTTGTCCCCGATCAGATTGGATGATTAGCAGGCATCTGATGAACAGCTTTGACACTGTATGTCCCTGGGATTTCATGGATATGGCCAAGACTTTGGATGCAGGTATCCTAAGAAGCAACTTGGATGCCCCCTTGACTACGTACACTTGTTCTTTAATGACTGTTTCATCTAGGGTGAGGTTCATGACTACACATCCAAGGATCACCAGAGGAACATCCCCTGCAACCACAAGTTCTCCGTCAGATTTTGAAAGCGTCCCATATGATGACTTGTAGATGGCTTCAGGCATCACAGACACTTGTGCTCCTGTGTTAATGCATTATGTCAGCATGTCCTGGTCTTGGATCTTGAGCTTGACATGCCATCCGGGGTCGGACCTTCTGGTTTGAGGGTTTGCAGCTGGTTCTGCCGTGGAAATATTGAAACCTTTGAGTGTAATTACCCCTCCCACAAATGTGGGGCTAAGGTCATTCTCGGCTTCGAGAACTTGGTTGACTTTTACACTCTTGCGTATGATAGGGAAATGTCCCATTTTATTGCACTTGCTGTATCGTATATCTGCAGCTGGGCAGTTCCTCCTTCCAGGGGGTGTCGGCGGTTGCAATAACCACAGTTCTGGCCAACTGTTTGGATAGGCTTCCTCTCAGCGTCTCGCTGGTTCCTTGTTAGGGTCTGACCTGTTCCCTCGCGGTGTGACACTCTCAGTCTCTGCGGTTCTTGATTCTTGTAACTCACGTTTTGTTGCTTCCTTCAAGGACAGGATCTTCACCACCTTTTCGAGTGAAAGGGCTGCTCCCTCGTCATAAGTTTGTCTCTGACTGCTTGCTCATAAAAATCGGATGGAAACTTGCACTTGCAGCTCTTTCTTTGACAGTCACGACCCACGAATCAAAGGTCTGCGTCGGCTCTCGTTTAAGGTGAACCCAAAATTTCTCTCGTAGCATGGGTTGAGGGTCCCGTTTCTGAAAGTATTAATCAAACTTTGCCATAGCGGTCGCGTAGTTGTCGGGATTTTCGGCTGAAAGTTTGTCTTATCCTCCTGCGGGGTCGTCACGCTCGGGTAAGTACGTGAAATTTGAGTGGATTTCCAAACACGGCCACACAGCTCCCCGATGTGGTTTAATAGCAGCCCCACTTTCATTTCATCGGGTTTCTTTGAAGCTCCAATTGCCTCGAGGTAAATTTCGAATTTTTGTTTCCATTTCCCCCACGGGTGAGCAGGATTTCCCGTCGAAATTTCCAGCGGTTCCGGCGGTCTGGTGAATGGTATGCTTTCCGCCATCTTGTTTGAAACCACGTGTATAGTAGGAAGATCTCGCTTCTGACACCATGTTGAGTCCGGAAAGGTACCAAGACCACAGACATAAACACAACATGCTTTAATACGATCGATTCATACGGCCATGCACGAACAACTCTCAGTTCAGACTTCATGTTACAACATTTCTGTACTCCGTTAAATCCACTGCATGGGGGATTAACCCATGAAGCTTCACCAGAGCGCTAGTAGCATAGGGGAACGGTTTGAGTAGTAGTCAATCAGAAGCCAGGATTTTGGGAATAGACCAATCGGAAAGCCAAATTTGGGTCATATGACCATTTTTCATATAGAATGAGAAATCGGGCCACGTCACAATGGGAATCGAATCAAAGTAATTAACCATGCAAGAGGTCGAACAACTGGTAATCCGCCATTTTTTTTTTCGTCGAGCAAACAAAAATGACGCAAAATTCGTTTTAAAAACAAAGATTGCATTCTCAAACAAATCCTAGTGTTACAAATTGGGACGTGTGCATGGCGTGAAGCGTCGAGCGCCCGAGAAAAAAATAATAACAATGAGACAGTGCGTGTTGACGAAGGGGGAGGGGGTGCATGGAAAGTAAAATAATCTATTGATCCTTGCTTTTATGACATGTGGTTGCTCCTAAAGGAGCCGTCTTGCTACTACTCAATAACTGATCTTAAAACATTGATAAGGATAGAAATGTCCTCCTGCTTGGCCAGTTTCTTTCTTAGCAGTAACTCCCTCGAGTGTCGGAGGCACTCTTGCCACGAAATGTTTATCCAATGGAACCAGTAAAGACTTCATCCCCTCAGGACGAACAGATATATTTTCATCTGGCATTGCGTCGACCAAGGTGTAGTTGGCAAGAAGGATCTCTCTCAACTTTCAAAAGCGCTTGGGAAATTAAGACATCGAGGACTTCGTCACACTCCATCTTTAACTTGAGTTGTCATACTTGGAAATAAAAATTATCATCTGAAATTGCGACTCACTGGTCGCCAATGCGACTGGAAATTGAGTGTTGACAACCAGAATTTCATAGCTAGTCGTCAACAGGCGACTAACTTTTAGCGTCGTGTCAATGTTTTGAACAAGTGCCCAAGGAATTAAATCGACAAATTTCGCGTTTGATTTCAACAAGAAACTTACTCCTTAAGCTTGTCTTGTCAAAGTTTTCAATTTCCATAGAAAGTAATTATTAAAGGAAAAAGTAAAGATAAGATTCCCGTCAGATGGCATTCAAAACCGTTGTAGCCATGTTTTTAGCGGTTTCATCAAGCAGCCATACCGTTGGCGCATTGCAAAAACACGTGCTTTCCGTTCAGTGAATGTTCAATGAACGAGCAATATGGCCGCTTGTTAGCGCGTAGCTTCTTGAAGGCTTCGTACTTGTCAGTCTTCAAACTAAGAGAGCTATCTATTGAACGAAAATTCCTTTTCACCTGAAATGAAACGTTTTTCAGTGTTTTCGTGTTTTGCTGTGATGCAAAAAGTTCACGAACCACTTTTTGGCGACCAGATTTCCAATTTGCGACTAAAGAAAATGTTCAGTCGCCACTTGACGCCAGCATAAAAAAGTTAATTTCGGACCCTGAATTTAAATAGCGTATGATCTTAACCATAGCGTATGATCAAAATGCTTCACGCTTTGATGTCCCTATTCAGAATGCCGTGCGCTTTGATACGTTAATGAATGGATTACCGCCCATCCCATGAAGTGTTTTCGGAAGGATTCATATTGTTTATTCTTGTTTTAGTTTAGTTGATTCGCAGGATTCTAAAAGGCAAGTAATCGTTTTTCTCACTTATCGAATCGTTTTACATCTGGAAATGTTATTTGAAACATTTTACGCAGCACTGGATCAAAATGCTGTGCGCTTTTATGTCCCTAGAGCTATTCAGAAAGACGCGCGCTTTGATGCGTGATGAATGGAATACCTCCCATCCCATGAAGTGTGTTTGGAAGAATTCGCATTGTTCATTCTTGTTTTTTTAGGTGATTCGCAGGATTTTAAAAAGCAAGGAATCGTTTTTCTCACTTATCGAATCGTTTTACATCTGGAATTGTTATTTGAAACATTTTACGCATGGCTGGATCAAAATGCTATGCGCTTTGATGTCCCTAGAGCTATTCAGAATGAAGCGCGCTTTGATGCGTAATCGCTTGAAGTGTTTTCGGGAGGATTTGTATTGTATTGTTTATTCTTGTTTTTAGTTGATTCGTAGGATTTTAAATGGTTCTAAGGAAGAAAGCAGCAGAGCAGCAGCGTGCTGCGCCATTGGAGACTGGGCACTGCACGGCACATTGGCACTGCACGGACGAAACGGAAGCAGTTTTCGACAACTTGATTGCCAACATGGACCATGAACGACCTTGACTGCCAGGAGGCATTAGCGTCTTCGACAAATTCTCGACAAATTTCTTTACAATGTGACAACTGATTTATTATTAGTTGATTTTGATTTTCATTTTACCTGAATTTAGTGGATCTGTTAATAAATTATTATTATTGTTATCATCATCATCATCATCATCATCATCATCATCATCATCATCATCATCATTATTATTATTATTACTATCGAATACTTTTTATTGTTGTGATTTCTTTTAGCTTTCTTTAATCTTGTAACTGATTTGTTGTGAAGTTTTAACTATTACTTTTATTGAGAGTTGGTCATTTTAAATAACTGAATGTAATGATTATGTGATTATTTTGAATGTTTTTAAAAATTTGATGATCTGTAAATAGGTTTTCTGATGAGATTGTAATAAATTATTATTACCGGTTTTAATTATTATTATTGTTATTATTATTATTATTATTATTATTATTACTTATTGTTAGTAAACTTTTTTTTAACTTTTATATTTTTTCTACCCGTATTTATCCTTGTAAATTATTATAATAAGACTTTCCTCGTTACCTCGCTTTTTGGCACTGTAGTCTTTCTGATTGATTGTTATAAAATTTAGTGTAAATAGTTTTTTGAATTGTAAATAAATTATTATTATTATTATTATTATTATTATTATTATTATTATTATTATTATTATTATTATTATCTCATCAGAAAACCTATATTATTATTATTATTATTATTATTATTATTATTATTATTATTATTATTATAAAATCAACCTTTATTGAGAAATAAAACTCGAATCTTACATGCATCCATGTGGAACTTATTATAATATTTATTATATAAAGTAATAATACTCATAACAAAAATGACTTACTTACATAAAAGAAGTAAAAATTAGATAATTGATAATAGAAGTTCAAAATTCTATAAAATTGCAAATCCCATGATACCGAGATATTAAAATCAACAATCGAATTATACTAATGACGGCTAAACCAGTGTCCATAAAACGCCCTAAGTATAAAAGCACATAAGCCGTGTAGTTCAAATATCCGCACTGGCTACATTTATTTTACAGTCTAATGATTGCTCTATCTTGCTTATTATTATTATTATTATTATTATTATTATTATTATTATTATTATTATTATTATTATTATTATTATTATTATTATTATTATTATTATTATTATTATTATTAATGTTTTTACATGCATGTTTTATGCCTTCGCTTGGTTGATATTTCTTTTTGTTACCAAAGATTTTTGATGTACATATGTTTTAGGTGAAGTTCGACTTCGGCGGATGGGCAGGAGTTTTTTATCAAATCTTTAAAAAATGAAAATTAAGTTAATATTGAAGGATGTAAATTGTCCCTTTTTAGTTTAATATATTTGTCGTTTATTTTAAAGATTTCTAGTTATTTGCTGTAAGTAGAATTGTAAATAATTTGAATAAAGTTTTCCATTGTTAAAAAAATTATTAAACATTGAAATGGCAACAACAGAAGCGCGGAAAAAATCCGAGTCCCAGATGGGATTTGAACCCACAACCCTCCGTGATCTAGTCGGATGCTCTAACCACTGAGTTACTGGAGACTCTATGGTGAGCAAGGGTCCAATGTGGGTCTTGACTGGAACTGCATCGCGCGTTTACTCAGTCAAATGATGAAAGGCACACATTGCTCTCTTGGAGGTTGGTTGGTCACACCTTCGATACGTTTTAATGTGACTGCGTGATTCAGATAAGAGCCATATGACTATATGTGCCTTTCATCATTTGACTGAGTAACCGCGCGATGCAGTTCCAGTTAAGACCCTTGCTTACCATAGAGTCTCCAGTAGCTTAGTGGTTAGAGCATCCGACTATTGTTATTATTACTTGACAACTAAAGATGTGTTTCATAAAGTAGAGAGAGGGGGGGATGTCTGTGTGTGTGTGTGTGTGTGTCATGGATCGTTAATGTAAATACATCTCGGAATATTAGCATATACTTGCCAGCGGGGCCTAAACAGCCACATCTTCTTGAGGACGGATTAAATTTAAATTGAAATAAAATACAAGGAATCTTGCAAGTGGAACTTTTACGAGTGCTTTATCTAAGAGGTTGTATAAGTGGAAATGTTTTAAATTAGTACACGTGGTACCTAAAGGAGACTTACAAGTGGCACGAGTGTTGCAGGTGGCACATTTGTGTACAATTACCACTGGCACTTTTACAGAGTCTTCCAAGTGGTTTTTTCAATGAGTCATACTGAGGTGTGAGAGGCGCGGTGACCTAATGGTTAGTTCGCTGGACTTCGGATCGGACGGTCCGGGTTCGAATCTCTAGCCGGGGTACTGCGTTGTGTCCTTGGGCAAGACCCTTTACTCTCACAGTGCCTCTTTTCACCCAGGTGTGTAAATGGGTACCGGAGAATTTACTGCTGAGGGGGTGACCCTGCGATACACTAGCATCCCATCCAGGTGGGAAAATACTCTCTGTCGCTTCATGCTTAGGGAACCGGGTAAAGCTCCGGCCTGATGGGCCACTAGGCTCGTATGTAATACTATGTATGGTATAAAATAGAAACCCCCTCCCCCCCCCCAAAAAAAAAAACAATGCTGTAAATTTGGTATAGCAATACAGAGACATCTTTTTCATGAAGAACAACATTGTAGCGAGAGAGAGGGGGAGGAGAAGGTAAGCACATAAAAAGTGCGAGTGTCATGGTAACACTAAAAAGTGTTACTTTTTGCAGCTATATAATCACCAGTTGAGTTTTGCATTAACAGTATCATGGTGTACCTTTACACTAAAACACTGTAAATTATCAAAATAATTTTGACAATAGTACGTTAAAAAGAAACACCTAAATACTGCAACGCAGGATTTAGATAATTTTACACGCAAATAGTTTCAGTTTACACAAAAGCCCAGTTGCAGTGCGAAAGCACACCACAAATATTGCCTGAAAGTTCTCGTGTTTGTTTACGTTAAAGTGTATTAATAACACCAAAATGATGTTAAACGCCTCGTGTGTGATTCTTTCGGCTTGCGTAGTTAACAAGTCATGTATCGAGTAACTATTTCAAACTAACCTTATAATGAAATCATTATTCCATAACTTGGGTCTCAAATATGGCTTTACCACGTCGCTATTTCGATCGTTCAGTTTTCCGAGAAACGGCATCATTTCAATGTTTGCCCCCTGGCATTCAAAGTGACTAATTTGCATTATAATATGAAAACCATCATGGCGGCTATCGTGAATGTGGTCCATTTTAAGGAGTCTTAAAAGGCAAGTGGCGTTTTTAGGGAGTCTCTGAAGTGCACTTGTAAAGTTACTTCAATGCAATTGCCAGTAAGGAGCGAGAATAGAAAATCGGTGTAAAAATTAGAATTTTTTTATTTCACCAAAACATCGCTTTCTATGAACTAGTGTTATGAAAAATATTTTAAAGCTCCAAGACCTCCAAAGAGTTTTTTCGGCTGAATTTGAAAAAAAGTTTGAAAATGCGGCTATATAGGGGTTTTCTTCTTGCCGAAATCGTCAAATCGTCACGCAAAAAAAATTCAGGAAGACGGTTATCACGCAAAACACTTCAACTGACATCACACGTTGCACTTCTAAAAATATTACTGCAAAATAACAGAAAATAAAAAGTTTTTTGATATTTCTTTTGACACGCTTTTTATCCCCTTTTTGTAGAGGATTTAAAAAGCGTTGGTTCTATTGGGCAGTTTAAAAGGGGTATTAAGAAGGTAAGTCTTGACAAGAGCTGCAATGAAGGCTATTAAACCTGTTATATAACAGTTTGGGATTACAATTACATCATAGAAAAGCTTATTATATTGTTCACCTTTAAAATTTGAACGTTGGAAGTTATGTTCTGTTTTGTAAGTAACGTAAATCGTCATGTCATTTAAGCGTCAAATAAGCGTGCATAATTTGCGGTTGATATCAAGATAATTACAGTCATTTTGGGGGATTTAATACAAAGCAAAAATAAATAAGTATGACGACGAAGTAATTGTTATCTGTACCTCTTCTCAGAGGCTCTAAATTTAAAGTTCAGTCGTTATACGTATTTTTTTAATCGTTCTTTGGTTGTCGGCGGGTCGGAAATTAAATTTTTAAACTTTATGAAGTCGACGCTATCGGTTCACGGCTTCGCTATTCACTTCAAGCAATAATGTGCTGAGTTACCAAATATCCCCGACATACATAAATTGAAGCTGTGTGACGATTTGATCGTTTCGGCAAGGCAAAAACTCATATTTAGCTGCATTTTCGAACGTTTTTCAAATTCGGCCGGTAAAAAAAACATCGTTGGAACTTTTAAATATTTTTTGTCTAAAAGAGATATTTTGGTGAAATAAAGAAGGTGTTTTTTACACTGATTTCTATTCTCGGTCCTTACTCAAAGATGCACTTTTTAGTACTCCAGACTCTGGAATAAACAGCGTGGGTTCGAGCCGCTGCAACCATTTATTTTGAATTTGAAATACGCGATCTTTTGCTGCAAAACAAAAGACGATTTACTTGTCCTTTAATTTATTGTGAGGGCCCCCTGTGCCAGAGCCGGTCAGACATGTGACTTGCAACTCCACAACTCGCGTTCTGCCCACGCCCGCTAATTTTACTGTGAAACTACGAAAACCGTGAACACCATTGTGAACAACATAAGTTTTTGTTTTTAATCGCGTCAGATTAAATAAAATAGAGTTTCGGATATTTATCCGGCGTTTTGACTTCATTTTGTCCCTTCTACCTTTTGGTATAGCAAAAAAGGCAAAAATTATGACGAAATTCATAACCAGTAATAGGACAGACACATGAAAACTGACGTCAATTTGTTAAATGATTGTGTTTTTCATTCGTATTAGCTGCTTATTTTAAATAACTGTCTCAAAGTAAAGAGAATTTGGCACTAATTACATATAGGTTCATTGTCTAACTTTTCATTGTGAAAAGAGAAGAGATGTGTCTTGAACTGAAATCAATAGCACGCTTAGCTGGTTGAGTGAGACCATCAATTACTCTATCTTGTGTTTCAAGTTAACAAACAATATGATAATATATCCGTGAAAAGGTGGTATTAAGTTGGCTTTGCCATGATTTCTTCCGGCTTAGTTTTATAGTCTGAAATTGAAAATCATCAAATCACCTTCTCACTCCAATTTCCGTGTTTCCTTTCAGAGTGCGTCGATAAAAAGAGTCAAGTTTTCAGTCCGCAAGTAGAACAATTCTTGGCTGAATTGATCCGCGCGAGATAGAAATGACTATTGCCTTACAAGAACTTTCTGTGTTGCTTTGAATTTGGCAACTAACATAGTTCCTCGCTCAATTCTCCAAAGATTCCAATCAACTTTTCGTCGTGGTTGCCTTTGTGGAACCCGATTTATTTGCACTTAAAAGGAACCGGAATAATTAAACAAAGAAAACAGTAAAGAATTGAAAGATCAACCTTTATATTTCCCACAAATTAAACCAGAGCTTGCTATCGTGCTCAATATTAAATATCGGAAATATAAAAAATGCTAGCCAATAAGCCCGGTAGCATCTGGCAAAACGAGATTAAATTTCATTACATTTGCTTAATGCTAACAAATTCACCTTTTTTCTTATTGGTTTTCACAGTACGCTATCTTATCTACAATATTTTATGCAAATCTTTGAGCTAGAATGCCCTGCAACGTTTTCCAACGTAAGCTTAGTTTTCTCACGCGACAATATCTTTCTTGCCGTGAACCGAATCTCAAAGTTCACCTAATAGAAAACGTCACGGAAAGTCATGTCTCACAGCAATACTACCGAGTACAGGAGTGATAATGAGACCAATTTCCAAGCCACGTGCGATGATCTTTATCACAGAAGTGCGGAAATTGGAAAAGCTGCCGTTTGTGCTTTTATCTTCGCAACGTCCATCTTAGGTAACACTATGGTGGCCATTGTGGTGTACACCGAACACCGAATGAGAACAACCGTGAACTTCCTGATTGTCAACATGGCCGTTTCAGATTTCCTGTGCACTATGTTCGTTATTCCTAGAACTATCACACAGATATTTACCTACCCAGCGGCATGGTTACTTACAGGCTCTGTAGCTGATGCCTTATGCAGGATCGTGCACTTTTTCCAAGACGTAACTGTAGCCGTGTCGTTACTAAGCTTGTTAATGGTTGCCATTGAACGATACTACGCAATTTCTTGTCCTGTCGTCGCTAATCCCATTCCACGAAAACGGTGTGGAATGATGATAGTGTTCACCTGGCTGGTGGCGTTCCTCATGTATTCAACTCGTCTTTGGACCTTCAAGTTATCTATGGAGGAGGAAGGACCAATTTGCTATCACAGTTGGGATCATCTGGTTGACGATCCACTTAAGGCGTGGCAAATCGAATTTCTTTTGCATACAATTCTGTCCGTGATCCTTCCATTCCTCGTTGTGACCTCCTTTTACACAATAATCCTCATCAAAATCAGTCGTGTATCTATTCCAGGTGATGTGAGCTCTGCGGGATCAAGGCGTCAACAGAAACGTAACCGGAACGTTCTTCGAATGTTGCTTGCAGTTGTAATCGCTTTCGGTTTCTGTTGGTTTCCATTCATAATTTTCACATATCTAGCAACTTTCATGTGGCTTAACAGGAGCCTAGAAGTGCCTTGTGGAATGGTAATCTTTGGACAATGTGCGTTGTATTTGGCATATTTTCAATCCTCCATAAATCCTGCCATTTACCTTGGGTTCAGTGAAAACTATCGACGAGGACTAAAAAGGATTATTTGGTCTTGTTTATCGCCATTCACTAGCAAACGGCCAGGCTCCAAACAAATCGACACGCCGCAAATTAAGGACACAAAACGCGGACTCAGGCACATTTCGATTGTTCAGGCTCAAGATTTAGAGTTACGTAGTGTTCACAACTTGTAATGGGACAACGAAAGTGCTTTATAGTTAAAAAGAAACATTTAGGAAACATTCCGTTTGGGGTTTTAAAGTAAAAGTGACCCTCGAGTTAAGCTTCTATTTGTATATCAATCTTTGTTTACCTATCAGTAACTCTCGTTCATTTCCATTGACAACAAAACCAAGTTCCTGGGCAAGCAAGTGTAAAATTTAAGGATGTAAATTGCTGCACAACATTGGACATACAATTCCCACTTTAAACATAGACAGACTTCCTCAGAATACAAATTGTAGGCTCCAAAAGAGATAAGATGACAGGAACACCAAATTAACAAAAGAACCCACTTTGCAGGGGATAGTTCTTCCGGGGGAGGACATGCAGAGAGCAGATACCAAGTTTCTTTCATTCTTTATTGATTGGGAGACTGTTTTCTCCCAAAAAAAGTAAAGTTTTGAACGACATCTTAAAATTTTATGTTTGCTTTCGACTACAAAAAAACAGCTGTTGGTTCTCATAAAGGGCCCAAAAGCAATAAGCTTGACAAGTCTATGACATTTGTTTGTTTTGTTTACTCATTTACAGAAATGTCAAGAAATATTTGAAAAAATATCAAATGGATGACTAGCTCGGTTAAAAGTGTACCTCTATATGATCTCGCTTTTGACAAGTAGCGTGCTAAAATTTCTTAGAAAACAGAACGCCGAATTTCAAAATGATAATTAGAAATTTTCCTTCTTGTTTTGATGACTTTCTTTTATTGCATGACAGGTAAAAAAACCCTTGCATAAGTTCTTTAATGACATTCTGTCGGACCTTACCTAGTCAATTCCGAAAAGGCCGTTTTAAAGGAGCAACCTCACGATATTTGAGCCTTTTTTGCGACGAATCAAATTTCCCTTAAAATGAAAGAAATCGTTCAGAAAAACACCAAAGAGGTGATACTAAACCAAAAAGGAACAAGGATGGAAAAGATTGAGACAGATTGCAAATGACGAATTGGAAAAATGGAGGATAAACTTTTCAAAATGCAGAAATCGTGCCGTAGTTGTTAATGCAATAAACACGTTATCTCATTGTCGACTTTAATTTTAACGTGACTTAGATGGTCGTTCACTGTCGTCGTACCAAGCGAGACAGAGTTTTCAAGTTATTTTCAAAGCCTTGATATACGTTGTTTGGTATTAAAAGGGTTTGGTCACCGTGAGTACGCAATCACTTTTGCTTATGTATAAATTGCCTTGAAATTAAAGGCCCGTATAAAGACACTAGAGGTAACAATCAACTGAAAAAATAAAGAATGTCGTTGAATGAGGAAAATTTACAAGGATTGTAATTCTTGGTTTGCAAGTGACGTTATCGACGCCATGTTGGATGACATGAACAAAAGATTTATGGTTAACCTCTTATTTGGTCATCCAACATGGTCGCCACGCTTATTGTCATTAGAATCTCTCGGGATTGTTTGCAAACTTACAATTGACAAATTTGATAGATTTAGGCTGAACTTTTTCAAGATGCGTCATGTATGACTGAAGTCCTCTTAGTTCCATAGGTTTTGTGCAAAAGTGCCTTCATGATCTTAGGCCATACTTGGTTGCTTTCACTTCAGATAGGTTCAATATATCACATTGTTAAGACGCTACGCCCATCGTGCACTCACATCTGACATTTAATATGCTTAAATTCGGACTTTTTGTGCTTTTGATATCCAGGAGATCTTACTAACCTCTTACTAACCGAGCGCGAGTACCGTACTGGGGAATATTGGCCCGAGGTCGTTGCAGTTCGTACAGTCCGTACAAAATGACCGAGGGCCAATATTCCCCAGTACGGCTCGAGAAAGCTAGGTTAGTAAGTAGTTTATTATATGGCACTCGGGTCATGTGTGCTTGTTAAAAACGCAATTTTGGTGACTTGAATTTCGAGGTTTTCCACCGTATATACAGTGTTCTGATGCCGCCAACACCTCAGAAAGAACTAGCTATTACGATTTTGAAAACATATTTTTCTTTAAATTAGAGTATTCTTATAAGTTTTCTATCTGCAGTTCTAATTGCAAGTTTTAAATTATCCAACTTTAGAAAAAATACTCAGCTGAGGACCGTTTCTATGGAAACGGTCCGTATTGCAAAATCCCGACCAAGAAAGAAATAGCTGAAAACTACACTAAGCAACTATCTCTTTTGCCATCATTGCCTATAAAGAAGTAATGGCGGCGGTTTTAGTGTATTTGACCTACATCCAACATGTGCATCGTGGTTCTGAGCAGCATCCAATAGTGTTACGTAATCGCTCACCCTCAATCACGAATGAGCGTCTTTTGCCCATAACCAACCAGATGTGCAACGCTGGATATCACCTTTATCTCATGACACATAAATATGCAAAACATTCTGATATCTTTCCTCGCATCTCAATTGCCTGGAATTCTAATTAAATGTGTGTGGATGAAAGTGATTTTCCTTTGCAGTGGGTGAGTGGCAACTCTTAAAACAGAGTTGCATACAATCGTAATGAGAATTGGTCTCATCAATGGAGAATCTTATGTTAGCATAATGAATGATGGAAGTCGTCGATAAAAGAGCAATATGGAATAGTAAAATAATTTTTTAAAGATATTTCACAGGAGCCTTTTTGTGGGAAATGTGAAAAATAATTAAAATGAAAGCACCTCGTCAGCTAATAATGTAACAGCTGATTGGCAATACTTAACATTAAATGCCGTGTTTATTTGATGAACATTGTAAGCTTCCTGCTGATTGGTCAATTTTAAATATATTATGTTTTCTATCTTTCAATTCACTTTGCAGATGTTCAAGCACAAGCACAACATTTTTTGCTCCTTTCCAGAAACTTGGATACAAAACAATTTTAGTCAAAAACCGAACGAATCCCGTGTAACATGAGTAGTATCACAGGAATCAATATCAACAAGTCGGATTTTCGTAATGATACAGATTTTGATCATGTCCAATGTGGTTTCGCAAATCGCACAACCGCAGAAATTTGCGAAGCAATTGCCTGTGCTTTCATCTTCATAACATCTACCTTAGGTAACGCACTGGTATTTACTGTGGTGTACAGAGAAAGGCAAATGAGAACAACTGTGAACTTCCTGATTGTCAACATGGCAGCCTCTGATTTCCTGTGTACTGTTTTTGTTATTCCGAGAGTCATGGTCCAGGTATATACCTACCCAGAAGCTTGGTTAATTACGGGAAAAGTAGGTCTTGCCTTGTGCAAGACTGTCCCCTTCTTCCAAGATGTCACTGTAGCCGTGTCATTACTGAGTCTGCTTATGATTGCAATTGAGCGTTACTACGCTATCTCCTGTCCCGTCGTGGCCGATCCCATTCCACGGACTCGGTGTGGCGTGATGATAGTTTGTACTTGGCTGGTGGCGTTTCTTTTGTACGCAATGAATTTCTTTACTTTTAAGTTATCCATCGAGGAGGAAGGCCCAATTTGCCTTCACAGTTGGGAGCAGTTGGTTAAAGATCCAATAAAAGCAAGGGAAATCGAGTTTCTTCTGCGCACAGTTCTGAACGTGATCATTCCATTTATCATCGTAACAGCCTTTTACACAACAATCCTTGTCAGAATCAGGCGATCATCTGTGCCAGGTGAGGCATCCTCGATGGTCAAACGACGACATCAAAAGCGTAACCGAAATGTCCTTCATATGTTGCTTGCAGTTGTCATCGCATTCGGCTTCTGTTGGTTCCCATTCATAGTCTACACATACGTGGTAACCTACGTCTGGATCAACAGGAACCAACTCCAAGAAATCCCTTGTTCATTGGAGATCTTTGGACAGTGGGTGTTGTATTTGGCATATCTTAATTCCTCTGTAAATCCTTTCATTTATTTTGTGTTCTGTGAAAATTATCGCAAAGGACTGGCCAAGCTTCTTTGCCCTTGCTTTTCCCCCTTTAGTAACAAACAAAATTTTTATCGTACGAGGGACACTGTCGAAATTGATACAGGGCAGTTTCAGGACACTAAACGCAGGAGTAGGCGGGCGCTTCTTCGTGGTAAGGCTCAAATGTTGACTTCCGTGTAAAAAGTAGTCGTTAACAATTTTTGACCACTTGAAACTTTGAGTAATAAACTCTCGAAAACTATCCCGAGGGTTACAAAACAAGGAACCTATGAAGTGGTTATTATTCACGCCAAGATTTAAGATAAAGCTTTATTTGTTTATCGATGTATTTTGTTTTTCTTTCGCAGCAATTTCGTAAGTTTGAGAAAAGTGAACATGTAAATTCAGGTCTGTTTTAATGAATTCAAACTTTACCGAAAATGACATTAAGGCAAATATAAATAAACAGGAAATTTGAAACTGCGAAATTGAGAAAATCATAATGAAGCTAGATTAAAAAAGCACTTTGTAGATGAGAATGCAATTATTGCAGTCTTGGCTAATTTAGATTTTTTTCTGTAGTTGGTTTGTGTTCCTTTCTAAATATTTTGACGCCTTGTATTTTTAAGTTCATATAATGCAGCTGTTGTTACCCATTTTTGGCCGAAAGAAAAATAATCGTACCGGATAACTCAGATGTGACTGACATGTTGTTTGTACAAGTGTTATTAAATGTCGTATGTGCAGCAAAATTTAAGCAAATATCTAGGTGACATTTTTCCCCTCCAGCTGAAAGAATCTCACTTTTCTTATGATGTGTCCTTTTCAAATAAGTTCAGCTTTTTGGAGTTTCAGGGAAGACGTTAAGTACTCTCTCCTTGCATGCGAGGTATAATAACATAAAAAAATCACGGATTGATAAACGTAGTGAGCTAGCTGATTGGATTAACCTTATGGTCTTAGCTTGTCAGACAATAGCATGAAATCAAATACAACTTTTTACTGAACGAAACCAGAAAAAAGGTATTTTATTCAGATTTAATTCAGATTCCACAATACAACGCTGTAAAAAAGGGTATAGACCAGAAGCGTTGAGAATTTGCGAAGTTGAGAACAAGCTATCAATTTCCACAATTTCAAGTGCGGTTCCTCTTGAAAACGTCAATTTTTGCTCTCTGCATCATTCATATGCTTGGAATCAGATCCGAATCTTACAAACTTTTCATCCCGGACAAAGGAGGAATCATTGGTTGAAATTGGCTTCTCCCAATGACCTATGAACCTTGACTTCCCTGTAACCTTCATTTTGGCGCACACTATGAATTTCATAGAATCTTAAAGCTTTGCAACAGTTCACTAAGAAAGTCACTTCCGGAGTTAAATGAAACAGACCATTTCATTTTCGTTCCTGAAATTACATATCTTACCCGTCGTGCCATGTTGTACCTGTTTACTCAGGAGATCCCTAGGCCTGAAGGAGCTTCTGCGCACTGACCCAGTCTTTCTCCGCCGTAGGGGCGTCTTTGGTAATATTTTCGTGTAGGATATTAAAATGCGCGGGGAGCATGATACGTATTAAAAACTGGATCAGTCACTGGATAATGGAATTGAAGAGTTTTCATTGGCTTAGCCCGATCATGGTATATGTATGAGCAATAACACCGTGCTCAGCAAATATGAAAAGCGTACTTGTCAGCTCAAAATGAAAAAGAAGCTTAGATTTTTCTATCCGTTTAGGGGGCGTTTTGTTGGATGTGGGATGATTATAGCCAGCGTGGCTCTTATTACGCACCTCGTGGGCTAACTATCATCTCATAATCGTGGAATAATTGTTAAATATGTGTGCAATGAATGATACAAAGTGAGAAGAGATATTTTGCTTCGCTACTACATGCCCTTTTTATCTCTTCCTTTTACAGGTTCCGTTTCAAGAAAAGCTAGATAATAATAATAACAATAATAATAATAATAATAATAATAATCTATCAACTTCTATCTTTTATATATTTTTTTAATAATGAAAACACTTTATTCAATTAGTCACGATACTATTTACAATTTACGGCAGAAAACATGGAAATAAAAGTAGCAATTTACATCTTTCAGTATTGTAACTCATTTTCATATTATTATAACAAATAAAAAAATTGACATCAAGCTCTGATTAACATTCTCGTTAACCTTAATTTATACGCGAAAAGATGTAAAAGAAAACAATGAAAAGTATGAAATAATAAAATAATGAAATAATAATAATAATAATAATAATGATGATGATGATGATGATCTTCTATCAACAGTCAAAGGGCGCTCCATTTACTATCATCGTTTTTTTATTGTGGCGCTGTCTGCAGGTTGGGCATAAATTATCTTTACTAAGTTATGCATTCCAGCGTAATGTCTATTAGCGGCTAATATCATACCTGCAGCCTGCTGTCAATTAGCCAGTGAAACGTGAACAAGTTGCAAACAGCCGCGGTGACGAACTGTTTGTCTTTGTAGAAGCGTAGTGTAGTTTCTAATTATGGTTTCCAATACAAAAACAATACACAACAAATACGAATGTTGTTAACGTATCTGAAACGAATGCCGTGGTTTCTGAAAATTAACTTTAATTCCCGATAGAACCCAAACTCAGAATTAAGATAAACTCAATTTTCAGGTCACAAACTACTTGTTTCCACCTCAGTGAAGGCATGCTTTACCCTAGTTTTAATTTGAATTGGTATATATGCACTCTATGGCATTACCTACCAGCGCTAACAGGCGGTCCCGAAATAAATGTACTGCTTCATGTAGCTTCCATTTCAAAGGTCACCGGTTAGGGTCGACAAATTGAATAGTGCATATACCTACATTTTCTTAAGAGTTGTTGCAAAATAACTTGTCGAAATAATAGTATTCGGTTCTAAAAATAGCGATAGTTGGGCACCTGATCCATACTGAATTGAGATAAAAGAGATGCTTATTTTTGCTACGAATTTATGGCAAGTAGAAGTGCAGCAACTCAAAGCAGCAATTTTTCTAATGCTTACACAAAACAAGCATTCACCAAAAACTTCAAGACCAAAATGTGTTTAATGTCAATAGAAAATCGGTGCCTCTCCCTTGGTTTACTCAAATAGTTATTGTAAACTGCTGTTCCATTTTTCGTTTTGCGTAAAAGCAAGTAATCTTAGATCTTTTGTAAACTCACTGAACAAAATTGATTACGTTCTTGTCAAATCAATTAAAGAGATTGCTACCCTTGAGCAAACACGATTTAAAATGTTCCTGTGGTTGCACTGCCCCTAAGCAAGAAAACGACATTAAATAATTGTTTCAGGAACAATAATGAAAACATACGAAAACGGATTCGTGGTCAAGAAATTACAAAAATCGACCAATATTTTGTGTGAGATACTCGTTCTGGCATTATAAGGGGTTTTTCGGTAAAACTTATTTATATGTGATCAGAGTACAAGCGTTAATCAGATACAAGTTTGCATGCGATTTAATTGAAATCTCAGATTCGTTGACATGGGCGGAAACAAATATTGACACCCCAACAGAAGCTTTCTTTTATTGTTGCACGCGTGCTAATGGTTCGCCACACGATTAGTCTTAGAGATCGATCAACTTTGTTGAAAAGCAAACGAGAATAGTTTTGGAGAAAGAAAAAACAGCGTGGTAATCATTATGAAAAACCTATCCGCTAACGGTACGGAGCCTTCTGTCAGTTGCACTGCCTACCCCACTACAGACACAATTGTTAAATCCTTTGCCTACTGTGCCATAATTGTTGTGTCGCTCGCTGGGAATTTTCTTATTGGAGCGATTGTCTTCAAGGTAAAAACCATGAGAAGGACTATCAACTACCTCATCGTAAACATGGCCATGTCCGACCTGCTCATACCAATTTTTGCCTTCCCACGTATTCTTACCGAGTTGTACGTTGGCCACTGGCTCATAGATGGCACCTTTGGTTTGGCTTTGTGTAAACTGGCTTACTTTATGCAGGACGTTTCCACAGCCGTGTCTATCCAGAGCTTGGTCTTGATAGCAGCAGATCGATTTGGAGCGGTTGTTTTCCCTTTCCGTCCACCGATTGTCAGCGCCAAGCTTTGTCCATTCTACATTCTTTCAACGTGGATTGTTGCCATGGCTATTCACTGCCCGTACTTTTTCGCCCGCAAGCTTGGCCAATTCAGAGGACAACTTGCCTGTCGGCTGAAGTGGAACGAAGCTTTTGGACAGTCGTCGTCGTTGGAAAGTTACTACGTGTCACTGTTTCTTGTTTTGGCCGTTATTCCTTTCGCCTTGATGACAATACTTTATTCCATCATTATTGTGAAGCTTCGGTCTCAAAAGATGCCAGGTGGGGAATCTGTGAGCGCTAAGGAACAGGAAAAACGAATGAAGAGAGACAGGAGTGTGCTTAAAATGGTGCTGGCCATTGTTTTGGGATTTGCATTGTGCTGGGCACCTTTTAATGTCTTAGCGTTCTTGACTTTTTTTGTATGGGAAGAAAACCCGCAGCTAACTTGTGGATTCATTCACTTCAGTTTCTTTGCCAAATTCATGGCCTACGCGAGTTGCGCCATAAACCCATGTATCTGTTTTATTTTCAGTGGCAATTATCGCGAAGGCCTCAAGAGTTTATTTGGTTGTTGCTGGCGCAAGTGCAGTTGCACATGTTTTTGCCCTATGCGTGGACAATCGTGGAATGTTCAGAGCGTGTCTTCAGATGAACTAAGAGATGTTACTTTAGCGTCCCTTGCATAGCACATAAGAAATAAAAAAAATGTTTAACGTTGGGAACTAAATGGGTAACTCTTCTGCACTTTTTCAATTGCTAAAAAAAGCGTAATTGAAATTTGTAGTAGCTTTTTGCTGATGTCTTGTGTAAATATTTGTTGAGAAAAAGATATGGAATGACAGCAGCATTGTCAGATAATTTTCGTTATTCCAATCCTGGTGACGTTAATTGTTTAGATGTTTCTATCTAATCGACAGATGTCATGCCAAATACTTGGGGGCATCCAGTATACTGGAAGCGATTTTTGTTTGCTTTGTGCTGTAAAAAACATACATCACTACACACGTTGTGCAAAACATTTTTAAGACGTATTTGTGCTGATTTAAGACGCTTAGGCTATAGCACGTGTATAAACCAAAATAGTAGTCCAATAAAGCATAGCAAATTAGTTGTAGCGAAGTTCGTCTGTGGTTTTGCATAAAAGCGGTCTATGCCTTAATCCTCTAGTGGGTTTCTTCAGTCATGCAAACTTAATGTAGCTATAAATTAGGGAACAAAACCTCTTCCATTTGTTTATGGCCTAATTACAAGATTCTCCTTTCAGGATTTGGTCTACTTTTACACGGTTTCCAATCGACATGGTTTCATGGCATCGGAACCGCATAAAAACGACGCGGTTTTGGATGTTTTCACAAAACAAAACTGTTATCCAAGTGTTTCGAAACTGTTTGCACTACGTGCGAAGTTCACCTTGTTTACTCTCCAAAATACGTAATCGCTGTCAAATGGATGCCGTTTCGTCGTTTCAGCCGTTTACTGACGACAAATGAAACCGTATTCAGAGTTTTGAAAACGCCCCACTTTTGACAGTGTATTCAAAACGAGCCGGTTTCAATGACGTCTCTATCGACGCCGTGTAAACGAAAGGTAATTGTTTTAATCCCCTAAACTTTGCTTCATAACTTTGTCGGCTTTGGCGCGATGGCAATGAAACTTTGGGGAAACTTTCTTTTATCATTCAGTAATAATATGAGCAAAAGTATGATGAATGTTATTGGCGTTTTGCTGAACCCACCTTTTTGAAAAAATTGCACCCAGCAAAAAATGCTATGTTCGAAAATGATATGACGCAAAGTTTGGCAATGACGACTTCGCTAGGAATAACTACGGAGCCACCTTAACCGCATCGAAAGCGATGCGGTTACAAATAAACTTGTGTCCGTGTGAACAGTGCCTTGTGTTACTGAAGTTGCTCAGATTGTTGACATTTAACGGACAAATCAGTCTCCACTGGGCAGTGATTTATGCATTGGAAAGGATTATCCTTCCATTCAACCAAGGGCCAGGCGTTTCGCTTTTAATTCCGTAAAACAGTTGCACTTAGCCACCAATTGCATTCTACAGAGAAGGTAATTAAACGTGCATACAGACAGTAGAGACCAAATCAATAGCTCTCCGAGGATTCTCGGAAAGGTCCATCTCGCATGATTTGTGAAAACGCTGTCTAGTTGTAAGCAACTTTTTTTAATCTCATCGGTGCAGGCCCGTACTTAACAATGCCGTAGAATTATTGAAATGTATTTTCCTTTTAATTATCGGTTAGAATTCTACAAAAGATAATGGCAACGAAAATTAAGAATAATGGGGATAATAGGAACTGGCAATACTTCATTTTTCTTTTAAATGAAGTATTGCCGGTAACAATTTGAGTGGTTCTTTAGAAACTTGTACAAAGTGATGCTTTTAAGCAAATGAACACTGAACATGTAATTTCAGACTTTTTCCAGAATATATAGTGAAAACTGATTAGAAAAAAGTTTTAACTTAATAGGTTTTAAAATTGGAACAGAACAAGTTCCCGCGATTTCATGAATTCAAATGACATTTTGAACGATAAAGACAATGTAACGAAAGATAACAACAAAAGTAAATTAATAAATGCCAATCAGGGTACAAAATTTGGTTTCTTGACGAACAAAATTAAAAAAGGAAATACGTTACCCCTGGAAACGAAACAAATATTTGCAATAAAATAATCAAACATTTTCAGCAGATGACATTTTTTAACCCTTTTGTCAACTGTGTGCCAATAAAACGATGACATTTCTTGAAATTACTGCTGTCAAACATATTCCTTTCCGATTATTGGGCATGATTGCATAGATAAACGTTTTAATACAGAATCCACCAGAAGTTCGAGTAAGTGGACAAAAACTTTGTACCAATATATTATTTACATCATATTGCAAACTTCATTTCTAGCAACGCCAAACGTCGAAAGCAAATGTTGAGCTTCGTATGAAACACATGAAAGTACTCGTGAAATGAAACTTATGATGAAATTTTACGAAATTTGCACGATTTCTCTGAACTTTGAAACTTATTCTCTCTCGTTCCCTTTGGTAATTGTTTCATGGAACTGTTTATATCTTTAGCTTTAATAAAATGTGAAAAGAATTGTAATCCACTAAGGATTGTGTTCACTAAAAACTGAAATTACTCGATTTGCTCGATTTGGAGCAGTTGTTTTCCCTTTCCGTCCACCGATTGTCAGCGCCAAGCTTTGTCCATTCTACATTCTTTCAACGTGGATTATTGCCATGGCTATTCACTGCCCGTACTTTTTCGCCTGCAAACTTGGCGAGTCTTGAGGTAAACTTGCCTGTCAACTTAAGTGGAGCGAAGGTTTTGGACAGTCATCCTCGATCAAAATCTACTACTTTTTTTGTTTTGGCCGCTATTCCTTTCGCCTTGGCGACAATACTTTCTTTCATCATTATTGTGAAGCTTCGGTCTCAAAAGATGCCAGGTGGGGAATCAGTGAGCGCTAAGGAACAGGAAAAACGAATGAAGAGAGACAGGAGCGTGCTGAAGATGGTTCTGGCCATTGTTTTGGGATTTGCATTGTGCTGGGCACCTTTTAATGTCTTATTGTTTTTTATATTCTTTTCATGGAAAGAAAACCCGCCAGTAACTTGTGGATTCATTCACTTCAGTTTCTTTGCTAAATTCATGACCTACGCAAGTTGCGCCATTTACCCATGTATCTGTTTTATTTCAGTAGCAATTATCGCGAAGGCCTCGAGAATTTGTTTGGTTGTTTGTTGTGCAAGTTCACTTGTTCGTGTTTTTGCCTTATGCATAGACGATCATGGAATGTTGAAACGTAGAGCTAAAATGTTTCGCACTGGTTCTCCTATTTGTCGTTCAGTCTGATACTATATACAATAAGCCTCCGTAAATAAGCTAAATAAGCTGATGAAAACACCGTGTACAAATAAAGTTATCTTATCTTATCTTATAATAGCGGATCTCCCACCCGTGCAGACGTGTTAGCGAGCGGATGCCTTTCTCCCTCCCCCCCACCCCCGCTTATCATCGCGGGGAAGGAGGTCATGATACATTTACTTGTCGGATCTAGATCTTATCATATTGTGGTGCATGTCAGGCCCTGTTCATACGTCTTGAAAACAATAGAAGCTGCTTACAATAACAAACAAAAGTAGTTTTGGATAGCTGCTACACTACCCGGGCGATGGGGCGCAAACGTTGCACTTGTGTCGAACTTAATTTAGAATTTATACTGCCGTGTATGTCTGTCAGCGCAAAAATGTTACAAAGTTTACGTATCCAATATGGCGGACAAAGATACTCAACGGAGGCTTATTGGATTAGATTCGACACGGCAGAAATTTGACGTTTGAATCGGTGTCGGATAATGCGACAAGACCAGTCGAACGCGCAGCAGAAATGCGGCAGCAGATTGAGGCGTCGAATTTCTACCGAATTTAATTCTTTGAATTGAATTCGACAGGGCAGAAATGCGACGTATGAACTAGGCCTTAGATTTAAAGTTTAAAGATAAAGTTAATCGTCCGTGTTTTAAAGCCTTCCCGAATGCTATTATTACAAATTATCTTGTTAGTTTTGTGCGAGGACCAGCTCACCCTTCTTCAAAGCGAATTTTTATTTAACGCGGCGCATTTTAATGTAGCTTCTTGCACGTGTGCGTTGTACGGTTGTTGTTGTTCTTTCTGTACAATTAAACAAAAGCGGAGTAAGTAAGTAAAAATCCAACCAACTTGATAAAAGACTATTTATCTGATCACAAGCAAAGAGTCAAGCTTGGCGATACCTTATCTTCCGTATCTTGAGGTCTTCCACAAATGGTCTCTATGAACGATCTCCATTATGTATGTACCTTGCAAGTCGACTCTATCTCTATCTGATGACACCCAGATATTTTAAAGGAGCTTCGCCACGATATCTTGAGTTATTTCTTTGACAACCTAAATGACCCTAAGGAAGAAAAACACCGAAGGAGTGATACTAAACCAAAAAGGAACAAGGGTGGCTGAGGATGGCGAAGATTGAAACTGATTGGAAAAAAATTTAGGCTGAATTTTTCAAAGTGCACGAACGGTGACGTAGCTTCTTTAAATTCCGAGAAACACTGGGAGACAAGTCGCTGCAACAAATCGCCTCGTGTGACGCTACATAATTTTGTCGCTCCGATCAGTCGCACGAATATCGTGACGTAGGTCCTTTAACTAACATCTGCCATACTCTATTCAAATTTTATTAAATAATGTAAATAATTATAAATGTATAGTACGCTACTGATTCATTTTTAAGTTATTCTCAAACTCATGAATGATTTTCCGTAGTTTTAACTTCGATTGAGAAGCCACATTTCCAAACACCTCAAAGTTCGTCAGATGTATTCCGCTGCACTCTCTTCCCGGTGGAAATGCGACGGGCCACTGTCTCTCGTGCTTGATATATTTCATAAAGAAAATAGGAGTAGAATAAAGATTACATACGTTCCAGCTGCATACGACATATGTGTCGTCTTAATGAGAATTTTATGTCACAACTGAAACGATAAAGACACAATTAATAACCATACAGGTTTTTATGGTAAAAGCCGATAGTCTATTCCCTACTTGAACAAATCCCATAATACACCTCTTTTACCCCCCCCCCCCCCCAAAAAAAAAAAAATTGCATAATCATTGTTTGCAATTTCTCCTGGGACATGAAGATGTCCCAAGGGAAATCTAAGACAATGCCTATGCAGATTTTTTAGGAGGGGGGGGGGGTAGAAGCGGTGTATGGGATGGGACACTGAGTGGGGCACTCGGCCCAATGTGAAATGCGGCTTCAGTTTTTTTTTCGGTTCTCTCCTCGCTCCAATGGTTTTCCTCTGGTTTATCTCAGTCTGGTTGTCATTCATCCTTAAAAACCAACATTTCTAAATCAAATCGACCTGGACGGAACCGCACGAAAAGCAAGCTATTGCTGATGTGGCGTCCTTCCTAAATATCGTTACTTATAGTAAGTTATGAAGGTATCAATGAATCAGGGACAGTGACATAGTGAAGCTACTAGACTTACCGAACGTTCGTACGGGGCACGCGCCCGTGAGCCATTTTGATCATGATAAATGGACTGCATGGTCTATTTCAATCTATTCATGCATGGTTTTCCAATCTCTATGGTTTAGGGCTCCGCTTTGTAGCCATTCATGCCGCCGGAACTCGGCTATAATTTTCATATAATTTGGTTTTATCAACTGGGTTGATAATGTGAATTGGCCACCGTAAAGAGATTCAAGAGCTGACGTTTCGAGCGTTAGCCTTTCGTCGGAGCGAGTCATATTTTTTCTCTTTTTCGATTTTCATGTTTTTATTACCAGGGCCCCTCTGGATACCAGCCATGTCTCTTGACGAGTCACCCTGGCTAGATGAAAATGCTTAAAATGACTTCATTTTACAGGCAGTTTTTTTAAGATACTAAAAGATTCTATAGGCTTCGTATAGTATCTGTTTCTTCCGTAAATACGAATGGTCTCGATGGGTTCACGGTTCCAGGATTCGGGCTCAGACTCTGGGCTCTGTGGCAAATATCTTCTGCTTTGTCCGCTCCGCAGTGAAATAATATTAGGGTTTAGCCATGTCGCTTAATGAGTCACCCTGGCTAGATGAAAATGCTTATACTGACTTAATTTTACTATTCTGTAAAGGTAGTATATTTTTACAAGCTACTAGAACATCATATAGGCTTCATATAGTATCGGCTTCTTCCGTAAATGCGAAGGGTCTCGGTGGGTTCACGGTTTCAGGACTTCGGGCCCAAAATATCCAGACTTTGAGCTCTGTGGCAAACATCTTCTACTTTGTCCGCTCCGCAGCGAAATAATATCAAGGTTTCAAGTAGATAATCAATTCAGGGCCCCGAGGTCCGTTTACCCCCGCTTTGGGCCCTGACCAAAAAAACGTTATGACAAAATCAGGGAGGGGAAGCAGTTTCCTATAATTTCTCTTAAGTGAAATCTGATCATTGCTCTCACAACTTGCAAATCAATCATTCGGGGGGTAGTAAGCGAACACCTCAAAAGAGCATGCTTGCACATGCCTTCGCATTTGGTGAGTGCGTGAGGTGAAATAATAACCAAAGAAGGTGATGACCAGAAAGAGAGTTCGACATTGCACCTTTCCTGTAGTAGTTTAAAGACGTTTCATCAATTGCGTCTCTTTTAAACCGGGAAAATATTTTCGGAAAGGTTTTGGGGGTTGCTCAATCAAGGTACACTAATAAAAACATGGCGATCGTGATTTTCACTTTCGCCGTAGATTTTGCCAAAACTCGCCAAATTTTGTGTCTTTCATAGAGCGACAGCTACGGCTAATTTTTCAGATTTGAACAAGTACATACATTTTCACCAAAGAAGGTTCTGAGCACTGCAGATGCACAGAATACATCAAATCAGTGAGGTTCTTTAGAAAAATGCGCTGCAGTAACATTGCCGTACCGTCGAAAAACTCCTAACTAGGACTTGAATTGATCAAAGAAAAGTTGTGAGAGCATCGTTACTCGGTCCTCCCCACCACCTTTCAATACAAAATAATTATGTTCCCGTCGATGTCCAACAAACTACAACGTCTCCATGATTGTCCCTTTGCTTTCACATCTTTCATTTAGTCTTTTTGAAGAGACCATTTGAATTCCTGTGGCTTTGATGTCTGAACTGGAGTCTCTGTCCCGAGAGGTGGTTGTCAACTCAAACGTTTCCCGACGAACATTCAGTCTGCTACCAGCTTCCCGAACACTTGTGTGTAATAAAGAACCAGTTAGTACGTTTCGCAAGCTACGACGATAATTTTCCACGAAGCCAAAATACACGCACGGGTTTATTGCGGTGTTGGCATGAGCAAAGAACTCAGCTATAAATGGAAAAGAGGCCAGTCGACAGAGGGGCGCTTCCCATTTCCAGACAAATATCAAAATAAAGACAAAAACGTTCAGAGGACCCCAGCAAATGGCAAACACAATCACAATAGTCACGGCCATCTTCAGGACATTTCTGTTCATTTTGTCGCGAATAACCTCGCCACGGACAACACCTCTCAATGTGTTTCTTTGCCTGATCAGAATCAATACTATAATCGTGTAAATCGCAGCCAGAAGAGAAAATGGTATTATGATTAGCGTGATGCAAAGAAATTTGGCGTAGAATTTTCCGGTCGAGGGTTCTTCAAACGCAGGCTCCCAACTTGCTATACAGTAGGCTTCAGAATCAAGTTCGACTAATTTGAAAATGTACAAATAAGGTGCATGAAAACCTGCGCCAATTATCCACGTGAACAAAATCAATGTCACTCGCAGTCTGGATGTGATCATTTTGGCTTGGAAAGGAAACGCAACAGCCACAAATCTTTCAAGAGCTATTAAGACCAACGTCAGAATTGAGACAGCCACGGATAAATCTTGCATGAAGTGGACCAGCTTGCACGTTATTTCTCCGGCCACTCCTGTTATAAGCCACCCAATTTCGTCAATATCTAGTACGACTTGTATAATTTTTCTGGGAATCACAATTACTGGTGTAAACAAGTCCGAGACAGCCATGTTCAAAATCAAATTGTTAACGCTTCTTTGTAAATTCTTGCTTTTGTAGACCACGTAAATAATGAGTGTATTTCCCGAAAAGGAAATCACAAATAAAAGGATGTACGCGGTTAGTTTACCGACCCTCTCGGTCGTGGTCGTGAAATGTGGTGGGCATTCATCATCGGCCATCAAGTCAACAGTCTGGTTACTTGCATTATTATTATCAAACATGTTAAATTAGCAGATTTTGCTTGAGGTGAGGGACTTCTAAGTGTCTTAGAGGATGGTAAGGTCAATTTTATTTAATAAAAGTTCGAACTGCATTAGTTGGAATCGGTAATCCGATACTCCAGATCAAAAAACTTCCCGCGAATTTACCTCTTTTACGCCCTTCCACTAAAGCTGTTATGATCTTTTTTATGAATTTTGCGTGCTTATCGACCAAACGTTGTAAATATTTCCTTCCCACATTTCCGCTTTGTCCTCAAAGGCAGTAAAACTACTGATTGTACAATGAGATAGGTGAGATGCGATGACTCCAATTTGACATCTTGTATCGGACCCACTTGACGACCTGTACAAATCGAACAATGTTTTTGTCAGTTATATTACTTCACAACTGCACAGGCAATACAGCTTTTGTCAACTTTGTCAAACTACTCAAACTTCATAGGAAATCAATAAGGAAGGCCATCAGCAAGGACAGGAGAAGAAGTCCACGCATTGTTTGCCTTCGTAAGGTTGTCACATTTTATGGGTATGAAAAGAAAAAAGAACGTTTCGCTTATCTCGCCTAATTCATTCTCATATGCAATATCTACCAATGTGAAACAACGAAACAAATAGATTCTTAAATTGGAGTATGAAAGAAAGATATATTGTTTACAATTGTCGCAAATATAAGAGAAGAAGGACGTTTTGGTAATTGAATACATTTGAAATATAACCAAAAGTTTTAATTTCATAGCAAACTGTAGACTTAAATTTTAATTAATTTTGGGGGAGACTTTCATCTTCCGATTGTGTTAATATTTCATACGGTATTCAGACAGCCAACTGACAACAACAGGATTTTTTTGTACTCATATATTTGCCAACGAAATCCAAGAACAGTAGTTGCCGATTCGCAGCATCTATCAAACGCACTTGCAATAAACTAAAGTTAAACCAGTTCATAATAATTAATTGACAAAAGTTTAAATAAAAAAAGGCTAGAAAAGTCGACCTGGCTTTTCATTTCTGCCTGTTCCAAATATGCAAATGTAAATAAACAGATGAAACACCAAAGATTGTGCATGCATGAAATGACAAGTAACTCCAATTACTGGTAATCGTTTTATTAGACTGATAAAATGTGTCAAAAGATAGCGCCGAATTTATTCTTCGCCTAAAATTGGTGTCACACCAGGAAACAAGATACAGATGAGGGTTACTTTTTTGGATTGCATTGGCGTTATTTATAACCAACCTCGGGGCCCATAAATTTATGTACACCATACTCTGAAATTAAATACACCGGGACAAGCAACTAACTGAAGCAGGCGTCTTTCTTACTAATTCTGGTGGTCTTTGTTAGTTTGCGTTTGTTTGATTTTTGGTAAAACTTGTGTCTTCAGTCAGAGCGTTTTCGGAAGTAAATCGGACTTTGAAAACGAAATAAACTCGCAAATAACAACGCCCCAATGATAAGAACTGTATGAATAACTTTAAAGCAGCTACGTCACCGAAACTCATCTTGAAAAAACTGGTAAGTTTGTTCAAGTTTGTCGTTTGTAATCAGTCTATATCGTTGTCATTCGAAACAATCCTTGTATAATTTCAGCATTTTATTATCCCGTTGGTGTTTTTCGGCATTAGAAAACTCTTACTTTTAGATTTCCTTCAATTTGAAAGTAAATGGAAAATGACTTCAAATGCCACGACACTGCTCTTTTAATATGGAAATTGTTGCTAAACGTCTTTGGAATCTCTTTTCAAACATGATATCTTTTAATTATATCCTTGGACATTTTTAGCTGTATTTGACGTCCCGACAACTGTGGTGCCAAAGGAATCGAATTTAATTCCCATCATGAAAAGGATTCCGTGACTACGGTCTAACCTGCCCCTTTGTTTACTTGCTCTTTTATAGTGTTCCTTTAAAGTTGTGGATTTTCTGCGCATTAGGACCTTCAAATTATAAGTAGTTCTTTATCACGCTCAATTATATATAGGTGGTTTAGTTTCCGAACACTAACGCTGAAGAGGGTCTTTCTCCAAGTAATCAGCGTGTTGAACGCAACATTTTGGATTATAACTCATGAACAGTTCAAATCATTCGTTACTGGACTAAGAAGTTCGTTTCCTAGTCAACTCCCGTTTCCCTAATAGTAATAGTTTTACTCTTTGTTGTTTTGCAGACAATAATATAGGCAAGGTACAATCTATAAAGCGTGATTTGATCCATAATAGAAATGTTGTCCGCAAGAAGCGAATGAACTGTACGGCTGTACTGTATTAAAGAATCAACTATTCTTTCAGAAATCTGAGTAAGTAAAATGAATACTTCTCTCTAAAACTATTTCATTTTGGCCTTCAGTTATTTTTACTGCTGCAGTAGTATATGGGAAACGTCGCAATGTTATTACTAGTAATACTATTTATTTGTCGTTTCTAAGCTGCTTCGGTTATGGATAACTTACCTGCGAAAAGCACCTCCCTAGCTACAATCAGTTGTGACCAAATGTACAATTCGCGATGTAGATCGTGTTATAAATGCTTTCCAACTTCCGTTGTCACCGGCTAATAAGTGGATACACAAAAGAACGCGCGAGAAAACAAACAGCCATTAATATCAACAGAGCATTAAAAAGCACCTGTGTGAAAGTTATGTTTTATTTTGAGTAGTAAATTATAAACTAAATCGTTCTTTTTTCAATACAATATACTGTAATGCATTTTTTTATCTTAGTGCGCTAGTAATTATACTTGTAACTTACTTTTCCGATTTTTATTTATTTTCTATTGCACTTTCTTTTTTATTCTCTTTATTTTCTTATTCTTTTTTTTTTTCAATCATTGTATGTGCATTTCTGTATGAATTACATTAAAGACAAAATATATATAATGCATTTATTTATTGAAGTACCATCGGTACTTTTGAATGGCGTTCTAATAATGGACTCTTGCCACACGCAGAGGCTAGCCAAGCTTTACTTCTCCTACCGGCTGTCGACTTGAATCGGTATTCGAAATGAGTTAAAGTACCTTTCCTAGATCGATCAAGAAAGACTTATTTTACTTTGTGGCTTGTTAGCACAGAGTTTGTACGTTTTACGTGATTTGTTGTTGGCATAATCAATATTGATTAACGAAATTTCTCGTTTCTCTTTCACAAACAACACCAAGACCATTTCCTGCCTGTTGTTGCATTAGCCCCCCTTTTCTGTATTTACTATTCATTTAAAAGCATAGATATGGGCAGGTGGATTTCTTTTAATTTTGAACTTTCTCCATTAGTCATGAGCTGGTTGCTCTCATATCAAAACATGGCAAGCACCGCAGTTCCTCCAACTTTCATAGAATGATAGTACCTGCATGCATATAGCATATAGGTTTCCCTCAAAATCATACAGTGGCAATCGGATTATTAGTGTTTATTGGCCTTTATGTTTCCCATGCAACTTGGATAAGTCATCAATATCACCAGCCATACCGGCTTTTTACAGCCATCAAGCTCGCACATAAACAGCAATAACAGTACTTTAAGTAATACACAAAAGACAAAATGATAAACCCATCTTACCGACCTCGACAAATTTACAAACTTCGAGAGATAAAGCACAAAACATTTTTAAGCCTTTTGTGGCCTATCATGCCTCATTGTTTTGGCATTTAGAAACATCTTTGGTAACAAATTGAGAACTTCTTATTGTTCTTCTCCACGGGTGTTTTCTTCTAAATGACAGACTAAGTCAAAATATGCATTTTCAGTTACAGATTGTTGTGATTAAGTATTTTATGTTAGGCTGTTTCAATACGTACCTTTACTTTTATAAGTAAATGAAGAAAAAAGTAATTTCCTTTGAACATTGAAGGCGCTTCATGGTGCTGCACCTAGCTATATCACTGATCTCATCAAGCCTTATACACCTGGTAGACTTCTTAGATCCTCCAATCAATTTTTACTTTCTACATCTAAATTTAATCTTAAAACTTGTGGTGGCCGGTCTTTTACTATTGCCGCACCTTCTGTTTGGAATGCACTTCCATTCGAACTTAGATCTTGTAATTCCCTTTCTTCTTTTAAATCTAAGCTCAAGACTTGGCTTTTTAAAATTGGTTATGATGTTGTATAGAATAATGATGTTTTTATAGGAAGGCGATGTAGTTTTGTAGGTTTACGATTTTGTTGTTATGTTTATTATGTAAAGCGCTTTTGTTCCATTGGGAATTATTATAGAATGACAATGTAGTTTTGTAGGTTTAGGATTTTGTTGTTATTTTTATTATGTAAAGCTCTTTTGGACCATTGGGAATTAGCGCTCTATAAATATTGTATATTATTATTATTAACATTGTAAAACAGTTTGCGTCTTTTAGCTTATATAGCATCCATCACTCATTTAAAGCCAAAACATTCGCTTAAGTGGGTAATCCTCCTATTCTCCTTTCTTTATTTACTTGCTTCAATGCACCCAACCAGCACGACATCCTAAACATTTGGCATCGTACGTCTTGACGATCTTTGGGCATGGCAATCCCAATTCCCGATATGTAAACGCATCAGGCACGACTGTTATTGAGATTATTCCGGGAGAGACGTTTGATCAATTAATGGCGACAGCGCGCCGAAAAAAGTAGTTGGTGTAAACACTGTGACGTGCAGCTGGTGTGGTTACGTCAACAAAAGTTCCTGAAATCGTTTTTGTTAGCCTGCGTAGCTATACCTGACAGGATTCCGCGACTATGCGCTTTTTTTCGGCGTTGGACTGCTTTTGTTTGGGCGGCGTAGCCGTCCGTTACTCTGAGCCGTCCACGCCCGCTGACCTCCCGACTAAGTAGGCAATTTGGTGTACGCCATGCATTCGTGCACTTTGAAAAATTTAGCCTAAATTTTTCAAAATCGTTATTTCCAATCCTTTTCAATCTTCTCCACCCTCAGCCATCCTTGTTCTTTTTTGGTTTAGCCACTCCTTTGGTGTTTTTCTTCCTTAGCAAAGTATTATTTTAGGTTTCCTAAACTTTAAGGGTAATTTAGGTTGTCAAAGAAATAACTCAAAGTATCGCGACTTAGCTCCTTTAACAAGAATAACATTTCCATCAACCAAGCAATTAGGAGGAACGTTTGAAGCGTGATCGTTTTGCAAATATTCTAGCGACGGCGTCTCTCCTCTTTCTTCTCACCTCCTCACTTATTGGAACTGCACTGAGGAAGAGATGGTGCTGGATTGGACATGTCCTGAGGAAAGAACTGAACAGCGCCCTTGTTGCCCTTGAATGGAAGCCAGAGGGGAAGAAAAGCAGACGAAGACCAAAGACTAACTGGCGTCGCACTGTAGAGAAGGAGAGAGACAGACAAGGATGGAACACATGGACAAGAGCGAGGCAGGCAGCAAACAACCGCCAGCAGTGGAGGGAAGATGTCCGGGCCTCCTGGCGCGAAGAGGTTTAACTAACTTTAACTTAACTAGCGACGGCGTGCAGTCCCCTCCAAATACAGGCACTGAATATTTCAACGCAGCTTATTACGACATTGTTGTACAAAACGTGTTACAGACGTTTGGCCATCCTGTTGCGACATCCTGTAAGATGTTGGATGGTATTTGGTCAAGTTGAAGTTTTTTCTTCAAATTGTTTGTGTAACCTTTGTGGGTGTTATATGCTGTTGTGATTATTTGGCCACGTTTATGCAACATTGTCTCACCGGAGCCTGGACACTAGCTCGACATTCTATTTCTGAGTACCATCCAACATGCTGCAGCATGATGGCCAAACTGTCCAGTGACATGTAGTACATAACAACATGTTACGTGGAAATGTTCTGCTGTTAGACAGAACTGTAATTATGAACACTCGTTAGCCCTTATGTTAAATATATGAAACATAAACAAACATATTAAAAATTGTCTGGAAAAAGGAACTTCGCGCCTTGGTTTTGGGCATATGGAGAAGGCTATCTATTGCTTTATTTATACCTTGCTTAGTAACATAATCAAACTGGTCATGATCTCCGCTTTAGACAACAGTTTTAATTATCACCCCTCCCCCATTCGCTTTTGCAATCATCTTTTTAATCATAAATCATTTTGCTTGCATAACTTGATCGTTGGCGTTAACTATTTACACTCACCTTTCTGCGTTCTCACTAGTCTCTTTTTCTTGAAATCAGCCTGGAAAAGAAAATGAAGTCAAGAAAGAATTAAAAACAATACAAATAAAGTAATCGTTATCCCACGACAATTCCAACATTTTTTTTATTTCAACAATGCAAAAGCTGCTGTATTTAGGAAATTTCTCCTGTCTAATTTAGTTAGCAAGATGTGGTCTTAAATTCGAGACCTTTCAGTTTAGTTTGAAAGCGCTTGAGGTAGAGTACTGATAACTAGTAATTCGTAAATTTGATTTAAATGAAGTTTCTATGTGCACGTATCAATGTTTTTTTTTTGCGATATGGCAGTTGTAAACAAATAGATAAAGTGCTTTCGCAATTTTAAGCACATAGAAGTAACATTTTGGCACCCTATGTTTATTTACCTGCACGCTACATTGAAAAGAAACATACTGCTAACCAAACAAATGCTATATTAGCGAAGATAGAGTTGTTGAAAGAGAAACTTTGAAGCCAAGTTCATGAAAAGAGCGTCTTGGATAAATTGAGTACCAAACTCAATGGACTGAGCGCGAAACCAAATGGCAAGCTGGTGCTAAACCTTTTATTGAAGCTGGATGGACTAATAAAAAGAGCCACTTTAACACAAATTCCGGTGATGCAAGCGCAGCTACTATTTACACGCTACGAGAGGTGTGATACATGAATACATACATTCATAGTCCAAAAATCTCGTTTTCGACAACATTATGAAAGCGTTCTTTGTCGAATGCAATCGACCTCGGGGGTTCCACCACTTCGCTGTAGTTGCCGCAACCCAGGCGGAATATTTAAAGAATAGTTTTTGCTACAGTGGAACAAAACCATGGCAGTGTGGCACTTTTAAACCGCTCAAAACCTTTGACAATTTTATTAATATAACTAGTAGTAATCAAAGATTAGGAGTGCGTTCAACGATTTCGATTCACTTGGCTTCATTTCGATTTGGTTTCCAGAAATTCAAGCTTTCTTTAATACTGAAATCAACATTTTAAAAATCATTATGAAACTCTTAACATAACTGTGGTTGATGAACACGATTTTTCCGATTTATTCATACAAATACAATATTTGGAGCTTTTTGCATTGCGTGACACCGCTATTCACAAATACCAAAGTTGCAGTCAGTGTCTCGAAAACCGCAGACTGTGTATGACAAATATCATTTCTTTGTCGCCCAACAAATGTAAACAATTTAACGCAGCAAACGCACATGCAAGCTAAAATGCAAACATAAAATTCACGATTACAAACATTGTCACGGCACCGATCGAAATCTGCTGTTATATATTCGCACCAGGAGTTGTACAATCTTCGCTACAAGGTTCTTCTTGGATAACAATAAGGCTGATTTGAACAGTAGAGCGTCACAACACGACGCGGACAGAAGTTGAACCTCCAATGAAAAGCAGCCGAGTTTTATAATGAAATCAGTGGGTTGCTTGGGCGAATTGCAGCATCTGTTTCCTAGAAACCACACCAGCAGTAGGCAGGCTTCCGATGTTCTGATAAGTAGCTTCAATCATCTTTGCCAGTGATAGCCCAAATAAATCAATACAACTGCGAAAAAAGTTAGACAAAATCGAAAAACACTCGAAGGGACTCGAAAACAACGTATACAACGCAACTTACCTGAGAACACTCCGAACAAATGAAGAAGCACAGTCCAGAGTTCGACAACAATTCGCAAAAGCACAGTCAAGAACTCAACAATCTACCAAGACGCGAAACAAGAACGCGAAACTCGACTCCGCTAGAAACGAAGCACAGCTACGAAGCACATGGTCGACGGAAATGACGTCATTCGCCCCTGAAGAATTTTTCGGGGTGGCCAAATTGGTGTGATACATGAATCGCCCAAAAATCTCGATTTCGACAGCATTAGGAAGGCGTTCTGTCGAACGCAATTAGCCCGCACACTTTGCACCATGTAAAAATTAAATACTGTATTTTCTTTAGTATTTAGCGTTAGGAATTAGTTTAAATAATTAGTGTTAGTACTTGCAGTTGTAATTACTAGAAATTAGTTTATGTAATTCGTGTTGGTACTAGTAATTAGTAATTATAAGTTCATTAATTTTAGATACTTTAGATATTTTTACTGTAACCACACACTCCTTGTGAAAACCAGCTTTTCAAAAATAATTTAACCGAAAGCTAGGGCTCCTGAAACAGTTTTGCAGTCTTTAATTTGATTAACCCGCCAGAATATGACAAACCCTGTGAAAATAAGTTTTACCATTTACGTAAGCCTGTTCCAGGCAGTAGTTCGGTTAGTTGGTGAGTAGCAGTGGCAGCGAGTGGAAAAAGGTGGTACGTGATATGGCCCACTGAGAAAACAGAGAGCCTTCTCACCACACGAAACGCCTAAAACAGACTTCAGATAAATTATAGACCTATACTAGTAATAACCAAAGGTTAGGCAGTGCGGGTGAGATCTATGTAGGGTGTTCAGCCTTATCATTTGAATGATAATTTATCTTGGTTACTAAAATAAAGCGATGACAAACTTCACAAGTAGTGACCGACTCGGCTGTTAACATGTGGGCGTGACAGCATGTCTGGCTATATATCGTGAGGTGAAAGTCAAACAGTTGAACCCCGATCACTTGAACCATCGGTAACTCGAATTCCCCACTAACTCGAACCAAAACTGATCTCCCTTGGATTTGCCTCATATATTTACTAAACCCCTATAACTCGAAACCCCGCTAACTCGAAGCGATTTCTACTTCCCTTCAGGTACTTTTCTTTGTAATTTTACCCTCGATAACTCGAAGTCGATTTTCCTTTGCGGACTAATGAGCCATAACAGATTGCACCGGAAGATTTCAAATTAACCTATGTCGATATCACACGTTTGTTTGCCCGTAACTAAATAATGGCGCGTAACTGGAATCGATCTGTTGTTTCCTTTTGTCTAGTTTTCAAAACTGTCAGTGTTCAAAACCCCTAAAACTGGAAACCCCGCTAACTCGAACTAAGGCCCTGATTACATGAGACAGGTACGACCTTTGACCGGTAAGATTAAGATTACATGAGCCCGGCCTGGAAGTATGAAGTGATTACATGAGACCGGTACGAGACTTCAGATCGGCATGAATGTTTACATGAAACATGTAGGAAGTTCCTATTTTTCCTTTGTGGTCTGCTTCATTGTGCCTTTTATTGTTAAATGCAGCACTGCTAATAAGAATACAGCTGAAAGCGAGGAAAAAAGAGAGAATTACTCCGTCTCCAGTGTTTCAATCAAATCCTCAACCACTGAATCCCTAAAAATCCAACGAGTTTGATTTTCTTTAGACTCTTTCCTATTATCCGCCATCTTGGAATGGTCCAACAACACTCTTGCGCATGCTCAAAACAGTGGTCTCTGACCGGTCTCAAATCAGTTCGTGTTTACATGGTTCCGTGGTCCGACTTCAGACCGGTCCGAGTCATTCGTGTCGGTTCAGCAACCGGAATGAGTGAAACCGGCATGAGATGATTATTCAGACCGGCTTCATGTAAACAGAAACAAGCATTTGTATGGAGACCGATCTGAAGCCGTACCGGTCTGAGTTCGTACCGGTCTCATGTAATCAGGAAATGAATAGAGGGGTAAGTTTCTAAAGAAACTGTGGTGCTGCGTCGGTAGGACCACCAGCCAATAGCGAAGCTCCTTCTTTCTGTATATAAAAACACACGACGCATAATTCCTTGATTCGCTCCGACGAAGGGCTAACGCTCGAAACGTCAGCTCTTGAATCTCTTTACGGTGGCCAATTGACATTATCAACCCAGTTGATAAAACCAAATTATCATGTAATCAGGGCCTAATTTCAATAGACCTTTTTAGCTTCGTTTGTTTGTTGCCCCATTTCAGATCACGTGATGATACCCGTGAGACTTATTGCTTTCAAATTCAAACAAATCCACGCTGAAATGAATAATTTCCAAATGGACAAAGGAGTAATTCTCGGGAGAGCATCACATGATCTGAAATGGGCAATTTACATACGTAGCTATTCTCGCTGGCAATTCGAGTCACCGAGGACGATACTGATGACTCAACTGATGTGCAGTCGTGAAAAGATAGGCATCATGGTGAACATTTCTTACGATCAAAGAGATCAAATAAACGTTTCACAGGGCTTGAACATCTATTCGCAACGAATTTGTCATCTTTTGGGCCACATTCAACAAAATACATGTGTTCGAAAGTTCTTGTTAGTAAACCGCTATTCGCAAGGAATGTGTAACATTTGCACGACATTCAACAAAATACAAATGAGTTCCAAAGTTCTTCTTAGTAAACCGCTTAAAACTGGGTTTTTCACTTCTATACGATGCTCTCACAACACGCTTGAGGTCAAGGACGAACGGATCGGACGAACGTCACTCTCGCTACTCGCTTGGGGCGGAATTATTGGTTTTCATGTGACGTCATAAAATTTTGAAATCAAAATTCGCTTAGCCAACTAAAGTTTCGTTGCCACTAGGTGTAAGGTGAACTAAAAATATATCGAGGGGATAAGTTTCTAAAGAAACTGTGGTGCTGCGTAGGTGGGAAGTATAACAATATAATTTGGTTTTATCAACTGGGTTGATAATGTGAATTGGCCACCGAAAAGAGATTCAAGAGCTGACGTTTCGAGCGTTCGCCCTTCGTCGGAGCTCGAAACTTCAGCTCTTGAATCTGTTTACCGTGGCCAATTCACATTATCAACCCAGTTGATAAAACCAAATTATTGGTATATAAAAATATATCTCTTCGCAAATTTTCAGCTCGATAGTGCCCTTCGTTTTGAAAACAGAGCATCTTGAATATTTGAGTTCTCCGCCGCATGTGACATCAAGATGAGTGCCGTGTCAAAGCTGTTCTGTTTAGAAAAATATAATTTGGTTTTATCAACTGGGTTGATAATGTGAATTGGCCACCGTAAAGAGATTCGAGAGCTGACGTTCCGAGCGTTAGCCCTTCGTCGGAGCGAATCGAGGAATTGTGAGTCGTGTGTTGTTTATATACAGAAAGATGGAGCTTCGTTACTGGTTGGTGCCTGGTAACGTGAAAACAACGGAATAAATTAGCTGAATGAAAAGCGTTCGTTGATACCGTGAGGATTAAGAGTGCCGATTTGAAAAATAAATTTTTGCTCTAGAGTTTTTCGACTTTCCGTGCTTCCTTGGTGAAGGGAAAGGCCGCAGACTGCCATATGTTGCTTAGAATGATTTGGGAGATTGAAGTGTCTCGCGACCGGTTTCGATGCATTTTGTCGTCTTTCTCTACGTCCCGAAGGTGTTCGGAATCGGTCGCCTAGTCGTCTCCCTGTTTCGCCGATGTATAACTTTTTGCAAAGAGTGCAAGTTATGCAGTAGATGACATTGGCTGAGGTACAGGTGAAATGATCAGTGATCTTGATAGATGGCTTGGGTCCAGATATTTTATCAACGTTGTGAATGAAAGGGCATGCTTTGCATCGTGCGCGAGCGCATTTAAAAGTTCCGGGTTGACCACTTGTTTGGAATGCACTTTTGACTAAGTTACCTATGTTTTTGTCGCGTTTGAATGAAATTAATGGAGGTTGCGAAAAGATTCTACCAGTGTCGGGATCATTTTGAAGTAATTTAAAGTTTTTGAGAATGATGGATTTTACTGCG
>OX393568.1:17287970-17363638 GCA_947652115.1 Blastomussa wellsi | reverse complement strand
TGAACAAGAAGTCATTACTAATGGAAGCTTACAAGCTGATCCAACTGTCAACACTATTGTTTTGCGGTCATCTTTGGATTCTTTACCAAAGTTGAAACTTGACACGTTTGATGGCAATCCAATCAATTGGAGTGATTGGATTTCAATGTTCCGGTCAATCATTGATGATGCAGACATCTCCTGCAATGCTAAGATGCAACACCTTCAGAATGCGGTCACTGGTAGAGCGAAGGATGCAATAGCAGGTTATGGTTACAGCGGAGAACTGTATAAAGAAGCCCTTCAGAAACTGGAATCAAGATTTGGAAAGTCTCACATTGTGGTAAAAGCTCATTTGAACCGCCTACAGAAATGGAACAGGCTGAGTGATGAACGTTTACATGAAGTCCGGCGTTTCTCTGATGTTGTATCAATTGCTGTTAAAACCTTCAAGCGTCTTGGTTATGATGAAGATTTGCATGCTGCAAACAATTTGAATATGCTTGTTGACAAGTTGTCTCCTACTCTCTGTGTCAAGTGGAAAGAGTATAAAAGGGACAAAGGGTTAACTAAGGCTAACCTTTTAGACTTTGAGAAGTGGATTGAAGTCCAAGCAGATGTTCACGAGGATTTTGGCGCTCGAGCAAACAAACCGCCATTCAACACATCTGACCCCAAGTTAAAAGGAAGAAATGCCAATAGTTCACTAGTCTACAGTGTATCTTCACCACCTGATGGGAATCAAACCCCTCCTGGAGAACGCCCACGTGGACGTTTCCCTGCGGTGCAATGTGTCATGGGAGACTCCAAGCACCACAAGCTACAACATTGTCCTAAGTTCAAAGCACTGTCTGTCCTAGAAAGATTGGAAAAGGTGAAGGAGCATGGATTATGCTTTCGTTGTTTTGGTCGTCATTGGTCCAGCAAGTGTGGATCCACTAAACAGTGTGGTGTGAACGGTTGTACTAGACTGCACAATGAACTGTTGCACAGACGTACGTCCGACAATGGCAATCCCATTTCTCCACCACAACCAGAGGTAGCAACCGAACAAAACAGTCCCCCAGAGCCTGTAGTTGAAAGTTCAAATGTCATGTTAGCTAGTAACAAGTCTAAAGTCTTACTGCAAGTGGTTCCAGTAACGCTGTATGGACCTGGTGGACAGCTCAACACTTACGCCCTTTTGGATCCTGGAAGTACTTGTTCATTGGTGACAGGCGACATTGCAGATCGACTTGGTTTAGATGGTCCGTCTGAATCCCTCAATTTGTTTGGTATTCAAGTTACTTCAAATCTTAAAACGAAAAGAGTTTCGTTTAACATTGGCCCTGTCAATATGCATGCGACTCACTATCCTGTAGGAAATGCATTAGTTGTTGAAAAGCTGAACTTGCCCCCAGTCACAGTAAACATGGAAAATGTCAAGTCTCAGTGGAGCCACCTGGTGGACCTCGAGCTTAAAGATATGGATGGAGCAGAGGTGAAGGTTGTCCTCGGTAGTGATGTCACTGAATTAATTATCCCAAGGGAGGTACGTGAAGGACCAAAAGGTTCACCCTATGGAGTTAAAACTAAACTTGGCTGGGTGGTCACTGGAAACTTGCCAGGATATGCTCGCAATTCAGAGTCTGTTTACTTTGTACATGTTGCTTCACCTGAGGAGGAACTGAACGAACTTGTTAAAACTTGGTGGAAAACTGAATCGTTTGGATGCAAGTATGACAGCAAGGAACAACGCTCTAGAGAGGATGAAATTGTTTTGGAATCCCTGAGTAAGACCACCCGCAAAGTTGATGGAAGATACGAAGTTGGCCTTATCTGGAACAATTCAACTACCCCCTTGCCGAACAACAGAGTTGTAGCAGAAAAGCGCTTAGAATTGTTGGAGAAACGCCTTGAAAAGGACCCACAGCTGCAAATTAAGTACACAGAAACCATAGGGAATGACCTGCAGAAAGGGTACATCAAGAAAGTGGAGGATCAAGAATTGACAGCTGCTGACGCTCATGAGTGGTACCTACCGCACCATGCTGTGTTACACCCTCATAAACCTGGAAAGGTTCGACGAGTAAGTGATGCAGCGGCACGGTATCAAGGAACTTCCTTGAATGATTGCTTAACCTCTGGACCAGACCTTTTGAACTCATTAGTTGGGATACTAATGCGCTTTCGTCAAGAGTCAATAGCATTGTCTGCAGACATTGAAGCTATGTTCAACCAAGTCGCAGTCCCAGAAGAAGACCAATCAGTCTTACGTTTTCTATGGAGAAAGAAGCCATCAGACAAAGTGGATGTCTACCAGTATGTCAGGCACATCTTTGGTGCCAAGTGTTCCCCAACATGCTCCAACTATGCCCTTCGAAGGACAGCCCAAGACAATAAGGATTCCTTTCCGTTGGAAGCGGAAGTTGTTGAAAGGAACTTTTATGTGGATGATCTATTTAAGTCTGTGCCATCCTTGTTGGAAGCATGCAATTTGCAAACTGGACTGGTGAAGTTGCTCTCCCTGGGTGGATTCAACTTGACTAAGTGGATATCAAATGACAAAGAATTTCTCAAGTCAGTTCCTGAGAAAGAACGAGCACAGTCGGTGCGAAGTATTGGAGACGGAGATACGCTGCCTACTGAACGAGCCTTGGGAGTCACCTGGGATGTCCAGAATGACACTTTCATCTTCAAGATCAAACCAAGGGAACTTGCAGACACCAGACGGAAAGTTGTCAGTCTTACTGCATCTATCTTTGACCCCATTGGCTTCGTCGCTCCATATGTGGTCAGAGCGAAAATATTTCTCCAGTCGCTGTGGAAACTTCGCCAAGGCTGGGATGAGAGAATGCCTGAAGAATTCATACAAGAATGGTCCGAGTGGCAGAAGGAACTTGAAAAGTTGGCCGACTTCTCAGTACCAAGGTTCTATCGTAGAGTGGCCCTCTACCCGATGTCAATTCAGTTGCACGTGTTTGGTGATGCAAGCGAGTCCGCCTTTTGTGCTGTTGCCTACTTTCGATTTGAGTATCCTGGTGGTCAGAGACAGTGTGCATTCGTAGCAGCAAAGACTCGTGTCGCGCCTGTTAAACCATTGAGCACCCCAAAGCTGGAACTTCAGGCAGCAGTTCTAAACGTGCGATTAGCCAGCATGATCCAGAAGGAACATGATTATGAAATCTCTACCATTTGGTTTTGGAGTGATAGCAGTGCTGTCATTGGACAAATTCGTGGACTATCAAAGCGCCATCCTGCCTTTATTGCAAACAGACTTTCTGAAATCCTGGATACTTCAGAACCAGACCAATGGCGCCATTGCCCTGGCAAACTTAACCCAGCAGACGAGGGCACTCGTGGCCTGGAAGCAGGTGCGATCACTTCTGACAGCCGCTGGCTAACTGGACCGCCATTCCTTTTACTCTCAGAAGACCAATGGCCAGAAGACATTCCGAAGACAAAACTTAATCCTGATCCTGTTGCTGACACACTTGCAGAAACTGTCCAGTTGGCTGAAATTACTCCAAGAGCAAGCCCTCAGTTAATGGACTTGTCCAGGTACTCTTCATTGATCAAAGTTTGCCGAGTTACCGCTTATGTCCTAAGATTTATTCACAACTGCAGAGTCAAATCAAAGAGCCAAGCAAAGACGGGTCCACTGGAAGTTCAAGAAATTGATGAAGCAAAGTTGATGTGGATCAAGTCTGCTCAAAGAGAAACATTTTCACCTGAAATCTTGAACATTGAAGCTGGCAAGCCTATTGGAATCAAAAGTCGCTTGATTAGCTTAACTCCTTTCTTGGATGAAAGTAACATTCTCCGAGTTGGCGGGAGAATTGGTGGTGCAGCCATTTCCTACGATGTCAAACACCCAATTATCATCCCTCAAGACCATCACCTAAGTCGCCTTGTTATCCTGGATTGTCATAAAAGGCTTAACCATGAAGGCACGAGTCACGTGCAGAACGAGCTGAGGTTGATGTACTGGATCCCTCACACCAGATCCACTGTGAGAAGAGTTCTCCACGATTGTTCACTGTGTAAACGGAGACGAATCAAGCCACAGCCCCCTTTAATGGCAAGCCTGCCGAAGGATCGTTTGCAAGTAGCCCCACCTTTCACGAAAGTCGGAGTGGACTATTTTGGACCTATCACGGTCAAGTGCTCTCGCAAGCAAGAGAAGCATTACGGGTGTCTTTTTACCTGCATGGTCACACGAGCGGTACACCTTGAAGCGGTGAAGTCTTTGGAGACCGACTCATTTATTAATGCGCTGAGACGGTTCGTGGCAAGACGTGGCCCACCATCAGACATATACTCTGACAATGGTACTAATTTTGTTGGAGCTGACCGGGAACTGAAACAAAGTTTGCAAGAATGGAACCAGTCACAAATTGCAGACTTCCTGTCTCAGAAGGGGATTCAGTGGCACTTTAATCCCCCGGCTGCACCTCACTTTGGTGGCATATGGGAGCGTTTAGTCCAGTCATGCAAGAAAGCTCTCAAAGTTGTCCTCCATGGCCAAGTGGTGACGAATGAGGTCCTGGAGACAGCATTTGCAGAAACAGAGGCGCTTGTGAATAGCAGACCCCTTACTGAAGTCAGTTCTGGTAGCAGTGATTTGGAGGCCATCACCCCGAACCACTTCCTTATTTCCCGTGCGAATCCTGTGTTACCCTGTGGTGTCTTTGCAGACAAGGAAATTTCCAGTAAGAAACGGTGGAGGCAGACACAAGTCATTGTTAATCAAGTCTGGTCAAGGTGGTTACGAGAATACTTGCCAACCCTGATTGCTCGAAAGAAGTGGAATCAGAGTACGCGCAACGTCAAAGTTGGAGATCTAGTTCTGATCGTGGATGAGAAGACCCGGAGGGGAGATTGGCCCCTCGCTCGCATCATGAAGACCTTTCCTGGAAAGGATGATACTGTCCGCGTATGTGAAGTTAAGACAAAAGCTGGAGTTTACAAGAAACCAGTCGCGAAGCTGGCGCTGTTGGAGGAGTGTCCAGCCTAAAACTGAACACTGGCGGGAGAATGTCGCGACTGAACATTGAACACTGATTACATTAATTTCGTTTTGTTGAAATTTGGACGCATTGCATGCCTATCGTTTAGGTCACGTGATTTGTAGTTTCGTAAGCGACCTTGTGGTGTCGCCATGTGGTGAAAAATAAATGGTTGAGTTGAGTTTACAGTCCTTAGTTTTGGTTCTATTAGTCGTCTTATGCGATATCATATATGTACTGAAAATAGCATGATATCATTTACTTTGTGCCCGGTACTCTTAGAAGTATACAGGGCGCATTATCCTATTTCAGAATGACCAAAATACTAAACGATTTCCACTAGCCTATTGCAGACCTGACCCAAACTTCACATTTCCTATGTTATATCGCTGAATTACAACAAGGCTTAAAATTCTTTCTTTGAAGAGTTTTTCATAAATTCTGGCCGTAGTGCTAGCCCGGCGCAAACCATACCGTATTTCAGGCCAAACGTACTAAAACATAATACCTTATTATAAACCAAAATGGATCCTTGAAAACCATGCACTTTGGCGCTGTGTAGCTTATAAGACCTTATAAAACGAAGCCGCCCAACCCCTACCCCTAACCCCCACCACCGACAGGTTTGATCATAGTGGGCCGGTTTTCATCACTCGTTAAAAATTGGCTCGTGCAAACATGGCCACTATAGGTCTTGAACTTCGAAGATCGCCGAAAAGAAGGCCGATGACAATTTCCCTTCTTTTCCGCAACGCAAAGCACCATTAGAGCGCAGTGCATTCTGGTTGCCGCGCAGCGCATTCTGGTCGCCGCGCAGTGTATTCTGGTCACCACGCTGTGAATGCCGTCAAAAGTCGTTTTTGTATAGCTTTGTTATACATTCTGATTATAACTGCTGCACGCTCGCTGCGCTCGCTCCGCAGCAATAAACACGTTTAAATAATTTCTTCGGAATGCAAACCATGAGTTGTTTACTCCTCTATTAACACAGTTAATTGGTTAAGGTTTGGCAGATTATTGAAATTTAAGGTACATGGAAGAAATGATCCTTGTAACACTTATGCATGGCCAAGGAAATACAATAAGAATAGAGGGGGTAAGTTTCTAAAGAAACTGTGGTGCTGCGTCGGTGGGAAGTATAACAATATAATTTGGTTTTATCAACTGGGTTGATAATGTCAATTGGCCACCGTAAAGAGATTCAAGAGCTGACGTTTCGAGCGTCAGCCCTTCGTCGGAACGAATCGTCTCTTATAGGTCTTGAATCGTCTCTAATAAGATTTGGCAATTTTCAACGAACTATGACGTGCTGGCTGCCATAAATGAATAATAAATGTTTCCGCTTGAATGCCCTGGCCCTTTCCACAAAGATTCAATTGATTTCAGCTTGCGTATCTCTTCAGTCTCCGCAACCCTTCTACCAAACCTGGTCATTGACATGCAACGCAAGAACATTCAACGCGACCATTTAAACAAGAGACTTAACGGTATGCGATTTTGTTATGTAAACTAAGCGGCCGTTAACAAAATCAGGATCGGATCGGATCGGACCGGATCTGATCGGGCCGGACGTAATCAGATTGACAAAAACCTATACTGGTTTAGCCAAATATGAAAAATAATATCATAGGATGAACAAAAGCACACTCAAAAACATGTTTTCAGTAAACAATTTTAAATCGAGTGAAACACTGGGAAGATTGAAGCGCATTTCTAGATGTACTCGATGTGTACCTTTGATTTAAGGTTGAGTTAAACTTTTTTCAAAGTGAAAAAACTAGTGTCCAGGTCCGTGCGGTCCCAAAGCTGACTGTGTCCCTTTAATGTTTACACCTGTAAACAGGCCGATATCCAATCGAACTATAAGAATGTCTTGAGTGATAAATTGTCTCTCAGATGTAAATTTGAGATTGAATTTTTTTCGTCCGACTGATATTCATTTTCAACTACCGTGATCATTCAAGCATGAAGATGTCTACAAATTTATTGGCACTTCATTTTTTATAGCCTTTTTATCGTCACTTTTGTAAAGTTAGTTACAAATTTACAGTGAAAACAAAATAACATATCAAAAACACACCTAAATTTTACTTATTTCTCTCTGCCATCTTTGTTAACGGACAAACTAAGCCAGTTTGATACGGATAAATTCAATGTTAAAACGGTAGAAAATTTCAAATAACTTCATGTTGAGTTGCCAAAAATCGCAGAGTTCTGGCCTTTTTTGCCGCATCAGAAACATTTTTTTCTCTTAAAGCAACAGGCATTAATATTCCCAGGTCAATTAGACAGCCTAAAGTGATATTTAAGTAAGAAGACTCTGGCCATGCAGTCTCTCATGAAGCTTTTCTAAGGTGATACCAGAGTCGATTGTAGACCTACCGCGGGAGCCGCATTATACAAAAAGAAATGTTCCATGCGCTGGCGAAAGGTGCAGAAAGCTACCTTAAATGTAATGGTGGCCACTTACACAAAACGGTGGTTTAAAAATAGTGCCAAGTAACTACAGAGTGGTTAATAGATCGTTGTTACCTTTCTCGTCAGACGTCCGGGCTTTACTCCACTTTTCCAGATTACAGACACAGCCAAGGAATCGGAAACCAAACAGACTGTTATACAAAGGAGAATCAAAAAGGGCAACCAGAACAGCTTCGCCATTGCCACTTCAACTTCGCCGAGCAATAATGACTTGGTGATTAAAAAATGTGTGAAGTGATACTTGGTCAACAAAAGCGAACTGTTTATTGTATTCGTTCGTAACCTTTCATTCGCAAGCCCAGTGACTCAATTCTCCTGAGAATTGACAGTATATTTCATTTTTAAAACGTTTAGAGAATTTCTTGATTGATCAAGTGCATGATTGGTTTTCTTTATTCTCTCCATTCTTCTTCTTGGGACTGTATTGGTTTCGTAAGCGGATATAATATAGGGTTAACGTGGGAGTTTATGCAAACTAATAATCAAACGACAAACTCTCAGTGGTCTCACAGCTCAGTTGTAAAACGTTTTGAAGGTATGGCAGCTCGTGTAACCGAATCTCTTTGACGCCGGAAAATTTCAGGCTTTCTTTACAACTTCGATTTCGTAAGCAGTCATAAGCCATTTTCGCAATGGTCTCTCTTTCAGTTTTTCTGTGTAAAGTTTTGACTCGCCATTTGTACTTCATTATTCTTTTCACATATTCAATATCACAAAACAAATAAACTACTCTGTTTAAAACAAAGCTTAAAAAATTTACATTCCCACACGTCATGATCATTTAACAAATAAAGAAGCCTAAGCCATGTATTATACTGTCATAAAACACGACGGGCATTTGAGAACACGACGGAAATGTAGAAAACACGAGCCGCAGGCGATGGAGCGAAGGGCTAACGCTCGAAACGTCAGCTCTCGAATCTCTTTACGGTGGCCAATTCGCATTGTCAACCCAGTTGATAAAACCAAATTATATTGTTATACTTCCCACCGACGCAGCACCACAGTTTCTTTAGAAACTTACCCCTCTATCTCTTTTACCCACTATGCATTGCGCGCATTTGTTATTGATGAACGCAGGGTGGTGGCGCTCTTGAGAGAATCGAACTGTTTGTTAGGGTTTGGTAGGGAAGGAAAAAACTAATTATATATTTTTATGATGAAAGCCATGTAAACTAATTATATCACAGTAACCGGAATTTCTATAGTAACAAAAGACCTGTCTTGAAAGACACGTTACGCTTTACGTAGGTCACATTCTACCCTTCTATCGACGTGGGTCGATATTGAACGATCAAGAACATGGTTGTCCGTGGAAACACCCACGTTCGTGGGCGAGAAGCGATGCTTGTCGGAAATTTGAATTAAACCCTCAAGAGGTTGACTCAAGCTTTCTTTAAACCCTAAAAAAGAACCTCCAGTAACCTGACTCGTCAACAATACGCGGCCGAATGGATGGAAGGAGGCTGAAAGAATCAGTCTTTCCTTCTTCCCATCATCCATCGCGTCTTGCTATTTTCTCATAGGAGACGACTGGGGACGAGTCAGTTCCAGTAACAATGACATATTGCCTAGGGGGATACTTCGTAATGCTTTGTGTGGGTTCCCTGTTGAGGTCTAGGAACCCCTTCCCACATGTCCCAGTCTCAGAACAAAAGAAGCACAAATTTTTCGTAGTCATTCTACCGTATGTCAGACTAAAACTGTATATTCCATCTCAGACCGAGTAGGGAGTGAACTGGAACTCCGTCACAGACCTGGAAGCTCAGAATGGCGAGTTGGCCATACACACATTTTGTATATAAGTTTTATCCCCTGGTGGATGTAGTGAGCTATGATGAAGATATTGACATCAAACGCATCATGTCATCTATGAAAAAATTGAAATATTTCTCGCCAGATCGAACTAAACCATCAACATTTATAGTATTCCAACGCTCTTTTAATTTTTCGCATGTTGCCCAAAAAGATAGCTTGATGGGTGAAAAAGGTTTTTTTTTTTTTCGAAACACGTACCCTAAGTCATGGTAATACCAAAATCTACAATTTGCGAACATCCAACCTCGTTACCAGGGTCTCCGGGAGTGTGGGAAGATGAGAGACCCTAGAAACGAGTTTTACGTGCACCACAGAAAAACGCACTGCGCACGCGCATGACGTCTCGATTTCTCGAGGTTTTCGCAAGGTGGTTAGCGTCAGCAAGGGTGGTCATGATACATCGATGACGTAATTTTAGTCTTACGAGCTTATAGAAAAATAGCTCCGCAATGCGTACATGTGTCTTACGCTAGGTAACTGAGTCGTGAATGGAAAATATGGCATTTTGCAGAATAGAGTAGAGTTACATCATTTGTTCCATGACCAACTCATAAGGAACATGGGTCTATTCCTAATTTGACGTCACATGCTTATTTGCATGCATATTTACAAAGACTTGATGCGATGCAAATCCGAATGTCACATTATCGTCATTAACTTCTGAAATGGCATATTTGAGAATTAACAACGCCGTCCTCTTTGCTGATACGTTTGCAGTTGTACCGCTCGCTTTTCGTGTATTTGCATCTCTGACACTGACCTATCTCGCCTCTGTTAACTCTGGAGTGTTTCACCTGTTCAACAGTTTTACCTGATAAGAACAAAGTACAATTTTTTTCCTGCGAACCGCGTCAACGCACCCAAATAGGAGGCAACGATCTTTTTGGTGCTGACCAAAAGCATCGCGGCTTCTGGGGACGAGAATGGTGAGCGCAACAACCGGAAGTCGAAAAGCCAGAACCAAATCGAGGTCATTACGTGGCGCAGTTGCGCAATGGGTACAACATACGGGAAACAACGCCGGAAAGTCGTACGCGTGTAAAATTTTGTGTCACTGTTTCATACAAAATTCCAATATTCTTCACGATTTGTTAGTACGATTTTCAAACTTTTAGGTAAGTATAAAAGTATGATTATCAGTAAACTGGCTCTTGGAATCCTTTTCAGTCCAATTTGCTTGATAATTTTTAATCTAGAAGATATTACATGTTGCACTGCACCGGCAAATGATAATTCGGTTGTGCAGTATTACGTGTCTTCGTACAAAGAAATATGCAGGCTTGATATCGATTTTGCATTGTCTGCCAGAAATATTACATGATGCACAAAGTTAACTCGCAAAAGAAGCCACGCCGACATATCTGTCGTATACAGTCTAAGATTCTCGTTTTGGAACAGATACTTCTCTACGTAATTTTTTGGCACGTCACCCCAACCAATGCATTTAAACAGAGCATCTGTAAGATCTAAGCACACTTCAAATTTTATAAATGGTTAGCTGTAAGCCGATGGCTTTTTAGCTACTAGCACATAGGGGGTTCAAGATCGTTGCAAAATGGGTAGAGCTAACGAAAGCGAATTCAGCAAAATGCGATTTAATTTGTAAGTTGCTTGTATTCTAGAACGGTTTGTTGTTAAGATTGATTTCAGGTAGTATCACCTGTATTTCTGTAAATATTTGTAGGTTTATAGCCAAGATGTTTATGTGGGACTGGTTTACTGGAATGTTAAACTATTTAGGTAAGTTCTGTGTGGCAAATGACTAACAAAAATCTGCACACATGCAGTGGAATTTTTGCTGTTTATGTACTCTATTTGTAATCTCAGCAATCGCTAAAAATAATGCACTTGAAAATTGACTTGGTGCTTTTTCTGTAATGGATTTAATGGTTTTCTAAATTAAGGCTATTCCATCGAAATAGAATCAAGGGAATTTAAATTTTTTAAATGGTCATGACAACAGCAACAAAGATGAAATTTTCATAAATGGTATAATTTTTTTTAATTCTTAAGCCAATGATACACAGTTCAACATCTTTTTACTTTTTGTTGATCAACAAATGTTGAACATCATTGGGACTTGTTGAAATGCTTTTGCGTTTTTGAAGTCCTTCAACACCTGGAAACTTGTAGAACAGAATAGAGCCAAGCTCTATTTTTGTTCAACAATGTTCAACCTGCCATGGCATATTTCAACATAATTTTGACATAACATGATACACTGTTCAACATTTGTTGAACCCCAAACACAACATGTGTTGCTCAATAAATGTTGAACTGTGTATCATTGGCTTTAAAACATGTTTTAACAGTACATCAGTCATCTTCAGTTTATGGTTATATTAAGCAGGAGATCAGTTATACAACGTATCAGTTATATAATTTATCACTTGCTTAATGTAACCGTGGGAGGCATGGTGGCCTAATGTTAGTGCGCTGGACTTCGTTGTGTTCTTGGGCAAGACACTTTACTCTCACAGTGCCTCTCTCCACCCGGGTGTATAATGGGTACCGGCAAAATACTGCTGGGGGGTAACCCTGCAATGGACTAGCATCCCATCCAGGGGGGAGTAGAAATATTCCCAGTCTCTTCATGCTAAAGAAACCGGAATAAGCTCCGGCGGTAGTATGGGCCACTGGGCTCGATGCAGACTTTGCCTTGATTTAACCATTACACTGACGATGATTGATGTACCGTTGAATAAGAGGGGTCTCCACATTCATTTAGGAGCAGGAGCACCTTGAAAATACTCAATAATTCCTTAAAACGTCAGCTTCAGAAACATGTGAGTTGTACATGCCACGTCTTGTTGGAGCAAAAAGAAATAGACGGAAAGCATAACATGAAATTTAACTATAGGTATAGTTTGTATACTGTATCGACTTCAATTTCATAAAAGCATGCACTTTCATTCAACCCGGATTCAACTTGTTTCCAGCATGCTGTGATCTCAAGGCCACAAATATCTGTTCAATAAGTTCACGTTTTCGTGTTGTTTATAACTTGATGTAGATCTGCAGTCAGCAATGGAAACTTTCGATGTGATTTAACCTTCACACTCTGTCTACAGCTGTTTTCAAAGTCAATCAAAATAAAACAGTAGTGCCATTGCGCTTTGCCTAACTTTAAAAAGTAATGGAATCAAAATGAACCGTGTTTTGTTTACTTTGCTTATCAGTAAAAGAATTGTTTTAAACACAGAACCTGAGACTTCTTTCTTAACTTTCCTTTTCGTGAAAGCCAAAATATTAAAACTCCATCAAAACTTCTCGTTCAGAACGCAAATTTGATGCGCATGAATCTGCTATTGAAATCCCAAGTAAACAACATTATGCAAATTTCTCTTGAAATGCGAAACCACGCTTGCTTTGAGAACGAATCTTTCGTGGATATTTATATTTATATTGGTAAAAGTATGGGCCGGATGAAAAGGAATACAGGAATGATAATGTGTATTTCATGCATACAGTTTTTTTTCTTTTTCTTTTTTTTTTTGCAGTTTTTAACTTTTTCTTTTATTTATTTAGGTTTTGCATTACTCAATCAATCAATACATGTAAATCAATCAAACTTGACTCAGGATAAAGAAGTAATTTATTGTAATACTGTTGCTGCCTGTAAAACCGGACCTACTTACCTTGTCCAGGGATTTCAAAATGTTTTAAGTAGGTGTCATCGACTGGTAGAGTAGGTGGCTGTTATAAGTGAGCTTTTTGGTCACAAGCTGATTGCTATGACCAGATTAGCCGGTGGCATAATAGCATCCACCTTGTTTTGAAACCCCTGCTTGTCCCTCAAACTCAACAGTCACATTTTTTGCTGCAATGAAGTTTTTTTGTGTAAATAAATTAATTAATTTAAAAAACTCTTTTTTGTTTTTATGTTCACGATCAGTCTCGGCCAATCGGCATAAAATTAATAATAATAATAATAATTACTTAATGCAAAGTTAAGAATCCCAACTGGCAGGAGGCAGACCGGTTGGCTACTTATGGTACAAGTGTCACCGAGGATGAGGCTACCGAGAACTGGTCAGAACGGGACTTGAACCCACGACATAAAGTCCAGCTCTCTAACCACTCGGCCACTCAGGATTCAATTTCGTGTTAAGACTGTTATAAAAAGTTGAAAGTTTTCTTTGGCCTTGAGTATCATCTAACTTCATTAGTTTCTTTAGAGTCATTATCTTGATTCAAAATGCAAAAGAAATGAATTCATTTCAGGCCAAAAGTAAAAACAGTTAACTAAACGCACATGTCATGCCTCGGCAGAACCTTGTTTGCGAGCTGAGTGCGAGTAGAGGCCTGGGAAAGAAATTAAACGAATGCAAAAGATAGCGGATTGAAGAAGCAAATACACAAGTAAATATTTCTTGTTTTTATTTGTTGTAACACGAAATGAATATGGAGATTGAACTGCTCATCACCTACAGGACAACTAGGGTGCATTTTGGGCTTCTGTATAACAGATACCTGTAAGCCCCAGCGGCCAGCGAAAATCGCCATCTAGTCGTCCTGGGCATGCCAGCTACAAATAAAAAATAAATATAAAATTCAATGTGTGAAATTGTCACTTCCAGGGCGGTGATAAAAAACAAATCCTGTTCTGAAATTGCGACCGATACAGTCACCGATTTGATAAAAATTTAATCTGCGGCGACTAAAAATTCAGGTTTAGTCTCCAAATGGTGACAACATTGATAAACTTTCTTTGTATTTACGATGCATACTGGCCCTTTTCTATTGTGTCCCTGCAGAAAATTTTATTCAAAGATATTTGCTTCTGTAAGCATTCAAAATAAGAAAAGAAGTCATTTCATCCTTTTGCTTTGCTTTGAAAGTTTCTCTCTCATCCTAAAACTTGGAAGTTTAAATTCGTCCTATGATATTTTGCAAACCTTATAATATGTCATGTATGCCTATGAATTGTGTCTCTTATAATGCAATCTGGCAACTAAAAATATTTTTCTCTGGCGGGTACTCCCTGTCCTTCTCCTTCTACAGTGTACTTCAACATTTCTGGAGACCCCTGTATAATGTAACATTTTTAAAATTTATGTGCCGTATGTGCACAGCCTTCCCAATCTCCGCGTAGTACCAGTTACCCTTTTGTAGTGACAGAGCTTGACACTGAAAACTGCATTATTAGAGCAGTTTTCTTCATTGTTGAAAGCAATTCTGTACAATGGCCCAGGAGGCTTCTTAATGAACAGAACGCTTCTTAACAAAAATGCAACCGTTCTTTGTTTTGTAAAAATCTAATTGTTCCTAGGAATCTGCGATTATGCCTTAGAAATCTGCAATCGTTCCGTAGAAATCTGTGATCATTCCATACAAATCTGTGACCGTTCCATAGAAATCTGCGTTCGTTCTGTAGAAATCTGCGATCATTCCCAAAGAAATCTGCAATCGTTCCATAGAAATCTGCGATTGTTCCATAGAAATCTGCAATCATTACTTAGAAATTTGTGATCCCTCCGTAGTTTTTGCGATCATTCCCTAGAAATGCTGCTTTGGTTTTGCATTACTTTGCTCTCAACTTTTTCAACCAATCAGGAGTAAGACCAAAACCAATCATGACTTGCACCCACATGTTTTCCTGCGCATTTTGTCGGCTCTGTGTAATTACTTTGCGTTTTGGTTCACTGGATTGTCTCTGTCCTTTGTGATTCTCCGGGGTAATTACTTTTGTTTGGTTTTACAAGACTCAGTCGAAACTCACTCTAACATCATGTCATATCAAATTATTGTCATATTATGTTTTTGGCGCACTTTACACATGTACAGCGTATACTGTAAACGTCCATGTACATGTATAAGCTGCACTTTTTTTCACAAAATTGAAGCCAAAAATCAAGGATGCGGCTTATCCACGGATACATCTGTGTTTGGGGTTCTCAAAAATCTAATTAATATTCATAAAACTTCTTAAGATGTCAAGAAATAAACATAAAAGAAACAGAGAGCGTGTTGCAGTTGTTCATTGACTTTTTCATGAGTGGCGGCTCCTAAAGGAGCAGTTCGTGTCTTTGAGTGTTTGTTGGTGAATCTTGCTCTCCAAGAGTTCTTTCAAGGAATTAATTTTCACCTTACTCGAACAACTAAACACCAACCTACAAGGAATCTCCATTCCTCCGCACAGCTGTTTGCAGTGACGTCTACGGTCCGTCACTTCCACGCAATATCTTTCCGTCACGTGCGTTAAAATACCACAAAATTCGCGAGTACTCGCGAGGTAAATGGTCAACTGTTTTGTTGTTTTTTACCATCTTCACGGCAAATTTGTCGACTGCATTATCAAGCTCTTGTTCGGCATGACGTTTTTGACCTATTGTAGGTTTCCAAACTATAGACGTTTTATCCCCGAACAGCTGAGTTGAACGTATTTCTGGCCCAGACTCCTCCCCACATCTAAAGCTTGGCTACTAAGCACTCATTCATTTTGTTTCAATGGCGAAGGAATTTCAACTTTATGGCGTGTTTCGAACTGATAATCTTGAATAATCGGATCAAAAGCGTTAAAGATGTCGTAAATTCAAACGAAAAAGAAGGTACGACAAATGAAATTTCGCTTCCTTTAGACTTGATAAATGTGAAAGATGGCAACAACTTCTATGTCATTGTTTCGAAACCTTGATTGTTTGTCCTTGTTTGTTTATAGCAACAACTCTACTGGAACTTCAAGCTTTATTGTCTTTATTTTTTTCCAAAATCAGCACTTCCAAAGTGGGAGTGCGGCTTATACACGGACGTCTACGGTAATTTTAGGCAATACCTGTATTTAATTAGATCATGCAGTTTACATTAATGGAAGCCTGCCATATCCTGAGTTTATGTAAATTGTGCATTGAGCTTTGGTGTACAGTAATATTCTATTTCTTACACTATATCTTGCAGGTTTAATGAAAAAGACTGGTAAATTAGTTTTTCTAGGACTAGACAATGCTGGAAAAACAACCTTGCTACACATGCTGAAGGATGATCGTATGGCTCAACATGTTCCTACCCTTCATCCAAGTAAGTACTCATAAATATTCAAGCTTTCCGTCAACATTCACAGATAAGTTGCATGTTTTTGCCAAAAATCATTTTCACAACCAAGGGTGTTGGTTATTCTGTGAGAACATTAATTTTGTCCTTCCAGTTTCCAGCTTTCCATTGTCCCTCTAATGGCTGGTTACTAAGCTACATGTAAGAATGTTCAGCAGGCAAAGAGCTAAAATTGTGTTCAAAACTTAAAGGTGCAGTGTTTGGCATTTTAATGTTTGTGGATTTCTTTTGGTTGTTTTTCAAAAGAACTTTATCCCCCAAATTTGAAATGCCAAATCCAGGTCACAGCTTATCTGCAAGTGTTTGAGGTACTCAAATGGATCTTAGCTAAGTTTTTGGCCTGATTATAAAATGTTTTTTTTTTATTTGCAGCATCAGAGGAATTGTCTATGGGTGGAATGAAGTTTACAACATTTGATCTAGGGGGCCATAAGCAAGGTATTATATGTATGAGATGTACAAAACGTAACATTCAAATGTAAATACATGTAGGGACGTCATTAATTTCCGTTTTAACTTCTCTTGAGCTCTTCAAGTTTTGTGAAGAAAAAAAAAACGATACATCCTACATGTACATTGTATAAATGCATAAGTGATATTATTATTCTGGTAACTTACACGTGCAACTGTCTTGGTATGCGATGTGCATGTACATAAAGGCAGTGGCAAACGAGGACACAATATGTTTCTGAATACACCCAGAAACAATTTTTGTGTCCGCAACAATGTTGCACGCACAGGCAAACAGTGAAACAGTTGTGTCCGCAACAGTGTGTGCTTGTTTGCCACCACCTTAACTTTGTTTACATGCACCATAGTTCTGTTTCCAAAAATTAAACTGTTACTAACTTTGGCTTGGCTGAGTGCTAATTTTGTTTGTTATACCAGGGACTTTTATACAAACATTTCAGTACATTTTTGTACTTTCATAGCCTTACCCCATCTGCCAGTTAAAAAGACCAAAAAATGTTACTTGCCCATAGGACAAGTGATGGATAAACAAAACTACATGTAGCATTACAGGAATATTCACTAGCACTGGGCTATCAGACAGGCTCCAGTTGTTCAAGGAGTGAATAATGCTATCCAAGCCACATGTACATGCAGTCTTCATCCAATTCTCTTTCTTTCATATAATATTTCCAAAATACATCAAGGGACATTTTAGTTCTCTTCCCTGTATTGGACCCGCTTATTTTTAGTGCAGAGTGCACTATTGGGTTGATGTTTTGTGGGCTATTATCTTCTAACTTGCTAAGGTGCTAAGGTATAAACTTTGATGTTTGTTTAATTCATTAGTCTTGCAGAGGGGTGTGGGGGGGGGGGGGCTAGTAGGAACCTGTGGACTACATGCATGCTTGAGCAGACTTTGCAACAAAACCAAGTTTTGACTGTAATGTGCATGGGCAGACCATTATTCGTGGGGCAGTTATTTGTAGGTCACATGCCATGGAAGGCTGTGGGCCAATAAAAACAAAGGGAAAAATGAATCGAATAATAAATGTAATTGTAAACCTTTTGTGCTAGAATGAAAGTTCCTGTATACTGGTACATGTGTGACAATACATTATTTTCTGTTATATTACTGGGATGAAGCAATGATAGCATAGTTTTCAGGAAAGCAGATGTTCACGGCAATGTTTTATTCCACAGCTCGACGCATTTGGAAAGACTACTTTCCTGCTGTTAATGGGATTGTTTTCATCATTGACTGTGCGGATGGAGAGAGACTTCCTGAATCCAAAGTTGAACTAGAGGTACAGTATGTACACAATAATCATTAATCACGACATGCATTTACATGTACTACAGTACAAATAAACAGGAGTAACTGTCTGAGTGGAGTACATTCTCGTCCCCGTAGCCATTTTAGTTTCTCTTATCCGGCAGGGCCTTGGCACGAGAAATGAAGGGCTCTGGGGACATACGATTTTCCAAAAAATTCAAATTCTTTTTGTTGGCTGTTGAGAACAAAGAAATCTTAAACGGAAATCAAAATGTTCACCGGCTGCTGTATTACAACGCACAACATGTAGAAACATCAATGCTAAATACATGAAGTCCGGAAGTCCTAGAATCTCAGACTAGAAATCGTATGTCTCCAGAGCCCTTTGTTTCTTGTGCCAAGGCCCCTCCGGCTAAGAGAAACGAAAAGGGCTACGGGGATGAGAATGAGTGGAGTATACATGTAACTCAGAGAGAAATCGTGTACTGTACAATGTTGCTGCAAGTAGGATTACAAGATAATTATTTGTTGTGCAACAATTTCTTTTATCAACAATAATTTATGACCACTACTTTGTAATGCTTACTTACTTTTGTTTTTTTTTTTGTTGTTGTTGTTTTTTTTTCTGGACAGAGTTTGTTGGCAGATGAGCAGTTAGCAAGTTGTCCTGTGCTTCTTCTTGGTAACAAAATTGATATCCCAGGAGCAGCCAGTGAGGACTATATTAGACAATACTTCGGCCTTTATGGTCTTACAACAGGAAAGGTACATTCCATGTGAATTAAATTCTACATGTATGATACACATTGTTATAGCATTGATAACAGAATGTTGAACAACTACACTTTAAACCATACCATAGAAAATACAGCCAATGAGAATACAGGAAAGCGATCTGTCTATTTGACATTATTACACCCAACCTTTCAGTTGTGCAGTGCAGTGCAGTGTACAATCTTATTTCTGCATACATTCAGGAAGCACATTTTGTATGGCATGGCATAAAATAGTTATGCACTCCCATGTTAGAAGGAGATAGAGGTGGTACAGGTAGCCAATGTACATGTAGATGTGCAGCCAATGAAGCACATACAAGTAGCACCAAGTTGGCTATAACTATCTCATATTAACCTCACTTGTCTCCTATGTGGTTTTTGGAGCGATTAAGAGCATTGTCGTTGAGTTGTAGGAAAACTGCTGTAAATTTATCCCAGAGCCCTCAACCGTGTCGAAATTCCACATGGACACCACAATAGATCCTTTCAAATTCGCATAATTTCAACTTACATGTAGTCAAAATGCATGGAAAGAGCACCAAAGACCGCTCTGGGATAAATAATTGTACAGCAGGAATAATTTTCCCATACAAACCCTTACAATTGCACTGTTACCCAATGGAAGCGCTGCCATCAAAGGTCACATGTTTTTGATCTCCTATAGAGCTTGGGTACCAACCTGTGAATGTACATGTGCATGTCAAGGTATACATGTATGTACATGTTCACATGTGCATTATCGATTTTGTCAAATGTGTTTTGGTAGAGTAGCAGCTCTCAAAAGCTTGTAATTCTACTGGTAGCAGTAAATGTTGCTATTGTTTCACGCGGGGTATCGAGTCATTCATGTGAGACCTTGCGAGAGCTGCTACATTGCCCATGGGTTTTCCTTATTGAGAGCCATTTCACCAAATTATGCTTGCAGGGAAATGTTACCTCAAAAGATCTCCAGGCCCGACCAATGGAACTGTATATGTGTAGTGTGTTAAAACGGCAAGGATATGGTGAAGGTGAGTTTTTTTGGGACCTTAAAATGTGGAAACTTTGTACTGACTGTGATATTACCACAAACCAGTGAATAGCAATGATGTCATGACTTCTGAATCAGACAAACAAAGCAGAATGGTGGACAATTCTAAATATTTTTTCAAAGCCAGTGTTCCTAAAACACTTTTTTGAAACATCAATTTTGTCTTCTATCTATTTCTCTCGTAACATGCAAAGAAAAGCCATTCTTGACAATGTAACTGCAAAAAGGTTTCATCTACACTGGTTAAAAATGCTGTAAAGAGTTGTGGCCACAGAAAGAAATTTATTTATCATCAGTGCACTTTCGTAATCACTGATGCAAAAGTTCGTTTTAGTGGAACCTGTCTTTTTACTCACATGTTCACATTTAGATGTGAATGATGGTACTGTTCCATATCGAGTTTGAGATTGATTACAGACATGTGGCAGTTGCATGTACATGTGTATAATTGCATCCACTGTTTACAGTGTATTCCACTTAAAGGAGGGAGGTGCAATGGCCAATGGTTAATGTGTTGCCCTCTGGATCGGGCAGTCTGGCTGGGGCACTTCATTGTGTTCTTGCAAGACACTTTACTCTCACGGTGCCTCTCTTCACCCAGGTGTATAAATGGGTACCGGCAAATTTACTGCTGGGGGGAATCCCTACAATGGACTAGCATCCCATCCAGGGGAGAGTAGAAAATAATACCCTCTGTCGCACTCTCCATGATAAGGAAACCGGGATAAGCTCTAACCTGATGGGCCACTTGGTTCATACATGTATGCAGACTTTACCTACCTGTATCTATTCCACTCAAAGTTTGAGCAACAAGTGCAACTCTTAGTTATGTTATTGCTGCGGAGCGAGCGCAACAAGCACAGAAGCAATTCATAATCATAGTAAAAAGGTAGGAAAAATCGAGATTTTGCCGTGGTTTATAGCCATGCTATGAGGTTTTCTAGTGATGTATTTTTTGCCAACATTGCTTTAGCGTTCAGCAGAAACAGTCTCAAGTTCTTTATTGATTTTTTCACTTAGTTCCTTGCTTTGTTTTCCTTCTATTTTTAGGATTCAGGTGGCTGGCCCAGTATATATAAACCATCATCTTTTAATTTATGGAACGGAAAAGTGTTAGTTTATCCAATGTCTTCATCTACGTGTAACAAAAATAAAAGAACACAGAAGGTGAAACAAGAAACACAAACTGAATGAACAAGTAAGGGATATCATTCCCTCTGCAGAGGATTTATCACAATATGCATTATTTTCCTATCACGGCTGATACCATTTCCAAGCTAAGCTGATTGCCTGCCAGTTCAAAGAACACAGACCAATATAACACCAACACTGTATGTGTATTATGTAAATATATATGTGCACTGTACAGGTTGTAATCTTCAGGTTTGTTGTAGATGTACTGAACATATTTTTTAGGTTAGCTTAGTAATGACATCACAAGAAAAAAGTTAAGTACAAAATAATACTAATTTTAGGATGCAGCAATATTTTAACAGTTTTTCCCTGTTAATGCCTGTTGCCTTGCACACCTGTCTCAAGAGGAAAGACAGGTTCCAAGTTCAAAAACATTTGAATTTATACCCAGCTTGGACAAGCTGTGCTTGACTTGAGTATTTTGCCCAAACTTAATCAAGCCTCTGCTTTGTAGCATGCTACAGAATTCGTTTCAGTGTAAACAGCAAGCTGTTTGCTCTAGATTCCTCTAAGTTGTGGTAACACTTTCCAGAGAAATTTTGCAAATTGTCCATCTTTTTGAGAGGTCGCAGGCTTTATAGAGTTAAAATACTACTGGAAACGCTACTCTGGAACCAACACTAGTTGTCCATTTATTCTTCACCTAGTGTCTAGCTCCAGTTCTTTTAGAATAATTATCACCATCCTCATGTTGATGGGCTATATTACATATTATTACACAGTACATTATTATTATGATGGGGTTACCACAGCTGGAAGAAAACAATATTTTCACACAATAGGCCTAAAAGTACCCAATACATTGCAAATGAAATCACATCATCTAGGTAAATGTTTCCTTTTGTTAGGCGGGTTAAAGTTCTAGAATGTTGCAAGTTCTTCATCGATTGTTGTTTTTTATTATTATTATTAATATTGCTTTGAAGCTTATCAATGAATTAATCCAGAATTAACCAATCTAGTTCCACAGTTCGACGTAAAAGTTTTAATCAATTTCATGGCCAAGAATTACTAAGTAAACTCCTTGAGCACATCAACTTTTGCACTTCAAGACCTCTTCCATCACACATTCGGTTAACCTGCAAAGGCATCAGCATACCTTCAGCACTGTTTTGAATCAAGGTTGCCACGAGTTAGGAGATGAGGTTCAGATTCGTGTCTGCTTTTTAATCTCGGGGCAAGACCTTTTCAGTTTTTGTAACATTGTCTACTTGTGTTTTCACATCTTTTGTTTGGGTCATCTTGCAAGAATTCTATTGAAGGGGAGGGTTGCGTGATGATCCAAATTTGTTACAAATAACGACTTCAAATGAGACTTATTTCGTATTTTTACAAATCAGTTTTGGTGGGTAACAGTCAGGAACATGTGGAACTGGATGGGTGACGAGAAAACCACTAATTTGCTATTTTCTGTCCATTTGGATCGAGGTAAGAATGAGGATGAGAGGACAAACATCAGCTAAACGGACTGGTCAGAATTTTCCTTCATTAATATTTTGTCCTCTTGTAAGATTAAACAATGTACATGTACATTAACTTTAATGTGAAATAATTATTTTATATGTACAGTATTAAAGAACTGAAATAGAGAGTTGTGCATACACGTGTTAGCTGCATTATTGCAAATACAGAGATGTATGATTGTTTACTTTATCTTGCAATGCCTTTTCCTAAGCAAGTGCACTGCTAATGATTCCAATTGATTTGGACAACATTAAGGCGGTGGCAAACAAGGTTGCTCAAGATGTTTCCTTGCCCGCGCAAACGATGAAATATTTGTTGCGGACACAATGTTTCTGAATAATATCAGAAACATTTTTTGTCTTGGACAAAAATTTTGTCAGCCACAATGTTACGCGCACGGAAGAACAGGGAAACATTTGTTCCCGCAACAATGTTTCCTCGTTTACCAACGCTGAAGAAAACTGTTTGCTGGCAAATACACGGCAGATAGTGCTTTCCTCTCCACCCTCCCCTTAGGAAGACCGGGTTACTCGTGCATTGGCTAAGAGGGACAAGGACGATTAAGCCCCACCGGAGACGGGTTCGCTATTTTTGGAAGTGTAAACAAAGGCAAGGGCCAGGAGAGGGAGGGGACTAATTCCAATTAAGAGAGCGGAGAGCGGATGATGTATAGAAATATCGGAATGAAGGCGAATACATTAAGAAAATGATTAAACCGGCGATTTAAAATAACTCTTAAATCAACAAGCAAAAACGAAGAAAAATTCGCTCAAACCCCACAGCTTTCGCTAAATATGTTTTATTTGCAAGAAAAGTTTTAGCCATCTGCGTCTACCGCATTAATTTATCGTTCCAGTCTCCAGCGTCTGAAATAGCATATACATACAAACGAGCTCAGATTGATCTGTTATAATTTACATGTTAAATACGCCTTGGACGAACAGCGAGAACTACAGTACAACTGGCTCATTTGTGTTCCTAATCAGTTGCGTTCTAGTTCAGTTATGTTCCTAATCTTTATCCGCCGTCTTCAAGAACTGTGAAGGGTCCTTAATTAGTTTCACGTCTGTGGCCGCCATAGTTTGAGAACACATTGGGCACACCGTTTCACCAGACTCCAACAAACTATAAAGGAAAAAAATAAAATGCAATGAAAAGTGCTGCGAAACCAAAATATACGCTGTGAGACTACAGCCTGTGTTCAGCCGTCTACTATTTCCTAAACAATAGTGTTTCTGTCGAGGAACTATCGGCTGATAGGTGCCCCGGGGAAATTTGATGTTCTTAAAACAAATATTTGCCCGAGAAGCGAAGCCTCGAGGGCAAATATGCTAGTTTTAAGAACATCAAATTTCCAAGGGGCAACTATCAGATAGCCTGCATGCAGCCGTCTCCTATTTCCTAAAGCGGAAAAGTGACGTCTGCGAAACGGTGTCGTTAATCGTGTTCCAGTATCCTGCTGTTTCTCCAGAATCTGGGGACCGTTCTCTCATTGGTTGCTTTGACAGTCGGCATTGTTAGAATCAACCCTGATTGGCTGTCATCGTAAAATACTCAACATAATTATGCGTTGTGTTTTCATTAACATGAAAGAGGAAAACATTAACCGTAACTCACGAGTGATTTTGTGCAGTTTACTTCGCTTGTTGTGAATCACAACTACAGAAGTCTGGTTCAAGGAAGAGGAGAATTTCAAAGTAACAAAGTTCGCTCTGTACAAAGGGGGTAAGTTTCTAAAGAAACTGTGGTGCTGCGTAGGTGGGAAGTATAACAATATAATTTGGTTTTATCAACTGGGTTGATAATGTCAATTGGCCACCGTAAAGAGATTAAAGAGCTGACGTTTCGAGCGTTAGCCCTTCGTCGGAGCGAATCAAGGAATTGTGCGTCGTGTGTTTTTATATACAGAAAGATGGAGCTTCGCTATTGGCTGGTGCCTGGCAACGTGAAAACTTCGGAATAAATTAGTTGAATGAAAAGCGTTCGTTGATACCGTGAGGATTAAGAGTGTCGATTTGAAAAATAAATTTTTGTTCTAGAGTTTTACGGCTTTCCGTGTTTCCTTGGTGAAGGGAAAGGCCGCAGACTGCCATATGTTGATTTGAATGAATGATTTGGGAGATTGAAGTGTCTCGCGACAAAAATGCATCGAAACCGGTCGCGAGACACTTCAATCTCCCAAATCATTCTAAGCAACATATGGCAGTCTGCGGCCTTTCCCTTCACCAACGGAAACTCCTGCGGTTCCTGACATTTGTCTCAGATCAAACTCGTTTTCGAGCTATTTCGCTTTGTGTTTTTTTTGAATGCTTGTTATATTCTGTGTAATTAGGGGGAACTTCAACTCAAACAGTACCGTCCGACTCAGTAATTTAGAAAATATCTAGCTGAGGTCACAGGTCTTCACCATTTCTTTAACCCTGTAAATTTGTTTTGACACTTGGCAGATCATGATATGTTTTGCTACTCACTGTCTTTGCTAGTACTGTTTTTCTGTTTTATTTCTATTGCTTAAGCTCTCTAAATTGATTCTATTTGATTGAGCGAAATTCTTGAATTAAAGCTATAATTTATGCTAAATTTAATCTCGAACAGCAGGATACTGGAACACGATTAGCGACGCCGTTTCGCAGACGTCACTTTTCCGCTTTAGGAAATAGGAGAAGGCTGCACGCAGGCTTCGTCAACCAACGTCATTGCCTGGTTTCATACCGTGAGGTACTGGGTCGAGTGCGGACTTTCGCGGACAAATAAAACTGTAAACTTCCGACGAATTTTCCGCAGCCTTGATCTTTTCTTTTTGTTTTTGAAACAATAAGCTCGAAGTGAGGGGCGCCTTTTCCTTCGCAATGGCGGACGTCATGTTTCTTTTTTTAATTTGTCCGCGAAAGTCCGCACTCGACCTCCATTACCTCAAGGTATGACACTGAGCAATTTCGGCGGGAAAACGCGATTGCCGCCGTCATTCTACTACGAGGTTTAATACCGAAATGTTAATAGTTTGTCATTTTTTGATAAGGAAGGATTATACCAAAAAACTGTGCTAATTTTGCTGCTGAAAAAGATGAAGCTTCCCGGTGCATCTACTTTCTTAGTTTACGCCAAGAAAAATTAAACATACCTCATAAGTTCCGAGTGAAGAGCTGGAAAGGAACAGTTAGGGCACATTGTCCAGTTGTCTTTGACCATGTGACGACCCTAGGAAACAAAATGATGTCATCAACAAACAGCAATAACTTTGAAGTAAAATAGCCCTCGTTATAGGCGCTTTTGCGAAGAAAGCGAAACAACAGGAAACAAGGAAGCAGTAAGGAAAGAACTTTTGGGAGAAACAAACTGATGGAGAGAGAGAGCGAAGAAGAGAAGATGGCCGAGGAGCTTGGCTCCAAGCCCACTGAATTTATGACAAGGCCCCCAAAATTTGCCAGTCCGCAAATGTGGTTTTCAACTAAAAAACTGGTCCTGAAAATGTGACTTCCAAAGATTGCCCGAAGGCAATTCAGAGTTTACGACCAATTCCCGGAAATCACCGAAGAATGGTGCCTTTTCCCGAAGAATACTCCAAAGGCCTACGAACTGAACGTTTCTGACCATTTTCGTAACATTAGAAAGGATCATTGAAGTTGTCTTACCAAAAAAATTTAGTGATGCTACTCACGGTAATAATGCAGTATGGTATGGTATTTTTACATTCTGGACAGTCCAGCTTAGTCTGGGCTACTTCATTACTGCAATAAGGACAAGGGTCTTGAGTTTCGTCTTCTTCCGTTTTATCAGGTTTCCTGCAATCACAGCAAATGACAGCGAAAACTTACAACATCAACATTTTAAATGATGGCAACCAATAACAGCTTTTGATTTTCCTGGGCCTTCTCCCCACAGCTCCGGTAGCTAACAACCAACTGGATCCGGCAAACAAAAAAATCCAAATTGACTGTTGCAACAGTAAAAAAATGCATATTGTGCTCTAATATGCACCTTAAAGGGAATCTTTGTTCTGGAGACATGTTGACGTTGAGTTGTTTTGAATAATAACTAAATTAAATTTACCGGACAAGGGCAATATAGCATTTAATAATAGTAATAATAATAATAATAATAATAATAATAATAATAATAATAATAATAATAATAATAATAAAACGGGAAAGATAATCGCTTTTAAGTTTCCGCACGCCGCCATTTTGTATTTTATGACGTAATTGCGTAGCCACTCTTGATAGGAAGCAGAGGTTCGTTTGTGTGAAAAGTTTAGTAGGAAACGCAGTTACGTTATAAATTCCAAAACTGTGGTGCGCGGAAAATTCAAAGCGATAATAAGTTACGGAAACAAGACAAAGTAGTTATCAGTTTAGGGCATCCCTTTGTCATGGCGTTTGTTGTCGAATGCGTTTCCTGATTTTGGGTCGGTCGCCCCCCACACACAAAGTTGCAAAAAGAGTCGCATGACAGGGGCAGCAACGAGTAAAGAGTTTGTGTTTGCACATTTTCCTCCCACACGGCGGAAAGCCTGTCTTCTGTAGGGGTCGGTGGTCTCCTCGCCCTATTATTTTTCTTTCTTATCTATATTTCAGAACAGAATAAAAGAGAAAAAATGTTTGACTGGGTCAAATTATCTTCCGCATAACTTTGGGCCGGTCGGATGACGCTAAACGGAGAAAAAGGGGGATGGCCTTACCTGACAATTTGTTCAATTTTCTTTTTGTATTTGAGATCAATCTTTTGTCGATACTCGGGTCTCATCAGCATTGCCGCATAGCTGAAGGAAGAGTTCTTCAGTCCTGAACGATGGCACTCGATGACAGTTGACGTTAGAATGGGAACAACGTCTGGGAAAAAATGTATTAAAGATTCACAGTAATAATAATCATTAATAATTAAAAATATTTTATGAGGATGCTACCATCATTTAAAAAGTGGTTTTCAGGGAGGTCCTCAAAATAAAAGTTCATAAAAGTTTAAAAAAATACACGATATCTCGGGCCTCTAAATAGTTCTAAAACAAGCCAATGAAAGCGCTAAGAATATAAAAAACTGATTAAAACACTGCCTGGGGAGAGATGTCCAGTCACTGATACATCTATAGTATGTTGTTATCTTTCCCCAGTCAGTTCTTGGGATAGGTAGCCTGGGCAAGTACCTGTTTCTCGCTCTAGTAAAAAAATGTAAGATCAACTTGTAACAGTTGCTCTATCACAGTTTTCTGAGGTACTGAATTTAAGCCGGTCATACACTGTTAAATGCTGATCACTACTCACGTGCTGGGAACTTGCTAATGTTGTTTGCTACTCTGATCAACATCCGGGCACCTTTCATGTGATCACCACGCTTAACATGCAGCTGAAACAGAACAGACAAAGCAATTTGAACTCTGTAGTTTGATCAGCATGCAAGACTAAGTCTTTCGTGTATGAGCAGAAACGCAAGGGCGCTAATGGTAGGCAAGTCACACTAACCTTCACCAGCATGAAACAAAAAAATCATAGTATGTCACGTGCGTCACAAGTACGTAAAGTATGTCATGTAAGTCACACTAACCTTAACCAGAATGTAACTATGAAGAATCATCAGATTCTGTATCATCTCTGTGGGAATCTTTATCTTGTGATCAGTCAGCTCTGAAATATATCAAAAGTTAAATTCGTACAACGCAAAGAAAAACAACAGTCTTTACTGCGCTCTTCAATAACATTGACATGCGAACTCTGAAGTTCAAAACTTAACCAACGATTGCGCCTTTCGTTCCGTCAATCATAATTACGGTGACAACCAATGAATCTTCAAAATCAGAAACGAACCAAATGGATCAAAGTCCACCAATCACAACTGACAGACGTGATTTTTTGCCCCTGTTGAATTCTTCATTTCAAGCTCGGTAAAATCTTCAGTAATTACATGCTAAAAAACATTTACTAAAAGCTAGTCATATCGATTTTCAAGATTGCCGAGTGAGAATCCGATGACTCACGCAAATACGCGGTGGATTTGCTTCCTGAACTGTCCAATTGATTTAATATTTCTGATGTTTTCAGGAAGTTTATTGCACAATAACGCACCGCTCTAACTGAAACTATGTTTCAAGTAGTTAGTACGCAGTCTGGGCAATGACAATTTTCCGAAAGAATTGCGTAAATTGTAGTCTGTGCTTCGTTCAATGAACAGGTTCTGCAGGTACACTGGAGCTAACTCGTTAAGGGACTTAAACATTATTGTTGCTCTTTGCTTCGTTCTTCTTACCACAAGTTTGTTCCATTTTAGTGTTTCGAGTCAAAAGAAGAATCGCGTTATCCGTACAACGTTTTCACTAAACCACAATTCACAACAAAATGTCGGTAGATATCAAGACGGAGTACCGTATACCATACTTGCAAACTAGCTTTCTCGGGATTATTCCACGCGATGGTAATATGGCAGCCTCACAATTACGTTCCAGTATTGAATAAATAACTGAGATTTTATTGTATTGCTAAAATAACCAACCTCTGTACATGCTGAACAGGACATCATGAGCGTTCCTATAGTTCCCGGCATTCTGATCTTCCCTTGCAATGATGATAGCGGTGCGCGCAGCCTCACGGTATTGTTTTAAAGCCATGTAAAGTCGGAATAAGTATTTCGCTTCCTGCAATACGAGAAAATTCCGGGAGTGTTCCATATTTCCTTGAAAAATTTCAGCAAATATTTCCTTGAGAGAGTGGTAAAGTGTGACGTCACAAATATTTAAATATTTTTATGGCATTCATTAGAATCTTCAGAAAGTACATGATGAAGAATGCCCACTTGCCAATTTTGTCTGTTCTAAACCGTTTAAAACAGAGACAAAATTACAAGGATTTGTATGGAGTCGCTGAAGCATGAAAGGGCCAATATCTCACCCAAAATTGAAATAAGATGCTGGTTTTTGCATCATGTTCTTTCAGAAAATCTCTGTAAATCCCATAATAACATAAATTTAGTTTTTGTGACGTCATCACTTTACCACTCTATTGTTCCGCAAAAGCAATTGTCTTCGTAGATTTCCACGCATTTCTCTTAATTTCAATTTTGAGAATCGACAACTCCGTCTCGCTCCTGACTAGGAACAGCTCAAGGAACACAAACTACTAGAGTAACCGATTGTCTATATCTTTTGGTTAATTTCTCTACAAATTAAATAGTTATTATAATTTAAACTGTTGTCCAGCACATGAGGGAAATTTCAGTGGTGCGCCAATCGCAGTGTGTATGTTACACAAGCCACAGCTCACTGTTGTGTGCAGCTTCGCTTTACCTTTGGTATCCCATCAGCCTCTCCCATGAGAAAGTCAATTAACTGATGAGTCAGCACCTCGTCACCAGCCTTGCCAACCTGAAATATGACCAACGGACAAAGACGACCGAGACAACATTAGCAAACTGGGGTAGGGAAGGTCTTATAGAGCGTTTTCACTCATGTGACCATTCAGCGGACAGAGTCAAGAAACTGCGATATTATAGAAAACGACTAAAGAATACACTTCTCCAAGGTTCAGGTGTGTGCGTTATTCCAGACTTCAGATATTCGTCAAAATGTTCCGCACAAATTTACAGAGGAAGTATGGGGCCCCCTTATTGGTGCACGTCCAACAAAAATCTGGAATTTATTTTGGTTATCTAGGCGACTGAATACCTTTTACTAATATTTAAACTTCTCAAATGGCTAAAACTCGCGAGATGAGGATGTGTTTTTCGACAAACACGATCGAAACTTATGGTAACGCACCGCTAAAATTCGGAAATTCAAAATGCGCTGGTTTCCAAACGCTGTTGAGCTGAAAAGTTTTACACATATATAAATTTAGCACCTCTTATGCATGCCTGTTGAGTATAAAAAGTTTGGTGGCTCTTTGGTTTTGGATTTTAGAATTTGATTACGCCACGTGAAATAGACTACTTGTAGACGGTCTTTTCTCTTAGGATCCAACGAGCGCGCGGTTCGAATTCAATCACATTGCGGTATGGACGAGAAGGGGTTTGGGGCGAGACGAGCAGCTTGGTCTCGCCCCAGTCTCTCCTCGCGCGGCCCACGCGTGTATTTCTCGCCCGCACTACTGAATTTCGAGAGAAAAGCAGACTGCAAGCAGTCAACACGTGAAAACGCGCTATTCGTGTACTTCTTCTATCGTTCGGTCATTTTACTTCGTTATAGCTTACTTTCACTCAGTACCATCATAGTGTAATTTCGCATTCGTGCGCACTTCATCTTTGCCAAACTTTAACCTAGTGTTAAGAGGATTATTCAAGAACAAAAATACAATAAAGTGGACCAAAGTATTACTTACCGTCTCAATGGCCAGCTCGATGGATTCGCCGTCCTCTCCAACAGGACATTTTAAGAAGTGTTTCAGAGCCTGTGAAAATAATACAATAGTTTGTTGAACGCAATCGTGCAAGCGACTTAGCCTACATTAAAATTTTACGCCAAATTTCACAGAAAAAGCCTCGAATCTCCGAGCATTTGACCTAACTGTATATGTGAATAGTACGTTTATCTCCAGCATACCTCGGCAAAATACCCTCTAACCCCTGTCCAGTTAAAACACAAGAATTCTCTGAGCTCTGTGAAACAGGTGCATTGTCAATCTGTACCCGGCTAGCCCGCGACGACAGTAGATTTTGTCAGATTCCAAAAAAGATGACAAACCAAATGAGTCACTGTGGCTCAACACATCTCACCTGGCTACGCTGTAAGTTTAGTTCAACCTCCTCTTAATTACCTTAGCATACTGTGCGGATTTCAAAAAGAACTTTCCAGCCAAGAAATGTTGTTTCTGATTCTCAAAGTACATGGCAATGCTTGCATAATCGTCTGCTACGGCATCGTCACCTGTCAGATGAACAAACTTGTCAGAACAAACTCTCGTTTCTAGGCTGGTAGAGCAAGCATTGATGGTGATATACTGTAAAGCAGTACTCAACAATTATATCATATGATGCAAATATAATGTATATTAAAGCATGCGTTTGTACTATGCGGCGAGTGAACAAGTTTCTGTAATGTTTGGATAGCCATCACATCGACAAATGCGAGAAATATTGCTTCATAATAAGAGGGATGAAAATGCATTAAAACATAAACAAACTTGAAAACACCAGGTCTCCATATTTAAGTTTGATTCACCTTTGCCTATTTGCAATAAGAAATCCTAATAAGAAATTATTTAGAATAGTTCTGATAAAAACGACTCACAGTCGTAGCTTCGCAAAGCGTCATCTTGCATCGCCTTATGGGACCGTTACTGGGAACAAAACAAACGATATGAAGCCATGTTGTCCCCGATACGGTCACACAAATACCTGCAAGCCGTGTGAATACATTACTCAGGCTTTTCTGCTGAACAGCAGGACGTACCACATATCTGTAGGAAACTAGAGTTAGCAACCGCTGCAGCCATATATACTTACCAATTATATCAGCATACTGTTCCATCTGGTTGTGAGCCTAATGATTTATACGAAAACAAAAAACGTTTAGACCCGGGTATTTACTTTATCAATGTGATTAACATTTAAGCCATCTTTCAGGGACAGATCAAGTCGTGTGCGCTGCATTAAACGGATCTAACAAGAAAATGACTTTACGTTTAATGGGAAAATTGTCGTTAATCTTTTACCTCGTAAATTGTCATTTTGAGAAGAATTAAAAAAGTGCATGTGAAAGAACTGCTAGTAAGCTTTTGTTTGCAATTGAATGATCACACAGAGACTGTTTCAGAGTCTTTCAGAAGTGATTTGTTGCTGTTTACTCAAGCAAAAGTAAGCCGCAAGCAATGATTAGGTCCTAAACATCTATCTGTGAGCTTCAAACACATAGCAGTTGGTAGGCCGGATCTGATAATCACACGCCAGGTGCTATTTAACTCTTTTTTCACCGAGCTCTTAAATTATGGGGTCGCAGGCGACTCCATAAGAAAAAAATTAAATAAAAATCGCGTTACTTCCGATTTACTCCATATTCGGCACACAAGAAGCTGATAGATTAAGGCAATTACTGAGCGAATTTGAGAATAGACACTTGAATTTGGCCTACATAACAACTTTGAAATTTTGAGTTCGGTCATCCAAGATGGCTGACACTCTCCAATCAAGTGTGAGGTGTAAACGGGTCAACTTTTTGTCGTTCCGTAACGTTTTCACTTTGACAGACCGGTTTTTTTTTTCGTTTAGCGTTCTGTTTATACACTGCAAAATAGCTAATACAATTTAACTACCCTGTCTAAGAATCACACCGGGAACACTGCCAAAAGAGGCAAAAACGATACCCTATTTAAGGATCCAGAACCTGGAAAAACCATACTTTCCCCGCGGCACATGCCATATATGGACTATAGAGGGACTGAGACGGATTACAAATGACGAGTTTAAAACAAATTGAGATGAGGAATTACCTGGGCAAGCTGAAACGCTTCATCGTTGCACTTGGATAAAACGAGAAATTGGATTGCTGATGCAAAGTCACCAAGCTTCTGAAAGAACCTAAACAGAACGTAAAACATTAATTTTACAACTCAAGGTTGTCACACAGTCAACAGCCTCAATTCAATAGTAATTTTAACCTTCCAAATTCTGTTAACATTCCCTGTGAACTAACGATGACGTCGCCATACCAGTAATCTGGAACAATGACGGTTGGTGCGCTGGACTTTGATTAAAGACCCATAACGGACCACTATGCATCGCGCGCGTTTGTTATTAGGGATTTAACGAAACCACGACGGCGACGCCAACGACAACGTCCACAAAAAAATGCATTTAAATTTTGCGTAAGAATCTCGCAACTATCAGAATTTGTTTAGTGTGATTATCAGTATCAGCGCTAATTTCTACTTGGATTTTTCAGCGGTTATTTAATTTGAACGAGAAACATGAAAAACTCGCCGTTGCGGTTCACGTTCTCAACACAACTCAGAATTTAGTCATTTCACGTCGTTGTTTTGCAGAGGATGACAAAGAAATAAAAAAAGATGGATAACGCACATGCAGGACTATTGTTCTGCTCATTAAATCTTTTGTTTGGCGACGTCCTCGTTGACGTCGCCGTCGTGGCTTCGTAAAGTCCCTAATGTTTTGATCGAGGCGCCATAAAAGATGGCGACTGCAGTTGACGCGCGCAATGCGTACAGGTCCGTCATGGGTCTTTGAGACGCCCAGTCTGGTCACGTCATTGTGAGATTTTTTCAAGCAAATACTTTTATGGCACCTCTGAAATGAAGAAGTATCTCATGGGGGCCACATGTTGGGAACTACGGAATGACAATACGTTTAGTCCCTTTACACCAAAAAAATGGATGTAATCCTAAGCGTCAATTGAGCAATGTGGTCTTTTACTCTTTATAGCGAAGGCTTTTCATGGTATGAGCAGGTAAGAACTCGGGTAACTTCACAGTGGAAGCCTTCTATCTTTCAAACGCTTCAGAAAGACAAAGTAGAAAAGAAACACTCCAAACCTGGCCACCATCTTGGCTCCCTCAACAGACTGTGTCTCCTTCACAATCCTAACAGCTTCTTCGGGATTTTGTAGATGATCGAGATTGATTCTAAAGTAATTTAAAGAAGAAGTGATCATCAGTAAAAGTAATACGTAGCGCTAATGTAGCTTTCTTACTGTTATGAAACGGGATAAGAGCCTGAACGTGTATCACAAGTGCCCTGCATCACAACTGCATGGAACTTGTTTTGTAGTTCGTCGATCCAGAGGCAATCCAAGCCCATATATAAAATTATGAAAACTCTGCATACGAGCCTAGTGGCCCATCAGTCCGGTGCTTATCCCGGTTTCCTTAGCATGAAGCAACAGAGAGTACTGGATGGAATGCTAGTACATCGCAGGGTTATACCCAGCATTATGTCGCCAGTACCTATTTATACACCTGGGTGGAGAGAGGCACTGTGAGAATACAGTGTCTTTTCCTATAACACAACGCAGTAGCCCGGCCTCCGGACCGTCCGACCCGGAGTCCAACGCACTAACCATGAGGCCACCGTGCCTCTCACATATAAAATTATGAACAATAAACAAATAAAATATAGACATGTCTCCCCTACAACCAGAGATCCTCAAAATAAGCAAAATAATGTTTTTGTTGTTAAAACAAGACCATGAACGTTTTTTACTACATGGAACTGCAAAATATTACATTGTCATTAGAGTCTCATTACTGAATTCAAACATTTATCACAGCGTTAGAACTACGAATACAGCGGTTATACTGCGTTTGCTGCCTTTGCTTGCGCTAGTGAAAACCAGGTATTAGAGGAATTCCTTTTGCATTAAAGTCCATTTCAAAAGATGCACTTACGTACTTTCGTAACCATTACTCCTATAAATCATTATTGGAGTGAAATGTTTACCTGATGACGCTGTCGTAATCTTTGGCTGCCTCATAAGCTGTAGCGGCCTCCTTGTATTTCCCATCAGCCTCTTTGGCCTTAGCATACTGCGCATGAAGCTTGGGAGAAGTCACGTGAGCCAGCAGTTCACCAACCTTTGGCCTGGAATGAACGAGAACTATTTTAGTGTATGCTAATGCTTTTATCTTTACCAGGGAATGGATTCGACGATTTTGTTTTCTAGTTTTTGCATAAGTACTGCATAGCCGCGCAAGATGACAAACCCAGTCTAGTCCCTAGACGTTCTCCTCTTCTTTCGGGCGAGCGCGAGGTTCACACGGAAGGGCTTTGGAATGCATCATCTTTCAGTTCATCCGGTGACATCATGAAAATTCGCGCCAAAACAGTGAGCGGGAGGAGAATGCCGGGGTACTAGGCAGGGACAAACCTCGCAAATAAGACATACTGACTTGCCCCGAAAAAAACTTGATTTCGTCTTTTGTACATCCTTACTTGATAGACCAATTCCGATGTATTAAAATTCTAACATGGCGCCGAGGCTTGGAGGAATAAAACAAAAGAAATTATTCATTCATCCCTAAGCCTCGATACAAAATCTTTTGTTTTACTCCCCCAAGCCGGTGATATGTAAGAATATTAATATTAATATCGGAATTGGTCTATTGGTAATTTTACTGCGAAAATGAAAGGGACTAGAGTGTTATTCGACTCTTTAAGAGCCGATTATTTAAAGGGCCCTAGTCAGCCTCCGTCATTTTCGATGGCATCGAAATTATGGAAATTGTATGAAGAAACGCAATCGTATTGTATTGCTGTAGGTTATGTTACTGGGAGTGTTTAAATTACCTTTAGCGAGTTTCTCAAAGGGTTTCTTTCGTTTTAACCCGATCCGTGTACAATACAATACTGAAATTCTCACAAGTAAACAAAAACAAAGGTGTGGCTGACTAAAGCCCTTCACGTAAAATGGAGGAGTACAGATAATTCGAATGCATGTGCCCTGCGTGTGTTAATGTACTACTTACCAATTTTTGGTCTTGATATAAACAGCGGCCGCCTTTTCCCAGTACTGCCCTTTCTCAAACAGCACAGCAGACTCGGAATATTGCTGAGAACGAAACACACCAGCAAGCCGTTACAATTTCGTATTAATTTAAAGAACCAGTCAGATAGAACACAGACTTGGCATGCCAACAAGCCTCCTATACAGACAATTGCTTGGCTCTTCTCTTTCCGTCCCAACTTTTGTTGGTCAGAGTTAAGACTACTTAACAATTAGACTACGAGCCCGAGTTTTCTACGAGCGAATAGTCAACGGGGCGCTGCCGAGTTCACTATCGCTCGTAGAAAACGAGGACGAGTAGTCTAATTGTTGTAGTAGAAACTCTAAAGGATTACAGTGCAAAACCTACAATATTGTGCACTTTAGCCAAAATTCAAGAAAAACTACCGCTAAAAAAACTACGCGCGCGGGGTTGTATTCTATCGGCGAATAGAAAACAGTGGGAGAACCAATCAGATTCGCGGATTTCCAATAGAACACAACTGAGTTTCTACTAATACTCGTTATGAACTCACTTTCATTGACTCCAGGATTGTGGCGCACTCTTTCTTCAGCTGTCTACTGGGACTCTTTGAAGCATAGTTTACACCTCTAAAAACAAAAAACGAAATTATCAAATTGCTTTTATACCATAACCGCAGAAATTCTCGCGCTTATTGGCTAATGCTAGTGTTTAAACAGAGGATATACATGTACGTAAATGACGTAGTCGGATGGCGGCATCCCGCAAGGATGTTAAACACTTTGAGCTGTTTACTTGGAGCTATTTACCTAGAGGTTTTCAGCTCTCGAAAATAAGCGACAAATTGCATCTAAACGGGACTCCTTTAAAGAGAAAATCATCAACGTCGCTTTTAAGAGGAATATTAGTCCGGGTTGAATTCAACTGTAAAAGCGAAAACGCCAAAAAGTTTTACTTTAAACTCGATGAATGGAACTGTTACTGAATTTTTGCCGTTGTCTGCCAAAGAACTACAAGTGGACTGAACTTTTTAGTAATTCAGCTGGCTTTCAAAAATTTCCGAATAGAATGAAGGTTAGTTACTGAAATAATGTTTCTACATTTTGTCTTTGGGCAGCTGCTTTACGTAGTTGAAGATTGTGATGCCATAAATTTCGAAATCGTTTTCCCTGAAAGAATTTCAGGTTTCGCTCTCACCTTTACTTTGTGCTCGAAGTTGAGTCTTAATCCTTTTGGCTTCGTTTTGTTATGTTAAAAAACAAACTGACGCCATTTTTTAAGCGTGTGTTCTGTAATTTAATCATGAATAAACCAATTTCGTCATCGCATTGTCAAACAACTGCGGACCACACTGGGCTATCGCCTTGTGAGGTCACACTTTTTTGGCAATGTGATGACAAAATTCACGATTAAACTACAACACATATGCTTAAAAAATGGCGTCAATTGTTAAATTCGGTTAAATGGTTGTACTCTTTACTTTATATTCAGCACTTATTAACTGAGCTCAGTCGGTTCACTGTATGGGAGAATCTTGACCGAGGTATATTTAGTTCTAATTAACCGAGCTCAGTCAGTGTGCATAGGAGCATCTTCACCGATGTCTTGAGTACAGGCCGAAAACAGCAACTGAGACACGGACAAACAAGAAAACGTGAATTCGCTAAGTACAGCTGGTTCGTACTTGCTGGCATTTTGAATGTGAACTAGGATATGCCCAACTTAAATTTCCCAACGTTTGCTCACCCCCTGTACTATTTTTTTCGTCCGCCTTTTGGCTCTTGCATTTAATTCCATTAGTAGAACAAGTAAATATTTTTATGTATTTTTGCTTGTAACTTTCTCAATCCAAAATGCATAACCGGTCTAGAAGGGAAAATTACGACTGCGGTTGATATCGATTTAAAAGCCAATCAAATTCGTGGACTGGTTAGTTCCCAGTCTTTGTGAGACACGGTAATGATAACATGCAAGTCAGTTAGATTTTTTTGCAAACCTTCTAATGTCGCCAACTCTTATAGCCATCCTCGCCATCCCACCAACACACAACTCGTCATGTTCACGTTTCTACAAGAGACAAGTTTAGTCATGTTACCAATACTCGTAATACGAGGAAACCTTGAGTCAAAACACAACCCACGGACTGACCAGGATCTCACGCATGCGCACAACCAATCACCGGGAACTGGCGCAAAGAGTCCGATGGCGGGGTTAAATTCTGGCACAAATAATCACTAAGCTAAAACTGGGATTTCAGCTTTGTTTTAACGCCAAGCAGTAGTATTTGTGTTTTGGGCAGGCATTTTATTGTCATATTAGCAATAGCGATGCAGAAAGACTCCAAACACATGCAGCGATGTTGAATGTCTTACACGTATCGTTCACGTTCATGAAAAGTATGTACATAAATCCTGACAGAAAAAAAAAAACGCCAAACGTAACCAGCCACCATACTTACTTCTGGCAGCTTAGTTATTCCTTTCTCATAATGAAGCAGGGCGTTGCTGTAATCTCCTCTACGGGAATAAAAAGTATGCGGTCAACAATAATCTCATTTTGGTTTCTAAGAGAATTAGATTTATAAGTTCAGTTACTAACTGTATGACCTGGCCAAAACTATGGAATGCTTTACCACCTTCAGTTCCTTTTCCTCCCAGTTTATCTTCTTTCAAAAGAAAGTTTCTTGACTTTTTTCACTAATAATCAAAATTCGCAAAACTTACAAATAAAACAAATAACCAAATTGACAAATAATTAAAGGTATTATATGTCTGCATCTGTCATGCAAGCACAGTCTCGCCGAGGGGACCTCTTAGTATAAGCCCTACGGTTTTTTAGGTCACCTCGCCACTTATTCACTTTTCTCTTTTTCTTTTACTTTTTGCTGAACTGATTGTAAATATGTGGTGAAATAAACATTGATTGATTGATCGAACTGAAGTAAAACTCCTTTCAAAAACTTTTCTTACGTGAATTCAAGTTGCTGCGCGTATTCTCTTGAAATGTAAGGAATCTGTTCCGGAGCTAAACTCTTGGCCAGTTCAAGGGCTTGGTCCCAGTGAAGGAGATCACGCCTCATCTGAAATGTATAATATATAAATTTTAGTTAGGCCTAAAAGCGGAGCTCCACATTTTTTGCTTGTGCTAAATAATTTGCCAAATAGTTCAGCCTGCGATCCAATGGTAACAATAATCGGTCAGCAGTCAACATTTAAAATACATGTGACCTCGACGAGCTCTACACCTGAGCCTGCTGGTGTGGGCACGTGATACTGGCCAGTGTCCATTTCTAAGATACCTTTCCCCTCTCCTTCAAAACGAGTCTAGGTGCAAAACCGTTCATAAGAAAATGAGTTGATTTGCATGAAAATGAAAGATGAAGACTATATCAGAGAAGTAACAGCTAAAATACAGTGACTATTACTCTTAAGATTATGCATTTACACGTACCTCAAGTGCAGCTAATGGATATGTAGAACCAAGAAACAAATCCTAAAAAATAGAATCAACAGATGCATGCTGGTAAGATATTGGATATATAAAGAGCCCCACGTGCCATATAAGCAATGACAGGATAGATTATGTAATTTGCACGGCCTGAAGTGAAGTTTCATAGGTCCGGTCAAGGTATTTTAACATCCTACCTGTGCAGTATTATACTCTTCAAGGAACATGGCCACGTATCCCGCCAGGAGACTTTTGTCCTCTGTTCCCTTTGGACAGGACAAGGATCATAATCATTCTTATCGTTTTAAGTTGGATTTAGACGATCTTCTAGTTAGCGATTGGTTCATGCAGTTAACAATTACATACACGTTTGAGTTATGGATGCACGCAGGAAGTTCGGATAACACGAAAGAAATGTAAGAGTTGCTCGAGGCGATAGCTTCTTTGAGTGCACCATGACTCCATTGGTTACAGCTCACAGCATGGACCAACTGTTTTATAAAAAAATGTGTAAACTTATATATTATAAACCGGCGCCAAAACTCGCGCGAGACAAAACATTCTGAGGTAGCGACTTGCCCAAGCTATCAGTGAGTGTTACTAGATCTTGACATGCACACTTGCGTACACGAAATGTGATTTCACGGCTCTGCTAGCTATGTTATGTCTGTTGTTTGATGTTGCAATTATTGTACTGTAAGTTATACTACTGGACGTGTTTAATCACGTTTAGAAAGTTTCTCAGTGATCTCTTTCGTTTCGACAAGCTCCACGTAAATAATCCTGAAACTCTCGCATGTAAACAATAACAAAGGAGTGGCTGACTTGGGCCCTTTAATTTTAGCTTAGTACGCCGCGGGTAAACGGGCAGCAGCAAAGAATTCGCAATAAAAAACTCTGAAGTAGGTGTAACTTGATCTCACCTACATGTACCTGTTCAAGACCGTCTCATTGGATACTATCTCATTTGCACGTTTTCCAACAATTGGAGAGAGCCGGGAACAAGAAAGGATCTCACGCAACTTGCCATTTAAGCAACTACAGCAGTTATCATTATCGTTCTGTTTGCTTTACCTCGATACTTTCTAGCGACTGCACCATCGCCACGTCTCCCATCTTACGGTATACTCTGATTGCTGTTGACAAAAGTAGCATCAGATTACAAACATATTGTCCTTTCAACAATGCTATGCAGAAGATGCGAAAGGCAAAAAATCAACACAAAATTTGACCGCAACAAAACAACAACCGGCTACTACTAATGGGTACAGAGCACGAGTAGAATAATCTAGGAACCCGTCCATACCTTTCCGTCTTAATTTAATTTATTTTTCCGTGTTAAAAAAATTCGCATCCATGCGTATTGTTTTCGAATCGATCTTGTCCGTTCACGTATCCGTTTCTGTTTGAAAACAGATTTTTATACGGATTGGCCTTGAATCATTCTAAGATTCACATTCTCTTCCACTGAACACACGTGGCCTTGTGATTTGTGCGCTGGACCCTGGACCGAGGGGTCTGGGAACAAGCCATGGCTGAGGTCACTGCAAGACACTTTACTCTCATAGTACCGCTCTCCATCCACGAATTGAATCGATTAGTTCCAGAAGATTAAATTCTGAGGATATCCCACTTGGGGAGCAGAAATACCCATGGGTGCTTATACTACGGAAACCAGAATAAGCTCAAGTGGTATAGGATACTCTGGCCCAATGAAGACGCAGTACACAGCAACAATTCTTCCACCTCTCCATTAATGTACCCTTTATAGCAACAACAGGCTTACTCACCAAGTTCAATGTCCATATGATAAGTAGCCTTTTTTCCAAGCTCGACCCAGGTATCTCGGTTGTCGAGGATGCGGGCCAACGACCAAGCGTCCTTAAATCTAAAAAAGTAGTTTTCATGACTTGATGTTGCAAACCAACATGGTAACAAAATCCATAAAAAATAATGAATCAACTGTGCAAAAGGGTTTTAACCTACCGTTTTAATGTCAGGCAGTGATTGAAAGATGTTTGTAGCTGGAAAACAATGCAGCATAGTAATTCTAGTCGGTTAGTACTTTGAAGGAGGAAAATGGTCTTAAGAAATTGTAAACTGATACAAATGTACTTTACATGAGAACTAAAAAGTACAAAGTGATGATTAACTTACATCAGATTGTGGAAGGTCCTGTGGTTTCTCGTGAAAGAAGTGTGTTGTAAGACTTAGCTTGGAGGTCTGGAAGTGAAAAGATGCAAACACTAAGACTCCATCAGTTGTAACTAAAGATGTTTAAAGGATCTATGGTAAATTTTTGTCTGCTTCTTTGTTGGTCGGTTTTCAGGGTTTGTACTCGTTTGAGCTATTGAAATCCCTTCAGTTGACGTTCTATGACCTTTTCCATGACCTAAATCTGATCATTTCCTTGGAAATCATCTTTCATTTTGGTTCCTTTTTACCATTTTCTTTGCGAAAAATCCTTATTTATTTCGTACTTTTTAATAAACATAATTTCCATTACTTTCCATGACCCACGCTTAAATTCCATGACTTTCCAGGCCTGTTTGTCTGTTTGTGTGCCTGTCTGTCTGTCTGTCTGTCTGTCTGCCTGTCTGCCTCCCTGTCTGTCTGTGTGGCTGTCTGCCGTCTGATATGTTACTTTCTTCTTATTGAAAGAATTGTCCCATTTTAAATTTTAAATATTCATGTTTTATTCTATTCTATCTACATTTTTAAACTTACTCGGCTTTCATGAAAACCAATTGTATATTCACTCACTCACTCACTCTTTCTGTCTGTCTGTCTCTCGTTCTGTCTGCCTACCTGCCTGTCTGTCTGTCTGTCTGTCTTTCTCGGTCTGCCTGCCTGTCTGTCTGTCTGTCTGTTTGTTTAAGCGATATTGCTGCCACATGACGTACCTTGCCACTCTGTGTTTGACATGTTATTTCCCCACCGTACAACATCAGAGGCTTCTGTGCATAAGGCAGCTTAGTGGAGCCCGCCATTACGCACTGAGGACCTGAGAAAATGAGCCGAATGAAGTCATTAACAACTGAAGAAGCCCCAACTTAAAATCCCTCTTTCCCATTCTCCCAGTGCCCCATCCGGGTAATTCCAACTGGCTGATGACAGATGATCCGAAGTGAGCCAATCAGAAAGCATGAGCTTGAAAGCCCTTGCTAGAAAAACAACTCAACTGAAAGCATGTCTGAATTCTTCGTATTGCATGCACTAAGAGAATTTGTAAAATTATCAAGACTGTTTCCGTTTAGTTGCTTACGTTTTGTCATTGGGGGAAATTAGAATGCACTGGCAACAGTCTTGTTGATTAAAGGTGCAAATACACAGCCAGGCCTAACGTGCTAGGTTCAAAATAAACTAGGCGAAACGGAGAAAAAACACCTCACCAGTAACTGTATCTCTGTAGAATATGTACGTATAGACTTTGTCTTCATCATAGCCACAGAACACATCCTGAAGGAGAAGTAAAAAAAAAAAGAACTTATCCTAAAGGTATGTGAAAAGGATGCAAAAAAGACGTTAAAAATAACCAAAAGATTCCTGTAGTGGTAACGGAACAAAACACACAACGTCCGATTTCTTATTTTGCTTATTGAAACAGGAGACCTTTTGACCATCTGAATATCGATTGAGGCCATACAGTGGTTGCTTAGAAGCACGATGTATGAGACCATAGCAATGACGAGTTGCAATTTACTCTTACTAATTTTCCGATGAGTTGACAACAAAGAACTGGAAACTTTTCAAACACTTCATCAGGAAGTAATTGCTAATTTCTCGTTCTTATTTAAGTAATATATCAAACACGAGAGACACGATTTCAAACAAACGAGGTGTTTGAAATCGTGATGAAACACTGTCTCGAGTGTTTGACATATCTTCTCAAACGAAACTAAAACTACGGACAAAATGAAGCAATAAAATCGTAAAAATCTATGCTAATTAAGATCACGTTTTCAAAGCTCCTTCATCGTTCTGATTTCCTTTGTTTTAACGTGATGTATTATTAATGAGTTTGAGAAGTCAGTTTGAACATCCCATTAATTGCAAACCTACCTTATCTAAAGCCCAGTTATCCCAAACAATGCTTCTGATGTTAGGAGAAAAGTTTGGAATCTCAAAGGTAGCATCGTTGACCTGTCAGAATACAAATTCTTCTTACTTGTGTACATAGTATTTTAATGAGGCAGAGTGGCCGACTCCCTGCCAAAACTTGGATTTCTTTAGGGTTAGTCCCGAGTTCAAATCCTCGCTCATGCTTTGTAAATAACCAATTGATCTGCCTCCTGCCAGATGAGATTTGTTATGTTTTTTTTTATTTGAAATATTTTTCCCTCTGTTTCCGTGGAATGCCTGAAAACAAACTCCAAGCTGCTTAACGTGCTTGACCACCACTACATTATTTTTTAGATTTCATTGTTTACATGAATTTATTGCAGCATAAGATGAGCTCACTTTGAAAAACAGTGATGACCTGAAGTAAGAGAAAATGAGGGGACAGAGGGACCCTCCGGGTCTACGCTTTGGGATATGCCAATTCCACTCAAGTTGGAAGTCTGTTCCCTGAGATGTCACCATACATTAAAGGCCAATCCTCACGGTATCAACGAACGCTTTTCATTCAACTAATTTATTCCGTCGTTTTCAAGTTACCAGGCACCAACCAATAGAGAAGCTCTATCTTTCTGTATATAAACCACACACGACCCACAATTCCTTGATTCGCTCCGACGAAGGGCTAACGCTCGAAACGTCACCTCTCCCATTCATTTGAGTAAAGTAAAGTTTCGTCAATGAAAGTGACTTCAAAAACAAAGGAAACGGTCATCTACGGACGTTGACACGAAACAAAGCCAATCTATTAATAACCTAAATAAAAATTGACATAATCCCAGCCAACGTCCTCGATGCCCCCCCCCCCCCCCCCCTCTATCCTCTCATTTTCTTTTGACTAGAGCTTTGAAGTGGCAGCGCGAGTACTTACCGTGTAAGGAATATTTGGGGGAGGGGAGGTGGGCAAGAAAAATAATATTCTGCCTATGACTTGGTTGTTGTGTCCCCACAAATAGACAGACTACTGGCATTGTTTCATATATTTCCAATACTGAAGAAGTGTTTTGATGAATACTCACAGGATTGTAAATAAACCCGTCACTCTTTTCATCGATAAACACAAGGTGAGTCCCGCTGAGGTCTGGAAAGATCTTTTTGATGCCTTGCAATGAAAATATTGAAATACCCTATTTTCATAAATGACACATGACTGTGCAATCTTATGCTGTTGATAAGCAAATATCACAAGAGTCTGTGCAACTTGAGAAATTTCTCACAAAAATGTGATTCTTAATTACATGTGGCTTATCCTGACTTCCTATCTGTCTGTCAGTCGATTCGCTCCGACGAAGGGCTAACGCTCGAAACGCCAGCTCTTGAATCTTTTTACGGTGGCCAATTGACATTATCAACCCAGTTGATAAAACCAAATTATATTGTCTGTCAGTCAGCCTAACTGTCCATCAGTCAGTCGCCAGTTGGTCAGTCGGTTCATTGGTCTATCTGTGTGTCTGTTTGATCATTTGTTTTTTATACCCCAAGCTACTGTGGGTGCCGTTTTGAAGACTTCAATGTCGCTTAAATGCACTCGTCTGTTAAATAGACCAATTTGTTAACATTCTAACATGACGCAGAGGCTTATGGAAATAAAAAAAAAGAAATTACTCATTACCCTCTAAGCCTTGATGCAAAATCTTTTATTTTATTCCGCTTTGATTGATTTTATTTTATTCTGCCTTATTCCGGCATGTTAGAATATTTAACAATTATTCCATGAGCCCGCGTTGGATATGAGGTGATAAATAACCAACGAGCGCGTGGTTATAATCACCTCATATCCAACAAGGGCGAATGGAATAATTGTTTTAGTAAATTCTCAACCTCGGTTATTGTCGTAGGAATTTTAAAACAGTACACTTGTTCAGTCTATTTTTTTTTTATTAATAATGCGGACATTTCAGTTTGACCTTAACGAAGCGATGCTATGAAAAGGCGGCAGAATCAGTGGTGCGTTGCTCGCTCTGTAAGTTGAATGGAAAAAATGAAAGGCGAGCGAGAGAAACAGCTGCTTCTTCGCAAATATTCCTGGCACAATGTCCTTTAAAGTTTTCTTTATCGTGGAACATCTGGACAAACACTGTTGGTTAACGGGAAGATCGGAAAATTGCGAAGATGAACATTGCGTTACTTGCACAAGCCAAATCGAGCTTGTTTACAGCTGTCTAGCGATCTCGCGGTTGATTAAGAACCCGATCAAGACTGATTCCAAATTAATTGTGTTGAAACAAAGATGGTTAGCTCAGAACCGATGAATTCCTCTGAAGAAACGGACAAACCAAACTGTCACTGAATTGCTGCACGGATGAAAAGGGAGGAAGAGATTGATCTTCGAAGATAATTTCACTGTGGGAAGCCGGTGTTGTTTGTAAAAATTATATACCGTCGCAAGAACATTGCACCTTTGTCTGCAACATTTATTGTTCTCGTTTGAAAGCTTGGACCCGCTGGAACTGACAAGCCTTGTCCAGGTAAAAAAACTTTACTGTATTACTAGCCATATTTATGCTGATACTCTGTTTTCACTTTCTGGACAAATTTGTGTTGATCAGTTTCGGATCTACCCGTAAAACGTCGTGCTAATATTCACCCCTTTTGTTGTGTATTTACAAGAATTTTCGATTAAATGTTTCGCATCGAACTTCATGCTTCTTAGTAGAGTTTACCTGTTTGCTTTAAGGTGAAAAATGCTTTTTTTTTCATCCAAGTTTACGTCAACGGAACTTGGCTTCCTGCGAAAAATGTTATATGCTGAACGACATTTGCCGCATTCATTTCCATATAAGGTCAAGCGCTGGTATAATGGCTGGTAACCGAGATCCAGTGAACCAACGAGAAAGCTAGAATTGCATTATCCGAGGTTGAGAATTTACTAAAATTAAATATATCAAAATTGGTCTATTAAAATATCCTCTAAACCAAAAATATTGTTGCAACTAGAGTTCTCTACAAGTAAGGGTGTCAACCCTTCAGTGTTTAGCTCAAGAATCAGAAAGATAAAATTCTGCTAGAAGACAATGTTATTTCTTTTTGAATGTCAATGTTTGATCAACTTACCTACTACATGTCTAAATTCATTCACAAACTGCCAGTCTTCAATGAAAAAATAGAACAGACTTCCATTCTAAATAATAAGTAAAAAATAATGTTCCATTTTGCCATCAGCTAAACCACGAGTATTATCGAGCACGATCCAGTTCAGCTTTAATTACACTGTCAGTCAAGACCATCGGGACCGGGACTAAAAAAGGTGTCTGGCTTATAGTTACAGTAAATTAAAGTGACAGAAAAAATGGTGCACAAGGACCAACAGCGATTATTAGTCTTATAGAGGTGCACATCTTACAGGGATGCACATCAAGAGACAGTTGAGGAGAAATACAGTATTTCAGGGAGGGATTAAAAACAATAAGTTGATGCCCTTCAAGCAGGAAGCAATATGGCTATTCGGTTTACACCGGCAACTTTTAAATTAATCGAGCGAAAAAAGTTCTGTTCATACATTGTACACTGTACAAGAAGGAAGCTCCTCAATATTACTTACATCAGTGCCATAAATTAAAAAATCTGACGTCAAAGCACAGCATGTGATCCGTCCTTGGTTTCCTTTATCTGGGAAAAGTCTGGTTTCTCTAACATCTGCCGCATCCATCGCTTCACCTTCGATCTGTGAAAGAAAATGTGACACACAAACTAATTACATAGCAAATTTCAGCCCATGCTTAAGGGCTGAGAAACCTCCTCTGCCTTGAGTTTGGGTACGTGCAGTGATGGTGTTTTCATCGAATCCAAAGGGCGACCACGAAAATGGTTCCTTGGAGCCAAAATTGCAAACCATGCAGACTGAAATTCATCATGTGATCGCAAAAAAATTTCAGCCCAGGCTTAAGTTCGCCATGTAATCAGGCCCTGAAAATAATCTTTCCCAGCTAAAAGTTTGCTCTGACCAAGCCACGACTGAGTGTATCTTTTTGTGACAAGTTTGAATCAGGATGATGAAAAGTTGGACTGATAATGACTTGTATTCTCTAGGTTTCCCACATTTTTGTAACAGAAACATTTCAAGACAGAAAACTCAACAAGGCACATGGTACACAACCATTTTATTACCGATACCACCAAGATGAAGTTTCATGGAAACAGGTAACAATATGTCCATACTGTGGATACAGTCGTAAAAGTCAATAGATGGTGAGAGGAATAAATTGATTGAGGAACGTTGTCTTAACCTTTTTATGCAAATTGTAGCTGTTAACCCATTGACTCCTGGAGGTTTTTGAAAAAAAAGTGTTTTTTAGACATTTTGAACATTTTCTAGTCAGTTATAGTCTAAACATGCTTCAAATTTATCCAAAATGCATTTGCAGAATGAAGGCATGCCAGGTTTTTCACTAGTATCGCATTTAACGATATTTTAGCTCGGGCATGCGCACAAATCAAAATTTCGAGATTTTTGGACGAGAAAGTGACCCACGTCTTTAGGCTTTTCGATTTCTTTATTTTTATTTTTTGCTTTTCTTTTCTCCTTTCTTTGTATCTTTTTCATGCTTTTGTTGGCCTTTTACTGGGCTTGCTTTCGGTTCAAGAATTGCCACGAAAGCATCATTGAGACGGGAAATACTCGACATGGAGTAGCCAAGGGTAAGTGAGGGAAATTTTCCTCGTAGTTTTTGGCGGAAAATTCTAAGCGTTTTCCTGCATATTTCAATTTTCATTGGCCCAATCAATATCATGTGGGTATCATTGGAAAGCTCTTTTCTTTCTGTAGAACCGGGATAAATGGGATTCCTATTTTGGTCAAAGCTGATGACGTCAGAAGTGGAACAAAGGTCAAGGTCTGTCACGGCCGGTTACGGTCGGTTTAGGAGTCAATGGGTTAATCTTCAAATCAACATTAATCTGTGGCCAAATGAAAGATTCCGAGACTTGAAGAAAGTGGAACAGACTGTCAAAAATCACGCAAGGCACCACAAGCAGAAACACTAGTCTTCTTTCACCAAAATTTGAGCAGATTAAACTTCTACAGGGTAGCCAAAAGTTAACACGAGTCTGAGTCTACGAGAGTGCATGAGAGTTTCAAACCAAGTGAGAGTAAGAGTGAACTTATGGCTACTATTAAATCTTGGCATAAAGTTTTTGTGAGTTCCTTCGACAACAATATTAATTAAAATTTTATTAGCAATTTCTTTTAATCAAACTGAAACACTATTGGCACTAACCAGATGAAGTTGGACTTTGCCCTCAAACAAGACAGCAGCATAATCAGCATTCAGATGAATGGCATTGACAGTACCAAGGTACTCTCTGTCTTTCAACTGCTCAGGACCTGCAGTTATGAATCATTATACCTTAGATAGAAGCTTAAGTAAGATTATCCTATTTTCAAGTTTTTCACTTTTCCCAGAACTGTTCCACGCCTTTGAAAGAGAATTGTTTTCACTTTTTACTAGCCTGTTCCAGTAGTTTGGTTAGTGGGGAACGGCGCAAAGGAAAAAGGTGCCTAGAACAGGCTAACTTATCACTGAAGTGTTAAATCAGTTGGGGAACAAGACTAGTGCTAGTTGATGATGAAATCCACCCTCCAACATAGGACCAAGCCCACAGAGTTCTTGCCTACATTTGTTAGGCAACATGACATATTTGCTTGCACAATTATTTGCGCAATTACTTTCAGTGTATTCATGAGCTCTCATGACAGTTTCTGATTGGATAAAATAAGTCAGGAACTCCGAGTGCTTCAACAAAGATTTGCCAAAAACTGACGACGCTCATTCTCCCAACTGAAATGAAAAGAATGCGAGAGAACTGGCAAGGAGGAAGGGTTGTTTGGCATCTAGTTCTCTCGCAATTCTGTTCTTGTGAACAATGATCAAAGAAAAATGCACGAAAATAGAGGACTGTGAACAGTTAATCCTCTTATTCATTCAAACAAAGGGCTAATACTCAAAATGTCTACTTCAACTCAACCCAACAAACAACTCCAAGTAGGCTATAAACTACATACTGATAAGGTAAAATTATCAAAGTGAAAATGCTTACGACTTGCTATTGTTGGTAAACCAAACAGTTTGTTTATGCACTAAATGTGTGCGATATTAAGTCAGTCTTTTATCATCTTCATCGTTAAATCTTCACTGTCATCATCACTGTTATTAGCTCAGTGAGAGGGATTTGTCAGTGAGTTCTTTGTGCATCTAAATCACAAGTGGTTTGGCATGTACAAACTGCCAAACATTGCGAAAACACTTTAGAGCAGCACAGTTCAATGTAAATTATGCAGACACCCTTCCATGACTTCACACGACTTAGTAACAGAACTAAAAAAAAAGCAAAAGCTGACGTCACAACAAACTAACCTTTGTCTGCTAATGTGTAAAACCACGCACGGTTATTCATTCCAACTGCGAGATGGTATGGTCCGAGAGCTACAAAGCTCGGCTCAACAACAATATCCACACTCAGAGGTCGTTCCTAATATAAAATCAAAATCAAAATCGAAGCTTTTTTCAATTTGCACAACATTGTCTCCCGCTTTTTAACCCTTGTCAGATAATTTCTCCCTTGCCTCCTGAAGGGGGCAGGGGCACAGGCACCACAAGAAAGGGGTAGGAACCAGTAGTAAACATTTTTTTTAGAATCCTCAGTCCCAACCCCACCATAAAAACATATCAGTACAGGCAGAAAGAGGGACTTATTATAATTACAGTGTAATGTATGTATTTTGGAGTTGATCTGTAAAAGCTCATCCTTGAACAACAATCAATGACCAAGAAGGTTTATTTCTTTGAGGAAGTGACTTACACTAGTAGTAACTCAGTTGTCCTGGATACAGTGTACATACCATTGATCAAGTTAATAAACAATATTTATTGGTTTATGATTGATCATTATCATTATGATGCACACATGAAGTTTGGGGAGCCTGAAAGAAGCATAAGGTAAGCTCAAGGCAATAGATGAGAACAAATCTAGCTTCTTGAGTGCTTTGCAAACTTCCCAAGTGCAGCATAACTCAATAGTGCACAGCTTAAAGCATGAACCAATTGATTGTTTTATAACACTACTGGTAGAAATGTACATCAAAACCCTTGCCAAAACTCATGCAAGCAAAATAATATTCTGGCAAGGTGATTTGCTTACATTACATCTGCAACAGCGTGAACTATTGAATCTGATAGCGCCGTTGTGTTAGCTGTAACGTCACTAATTAATGCTATTAACAATTCTTACTTTGAAGGAATTTGTGAAAATGTTATCTCACCTGCATCACATTATCCACAATTGTCACCTAAATTTTACAAAAAGAAAGGGAATAAACAAATAATGCACCTGTATATCAATAGAATACATAATGAATCAAACAATGTATTATTAATTTTCAACATCTCTATGTAATCACCAAAGCTCAAACCTGTTCTGTGATAAATTCCAGAAGGGAAGAGTCACATTATAACAAATTATTTTACACAAATTTATTTCAGACGAATAATTATAAATTATAGCAAAGTTTGGAGACATGAAAGAAGCTTCTAATGTTGTTCAGTTTTTGGCATGCATTGGCCAGAACAGACTATTGGAAGGAATATTGTGCAGGGACATTCCAGTTACCTCTTTAAGCGAAGTGAGATATGACAATCTTGTACCACTAGCACATCCAAGGACAGGCAACTTGGTAAGGTAAACATAAATGGCACCTAAAAATCAAGTGGTTATAGTTTTGAATTAATCTGATGTCATAAAACTTACACAAGTACTGTAGAGCACGAAAATAATAAAAAGATAGCATCCAACTGAAGTAGCTGACTAAGGTTTATTTTTTAGAGACATTAGGTTTAGCATCATCAAAATTATCCATGTCAAAGCATCAGAATAGTTGACATGTTTCACATTTTACCTGATTGGGTGCTAACAGCAAGGAGTTGACCATCATTTGTCCATGAGATCTTGTCAAGGTGCCCTAGAAAAAGAGGGTCCCTCATGAATATACTGGAAACCGGAGATAAGCACCGGCCTAATGAGCCACTTAGGCTCAAATGCAGACTTTACCTTTCATGAATATACTGTTCAGCTTTCAGCTCTCCATGTGCTTACACGAACACCCAAACAAGTACTCTCAAGCCAATTTCAAACACAACATTACACTGTGTTAAGTATTGCACAAATGATTAAAATGAAATGGTACAGTACCTCCTGCATCTTCCAAAGTGATGATGGCATAAATCTCTTTCATCTCTGCTAAGTCATGAATTTTGACACTGGAATACAGAAACAAGTAGTGTATCAGCAACAATCCATGAAGTACATTATACAGACAAGTGCTCTTACGTAAAATGTATGTACGCTAACATAAAATTTACATTTTACTGAGTAGTCTAAACACTTTACCAAGTTCGAGGCAAGTCTATCAGTACCCAGTAAGAAAGACTGACCTGCCACTGCCAAGCGGGGGGGCGTCGGGGGGAAGTGGACAGTGCCTATTCCCTACAATAAGCAGCGATTATTTGAGGGGAGGTGATTATCTCAAATATTGCTTGCTGAAAGTTTGCCAAACATAAATTATTTTGTTTTGTTATCTTATTTAACCATAAAATAATCATATCAAGGGCACCGAAAATGAACTTCCGAAGTGTTCTAAATTAAAATTCTTTGAAACTGAGTACAAGTTGCTCCTAAAGCATTTGTGAATTTTTAACTGAACAAGGGGAAGTTTGGGGTGGCAAAGGAATCATTAGTGGCAGGAGATTATTTTAAATGTTTTCACCAAAGGGGCTAATTAATTGACAGAGGGGCAGCTCTTGTCTCCTTTGCAGCCACAACGACCCTAATAATGGCTGCAACGGAGACAAGAGCTGCCCCTCCTTCAATTAATTAGCTCCTTTGGTGAAAACATTTGAAATAATCTCCTGCCACTAATGATTCCCTTGCCACCCCAAACTTCCCCTTGTTCAGTTAAAAATTCACAAATGCTTTAGGAGCAACTTGCCCTTGCTCAGAATGGCAATTATTTGAGGAAATGTAACTATTTCCAGAGCTATAAATATTAGCATAAATTTTAGGCAGGAAAAGGCAAACAAGTGAAAAGTGTCATAGAAAAAAATTGAGCCAGGAGTATCTTCCACATAAACTTCTTACCACTAAAACACTAAGCAACTCACCAATTATCGCCACAAGACGCTGCTTTGTTGAGTTCCAGTGATATTGCAATGCCTGTCAGCTCGTCCTTGTGGTCCCTTGTTTGGTATAACTCCTGTGAAGTAAAATTAATTATAGGGAACACAAGACAGTTACAAAAATAATGTACTCAATAAACAGCAGCATCTATAAAGCATTGTTTAACCATAAGCTATAGAAAAGTTTTTTCAGTGCTCACAAACATGTATGTAAACTATAGACATATCACAATACTGCTTATTAGCTTTTATGAACTAATTAATACAAGTGCTTGAAGGTAGTTGTCAGAGCACACATACCATTTTTATGCATTAGTGCTAATGCTGTAATTCACATGCATTACAGTCGGTTGCAGACTCAGCAAACTCATGCCAAGGGTCCTGCCAATTGTTCAAATTTCACTAAGGTCAAAGATGTTTCATTGTCACTTTTAAAGTGCATATGAAGCTATTTTTTTTAATGCATAGTTTTAAAGTTTAACATCACAAGCAATCCCAACAACTCAAGCCAGTTGTGGAAGACTATTCGATCTTTCATTCCAAAAAAGTCTGCCAGCGTGAGATCATTTAGCAAAGATGACAGGACCGTCGCAAACGATTTTAATCGGTTCTTTACGTCTGTTGGCCAAGTTGCTGTTGACAAGATTAACTCACTTGCTAATGAATGCAATTTTGATCTTTCGCCACCTGTGCCTGATCCTGCAAATTCCCCAGTGACTGATCAATTCAATTTTACGCACGTGGATTGTTATGAAGTCGCCCAGATTGTCAGGTCAATGCCAGCTAATAAGTCATCTGGGATTGACAACATTCCAGTACGTGTAATCAAAGATAGCCTTCCAGCTACTCTCCCAGTGATTACATCCATAATCAACGCTTCTTTCAAGCATGGAAATTTTCCTCGATCTTGGAAATTAGCTGTCGTGTCGCCTATCCTAAAAGATGGAAATCATGAAGAACCTAACAACAATAGGCCTATTTCTCTCTTGCCCATCCTTTCGAAAGTATGCGAAAGGGTGGCGCTTAATCAAATTATGCCTTATCTAGTGTCAAATGAAAGGTTATCTACCCGGCAAAGTGGCAATAAGAAATTGCACTCTACGGAAACCTCTTTAATACGAACTACTGATACTCTTTTAAGCGCGATCGATGAGAAGAAAGTTACCGCTGTTGTTTTACTTGATATGAGCAAAGCCTTTGATACTATAAGCCATGGAATATTGCTCAATAAACTGTTGAACGTTGGAATCTCACCATCTAGCATTGCTTGGTTTACCAGCTACCTCTCCGACCGCCGACAAGTTGTGCGCATAAATTCTGAGTTGTCTGATCCTCTACCCGTTGTATCAGGCGTGCCTCAAGGAAGCATTCTTGGACCCATGTTGTTCAGTATTTATGTAAACGACTTACCACTCGCCCCCCTTTCCTGTTTTACTGAAAGTTACGTTGACGACACAAAACTTTACATTTCTTTCCCAGTTCAAGACTGGGCTAAATCTGTCACCGATTTAAACGCCGATCTTTTACATATTCGAAACTGGTGCTTCAATAATCGTCTTCTTTTGAATCCTGATAAAACCAAACTCATTGTTTACGGAAGTCGACAAAGGCTACTAAACCTCCCCGATATCCGTCTCTCCCTCTTAGGAAAAGAGCTGACACCGGAGCACGTCGTTAAAGACCTAGGTGTGATCTTTGATTCGAACCTAACTTTCCACGAGCACATTGTTAAAACTGTTTCCACCTGTTTCTCAAGTTTGGCCCAGATTAATCGTGTTAAGCATGTATTTGACAGATCGTCTTTAATCACTATAATTAACACTTTAGTATTTAGTAAGTTGTTTTATTGTTCTTCCGTCTGGTCCAATGCTGCTGACACTAGCCTCCTCAAGCTCCAAGCGATCCAGAACTTTGCAGCCCGGATTATTTGTGGATCCAGAAAATTTGACCACGTTACTCCGCTTCTGAAAGAACTGCATTGGCTACCTATTAAATCTCAGTTATACTTCCGTGACGCCGTGCTTGCTTTTAAATGTATGACTGGATCCGCTCCTACTTACCTTTCTTCGAAGTTTCTAACGCGCGGTAATGTTAGTGGTCGCACGACCAGAAGCTCCCAACTGTTGCACATACCATTATACAAAACTAAATCTGGACAAAGAACTTTTTATTATCGTACTGTCAGCCTGTGGAACAGTTTAGACAATGATCTTAAACTTTGTAATTCTTCTTCTAATTTTAAGCGTAAACTTAGGGCCAAATTATTTTCTGCTTTTCTTTCTCCTCGGTCCTAGTTTTTAATCTCTTTTTATCTCACCCATTTTATCGTACTTCCTTAAAGTTTCTTAGTTGTAACTTTCGTAATTATTTTTAGCTTTATATATTAAACATTTTTATTACTGTAATTATTAATTGTCACTGAAAAGCCCTCTTAGGGAGTGTCAATAAAGTTTGTATTGTATTGTATTGTAACATGTCAAAGGAAGAATCTGAAAGTTTGAGAAGAAAAGATAACATATTGATGAGCCTTGGAAGTTAACGCATTTTGCTCCAAAAATGTCCGCCAATTTGCGCGGTCAAAATACCACGTGATCTCAGATTGTGACGTCAAGTTGGTTGCATCTCAGATCAAGAGAGGCGGGCAGTGAGAAAACTACGCCTTGAGAAGTTAGAACATTATCCCATTGTGCTAGAACAGCTTTCGAGACGGCTAGTTACTTGGAACGTTTTCGCGCGAGAGGATCCTACACAACGCTTATTCAAAATGACCCTTAATGTCACTGTTCCTTAATAAAGGAGACCGACTGCGGCGCAATAGTTTACAACAAGTACTAACTGCGCTGTACAACAGAACACTAAAGTGAACTCTGAACAGTTTGTTTACGCTTTTATAGCTAGACAAACGTCTACAAAAATAGCCAGTAGAAAGAGCTGTACTACGGACCAGCTTAGCATTACACGTGTAAAAACATTACAGTGAATAGTGCTTTAATACTTTAGGCCAATGCGGTGAATCGTTATAATATGCTAAAGACAACAAAGTCATAATGTTTAAACCTAATATACAATGGGTATCAGAGTTTGACGACCTTTGGAGCTTGACTACACAATAATTCTATTGATAGCTTTGCCGCCATGAAAGGCCTAAAGATACGGGCTTCACGTTCCATTAACTATATTTACTGGCGTGACCAAAGTGACGTCATCTTAAGGATTTCATAATAGAAACTCGACCCATACTCCGGACACTTTTTGTTCTGAAATCTGCATTTTAAACCCCTCAAAATCACTCATATCTTTGTTCAGTGTAACTTTTCTACTTACAGTGGTTTTCTATAAATATAGGAGAACTAAAAACGGAAAAGAAAAACTTCGCTTCACATGCACTTTAAAATGATCTAGCTGTAATCAATGAAATCTGCAATTGACTGTAACAGATTTGAGACGGCTGATGCTAATTACTAAACTTTGCAATTTTACTTCCCCTGATCAGAAGGAACCTTGAGCTTGCCAAGACTACAACAAGCTGATTTTAGCCAACAGCTGCTGCATGTACAAAAGTCAGATTAATTTTTCATTACCTGCCCTATCTCTTTTATGTGGGTAGAGATCACAACAAAATATCCATTAGAGAAACCAAGCATTATGTAACCATCTCCAAACCTGTCAGGAAATTGCAATGGACACTTTTAACCAGGAAATAAAATACTGGAGTATTATCAAGTTACGACAAAAAGTAAAGAGTAAGTCGAATAGTATGTAAAATGTAGATCTAAGTACATGCACGTATATGTAAGGGACATGCACCCATACAACAATTATCAATTGGTTCATACTTTAGTGTGCTTCATCGAGTTATATGGTGCACGCGGGAAGTTTGGAGAGCACAAAAGAAGCATAATAGTTGCTCAAGGTGATAGCCAAGACCAACTCTAGCTTCTTGATTGCTCTCTGGCAGTAACAGCAAGAGATTTGGGTCTTTCTGATGACAAGTTTCTCTAAAGGACTTCGTTGCAGGTGTGAAGGTGCTTCCTTTGTTTCAAACTCATTATAATTATGTAATTCATCACCATATGTACCCAAAAACAAACCAAGGGAAATTATAACATTTGCACCAAGGAAAAATTTGAACCACATTATAATTATTATTAATAATTATTAAATTTTATCTTTTTGGTTATTACATGTATCTTCTCTCTTAGTGTACCCGGTAGTTAATCTTATGTAAATGAAGTAAATAATTGTTCTGATACACATGTACATAGAACTCAGGGCGAGACAAAAAGGCTGTCCGATAGCCTGGGACTAGTGAAACGATCAGTCAGGTTAGTACCTTCTTATCATGCCTTATCACTGGTTGCCCAACAGGCAATACAATAACATTACACTTACCACTTGTAAGCCACTATGTTCCCATATCGTTGCTGTTTGAAAAAATATAGCTTATTCAATTAAGTACGGGAAGCATGTTTGCATATACAGGGAAGGAAATATGGGAAAACAGATTGATAGGTGATTTTTTGCTTGGGAGTAAATGATCATGACTCCCCCCTCCTTTGATTTGATTCTTGTGAAATTGTATTATTTGATTTGATTTTTAGCTGGCTAACTTGATCGGTAATTACTGATCACCGGCTGTTACTTCCATCCCTGCATATATACTGGTAATTATGAAAAACAACCAAATTGTACAAGATAGTATAATGTGTGCACAGATCAAGCTGGTACATGTGGGAGGCATAGTGGCCTAATGGTTAGAGGCTGGACTCTGCCTCGAATGGTCCAAGTTCAAGCCTAGGCTGGGGCACTGTGTTGTGTTCTTGGGCAAAGCACTTTACCCTCACAGTGCCTCTCTTCACCCAAGTGTATAAATGGGTACCAGTGAACTCAATGCTGGAGTGTAACCCCTTGATGGACTAGCATCCCATCCAGGGGGGAGTAGAAATACTCATAGTCACTCTATGCTATGGAAACCAGGATAAACTCTGGCAATATGGGCCACAAGGCTTGACACAGACTAGCTTAACCTAACCTTTACAGAGCTGGTACATGGTGTAACCATAAAAATACACTGTAAGTACTGACTTGCAGCACAGCTTGGACCATTTTGAGGTGGCAATTGTACAACTTTCTTAGCCTTCCAATTTAAATACAGTACGTATCAATATTTCAAATGGCATTGGGGAAAAAGTTTGAGCTAGACCCACGAAATTTGATTAAAGTAAGTTTTTTGAAGGGCCATACATGTAATTTGCACCTGCCACATTTGACATTAGTATACTAAATTAAATTAGGTGATATGATTACTTGTACAATGAGTAGACTTGTGAATCAGCACAAAGCAGAGTGTTCTTTCAGAGCTTTTATGTGGTGGCTCCCTAATATATAACAGGCTAATGTTGAATGAGTTAACAATGTACCTGAAAAGCCAGCTCAATGGGGTTGTCAGGATCATTCAAGTTGTACAGATACAAGGTTTTCCTTCCAACTATTATGCTGATCTAGATTGAAAAAGTTACAAATTATATTAGTTCCAGTAAGTAAACCATCAATCACACTGAGCGAGGGCCAGCCTTACTGGGAAATATTAGCTGGAGGTCGTGGCAGTACAAAACCAAGCACAGCGGGGTCCGTATAAAAACAGTATGGCTCGTGCAAGATGGGTTAGTACACAGTTTATTATGTGGCATTCGGGTCATGCATGCTTGTTACAAACACACTTCCGCTGCCTTGAATTTTGAGGTTTTTGTTGCCTCAAACAACTCAGAAAGAACATTTAAGCTTCCACGATTTTGAAAACATTTTTTTCTTTAAATTACAGTATAAATGTATTTATAAGCTTTCTTTCTACAGTTCTAGCTGCAAGTTTTAAATTATCCAACTTTAGAAAAAAATATGTAGCTTAGGACCATTTCTATGGAAATGGTCTGTATGGCAAAATCCTGACCAAGAAAGAACCAATCAGAACAATCGAATTTTCCTTGCCATATAATTAATTGCACATAAGTTCTGTAATTAATTGTTGTGGAACATGGTGTAGTGAATAGTTAATGCGATTAATGCAACAACAAGATCAAAAGGCTGCTTTATATATTAATGTACTAGGCTACAATAATTTGAATGAACACTTACCGTTGTCTCACCAATTGAACTACGTTCATCTGTCTTCATTTCACTGAACTGGATTTCTGTGGGGTCTGCACGGATAGTAGCCTATTCAGTGCAAACACAAAAAATACACTAAAGAAAATGACTTTTTTGAAGAGAAATAGTATGGAAAACTACAGGATTAGTCTGCAATGTACAGTGACAATATTTTTCTTGTGATCCTACCTGTCTGATTGTATCTCCATCAACATTACTCACAGTAATGCACTTGTCCTCTCCACCAAGGGCTAATAAATTCTGCCATGGGAATAGAATCAAATGCTTGAAATAAATATTATGAAAATGTCATGTTTATAGTTGTGTACAGTACATGTTTCCATGGATTTCAGTGAGACAGCAGAGCCAGAATGTTGAGCATCATTTCTGACACTTTTCTGTGAAGCACTGACAGAAGTGAATAGGAACAACTAGTCCCTAGGCATTATCCTCCTCTTTCGGGTGAACACATAACGCTCAAAAGCAGTAGCACTTTTGGGCGGTTGACACTGGTTTAATGCTAACACATTCGAAAATTGTGTATTTTTTTCGGGCATGGAGGCTACAGACCCCAAAGTCCGAAGGTGCCTGTACGCCTATGGGTGAACATGAGGTCCATGGTTGAAGGGCTTGGAAATGTATGAGCAGGTCCCACTCAGTTTCATTCGGTAATCGACATCACGTAAAATGACATAATTATTTCAATAAGCAGGAAGGTACTAGGCTGGGCTAGGATCTTTCAATCCATCACAGGTAGTCACTGTATTAATATTTTTTGTCAGCAATTAATTATTTTTTGTTTTAAATGTTTTGGGATACATAGAGCAAATTTGCTGAGAATTTTGGCTTACTATATAACAATTATTCCATGAGCCCGCGTTGGATATGAAGTGATAAAATAACCAACGAGCGTGTAGCGCGAGTTGGTTATAATCACTTCATATCCAAGAAGGGCGAATGGAATAATTGTTTTAGTAAATTCTCAAACCATATCTCTTGAATTTTTGTGGGAGACAGCTCCCGAAACCTGCCAGTGTCGGCCATTATAGAGGGCTGAAGTTAAAAACTTGGCGCACTATTTTCCATATGACGTAAAACCCCGACTATTGGCTCATAGTCGGAGTTTTTTAGCCAATCAAAAAGCTAGAAATGCAATAGTCGGAGCTGAGAATATACTAAAACATCATAGTAACAAATAGATTCCATGCTGTTGTACATCTGTTCAGAAATAAATCACTAATGACGTCAAAATGTGGTAAGAACAAAAAAGTGTCACTGATGTTCTTTGCAAATTTTGACGTCTTCTGTGAATTATTACTGAACAGATGCACAAGAAAACAGAATTTATAATTATAATAAAGAAACAAAATTTAAATTAATGCATGTCCTTCAATAGATCATCCATAGGAACCAATCAAAATCTGAGCATAATTGAGCTTATTATATAAATTGCTATCATGGTTGGCGCATCTAATTTAGCCCAATATAATATTTATTTTCAAGTTAGTCTTTCATAATTTATCTCAATCTTCCTCAGTACTCAGACTGCTGTTGTTCCCATTTGGATTATACTACCATACATGTGACCAGTCCAGTGCGGAAACATACACTAACTGCTTCATTTCTTTCTCCTAACCATTTGTATACTAACTGCAGTAGTTTGTTATTACAAGCTTCACAAATGTACATGTATTGTGAAATAGCTCTTTATTTTTTTAACTGTTTGATTCTTCAGTAGATCTACAGGCATATAGCAATTCATTCTCAGGCCCCTTCTCATAATTTATGATGAATATGAGGAGGATCACGGTATTAATAATTTCCATATCTTACATAAATTTTATTACCAGAAACCTACATGGGTTTCTGACATTACATAATATTAACTACAGTTCAAAAAACTATAATGTACAGTTATGTATAACATTAAATTTAAATGCATGATCAATATTGGTTGTTCTCAGCTATGTTTCAGTACCTCTGAGTTCCATGCTCCACACACTATTTTCTTCGTGTGCTTTCCAAGAATAGGAACTTTCCTGCCACAAAACACCCAAATACACATAAACAAATTAATTATAATAATAATTTATAATAAAATTTTTAGACTAATTGTAATTAATTTTTGACTCCCCCTCATTCCAAGATATTCAGCTGTTCTTGCTATTAGTCAAACCATGAAAACTTGGAAAAAAAGAAATTAAAGAATTTTTATACATGTAGATGCAGTAGTATATCCCAAAATGGATGTAAAGTGCGATGGGAGGCACAGTGGCCTAATGGTTAGTGTGCTGGACCCCAGATTGGAAGGCCTCAGTTCAAGCCTTAGCCAGACCACTGTGTTGTGTGCAAGACACTTTACTCTCACAGTGCCTCTCTTCACCCAGGTGTATAAATGGGTACAGGCAAATTTACTGCTGGGGGGTAACCCTGTGATGGACTAGCATCCCATCTGATGGGGGAGTAGAAATACTCCCAGTTGCTTCAAACAGCATAAGCGCTGGCCTGATGGGCCACTAGGCTTGTACACAGAACATCATAAAAACCAACTGGTCGTAATATAAGTGCACCATTCTTTTCAGATTGGATTACCTTGATGTTTGGTGATTGTACATCAATAAATTTCCTTTGGATGTGCCTAAGAAAAGAAACATTAGCTCAAATTAAGATGCACAACTACCATGCATAAAATTACACCAGATATAATATCAAATAAGATATAGCAAATATGATTTTGTACACCAATAAAAAATGTGGGAGGCAAAGTGGCGTAATGGTTAGTGCGCTGGATTCCAGATTGAACAGTCCAGGTTCGAGACTCTCGCCGGGGCACTGCATTGTGTTCTTGGGCAAGACACTTTACTCTCACAGTGCCTGTCTTCACCCAGGTGTACATGTATAAATGGGTACCAGTGAATTCACTGCTGGGGAGTAACCTTGCGATGGACTAGCATCCCATTGAGGGGGGAGTAGAAATACTCTCTGTCACTTCATGCTACAGAAACCGGGATAAGCTCCAGCCTGATACATTAAGCCTGGATGCAAACTTCATCTTTACCTTACACCAATAAAAATAAAAGCCTGGAATTTAATAGTTGAGACAGGTTCAGATAAAGTTAACTTACAGTACATGTTGAACTGTTAACTGCCACATTTTCTTGATTAAATTTTGAGCCCAGAATACACGTAAACACCAGGTGTTTATTTGAGGTCCATGTACCAGCAGTTATTTCAGCTGAGGTCTGGCGTTTATCCAATAGCAACATTATGTAACTGATTCTCCTAGTATTCTCATTCTCGCCGAACAATAATTATTTTATCAAAATGCTGGTTCATAAACAAATTAAATTAATTTCGCGTTGGCATTCAAAAAGAATCTTCTTGTGTAATAACTGTACCTACTCACCTATTGCTAGCTGTGGTCCCACTCTTGACCATAACAAAAACGTCAATCCCTCCCTAGGTAGAGTACACGCAAACAGTTTGGGATGTGCAACAATTATAATAACCATGACGACTTCCAAGCGGTCAAAGTGTCTAATTATGCGAACTGCATTCCACTGCGGTTCGTACACATGTATGAGCATTGTTTTCTATTGTCGCATGAGGTTTTGGTGTCACATGCATTGTTCTTGATCGGGGAAGCAAAAAAAACGGTTTGTTGGTGTGCGAGATCAAACACGGACTGAAGTTTCTGGTTTTGAATGGTTAAGTGAAAGGAATCATTGGGAAAACCATCACAAGTGGTTAGAGCAGTCTTCACAGCTTGTGTAAGATCGCCAAACTCCCTTCCACCGATCGGAGCCGACATGTAAACAGAACACTTGCATGAAGATCCATGCACACGGAAGCTGTTTAGACAAGTATTAATAATAAAGTGCACGGACTCTTCATTCATATATTAAGTCTTTTAATTAGCAGTTTAGTTTGTTTTAAAGCTTGAGAACAATTTCACCTTCGCAGTTCGTAAATGAATTGTTAAATCACTGACAAAAACCTTGATCGATACATTTGAGTATATCAATCAGGCTTTTAATATATTATTAAGCTTGCTTGTGCAAATCACTGCAGAACAAACGCACCGAGTATTTGCTAAACACAAGCGAAAAGTGTTATTGCAGGTTATTGAAAGTTTTCATGTTATGTTAAAAACATTTTTCCACGAGCAGAATCCGTTTGCGGTCTTATTTGCGAAGGATTGTTGATCGTTTGATCGCACTCGGACTTCCATCCATCGAAATTTACCGTTACTGCACAATCTTGCTGATCTATTACCATGCAGTAGCACCACATGCCATCGACATCTTATGCCTCTGCTTTGTAACCTTTGTTGAAACGCTTTAACACCATGGTCGCTGACAGTAACTCGTGACAGCGATCGACATGATCAACAGAAAACTTGTCGGTTTGCTGAAGAGCATGAATTTGGTTGCTATGATGTAATTTAGACCGAAGTCTCTCTCGGGAAAACTTGCTCTCAACTACCTACGCATGTGTAGAATAATTTATGCATATGTAATGAATTACACACTTTGATCGTGTTGAAGTCCTAATGTGTTATGGCAATAGCAAACAGACTTTGAGCAAACAATATAATTTGGTTTTATCAACTGGGTTGATAATGTGAATTGGCCACCATAAAGAGATTCAAGAGTTGACGTTTCAAGCGTTAGCCCTTCGTCGGAGCGAATCCCTCCGACGAAGGGCTAACGCTCAAAACGTCAGCTCTTGAATCTCTTTACAGTGGCCAATTCACATTATCAACCCAGTTGATAAAACCAAATTATATTGTTATACTTCCCACCGATGCAGCACCACAGTTTCTTTAGAAACTTATCCCTTCTATTCATTTGAGCAAACAAAATAGATTGATCACAACCAACTGACATGGCCTTCATCAATTTCTTGAGAGGTCCACTTACATTTAAATGATTGATGCCATTGAAAAAAAATTAAATGATTGTTACCATTTAAAAAGTAAACATCAATTGAGAAGAGTTTGCACATTATTGAAAGGCAAAGTGATGAATGCATAGTACAATTTGAACTGTACAATATTACTTTAAATTGAACAAAAACACACCTTAGGCCACTTTCTAGCTGTATGGTCTTGTGGGAATTAGCATCCCACAAGTAAATCAAACCTGAAAAAAAAAACAAAGTACAAAACATTAAGCAAATAAAGGGGAACTTTTGTCTAAAATATTTTGTGGATAGTGTTCAATAGGTTTCTTGAAAGCAAAAGCCAACAATAGGCTCCAGGGCTCGACGTGGCGACCTGTGGGGTCGCCAATGCGACTGGATTTGGTCCGCTGGTGACTAACTTTTCACGTGTGGTCGCCAGTGTGGCCACCACGATTTCAAGTTATTAATTTTTATTTACCGGGGTATTTATTTTTTCATTTCCTAAGATCCATGACGACATGAATGAATGTTAATTGTAAACCACGAGGAATGCACAGACAATGTAATTTCTAATCACTTTCAAGAAAAAAGTCGTTTAAACCGCCTTAACTATAATTACTATTGTGAAATCAGTTATCTACATGTTTGGTTGAAAGCATTCCGGAAGTGACATTTGTTCCTAAAATGAGATTTTTGCAAAAAGAAAAATTCTTTTCCATTTGATTGTAAACTATGGTCTATCCATTTCAAAAGAAATGGATAGACCATACATTCGTTTTCACTTGTAGGAAAAGAATAGGGAGTTAATTTAATTTACGAAAGCTCACATTATCATTGACCAGAAACTGAATGCATGTAGCAACTTTATACTTGTCGTAGTTTTCTCATGAATAAAATTATAGTTTTCTTTTTCGTTGCCAATATTTTTTAGTTCCTAAAGAGCATGTGAAAGAAATAAAATACATTGATAGTAGATCGTAAACGGCTGAAACGCAAACCTCAGACATACGCCTTAGCATTTTGTGCTAATTTAAACACAATCAAAACATAATTAACTTACCATTTTTATCCTGTATAATTGCCAAGGTATCACCATCTTTGTCCCATGCCATTCCTGTACATTGTCTAAAATAAAATTTACACGTCTGAACAAAACATAATTATACTGACACCAATATCTTATATCTTGAAAAAAGTAATTTTTAAAACATGTGTATAAGATTCAAGAGGGTCTGAGCCCCAATTGAAAGTATGCAAAAACTCGCACAAAAGACGTGTAGCTAAGTCTCCTATTGATCATTGAAAATGAAGATGAGTACTACTTACATATACAACATGTGTGTTGTCGTTTAATTTTATGCTTGGCACAATCTGGCATTTTTCTTTGTTTTATATTCAGAGAGACTCTAAGAGACGGCGAGACTAGCACTTTTCTTTGCAAGAACAAGACTTTTTAAGATTTGGGATTGCAAGACATAATGTAGATTGAGACACCAAAACGGCTTTGCAAGAAATTGAGACTGCAAGACCTTTGGAACAGGTAAAAAAAGACTGTGAGACCCGTGAAGTTTGAGCAAAATTTTGCGAGACCCTCATTTTTCAGGGACCATTCACCCCTATAGCCAGAAACCATTCACCCCTATATTCATTATCATATACTACCATACGTGTACCAGAACAAGGGAAAATACCAAATTGTGCCAAGGACAAAATTAATCCACAATAATTATGTATGTTGCAACATTCACTGACAGAACTATCTTATAAAATGTCAAAATACGTTCGGAGTAGTATAGCTTATACATTTGCATGCAATTCATGTATACAGTGTATAAATTATAACTCACCCTGGAAGGTTGATTTCATCTCTCTGATCTCCATGACGATCATAGATTACCACAACCCGGTTTGTTCTAAGTAAGGATGAATATTATACGATCAAAAGTCAATTAAAATTTGGCTCACTTTCTCCAAAGACTAAAGAATAATATATAAAAGACAATGTGGAAAATGTTCAAGATGATGTTAGGAGTCTAGTGGCGCATCAGGCCGGAGCTTATGCCGGCTTCCTTAGCATGAAGCGACTAGGAGTATTTTTACTCTCCCCTGGATGGGATGCTAGTCCATCATAGGGTTACCCCCCAGCAGTACCGGTATTTCACCAGTACCCATTTACATGTATACACCTGGGTGGGGAGAGGCATTATGAGAGTTACATGCCTTGCCCAAGAACATAATGCAGCACCCTGGCCAAGGCTCAAACACTGACCATCCGATCCAGAGGCCAGTGTGCTAACATTAGGCCACTGCTTCTTGCTAGGAGTTTAAAGGTTTTAAAAAATAGGCACTCTTACCCAGTTACAGCTAAGTAGTTTCCTAATTTCTGCTGCCAGCTGTATGTGACAGTACCACCTCCTGTCACCTTCTCAGGAACACTAAACACACGCTAGAACAATAATAAAACACAAAATAAATTATAATTACTTGGCACGTTATTCCAGTTCTGGTCCCCTTTCTTTCATGCAACGCCACGCTCTCAGAGGACAGGGTCCAGGGTCAATATTATACACACATGCTCCTTATTTACTCCGTTTTTGTATCACTGCTACGCAAGCATTTTATTTTGAGGTGGCTGTCATGATCTCCACCTTCCATTTTGGAGCTAATCGTTGTGACAGGGATTGTACAGTGGAGAGCACTCCCCTCCCACCATTGTGAAGTATCATGTGTGGGTTCAGTTTGTTGTTGGTTCTCGTCCAAGGTGTCTCTGAGGGTTTTTTCCAGCATTTCTAAATTTCTAAATTCCAATTCAACCTGTGGTTCGAGGGCCACACGCTTGACAGTCACAACACTGTTACTGTATGTGCTACAAACATTAAACAAAGTCGATCATTATTATTATTATCATTATCATTACCATTATGTCAAATCTCAAGAATAATCATTTAACAGTACAACGCACCTTAGTGTGGCCACACAACAAACTTATTTGACAAGTTATAATTAGCCAATCACAGAGTGTGAATTTGTTTCAGCTGTCCCACCTCCTTGCAATGTTCAAAGCTGTTGTCACGAAACCTGTTGAATCGCAATTGTAAACAAGGTTGTATTTTGACAAGGAGGCAGAACAACTCAAACAAAGTTGCACTCTCTGATTGGCTAACTTGTCAAAAAGGTTTGTTGGGTGGCCACATTGTAATACACTGTGTCCGAGACATCTGGTTTAGATGCATTTAAAATTTGTTTTCCATACACGATTTACATGTGTATGTATGCGAATAGTTGTTAATTCTGTCAATGAAACCAAATTCCTAATTATAAATTCTAAGGAGGAATATGTTGTTCTTATCAAGCAATAACAAGCCATTTTCCCCCCTAAACAAAAGAATAATTTTCAGTGGATTCGCAAAAACTTTTTTTTTTTTTCAAATGTTCATTGGATGTTCACGTTTGGGAATATTAAAATAACCATATACATTATGCAATGGCTGCCAATTTAAAATCCTTTTGTATGTATTTAAGTTAGCCTCACTAACCTCGTTTAATTATAAACTCTAAAATGAGGTTAGTAGGGCTAATTTAAATGAATACAAAAGAATTTTAAACTGGCAGCCATTTATGCATAGGGTCTATATAAAATACATTTTTATAGCTCTAATTACATAAAATATTCTAAAGTGCTTCACAAGACTACAAAAGTACAAAAAGTTACATTTTAGTTAAAAAAAATATACTATTCACAAAATTTTACAAGTAAAAACTGAATGTTTTTAGAAAAATTAATAAAAATTATCACTAAATCGGCAGGTTTTTTAATGTAGGCATGCATACCAATCAAAGAGATATTGTGTATATAATTAGAGAACGATTTCAAAGAATTTATCTATTCTGATTATCAAATGTATTTATAGCACTATCTTGAACATATTGAAATAACATCTTCCAACACTCAAAATTCAATATATTTTTGAGCTTGAAGATACATGTAACTAAGTTTCATTTTTGAAAAGACCTAGACAATTTAGACATTAAATTTTTTTGGCATCCATCAACAGACTTAACTTTTAATCTAGACTTTTTGTTCTGAAGGTGGCATGTTATTGGTTGACTGCAAGCATATTTTGACAATTGTCCCCAGACCCTATCTCCCAACCTTGTGCAACAGAGATTGGGCCAGAACTGGACTAGTTGCACATTAGATGCAATAATTATGAGAAAATGGATTAATTTGAACTATTCTAGTTGGGAGATGTGATAGGAGCCAAGGAGTCTACAAATTAAAGGGAAACAGGACTATGTAGTTCCATATATTATCCATACCACCCCCACTGAAGGGATTTTTAGGGCCCAGCATTTCTGACACTCTTTGACAGCTCACATCAATGTCACCTTGACATTGATGCCCACTTTCGAACATGATTGACCGGTCTCAGAAGCGGTAAACAAAGCTTTGAATTTGAACCTTTTTCCATCACGCACGGAAATTTTCGCTTTTGTTATGGATTTTGGAGCAAGCTCTGAATATGCAAATCCGATGAGCGGTTCCACTCCAAAGAAGCCTGTTTCGAACAGGGCAAAGTAAAATATTGTGATCAGTCTTCGTGTCAGGTTTTTGTCGTTTGTGCAACTGTTCGTTCAAGACAGTTTATGGAAACTTCACCTCAAAAACACAGCACTGGTGAACAGTTCAAAAGGGCGAAAATGTCACCAAGCTCACAATTTGAATTTGGCGGGCAAGATAACTGAATGCGGATCCAACAAAAGCAGAATTTGAAACCCAGAGTCTGAAAGTAGTACTTCTCGAAAGGTTAGGATAAACCTTGAAACCCAAGGCAAAGCATATAGGGAGAAAAGTTATCGAGGGCTTCCATGTGGCAGTTTTGGCGAGATTAGGCCATTTTATGGAATTTATGTGGACCGTTGGTGGACTAGGTTGCCAGCCTTTTAATAGGCAAACCTCAGAAAGTGAAACTCACCTAAATGTCTCCAGGAACACAGAAACATCAAAATAACGCAAGTAAAACACAAGTTAAGTCATTTTTATTTGCATTCTTTTTCCACACGTAGAATTTAGAGCAATTTTCGAACTTTTCTCATACATTCTCTTACATTATGTCACTTAAATTACATACAGCGTACGGGCCAGCTGTGGTGAAATTTTTGAGGGAATTCAAAATATATGTATCTGTGGCAACATTAGGCTTCTGGCTCTGACAGCAAATCGCACTCTGCCAAACTTTCACTTGTGTTTCTTTTACTCACAGGAGTACAGAATTTTTTCCTTGAAATTAATATATTTATTATGCACCTATCAAAGCAAATCTCGGGGGTGGGGTGCGGGCATAGGTGGGGGATTTGATGGTATTTATTTTCCTGTAATGGGGGACTTTTGACCATTTTAGTGGACTTTTCTAGCAGCATTTCATTGACTCTTTTGACCATCTACAATTGCCCTGGAGCAGAGAAAATGAACAGAAAATCTCAGCTCAGTTCAAATCCCCCACCCCCTCTCCCAGGATTTACACTGATAGGTGCATTAGGTATCCAATCAAAGTTCTACAGTGTCCAAGGGTTAACTCTATTTTAACATTATATTAATAAATTCGCAAACACAAATATACAATGCAAAACGCTACACTGACATCTACTTGTTGAAGACATAATCATTAGCAGCTATTGACAGCTGATGATGTAGGCAACTGAAAACATAATAAGCTTAATTGTATCTGCACTTCCTACCCGTACGTTGAGAATGTTTAAAAGATTTTAAGTTTTTTTGCCTTATAAGCACAGTTTAGATATTCTTTTTGAACTCGAATAACATAGTCCGAATCCACGCAAAACTGTTCACCGTAGTATAAAACATTTTGCGAGAGAGTTTGTGTTTATTTACCATGGAGACGAACAAAAAGGAGCATTTGTTGTTGCTTTTTTCAATCCGGGAAAGAAAATTCTCTTCAGAATTAAGTGACCTTAGCCAAGGAAATATAAGTATTAAAATTACCTTCATGGTTCAAGTGTGTGACTCAAAAGTCGGCAGATATCACTCCAGTCAAGAAGGAAATCCACAAATAAATCCCTCCATTTTGACAAACGTTCCAGCGGTCGTCGTCAAGTCAAGAAGAAGGGCGTGTAAGATGCATGAATTGTAAACCGTCCCAGCAATCCGTACCAATGGTCTCCTTCTTTTAAACTGGCCAGCAACTTACATGGATGAGTGAGGGTTCTGGGAACGTATTAAATCGAGATATCAAAAAACTAAATTGAAATTCAGAAGTCGCACCGACATTCGTGCTCAATTTCGTACTCGCACTAGTACAATTATCCCCAAACCTTCTTCTTGCCCGGCCTTCACCGTAACCCGGGTGCATGATTTATTGTTTCTCCATGAACTCTCATTTTTGTTAACCGGAAATTTTTTTTAGTCCGAAAAATAACAATTTTCAAATCCACGTAGAAATACTCAATGAGCTTCCAGCACTAGAAATACGACGTTAATTAAGATAGCAGTAGAAGTAGTAGTAAATTTGTAATAGTAGTAGTCGATCTTTGTTTAAACTCGGTTAAAAATCTTCAGTATTAGCAATAGTGTTTTAATTACAATCCTTAAAAATCAAAATAGATATAAAAACTGATTTTCAAGATTGCCGAGTGAGAATCGAATGTTTCAAATGCGAGGTTGATTTCCTTCTTGAACTGCCCCAATAACATATTCAGGAAGAGAGTTCCACAGCAAGGCACCGCTATAGCTAAAGCTGCGCTTCAAATAGTTAGTGCGCGGCAGCACTTTTCAACGGGTGGCGGGTGGCGGGTGACGGGTGGTGGGTGACGGGTAACGGGTGGCGGGTGACGGGTGGTGGGTGGCGGGTGGCGGGTGACGGGTGGCGGGTGGCGGGTGACGGGTGACCATTAAAAATCGTTTTAATATCAAGTTACAGCGAAAGCATAACATATTAAGGTTCTTTTTTACACGACTTTCACCAGGAGCCCATTAAATGATTTCACGAATTCTTTTTTGGTGTCTTTGTCTCAATGTTGTTTTGTTGGATTTTTCATTATATGTGATGTTTTTGGCTGTGTTATCTTTGTTGGAATGATTTTTGGTATTGCGTTTTTAGTTTATGGCTATAAATCCTGTTTGTACGTGTTATGTCTAGTGTGGTTGATTTCGTCTTATCATTGTTTCTCGTTAGGATAATTTTACTAATTCTTTGTAGATATAGATAAAATATAACATATGTTTGGGGAAGGGTATTTTCGTGAAGCCGTGATCCGGTTTCTTTGTGCTCTGTGAATCGTGATTTAATTAAAAACTGTTCCGTGAATCGTGATTGAAGTGTATTCCGTGAGGAGTGAAATGCAAAAGTCCTTGGCTGTGAATCGTGAATAGATAAGAAATAAATCGTGAGTGTCTAAAGTTGAGTTCGTAGCTGAATTCCACTGCATTGTGATCAGATCTTTTGCAATAACCGTAGTGAATTTTTCGTGATTCGCGAAATCGAAAATTTACTATCGTGACTTCATGACAAGAACCCCCTTGAGCCGGCCCACTCTCTAGTCTCTAGTCCGATCTTTGTCCCTCGTCAAACCTACTATTAGCTGTTCCTCTGTTTCACGAAAACGAGACTTAATTTTTATAGCGTGCAATAAATTCTCCGATCGCATAATGTTTGTTCAGGATTGGAATGATACATCAGACCCATCAAAAAAACTCCCTTACCGAAAAATGTCGAGGGATCAAAAATTATCTCAATGTCAAGTTATAGTACATAACAAAAACTGTGCATCAAACTAGTCAAATATCAAGATGCAGAAGTTTCCAACGGCCAAACAAGGAACTGACAACTGACAAATCAAAGGTGGCCCAAGCTCAGTTTATGAGTATCTTTACCATGTTGGCGTCAAGCAACAGCAAAATGTAAGGATTTGTATTGAGAAAACAGCAGTATTCAAAAATAATATTTAATAAAAATATTTAAAACAAAATAGCTTAGCTAGCTTCTGTAGTGTCTTTCTTTGGGCCTGGTTACATGCGTCGGGCTAGCCCGGTTAGCCAGGCTGCTTCCTTTTGCCGAGATGATTTTCAGCCCGGTATTACATGATTCCGGTTAGCTGGGCTGACCCGGTTTGTCGTGTTTGCTTTCAGCCCGGTTTTAACACGGATGATTCTAGTATGAATATTTCTTTATCACCTTTTTCCGGCAATTTGGTAGTTCATTCTTTACACTTATGCAGCTGGATGGGTCACTTTACCGCTAAATCCTATTTAGAAGGAAGAACATTGATTTTTGGGGTCGGATATCGTGCTCGGAAGGGAAATTTTATACTGGCACGTTTAGCCTGGCTGGCCCGGTGAACGCGATAGCCGGGATCCCGGCATCTCGGCTAACCGAGCTAAAACTTTAAATCTAAAAGGCAAGGTGTACTTATTTTTCGCATGGATTGAAAGTCGAGAGTTACCTGACACCGGTCACCCGTCACCCGCCACCCGCCACCCGTGGAAAAGTGCTGCCGGTTAGTGCGCGGCTTTCGTAAGTTCAATTTACAGAAAGAATCACGGAAGTCATAGTCTGTGTCTCGCTAACTGAATAATTCACGCAAGTACACTGGGTTTAACCCGTTGACGGATTTAATCATAGCTTTTTGCTTTCTTCTTCTTAAAGATAGCTGGTCTCACATCACCCTATAAAGATACGTATCATGTAGGTCCATGTAAGCTCCGGCACAGGTGACCAAAACGTTCTCAGTTTTAGCGTTTGTATCAGAGTTTGTATGGATTTGAAATTTAGCTGAAGATATCTTCTTTTTATTCTTTAAAAAGCTAAGGTAAACTTTGAAATCTTACCTGGATTCAGTTCTTTGCCTTTTTATTTCTTTGTGAAGCCATACACTCGAGTTTTTATTTCAACGGTTTAACATACTCTTTGTATGTTATGGACTGTTGAAATGAAAATCGTGCGTATGGCTTTCAAAACACTAGCTTACAATATACAGTGCTAGGTCTGATACTAGTTTGACTGTCACATATTTTATCAAAATCAGGCTTGTTTCCATGTCGGTTGAGATATATTTTCGCCAAGTATTTGAGTCAGCTAAAATTTGGCTGAATCTATTGCGTCATCACTTTGCATATTTTGAGACCTTGAATATCTCTGGTAAAAAATAGATACTTTAGAAAAAAGGAAGTGACACCTTTATTCTCGTACAGAGTACCTGTTCATGTCATAAAAAGGAATAGATCAGATGCAAATTTCATGATAGTAACACTTTAAAACTGAAAAATAAGGGGTCGTGTATTACTTTAAAATCTACCTCATTCCCATGCTGATATATCACGTGACCATTCTTAAGGCATCAGATAACTGCGGTTCCATTCTTTTTATCTTTCATACGTCTCTGTTCGTTTTACAAACATTAATGTAGTTGTTATGTACAATATTTTTGCCAGCCTCGCTTCCATGCTGGTTTCCAGGTGGCAAAAGAGTAACCTGAGATCATGTCCTCCCTCCTGATCGCAGGTTAGCAAAAGAGAGACTGGCTGCGAAAAAGAGATTGGATGCTACATATGCTTCTACCGAGCAAGTTCTTGACTGGAAAAGTATCTATAGCAATGCATTTAGGTTCGCAATAGACACAAAAACGCGTGAATTTCACTACAAGATACTTAATAGAATACTTCCTTCAAATGATTTCCTCTTTAAAATTGGTAAGACAGATTCTCCTCTTTGTTCTTTCTGTCATTCCTCAGAGGAAAACATTTCCCATTTTTTTTTTCATTGTCCTTTTGTAGCAAATTTTTGGCAATCGATTAAGCATTTATTGGGGGGTCATGAGCTACTATCTAACTGCTGCAGCAGGCTTCGGTATGTGACACCAGAGCAACATTTCGCGTATGAGACCCATCCTGACCTTGGTTTTGGAGCGCATTCGAGCAGTGTAAAGAGCTTCCCATTCGAGGCTCTGCGGCGTGGTCCCTTTATGCAGTTGGAAGAGGCGTACCGGAGAAGTCTGGATAACAGAATACCTAAAAGGGTCAGGGATAAAATGAGGCCTTGCTTCACACCACTGCTAACAGGGAAGGCATCTGAGATTGAACCGTTAAATTAGACTGTGTTATGCATGTCGTGGAAGGATGTAACCAGATGGAGCAGCCCCTGCTCATTCCAGAGAAATAAAGTTCCGGCGATAACGTCACGCACTGCTTCTGCCCGTTGTAAAACATGCAACTCTTTATATTACTCCCGTGACTACTGACGTAACTCCCAAAGCGCGCCGATGGCAATTTTAGCGATGAAAAGCCTAAATTTTTGGAATAAATTTGTTCTTTCTTGTGCACATTTTTAGCCCCCGTTCAAGCATTTGAGTTTATTATCACAGATTCTTTCTAGGCGCGCGATCAGAATCTGTCTTGGTAGGCAGCGATAAATTGAACTTTGTTAGGCAAACCTCTGTTATTTTGGCGCTGGCGTAACTCATGACAGACCTCAACCACCTTCAGCAGTTTGTAAATTTAGCTAGCTTTTGATATAGGCTTTTTTATTTCGCAGATTGAATGTTGAATTTTCTTTGGTAGTCGCTGTAATTTTAACCCTGACCTCTCGAACCAATCTTCGTTCCACTTGAGACCGAGGTTCCATCGTATTGCGATTCTATGGCTATTATCTTGGCTGCTGAGAATGAACGGATACTGTCCGTTCTTCTTGTGTTGTTGCTTATGCTTATGTCGCCTTAAAAAAGTGTGTTTGTTCTTCTTATGCTCATGCTTATGTCGTTAAGCCTATGCTTGTGCGCTAGTGAAAACCAGCCTTAAAAGGTTACAACTTCCCACTAGTTTTCGGTGTTGGAAGCAAAGCAAATGTAATATCTCTTAGCTAGTCTTGGCTACTGAGCAATGAGGGTGACTTTTCAGTATATTCACACAGCACGAAAAACGAGATTTACGGAAAATTAAAGCTGCCTTAAATCTTCATAAAGTTGAATATCCAGGTTTACGCTATGCAGTTAGGCTCAGTAGAGATCGCAAACCCGTAATTACCCTATTGTGCATAATGTTGATATAAACTTGACGTAAAGATGATATTTACGGCAACGTGAAGTTTGCTTAAGTTTGTCTCATTACGCAAGCTTTAAATGTAAGTACAAAGGTGATTCTAAAGGTCGAATTGGCTGTACACCGCAGTAAAGTTTTCTTTTCATGCTGTGTAAAGCTTCGTTTTTTTTCTACTTAAAGGATTGAGGCCAAGCTGAACACGAAACAAAATATGCGTGCATAAAAGACGCTGCTCAAACGAACACCTCACAAAATCATCTTGCTAAACTTATCGCCAACGAAATAATGACTATAATCAGGCTAAACAACATCTAGGCAAATCAGCACAACAAATTTAGGCGAGCTGGCAGAATCTTAACTCTGAGCATTACACGACCGTCCATGCATTAGGCAAAAGCACCAGCAACTGCACTTGCACGAAGAAAAACCAAGCAAATTCTTGAAGCCTTGGCGATAATTGCTGCTGAAAATAAAAAAGATACACGGGTTTATGACGCAATTTGCGTAAGCCATGGATACAGCAAAGAACCTAAACTGAAGATAACCACAAGTTAGCTCCGGGTTTTCTTTCCATGCAGAGAATGCAAGAAACGCTAAGATATTAAAAGGTGCCCAGCACAATGCAAATCCCAAAACAATGGCCAGAACCATTTTAAGCACACTCCTGTCTCTCTTCATTCGTTTTTCCTGTTCCTTAGCGCTCACTGATTCCCCACCTGGCATCTTTTGAGACCGAAGCTTCACAATAATTCTGGAATAAAGAATTGCTATCATGGCGAAAGGAATAACGACCAAAACAAGAAACAGCGCCACGTAGTAATTTTCCAACGACGAAGACTCCCCAAAAGCTTCGTTCCACTTCAGCCAGCAGACAAGTTGTCCGCGGGACTCGACAAGTTTGCGGGCTAAAATGTTCGGGGAGTTAATAGCTATAGCAAC
>OX393568.1:17092970-17285470 GCA_947652115.1 Blastomussa wellsi | reverse complement strand
TCAAAGTTTGAGATGAAATTAATTTTATCGTGATCGGAGTTACCATAGCAACGAAGTGACGTCATGCCCCACTTCACTCGAGACCGAATAACTTGTCACCAAGAGATAATTTTGGAAATCCCTTCCTGGAACTGTGACCTGACATGCTTTTCTTGAGGTCTGCCAAAAAGAGCTATTTCGTGAAATTTATAACGAAGTTTTAAGGTGTTAAAATACAACAAAATCGTATCAATTCCTGAATGCTATTAAAACGTTTGTTCACCAGGCCTCATGTCAGATGACTTTGGTCTGAAATAAATTGAATAGCATCCAATTAACACACCGTTTAAACAAACAAACAAAGTAGACGTTTTGTATGTAAAGCATCAGGGCAAAGTACTCATCGAAGTACATTATTAATCACTAGCAAAAAACCTCCACAATTTGCTTTCAAGTCAGTTAATTAATCTAATACAGTATCAATGAAACTTCTTGTTTATCAAGCGCAAAATGAGAGGCAAAAAGAGGCATTTGGTTTAGCCCCTAGAAAAGAGAAAATATCTCCTTTAAAGTATAGGATTGCAAGATTTCAGAGAAATTCCTCATTACAGGCTTTCGTTTAACTGAACTATGAATATCTTACTGCTATTATGGTTTGCGATTTATTTAAATATAATTAATAATTAAAACTTTACGACTCTCGATTGTTAAATCTGTTCTAGGAAAAATGCTTCCGCTTGCAATTGAATACTCTTACCCGTTATTAACCTGCGATCATGCCCTCCTTCCCTACTTATCATCTATGGGGAGGACGGCATGATACATTTGCTTGTCGGATCTCATGTAAAAAGCCAGATTTTGGCTTTTTATCAGATTGGTCGAGAAGCAATGCTTATGACGTGCTTGTGTTCTCATTGGCTGTCTTGTTTAAATGAGGCTTCCGGTCGAGACAAAGCATGTTTACAGGGAGGACTAGTTCGAACGATTGTAACGATTTAGCTGAAACCCTGACAAATTTACGGCATAATTCTCAAAAGGTCGAGCATAGAGAGCGTTTTTAAACGCTTATAAGACGCGTAATTTGTTTGCGTGGAGATGTTTTGGTGTTTAGCCCAACGGGTTTTTCAAATAATTTCAAAGGTGTTACATAAAATGTTTACCGATAAATTTAAATAAATCGTCCGCGTTACAAGCTCACTCGAATGTTGATATAGAAATAATTCGTTTTAAATGCTGAAATAACTCGAGAACACCAGTTCAACCTTCTTACAAATAAATTTTCATTTAATATAGTCGCTGCGTGCCCAACGAATTATTCTGCAGACATTTTTCCACAGGCGGACCACCCGATGTTTGAGTTTGTTGCGTGACACCGATCAATGGCGGTTACAAAAGAAATATAGATGTACATAAATAAGTTGGCCGCGATTTGCTCTAAATGCTAAGTTTATTGTCTTGCGTGCTATTTTTGGCCCGTTCTAAGCCGTTTAAGGCGTCATTTCGCGAGATAATTTATCGACCGCTAGATCATAGAAGAGAAAGAGAGACAAGGCAGGCAGCACCAGACTCGTACCCAGTCGCTATTTATGGTTCAGGGAGTGAGAGAGCATTGGATACTAGGGAAAACTGAGCCGCGCGGGGTGTTTAATGCTCTCTCATTCCCTGAACCATAAATAGCGACTGGGTACGAGTCTGGTACTGCCTGCCTTGTCTCTCTTTCTCTTCTATATGATCTCGCGAAATGACGCCTTAAACGGCTCAGAACGGGCAAAAATAGCATACACGACTCAATTAACATTTCACCTCAACGTTTATTGAACATGTAGGATAAACTTAGTATTTAGAGCAAATCGCGGCCAACTTATTTATGTACATCAATATTTCTTTTGCAACTGTCATTGATCGGTGTCACGCAACAAACTCAAACATCGGGTGGTCCGACTGTGATTGTTCGCGCCAGGTGGAAATCCGAGCAACGAAATTAAAGCCAATTGCCCGGTTAGCCGGGCTGGTTTGCTTTGTCTGCTAACCGGGCTGGCCCTGTTGTCATGTAATCGCGAAGTTGATTTTTGTTGCGTTTAACAGACGTGCCGAGATCTGCCCGGCTAACCGGGCTAGCCCGGCTCATGTAATCAGGTCCTTTGGACGCGGATGGCGACTGGCTCAGTAAATATATCAGGCGTAGTTTTATCTTCTTCATCATTAAAAAAAACGTCTAAAAAAATTCGCCTGATCGCAGGTTAACCCGTAATCTATGAAAGGGATACAGAATATAACAATAAAACCAACGAATCTCAATCTTGGCAATTTAAAACATAGAATTTTAAAACATAGTAAAAGTGTGAGAGACAAGAGACATTCCTGTCTTGACCTTACACTGAGTGCCTATTTATATGGAGAAGGTCGTCTCTAATAGAGGAGTTACCTTCCATACTGAGTTAGCCCAGGAAACAGTACGCAGCTCTTTACAATGTTCCACAGTATTGGCTGAAAAAATGATAAACAAACAACAGTAACAATGGACCCTAGCCCTTAAACAATAGGGCTGCGTGCTATTAAGATCCAATGAAATTAGAGGTTCTAGAGAGCTTCGAACTATCTCGGCAAGAGAACTGTTAAATAGCAGCAAACCATTTAATTTAGTGGTTTGCATGAGAAACTGCAAAATTGGCTGGGGATAGGGTGGCCCTGAGTGGAGGAACTCAGCAGAGACCACAGTAACGAAATGAACGAAAAGAACCCGAAGAAAGAAGAATAATTGGGGATTTGAAAAGGGAAATCCAGGATCAACTTTAACTCGGTCAGCAGGGACAACTTTAAAGTTTTCATATAAACTCTCGGAAAAAGATAACTCGGGGGAGAGAGTAACTCTCCTACTAGGGACAACTCTCCTCCATAAATTGCATCATTGGCTCAGAGATGCGTGTCATATGAGGTGTTATTGTGTTCTAAACACGTGTACCCTTCCGTCTCAGAGCCACTCTCCACTGCAACAATGCCTTTGTTTTCTGTTGAATGCAAGTTGTTGTCCTGAAAAGAAAAAAAAAACAGCATGTAATTAATTAGTTTCGGGGAATATTACCGTGAGTGGACCGATTTTAGAACTTTGTATTTTCTGACTGGAACAATTTTAAAATTCACGGTTGCTAGGTAAAGCAGACGTATCGCAGAATTATTGTTGTGTTTCTTCCAAGGTGGTCTTCGACTGGTTTAGACCCTAATTTTTTCGATCCATCCTAATATTATACTTTTACTTTACTATCCAGAAATGGAAGGAGTGTCTCGGTGATATGGTCCATGACTGGATCTGGGCAAGAAGGATGGGGAAAAAGTGAGCATGGGTGACTAATTGAACGTCAAGGTGGCTTTTTCTTTCTTCATACCTTGTCACTTTTTCCAATTTGTTCTTCCGTGGCAGACTTTACAGTTGGCAAGCTAGATTCAACGCTGATTTGTTTCGTAGCGCAACTGTTGGAGGCAGCCGTCGTTTTAGCTGGAGGACGCACATGTCTTGTTCCTTTTACTAAGTGAGAGATGATAAATTCGAGTACACACTGCTGTAAACATGTTTCAATTCAAATGTAAAATGAAATAATGACACCTGCTGTTGATTCGTAAAACAATTATTCGACAAGTTACTCAGGTATAGACGTCTTTTCCGAAAGAAAATTCTGAAACCGCTTTTCAAAATGTCTACAGTATGTTGCCCTATTTCCGGACACTTTTTGAAATTCAGCCACAAGTTAGCTTCTACGTCTAGTAAGTTGGTCGTAAAGTTTCATCGCCTGAAACTCTTTGGATCCTTCGTAATTTTGGAAAGAGTTTGTCGAATTGGTTCCCCTATTTCCGGACAGGTTGCCCTATTTCCGGACGATCGTTACCAGATAAATACTCCGCTTTTCTTGGGGACATTCTTCTCCCTTGTGGCAAACTATATCTTATAAAAGTTGAATAAAGAAACATTCATTTAAAAGATCATTTTTTGTCCGAAATTGAAAGCTTTTTCTTTCGATTATTTAGCGAAGAAGTCATCGATGTTTTGAAACCGGCCAACAAGCCGACATATTTGATTTGTATCACGGTAAGACGAGGAAGACTGGCGACTGATTTATTACATACTGGACTGGACTTGGAAAACAACACTCAAATATTTTTTTCCAAATAATTATTTCAGGTGAGTTGAAATTATGAAAGGGAGTTATAAAAACGCTTGTCTTTCAACAATTCTTCGATAAGATTGCATTTAAAACAGAAACTAGTTTGCTATCGTTAGGTGTCCGAAAATAGGAACACCTCCACAACAATGCAAATGTTCTCTTTTTCAGGAAATTGCACCATTTTCTTCAACTTATAAGAGAACCCGAATCAGCGGCCCTGCATAAACTCCGTGCTATGTTGAAAGAGATGTACTACAGCATGTATACGTCTATATTTTTGGAAACCGTTCTTTTTCTCCAAATTCGACTTTTATCCTTAGTTTACTGAGGGCTGTTACTTTTCCTTTGCTCCATTCTTGGCTCGATTTTAACGCATAATTGACAGTCGAAAAAGTGTCTTTAGAAGAAATCATCTTTCAAAGGAGGTAATTAAAGGGGCTCAGTCATCATGAATGGAGTTGGTAATGTACAAAATTGCCTTCAAATCTCAGGAAATCTTGAAATAATTGTTTACAAAAAAAGATTTAACAACAAACTGATAACAAACAAGGATGGCTTTGAATGACGAAGATTGAGAAGGATTGTAATTGAAAAATTTAGGCAATACTTTTCAAAATGTGTCATCCGTGACAGAGCTCCTGTAATTCTTTGACCCGGTTTTGATAAACCAAGTTATATATAAAATTAGCAATTATCAAGCATTCTTACCTTTGTTACTGGAATCCTTGCATAACCATTCGCGCACCTGAGGCGTGGCAATTGTATACAGTATAGGATTCACTGACGAATTGACCGGAAGTACGAACACTGCCATCCACACATACACCTGCTTCTCAGGATCGTGGAAACTTCCGGTCAGTGATAAGATGCCAACAATGATGACAGGCATCCAGCAACAGAAGTCGGTCAGAATAATGAAAGCGACTCGTTTGGCAAGAGCTGATTCTCGTTTAACATTCGTTGACCTTACCGAGCTTGATGATTTCACAGCAGAGAAAAATATGGCCACGTAGGCGAACGATATAAACAGAAAGGCAAGTAAATTGAACCCAATGAATATGCTGACAGAGTATTCCCAGCCGGGAGGTCTGTCATTTGAGAGCTGTAGAGCCAGGCATACTGCTGATCGCCCGTAGAAACGATTTCCACTCTCTGCATCATTGAAGTAACTCATACCTGACATTGGTAGAAAGGACAGGACGATACCCAGTGCCCACGCGGCTAAGCAGATGAAGTAACAACCTTTGAGGGTCAAGGGCTGAACGCGAAAGTTGAACACAATACAGATGAGTCTGTCGGCGGTGATGATGGAAAGTAGCATTACAGAGACCTTAAAATGAGAAGACAAGAAATGCTCGTACATTCGAAAGACTTTTGATACATTACCCGGTCTATGGACACCTGTTTTATTGTGAATACGGGTCCCTGAGCTGTCAGTATTGGGAAGGGAGGTTTGGTTATGTACAGTCTACATTCTCTTTGGAGCTTTCTGTACGTGTCTATGTGAGAGGCACGGTTACCAAAGGGTTAGTTTGTTGGACTCTACGTTCCAAGTCCAAGAATCCTAGCCAAGAAAAATGATATGTACACAAGTTATGTCCTGCGCAGAATTAACTTGACACTGCATGATTAGCGCAACTAATATAATTAGCAACCAAGTTGTGGCATGTTGGATGAATGGTTCCCGGCAAACTGTTAGAGTGGCCTGGTAGCTATAATGGTCAGGTGCAACCTACGATGGATTGTACCAGGTATCGCATCCAGGGGACTGAACCACTTAGTGATAGAGCTAAATGCTATATTCCACAAAACCTAAGTCTGGCATTTTAGCGGTGAGGGAAAGATGTTTTACCGATGTTTCATCGCAAAGAAGAAATACAAGATGATAAAAACAAAAACCTACCTCGCTAGATAGCATAGACAGAGCGCCTGTTACTTGACACAATGTTCCAGCTCTCCACTGAACGTCATGCATGAAGTATTCTCCCTGCCAACGAGTGTCCTGCACGGCAATTACGATAAGGTACATCCCCATCAGTAAGTCAGAAACTGCCAGGTTTTTCAAGAGAAATGACTGCACCTTGCCGTCTTCGCTGAACACCAGCCTCCAAAAGATGACTGAAAGATTACCGAGTAATGCCAAAATGCCCAGAATCCAAAGGCAGACCCGTACCAGTGGATTCTTCATCATATCGTCACAACTGGAGAACTCGTTCAAAGGAGAGTGGCAAGCCAAACCCTCTGTTATCTTCTTGGCATAGCAGCAGAGAATAAAGCTGTCCAACGTTCTAAATAGTAAAAATACTTGTGTAAAATTGTGCCTTTTGTTGACTGTTAAGGACGAACAAGGTTGACGTAATTGTTCAAAGCACCTAGTGTATAAATTTGTAACGAGATAAATTCAATGTCATACTTCGGGCGATTTGTTTGTGATTCTCTCCTGTCTCCATGGGTGCTTCTCGAGAAATTTTTCGGTTTTCCTCTTTTCCGAAATGCCAGAAATACTCAAATGATCAACTGGCACTAGTTCCCCTCCCCCCCCCCCCCCCGACTGATAAGCATAAGCGCGTATACTGTAAAGAACGTACCACGCTACGAGAAGTCCCTTTTTTCTAAGTCCGCGAGCGTCAAACAAAAAGCGGGCCCAAGCGGAAAATCGAGAATGGCCATTTTGCTCGTAGTCTTAGAACGAACACGCTCGTTCTTCTTATGCTTTCCTCACAAGGAACAGGCATAAATATAAGCTATATCAAGTTATATCAAGTAAGTTATATCAAGTTATTTCAAGTTGTAGCAATCTTTTGCTACTTATTAATTCCTACTGAAAACAGCGCAAAAAGAGCACGAGTCTTCTACCTCTTCCTTCTTCGTATGCATAACAAACTATGTAACCTAGCCTCAGGACTCCAGTAAGGCCAGCTTAACTGGTTCGCACAGAACTTACAGTTTCTTTACATTCCCCAAATGGTGAAATGTGTCCGTCGCAATTTCACTTTCAATAATCATATTGTCATGTAGTAGTCTGTGAACCAAACATAAATCAAAATCTGTTAAGGTCATTCCATCGAAATAGAACTGACAATAAGTTCTCGTTCAAACTTTGCCTATTGGTTCAAAAAAAGGGTCCCATATTCGTTTAGGAGCAGGAGGACCTTGAAAATATCCCATAATTCCTTAAAATATCAGCTTCAGAAACGTTATTATTTGAATCGTTCACGCCACGTCCTTGGGCGAAGAAAAAAAAGGGAGAAAGCAAAACGTGAAATACAACTATAGGCCTACTCAGTCGGTCGACTCTGGTTCAACTTGTTACTAGCATGCAGTGATCTCGAGGCCACAATATCTTGTTCAAGAAGTTCACGTTTCCGTCGATTGTTTAATTTTCTGCATAAACGGAGGGAAACAATTAGAAAGCTGGAAAATCAATGTCCGAGGTTGAAAATTTACTAATAATTATAACCTTAACATTTTAATATTTTTATCTGCATGTGATATAACAGATATCACCTGGAACATCAATCGTTTTCTCTAACTTCCCAAAACCCCAGGAAGAGCACCTACCCTGTATTGTACATCTGGTCTTAACCTGCTACGTTGAGTAATGTACTACTTAGTCCTCTAGTGAAGCATTTTCTATTTTCCTTCTGGCTAGAGATATTGCTCCTGTTATTTTGTATAGCCATTCATGACACACCTTACGAGAGCTGTTACCCGCGCCACTACGTCACGGTAATAAACCAGAGAAAAGAATTACTTACAGCGTGGTTAGTGAAACCAAGCCGAAAAAGACATCCTTGGTAAGTCTTTTGAGTTTATTATTGTTCAGGTGTCTAAAGAGACAACAACATTGACTCGAATTAAAGCGATATGGAGGAAACCAAAGTATTTGAAAGAGACAGGGAGGCTGACGGACCTATTAAAAGAACAGCAAATCTGGAAATGATGGCATGTAGTTAAAGTCGCTTTACATATTTTTTATGTATAAGAAAATTCTTATTGATACTTCTTTTGATTATCACAGGCATTCAGATGCTATTACGACATGTAGACGTTATTCCACAAAGAAGCCCCAACAATTAAAACTGAAGCTACATTCTGCGAAAAATGACTCAAAGCAGTAACTTACAAATACTTCAGGTTTGAAAGATACGCGAATGCTTTCTCCTCGATACTGCTAATAAGATTGTGATCGAGGTACCTGGTAAGTAAAAAAAAAGAGAGCTAAGAAAGGCAGTACGATAGTAAATTCTACTCAACATAACCTGCAGGAAAAAGGGAAACGACGTCTTCCTATGTTTATCTTTCTTCTCATTTTTTTTTCTACTGGCAATGACTCTTAATTAATCAAAGTCTTTCAATTCCAATTCGATCGGAATTCCCGAGCCCCCGACCGACGATTTGTCGGTTGTAACACTGCCACGAGCTGCGCTCATTCGATACAGTACGATTTTTACATAACTATTTCAATATTTTCTTTATGAAATTAAGTGTGTGGAATGATCTAGTCGTTTTTAGTCTTCATTTTATAAGGGCTACGGTGTAGTATAATCGTAACCGTTAATGTCGACAAAGACTTACAGATGAGTCAGTCGCCTTGTATATTTAAAGGTATTTCCGTTGATGATGCGTATACGGTTTAATCTCAAGCTTCTGAAATTATAAAGAAACAAAATAACAAATTCATCTTGTTCTAATATCCTCCTCAGCTGAAGTGTTTAACCTTGAGGACCCTTGAGAAAGCACGACAGGAAAGCATTTCGTTAGATGTAACTCACAAGATTCGCAAACTTGTCAGATTATCCAGGGCGCCTTCTTGAATGCCGGTGACGAGGTTGTCACTAAAATCCCTACAAAATATGACATGTGAAAGATTAACTTATCAACATGACACGAGCATCGAACCCATGACCTCCCGAACACCGGAGAGCGAGGTCATTTTACTGAGTTCTTATGTGACATGCGTCCCGCATACTGCTAGATCCAGCAATGTCGATATCATCAAGAATTGTCATAAATGAAGGTGATGGTGAATTTTAAGCTCGAACCCATGACCTTTTTTCAGTAAAATGACCTTGCTCTCCATGAGTTCTCGAAGCTCAGTGGATAGAGAGCCCGCCCGGTGTTCGGGAGGTCATGGGTTCGATTCCTGTCGGGGCCTCAGAATTTTTCTTTGTCCCATGCTCGTGTCATATTGAAAAATTAATCTTTCACATTAAATTTACCGAGCTTAAAATTCACCATCACCTTCATTTACGACAAAATATGACAGTATTTAAGCAATAGAGGACTTTTTCCTTGTTTACATAGCCTCATCTAAACACTAGGTGGTTTGGGATAATTAGAGGCAGTTATGGAGACCCAAGACGCAGTTGAGGGTTTGTATAACTTTCGAAAATTCTCCTAAACCCTCGAGTGTAAAGATGAGGCTATGTAAACACGGAAAAAGTCCTCTATTGAATTTAGAAAACATTTCTTAAAAATACGCACGAAACTAAAACGTCACGACCGTGTTTGAATACTCTGATCTAAACACACCTCTCAACCAATGAGAGCGCTCGTAGTATCTTAGTTAGTTTATAATACGTTTTGGCACGGCGGGTGCAATGCAGACATCTCAAATCCGGAAATCCTCACACCTCAGTGGAACACGAATAAATAGCTGTCTCCTAACCTCGGCAGCAATTAATTTAATTAGATTCGATTCAAATATTTTTTACATGCGTTGGACTTACAAAGATTGAAGTCGAGATAGTACTCCAAAAACGTCGCCATCGATTTCCTTTAGAAAATTATTGTTGAGTCTCCTATAAACAATAAAATTAAGTTAAGAACATTCCTATTATTTTAGAAAGGACGACAGTGTTTTAGTTCTAGTCAAGAATCATCCTCAGGCAAATTAATTAAATGATTATTGCAACACTGATTAATCCTGACCACTGAAAAAATTTCAGTGGCAAGTGGGACTCAAACCCATGACCTTCGGGCTACATGTCCACTGCTCTGAGCTTCAGCGCGTGTGTGAATCTCATTTGATGAGTGCAGGAATGTCCTGCAACAAACGTGACTAACATGCGTTTGCATTATTTTATCCATTCATAGTATTAGTATAGGAAATCGCACCCCCTCGAGTACAATTCATGATTAATAGGTACGAGTGATGTTTGGAAAGTTGCAGGAGCCTTTAGGAGAGTACAGTTTGAGAATTTCAAAACATCACGACTACCTACTAATCTCGAATTATACGAGAAGGTCGTGTTTTTTTTTTTATTTATAGTACAGTCAACAAAATTAAAAGAAAAAAGGCCACTTTGTTTCTTACTTCTGTATAAAATCGCTGGAGAATTTTGTCGAGTTCTTCTGCCGAACATTCTTCAAGGTTAGGGTTTAATTTGCACTCTTCAGCCCAGCTGCGCCACACATTTATCCAGGTTTGTTTGCCGCGCTTGCCCGCGTTTACATACGATTGCTATTGAACCATAATAGGTATTTTGCGGATTACAATTTGGGATTAATTGTACCGCTCTCGTCCAGTCAGAATAAAGCAATTTTGTTGAGTGTACTATAATAACCTTCACCCTCCTGAAACTAATATCGGCTCATAAACAAACAAATGAGCAAAACAGAAATAATATTCTAGCCCCGGACACTCACAAGACTCTAGTGTACTAATCGGATGATTTGCTACCTATGCTTTCTTATTAATTTACGCATCAAGCCCTTAACAAGAAAAATAAAAGGTGAAATGCTTATGGGAGTTCGACACCATGTATGAGGTCATCTTTGTTACATATAAAAATACCTTCAAATTAAAGGAAACCTTTAAATTATAATGTTTCAAACGCAACAAAGAGGTAACAATGAACTGAAACGAAACAAGGATGGCTTCGAATGAGGAAGATTGAGAAGGATTATCATTGATACACTTGAAAAAGTAGGGTTAGACTTCATGATTTTTCCTGTCCGCTTAAACCGCAATATATGTACATGGCGTCAAGACCATTTTTTTCTCACAGCATCAGACAAACATCGTATAATCCTACAGGAGGCCGTTCGGTCCGTGCATGTGCAAATGTAGATGTTGGAACTTTCTAAGCCTATAAATGTCCTCTTGGATAGTCACGTATTCGATAGTCACGTATTCACGTGGTCACGTATTCAGTGTGTTCCTTTTTTAGAACTTACAAAGTTTCAAGGGATGATAAACCTTGAAACGCCTCCGTCTCCAACTGGAACACTTTGTTGCGGCTTAAGTCTCTGTCATAAAAAAGCAAGAGAGTTAGCTAGTGTCATAAAACAAAACCAAAATGATCACTCTGGCCCATGAGGCAGTCAGAAATTAAAGCAAATATATGTGGCTGACGAGAAGTACGGGAAATATCACGATTGGTTTTGGTCTTGCTTCTGATTGGTCGGGAGAGTGGTGCGAGATTTCTGAACTAAATACTAGGCGCAATACGCAACAACAAAGCCAACACTCAAGTGAAAGCAACACTAATTTCTAAACTTAGAAGATTTTCAAACAAAGGCACTGACTTACATGTAAGTAACAGATGAGAGAGATTGAAAATCTCTATTCCTCAGCCTGGTGATCTTGCTTCCACCAAATAAACTTCAAGAGGAAAGAAGCTGATGTAAAAATTTTGTTTGGCATACAAAATTTAGTGAAAGTATTTTTCAATGACGATGATGATGATGACGACGACGACGACGACGACGATGATGATGATGACGAATAATAATGATGATGATGATGATAAGGCAATCTTTATGCTCTTCTATCTTCTATGGGAAAATCCATTACCTGACGAGGGAATTCCAAGTTAACTTTCACGCGAAATCGCTTCGCGATTCATGTGATATCGGTTTTTCGCGCGAGATTTAACGTAGAATTCAGGAGCCGAGGTAATGGGTTTTCCTTGAATCGCATAGCCAATTTCATGTCTGTTCTATGGTGGTTAAAGGGACACTGTCACGCCTGATTATAGAAATTTGTATGTTACAATTTCCATATTACTTTGCCACCAAATACACGAATAAGTTTGTTAAAAAGATTCCACAGAACAAGATAGAACAGTTGTATTTGGGAAGAAATACAGGATTACAAGGATGGAAGTGGATTGCAATTCATCGAAATTGATTTCTGGACAGGATGTTCAGAAATCAAAGCTGAAACTCTGGTGAAATTTTGAATCTTTTAATAGTTATTTTTTCTTCTTAGTTGATATTTCTTTGCTTTCACCACTTTTCGCACTTTTATACTTCTATTGCAGGACAACAACGCACGATTACAGCAAGCTAAAGGCCATACTTATTAAAATCAATATGATAATCAGGCGTGACAGCGTCCCTTCAAATGTTGCAAAACGCGCGCTCGCCGAGAAGCCTTTTCCACTGTCAGGAGGCAGCGAATCGGAATCAAGCTGACAATCGATCACAAGAAAACCTAAGGACTAAAGACAATGATGGTGTTTTACGGAACGATCTTATTACAAGTTTCCGTATTATCAGCAAAAGACAAACTCATTAACTTCATTTGAACTTGTTAATATCTCTTTGGTCGTAGCACTGAAAGAATTAGACAGTCAACAACAACAACAATTAGCTTTATTTGCATGACCATAATTACATACAGTTTTGCAAAAGTTTTACTTTAAATAAAAATTAAAAAATTGAAATAATAAAGATTATCCTAGATATGTAATTGAAGCATATAGTAATCAAGTTACATCAGTAAAATTTGAAAGAATAATATTGCGTACATCAAGGCAAGATGAAATGAATTTCGCTAATTGAATAATAACTTAGTAGTTTGTAGAGGTCATTAGTTCCCCCGATGACTTGTAACGGAGATAATTCGTTAAAGACGGAACGACATTTTCTATTTTTCTATAAAATTCATCTCTCAGAGGAGAGTATTTTGTGCAATATATAAGAAAATGTGATTCGTCTTAAATTTCATTAGTTTCACAAATGGAACAAAGTCTATTTGATTATATCTGCCAGTTTCAATCCTTAGCTTGTGATTGCCTATTCTAAATTTTACTAATTCTTTTCCTTCGCTTAGCTTGCTTGTTATGCCTAAATAGGAAGACGGTATATAATCTTTCTTAAATGTGTTGAAAAATTCTAGTTTATTAGAGTATTGTAACGTTTGTTGCCAGAATAAAATATTCTTTTGTTGCATTAGGCTAATATAATGTTCGATTTTAGCGTTAGTTAAGGACCTAAGATCAAAGTCAGACAAAGTATAAAATTCAGACATAGTTATTGCATTAGAATAAAAACTATTTTTACCAGCGTGATGGAGATCTTCTGACTTAAAAAAAAATTTGTTTAACAATAGAGCTATCGTCCTTACTTAGGAGATATAACGAGTAATTTATTATTTTGTGATCGATAGCTATAATAAGATGAAGTCTGCAAAGTTCAGATCTACATGCTACATTTGATGCCTTATTGCTTACTTGTGAATAACGTTTACAGAATTGGAGGTGAGATTTCTCGATCGGTGAACTGTCCCAGGACCTGAAATCACATTTTACATATGCACCCCAGACTTCACTGTTGTATGTCAAAATAGGAGAGATCGTTGTGTCGAAAATTTATTAGCAACGAGAGGCGGTAATTTGCTGATATTTGTGTGTTTTCTAAGGGCGTGAATGGCCTTTTCTTTTAGCTTATCTAAAGCCAAGGAAAAATGTGAAAGAAATAATTGTTCCTGAATAAGTGTAACTTTGAGCAGTTTCAATGGGCTTGTTGTCTATATAAAAATTATTCTCCAGACATTTCTTAGCACGTTTTTGAAAGATCATAACTTTAGTTTTTTTTGGATTGATACTTAACATCCATGTGCTGCAATTGGACGATAGTGTTTTGAGGCAATTTTGCAATATGACTGAATAATCTGCATATAAAAGTGAATTCAATTTTGTGCCGTTTGGTAGGACAAAAGGATCAGATAAAGTGTTTTCAAAAGAGAAAGGGATGTCGTTAATGAAGAGGTTGAATAGTAACCGGCTCAAAATACATCCTTGTCGTACCCCTCTAGCGCATTGAAAGGGTCGTGTTTGATGTTGTCCAATTTAATGGAACCTGTAGAGTTCGAACACAAACTCTTTATTAAATTGAAAAAACAGCCGCCAACGTTAATCTGCAATAGTTTATAAAAGAGTCCGTCATGCCAAACTGAGTCGAAAGCTTTTTTGAAATCTACAAAGCAAGCGTAGATTTTTTCGTTATGGTGATTCACGTATTTGTCTACTAGAGTTCTCACGGTAAGAACATGGTCTGCTGTACGGTTGTTGGGTAGGAAACCAATCTGGGAATTGTGTAAAATATTGAGAGAATTTTCATGTTCAAGTAGCCGCTGATTTATGCCTCCTAAACAAAAAGGACTGAATGTTCTGATTCAACATGAACAACGTCAATTACAGGCTCAAAGGAGGTGCGGACCAATGTAATAAGTATTGTTTAGAAGTCATTTAGTTTTCGAACGTCTAGAATATTTTACTGGAAACGAAGTTTTAAAATCTAGTTTGTAGCTCGCAATATAAAATGTCGAACGTTGAATTCTTGTAGGTTTTATTGTAAGGAGACGGCATTACTGTCAAACTGTCGGAATATTATTTCGACAAATTATGAAGCTGTTTTCTCAGAGTCGTAGTATTCCTTTCTTTTAGTGGACACTTGTACAGTTTCCATGTAAACATTTGACCGATTACTCACGAGTCTATGTTCGTACAGTGTGGACATAACAGCCCTTGAATAAAAACATTTCTAACCGCTGCTCGTGGCAAGTTTCAACCAATACAAAAGATTTGACTTTTAACTATAGTGCACTACTATTTTTGTGGTCGTTTCAGCAGGTTTCAGTCATTTTAATGCTTAGTTGCTCTCTGGATCGCTCGACTTTCGCTTATGTTTCAGTTGTACTTACGCTTGACGGATTGCATAAGCGTCTTCTCTTAAGTTGAGTTAAAGTGGTTAAATACCTCGCCTTCGATAAAAGCTGCGTTTTCCCTTGGCTGTTTAACGAATTCAATGGCTTTGCCTAGCACTAATTGACTCATATTTATGGTATAACTTGCGATACCAAAAGATAAACAAACAGTCTTGTGAGGCCGCTGCAATATCGAGCAGAGCCTCGCTTTCAAAGTCGCAATTCCACGCTAAATAGCAAACATTTTAACAGCTTCAGATGCATATGGAGGTACTAGGCTTACTGTATATTTATAGTTCAATAGACCAATTTCGATATTTTAAAATTCATCGTAAAACAATAGACCTCAGCACGAGGCTCCGGGGTATAAATTATAGAGTTTTTGGGATTTATTCCCCCGGAGCCTCGCAGTGATGTCTATTGTTTTAGGCTGAATATTTAAATATCGAAATTGGTCTATTATTACAGCTATTCGTAAAAACAGATGTTGCAATCGTGTAAAAAAAAAACACAACATCAGCTACTTGATAGCGCCGGAGCAAAGTAACAGGCACTTTACTGTGTTCGTTACCCATTTTCAAATGTTAAAAGCAAAATGGCAACAACCAGTCAACCTTCAAGTAACAGTGAGCTTTGTTCCTTAATGCGAGATTTCTCGTATCGCCAGCTGTATAATGACTGCGAGCTTCTTTGCCTAATATTGATTGTCTTTTAGAATGAAACCTAACATAATTTAATCTGCCTTCTCAGAGCAACAATATGAAACATAGCTGACGGTGGCGTTGGCGACAAGGTCGGATGAGACACTGAGTAGGAGCTGGAAAAAGTTAATTAATGGTAATGCGTTTTGAACTAATTGGCTTACTTTCCCTTCACACCACCGAATGTGTCTGTTAACTAATTCTTAAATGCGTGTACTCTACGACTTGATTTTTCTTATGTGATGTTCTTGAAATCGTGGGCCGCGTAATGAACGCCTAGCTTTCATGAAATTACTGCAGGCGATAAGCATAAGTAGAATGTTTTATTCATACGGCGCAAAATAAGCGTGAATTTGCACTTATACGCATTAACAGTTTTACTTTGAGTTTGCCAAAAAGTTACCCCCGGGCACGTCATATTTGTATTTTGTTTTGCAGAAAACAGAGGGAATTGAAGCAGAAATTAGGAATAGTGTGTTCTGGAGGATAACACGTTCAAGAGCCAAAAATTCAAATCGAGATTATCATACTCTTTTCGATCCTTCGAAAGAAAGATTAGCTACAAATGCGGAACTCAAGTTCACTTTGATGGTCTTTGTATTTACCCAACTACTTAGTTCGTCGTAGTAAGGACTTTTTAATCATCTACAACTCTGAAATTCACATTATTATCCCCTTAAAGTAGACGCATTTCTTTAAGATAGAATAAGGTAAAGAAAATTCACAATGCTGAAAACCTTTGAGGAAATCAACAAGCTGAAACCGAATTCAGATTGATCGGGAGCTTGACACCCGGCTTTCAAATACCATAAATATAATTAAATAGCTGCAGCCTTTTTTTCCACTGATGATTTTAGACAAGCTGGAGCCGTTGATAGGTCTCGTAAAGGGAAAACATGTTGATCGTCGAAATTTGGCAAATTCACACAGTTGGAAATATTGATTAAAAAGATATCGTGAATTTTCTTTCTTTGGTGACACGGAAATCATGGGGAGATGTGTAGAGGAAGCTAGCCAGTCCCTTTACACACGACAAAGGATGCCTCACTAGCTTTTTGCTACTTAGAGCAAGCAAGATAAAATAACAGCTTATTATTTTGTAGTAGCGTATTTATCCGTCCACAGCTCTCTTTCCTACATTTTTTCTACAAAACATGTGTTTTTGAAGAAGCCGCCTGTAATTATAATTGATCCTTCAAGATATTCACTGAGAAAGACAAGAAATAGTTAATTTGATATCTCCACTTTTAACACTATACAAAGCATTCTCTAACATACCAAGGACCTTACATATGGTCAAACCTAGGTAATAAATTGACAGACTCCTTGAATATTGAATCTTCAACAATAATTGCTGCAACCTTTGCAATTCTTAAAGACTACTGATTTTTACATTTATTGTCTTACTCTGTACATGTCCATTTGATATATATTTCATAATAGTATATATTATTTATTTATTTTTTATTTCTATATCTTTTTTTTTTTTCTTTGTGTCCCCAACTGCATGAATTAGTTGTAAAAGCTAAATACGTCGTTATTTTATATTATTGTTATCAATATACACATTTATGTGAGACACAGACGACGTATAATGGTCTATAATTTTTGAAAGTATCCCACACAATCTATAATTTACAATTCTTGTAAAAATGAAATGATAGAATATTTAGACAAATTCTTTAGAATAAGATTCTTAAGGTGTCAAATGCAAATTCATTTAAGCTATTCCCGGTTAAGAGCCCAAAATGTTGCCTCTCAAAGGATTAAGTGTCTCCTCATTCCTTCCTCATTCCTCAAACCGCACTCGATTTCGACAAACGTTTTCTATAAAAAGAAGTCGCTCCAGTTTTGCGACTTCCTTCTTCCGCTGATAGCTTTCGGCTGCTGAGAATTAACGAAATTTGCTGCAAACAGTTCCAGTAATTTTTGTTGAAGATGAAACAAATGCAAGGATTTACAGCGTTCCAAGAATGCAACATAAAGCTAACAATGAATGGAACCATCGTGTGTAACGCACAAATAGGTGGCACTTTCCAATTCCACAGAAAAACCTGAGCGAACATGAACACAAGCAGTGGCATCATACAAACAGCGAAGGATATAATGATGGCCACTGACAATTCGATAACTTTTTTGTGTTGTTGATCACGTCGACTATGGCTGCAGGATAACAGCTGTTTGGATCTCTTGTTCTTCGTTTTTAACGTCCATGCTATGATGCCATACACGATGGCTATCCAACAGACGGGAACAAGTACAAAAGTGATGAAAGTCGCTGTCACGAATCTGCTTTGTGTTTCTGTATGGTCAAATGACAGTCCCCAGTCTTGCCGGCAATATGTTTCATTCTTATAAGGAAACAGTCTGAAAGTGTAGAAGTAATGTGCGTGAACTCCAATGGCGATAGCCCATGTGCATCCAATGCTGATTAAACGTGCTTTCGGGGAGATGAGTTTGGCCTTCAACGGAAAGACAACAGCGATTAACCTGTCCACTGATATCAAGAGAAGACTTTCGATAGAAACGACAAGTGAAGTATCAGGAAGAAAGTAGGCAAATTTACACAAAACGTTTCCAAGTATCCAAGGACTGGTAACCTTCCAAGAATCAGACTCTGAGATAATCTCAACGATTTTAATAGGCATGATAGTCAGTCAATGGGTTAAACAGGTCGGACACAGCCATGTTGAAAACAAAGTAGTTGATTGATTTTCGCATCTGTTTGTTCTTGTGAAAAATCAGAATTGGTAGGGCATTTCCCACTAAAGAAACGCTAAGAATGGCGAAATAAGCCAGGGATTTGATAACCACTTCCACAGTGGAGTCATCTACCACACAATCATGAAAGCTGTTGTTTCGAGCGTTTTCTATTGTAACTGAAATGTTCTTGATGTGCGTCGATTCCAAGGTGGAATTTTTGTTGAACATGCTCCTATGATATCTTACCGTATTTAAACTGATAAATATTTTCTCTTCAGTTCGCGATCGAAGTTTGTTTTGTTGAGCTGCTCGTTGTATTGAGGACAGGTGTGTCTTAAATAAGAGGCAACTGGTAATTGGCGAGATCGCGGTTCACCAATCCATCACTTTTTATAATTTTGCATGTTGCCTTGAAGGTATATCACTTGTTTTTCGGTTTCAATTAATAGAAAAGAAAATGACAAATTGGGTCTAGTGAAATTGAACGAGTCATGCCTTTTAAACACTTTGCCAACAATTGCCGTTAAGAGGATGTAGGAGGTAATGGTAATTTTTTATTTTTTATTTTTTTTTGCACTCACTACATTTACCTTTTAGTATTAAACTATTTACGGCTCCATACGCGCCTCACATTACAATACAATATTTTGTTGCACTAGCTTTTGTGGATTTGGATGATTTTTATTCTTGGCACCATCTAGTCTGTGTGGGTCTCCATGATTTACCAGATAGGTAACTGTGTATAAAGTGTACTGAACAGTGGTGATCACCATCACATTATTTGGCTGCATTGGAAACGAATTGAGTTAATCGTATTTTGTTGGAGGATAATCGGTCGATGATCAACACTGTTCAATACACTTTATACCAAAAAAAATCGGCTTTTTCCCAAGAAAGAGTGATGTAAACTATGAGATAGAGCCAGGCAAACTAGTGTAATAACTAAGACTTCACTTTGCATATTGAAAGGTGAATCTCATTCTTATTGGACAGCGCACGAAAATAGAGCTGAATTTTACTAAGTGTTTGGCTAAGCTTATTATAGAAGAAAATGTTAGATGTTGTTGTGTTGTCCAAAACTTCTAATTTAAAAGAACTGAATATATCCAAGAAGAAAAGACTTTTCTAGTATTTACTGTACTTTGTTCAGCTCTAGTGACAATGCTGTAACTTTTGACCATGGTTTACACAGGCTTCTGTACTGAGCTGAATGGGACACTTTCAAAACACGGTAGCTCCGCATGTTCGCATTTTTTTACTCGCAGTACATCACTTCTGTCAAAAAACATATTGCGTCGGCGGTACGTTTTATTTTTGTTTGCTTTACAAACGTTTTGTGACAAACATCTGAATTTCTACATTGTATTTTACAAATGTTGCCGCCCAACCTCATTTCTGAGTTCAAGTTCTTTTGTTTTTTGTACATGCTGACGAGGCTGTGCGTGCAGATTAGCAGGAGCAGACAAGAATAACAAATTCATGAGAAAGCTCTATGGTTAACAGGTTTCTGCTGTGATTGTAAGAAATTTCTCGCCATTAAAGAAAGAAATAACTGAAGAAAATTTTGCCGTTACGCAACACCGGAAATGAAATTTCCCTTCAGTGGCAACCGCGTTTAGCAACGAGATACTAAAATGGGCTCTTAAAGTTTGTTGTTCGTTGTTACAAAGAGGACACACATCACTATCTGAATTACTGTCACGATGTAGACTTATTTGGGTAGGAAGTATATTGTGTATGATTTTATGTTGAAACATTATGACTTTAACTTCTTTTGTAATCGTGAAAGATAGTCGATAGACTTTGTGAACATAGTTTTCAGTAGAATCATGACGCAGGATCTGATTTTGCGAAGTTGGGGGCACGAAAGAACTTTCTGAGATAGTGGAATAAATTTAATTTGTGCAAAATGTCGTATTACTATTTTGATTTACATTAAAAATTTGATTGCGCCGTTTAATTTTACTTTTCCACCTTTTTAGACATGGCGTCAATCAGGCCATAGACGACATCAAGGCTATATTTGGCTTTGAACTCATGAAGCTTGCAGAAATTACTGTCCGTTCAGGAAATCATAATATATAGATTTAGCCAAGCATAAAAGCGGAGCTCCGTATTTTTGCCGGTTCTGAATAATTTGTGACATTGCGTTCATTTAAAGTACTGGCATGCACAACTACTCAAGAAAGATTCCACAGCTGAAATAAATAAGAATAAATAAAAATGTCAACTGCAGTTGCAGAATTTCCGCCGAGTATGACCATGAAAAATTAAAAAATCCTGCCAGAAGCCAAAAAATTGGACCTGGGTCCGCGATCAATAAAACAATACCTGGTCAGCGGTCAACTTAAAAAAACACACGGCCTTGCTGAGTTCTAAGTACGAACCCGTGATCTATCCATGTGATGCTGGTCAGCGGATACCTTCCCTTGACAGCTGTCAATTGACCATAACATGGCAAAGATGTAAGTTTATGGTCACCTTTAAAAATGTTAACCAAGTCTAACTCTCTGGTCTATGGCCGCCATATTGATATTTGGGGCGACGTCGAACGCACTTTTGACGCGCCCGCGAGTAATGCCGATTGCTATTTTACCATGAAAAATGAAAGGCATGGTTCTCCTGTTTGTACTTTGTATGCGTGCTTGGTTCTCCTAATTCTTTAGGTATGGGGCTCCGCTCTGCGGCTATAAATGACTAATATTATGAGTAAACCAATTTCTGTAAAATACTGACTTTTTGTCAATTAAAATATTACAGTTGTTTCGTTAGATTTCACGTTTGATGTCTGTTTCGTTAACTGAAAATTTTTTAACGTATTGCCAATATTCTAGAAAAGGGCGGAAAAATCTGGATGGTTACCCTGCTTCAATGTTTTGGTATCATAATTACAATTTGGCAAGAATGAGGGGCTCCCATGACGTCGCAAAAGATAGTCTGGGATAATTTGCCACGAAGCAGACGATTCATTTTGGAGTCTGTTAATCCAAGCGATCTTCAGAGCTTTTTTCCACAATAGTTAAAGTTTTTGATTATAGCAAGCTTACCGTCCCAAATTTGTTCTGTGTAGTGGTGAGGGATGTATAAAACAAAAACATTAAAAATTAATTTAGAGAGACCTAGCGTATTAACTATGTTGATTTTCCCGTATAACGTTAATTTTCTTCGTTGCCAAGTGTGACGTCTCTTATTCTTATCAGTTTGATTGTGCGCGAACTGAATACACCTCGAGAAAGTGTTGGTTCTATTGGCCATTGAAACAAAAGGGAATGTTGTTTTTACCACATTGCTTCAGTTTTCGACGTATTGATTTCTAAACCATAGTGAAAGCAAAATTCTCTAAGGACGCCAAGAAGCTCTAGAACCGATTCCCTATCACCGACAAAAACAGTGGTGTCATGAGCATATTGGGTTTAGTTTTTCATGGTCGTCCACTCAATGCCTTTGATAGAGTCTTTGTTTTTAAAGGCTCTTGCAAAAAGTTCGATACCCAAGACGAACAGTAGAACAACCACAGAGAACAACCTTGATGAATGCCCCGTTGCAAGGGAAAGAAGGTAGAACCATGACCGTTGTTGAAAACGCGGCTAGAAACATCATCATAGACTATTTTGATCCAGCTCGAAATGACTGGCCCAAAATTGAAAAGTTCTAGAGCGGCGTTGAGATAGGATCACTCAACTGAGTCAAAGGAAAAAATCGAGGAAAATACCTTTTTTGCCTTTTTGATTAGTAAGATTTATTTATGTAAGTGTATCACAAGCGATTTTGATAGGCATGATGGTCAACCAGTTAAACAGGTCGGACACAGCCATGTTGAAAACAAAGTAGTTGATTGATTTTCGCATATTCTCTACTTGCACAATACCATAATACACTGCTTCTACCCCCCCCCCCCCAAAAAAAAAAAAAAATTGCACAGGCATTGTTTTAGATTTCCCTTGGGACATCTTCATGCCACAGGAGAAATTGCAAGCAATGATTATGCAAAATGTTGGGGGGTAAAAGAGGTGTATTATGGGATTTTTGCAAGTAGAGAATGTTTGTTCTTGTGAATAATCATTATGAGTGAGATATTTCCAACTAAACAAACGCTGCAAATGGCGAAATAAGCAAGGGACTTGATAACCACTTCCACGATGGAATCATCTACCACATAATCCTGAATGCTGTTGTTTTGAAACGTTCTTGATGAGCGTCGATACCAGTGTGGAATTATTGCTGGACATATTGCGTTTTTCTCCCGTATCTAAACTGTTGAATATGGTTCTCCCAGTACCAAGTTCAATGCATTTAAATGTCTATCGTGAGAACGTGCAAACTATACAAGGGCAACTTTAATATAAATACTGAGAGAGCTTTCACCGAAATAGGCATACAATGCATTGAAGATTATGCTTCATGTCTTATCAAACGTCGCCTGAAACGCCAGGCATATTTGTTGATTTACATCAACAAAGATAAGGGAATTAAAATATAAAACGGACTAAAGCAAGCAATGTTCCTATTTTTTGCTGAACGATTGACAACATTGTCGACATTGACGATTTAATAACACAGCAAAAGAAATGCTAATTCGTTGAAAAAAGACACTTAAATGAAGTATAAAGCCGGAGTGCAAAATGAAACATGTTTGCTTTTACATCCATGTTAAGAAGTAGATCTTCAAGTTACAGGTTTTCGTATTTGTTTTCGTTTCACTAACACACTGCCCTTTGCTGTATGTAAATAAAACGCAGTTTTACTTCGCCGATATACTCTGACCAGCATGCAGAGTTTGTTATAATAATAATAATAATAATAATAATAATAATAATAACTTTATTTCTATAGCGGTATATACAAAAGCTCTATATCGCTTTACAATCTAATAAATATCTAACTAACAATAGCACTAAAACAAAAAATCAATTGAAAGCAAGTCTAAAAAGATAAGTTTTCAATCTGGATTTAAAAACATCGACTGATTGACTTAATTTGACTGAAAAGGCCCTGTCCCCATAGCTCTTCAGGCGCACATTCGGTACTTCTAATAAATGTCTGCCAGCCGACCTAAGATTTCTTGTAGGGTTATACGGGACTATAAGTTGACTTAAATACACAGGCGCCAGATTATTGAGAGCTTTAAAAGTTAACAGTAATACTTTAAAGGTAATTCGCTGCTCCACAGGTAACCAGTGTAGCTCCTTAAGGACGGGGCGAATGTGTGCAGCCCTAGGTTGCCCAGCTACGAGGCGTGCAGCGCAGTTTTGAACGCGCTGGAGCTTCTGAATCATATACTTCGGTGACCCGAGGAGCAACGAGTTACAATTGTCAAGTCGACAAATAACATAAGCATGGACGAGGATCTTTATGCTCTCAGAAGTCAGATACATTCCAATCTTCGCGATATTCCAAAGATGAAATAAAGCAGATTTACAAACGGAGCTCACATGCCTATCCAGTGACAAGGTCTCATCAATAATTACTCCAATATTCCTAGCTTTATCAGACTGCTTTACACGATGGTCGCCAACCAGGATACTATCTAAAGATGGACGTGGCCGATATTTTGAACTGATAACAAGCAGTTCCGTCTTGTCCCTATTCAACTTAAGTTTGTTACAAGACATCCATCGGTCGATATCTCTAACACAAGATTCAACCTGAGCGACAGAATAAGCTTGATCATCCCCATTGAGAGAATTGAAAGACAGATACAACTGAGTATCGTCAGCATAAAAATGATAGCCCATGTTGTGTTGTCTGACAATATCCCCCAATGGGGAGGTATAGAGCAGATATAAAATCGGTCCAAGCACGGAACCCTGTGGTACCCCGCACGACAGCGAACGCGTAACAGACCGCGCACCACGAATGCTCACACAATGAGTTCTGTCGCTCAGGTATGATTTAAACCAGGCCAGAGCTAGATCGCAAAGACCAAAGCGGTTTGCTAATCGCTCAATCAGTATAGTGTGATCAACCGTATCGAAAGCGGCCGATAGATCTAATAAAAGTAAGATAACAGTCCTATTCCTATCGACGTCTAGGACAATATCATTAAAAACTTTGACTAAGGCTGTTTCGGTACTATGAAATTGTTTATATGCAGATTGCAGTATTTCATCAAGCCCATTACTAGAAATATAATTAATCAACTGAGATGCTACCACTTTTTCAGTAAGTTTAGACATGAACATCAAATTTGAAATAGGACGAAAGTTCGAAAGAACTTCAACGTCAAGTGTGGGCTTTTTGAGGAGAGGATTCAACAATGCAAGCTTAAAACAGTCTGGAAAAGCAGCTAACTTTAAAGACTGATTTACAATTTGAGTCATAACAGGCAAAAGTACTGATGTGCACTGCTTTAAAACAGAAGCAGGGACGGGATCAAGGGGACAGGACTTGATGGTCGTCCCACTAAGTAATTCCGAGACAGCAGACAATGTTACAGACTTGAAACATGACAAGGCACACCAGGACACAAGGCCACACAAGGCACGCCAGCGCCGCTCGAGAGCTCTGCGTTTTCTCTTTTCAGATCGTAATTCCTCAGTGTACCATAGGGCAGTTGGGCGAAGAGTAATATTCTTAGTCATCAGAGGCGCGTGTCTGTCCAACAACGACTTTAATGTAGTGTTATACTCATAAACAAGTTCGTCGAGATTAAAAGAAGCGGCATCCCTCACTAGCCTGGTGTCTTCTAACTGACCACAAAACTCGCTAAAATCGATATCACGAGTTCTGCGATATGAGATTCGTTTACGCTCGAGTGGTATTTTAGCGAGGTCCAACGAACTGTGTACAGCAAGATGATCCGAGACAAAAGGATTGTCAACAGAACAGCGGCCGACTAATTTCTCATTAGTTCTCGTTATACTTATTTAAAGAAAGAAAAATTGGTTAACCCTCAATTATGATAATTTGAAATACAAATGTAAGATCAGTCCGACAGCTACTTGCTTTGAAATAACTTTTCAATTATGCTTTTCATGATTTGTGGTCTCACGCTGTCATCATTTTTTTTTTTTTTCAAATATGGAAGCCTATTTCCGATCAATTTGTTGAAGTAAAAGGACTGAGTTGAGTCCAAACATAAGGATGATTTTAAAACAAAATCACTCAACAAATGCGAAGCGGGGAGAAAGATCTTTTACGCACAGGTATGATTGAAGACCCAATATGGCTGACGCCACGTCCTTTTAGCAATGAATCATAACAAAAGCAGATTTCATAGTTTTCATATGTTGGAAAAATCCCAGACGATCGGGGATTTCACTGTTTCCCGACCGTCCTAGATTTTTCCGACTAATGAATATTGGAAATCTTTAATATCCCCGATTGCCAGGGATGGTCGGCGACAAATCGGGAAAATCGGGAGCGTTTCTATTTTCCCGACGCGTCCAAGATTTCTGCGATGGTCGGCGATCATTCCCGACATATGAGAACTGAAATACCACTGTCGGGGACGTTTCCGATGGTTCCAATCCTCTAGCTTCCTTTTTAATTGCTTGGCGCCAGTCCCAAATTCAGAATGTTGAGAGAATCTGCAACAGAACGTCTGGCGTGTCTCCGATATGTCGGTAAACAGTAACATCCCCGATCGTCTGGGATTTTCCCGACATATGAAAACCAGGCTTAAATTTTATTATTGTAATGATTGGTTTGTGAGAAATCCCTAACTACGCATGCGCTGCATTTAACAGGGTTCTCAAGGTGGTGACGAAAAACCTGCAAAATTTATTTATTCTTTGCATCCTAACTTTATTGATCAGAAAAAGACTAAAACCTTCAAAACACCGTCCCCTTTTAAAAAGAAATATACCACATATAGAACCACACAGAAGAGATATACCTTCGCTCTATGCTAAAACTGTGTTCGGCCACCTCAAGAACACATCATAACCACACAATACGCGTGAATCACATTTTTATGTCATTCGGTAACTCACTGCAAACCTAATTCGAACATGAGTTCCCCAAAATATAATGAAAATTCCGGCGCCATAATTTGTCTTTTTATTATCACTATGCACATGAATTCTTGAAGCTGATCGGGCATCGTTTATTTATGAGGATTTTAATTATACTGTTGCTAAAGTAATTATTAAAAGAACTTGGCAAGCAGATTATCGTTAAATAATGAATCAGGATAGAGTGCCATGAGTTACCTATTTACGTCAAGTTAAGTGATCGATAAAGTGACTTAATGTCCTCTGTTTTGCAAACGTCGTGCTTCCATTCCTTTTGGGATAAAATAATAATTACAACATGTTACGCTTAAGCAAGAGTTAACCATGGTGCAACTAATTCTCTGTAAATGTTATCGATATTTACCAAGGAACTGTTGTTGTCTCAAGTGAGAATGAACATTTGGCACACAAAACAACAGTTTCGGCCAATTATTAAAAATCATGCAATGAAACATAATAAGAAATTTTGAAAATTATTCAAAGAAATTAAAATTGAATTCGCTTTAAATATTCATCTTGTTGGCCCGCTTGGCCTACATTGAGCCTCTACTGGAGGTTAGAAAACTGTAAAACTTTTAATATTCAAAGTAGCGATTGTCGTTTTACTGCTCAGAGTAACAGTTAATATCGACTAGAATCAAACGGCGCTCGACATTGGCAAACGTTTGCTGAAAATGGAAGTCGTTCCAGTTTGCATATGACGACTTCCTTCTTCAGCAAATGACTTGCCGCGGCTCTGAAATGATATTATTTGTTTAAAACCGTTCCGGAAATTTTTGTTGAAGGCAAAACAAATGCACGGATTTACAGCGCTCCAAGAATGCAACATAAAGTTAGAAATGAATGAAATCACCGTGTATAACGCGCAATTAAGTGGCACTTTCCAATTCCACAGAAACACCCGAGCGAACATGAACACAAGCAGTGGCATCATACAAACAGCGAAGGCAATAATGATGGCCACTGACATTCGGATAATTTTTTTGTGTTGTTGATCACGGCGACCTTGGCGGCAGGATAACCGCTTCTTAGATTTCTTGTTCCTCGTTTTCAATGTCCATGCTATGGTGCCATAAACGATGGCTAACAAACAGACGGGAACAAGTACAAAAGTGATAAAAGTTGCTGTCACGAATCTGCTTTGTGTTTCTGTATGGTCAAATGACAGTCCCCAGTCTTGCCAGCAATATGCTTCATTCTTTTTGTGGAACAGCCTGAAAGTGTAGAAGTAATGTGCGTGAACTCCAATGGCGATAAACCAGGTGCATCCAATGCTGATCAAACGCTCTTTTGGGGAGATGAGTTTGGCCTTCAACGGAAAGACAACAGCCATTAACCTGTCCACTGATATCAAGAGAAGACTTTCGATAGAAACTACAAGAGAAGTATCAGGAAGAAAGTAGGCAAATTTACACAAAACGTTTCCCAGTATCCAAGGACTGGTAACCTTCCAAGAATCAGACTCTGAGATAATCTCAACGATTTTAATAGGCATGATAGTCAATGGGTTAAACAGGTCGGACACAGCCATGTTGAAAACAAAGTAGTTGATTGATTTTTGCATCTGTTTGTTGTTGTGAATAATCAGAATGAGTGAGAGATTTCCAACTAAACTAACGCTTAGAATGGCGAAATAAGCAAGGGACTTGATAACCACTTCCACGGTGGAATCATCTACCACACAATCCTGAATGCTGTTGTTTTGTGCGTTTCCTGTTATAACTGAAACGTTCTTGATGAGCGTCGATTCCAGGGTGGAATTATTGCTGGACATATTGCGGATTTTTGTTCCCGTATTTTAACTGTTAAATATGGTTCGATGCATTTACTGTTTTTCGTGATAACATGCAGACTATATTAAGGCAACTTTGCATAAAAGAGAGCTTTATACTAAATGGTTTACAATGCATTAAAGCTATTAGCAGCGAATAAACTTCATGTCTTATTAAACGCCACCTGCTTTTGACATACGCCAGGCATATTTGTTCATTTACATCAACAAAGATAAAGGGAATTAAAATATAAAACGGACTAAAGAAAACAATTTTCTTATTTTCGGCTTAATGGTTGACAACATTGTCGACATTGACGAAAGCCTTTATAACAAAGAAAATGAAATGCTAAATCGCTGAAGACACTCACTAAAATCAAGCATAAAACCGGAGTACAAATTGAAACATGCATTACATTTTAAGAATTAGAACTTCAAGTTACAGGTTTCGTATTTGTTTTCGTTTGTTTGACACACTGCTCGCTTTCTCTTTGCTGTATGAAAAACGAAACTTATTTTTTTTCAGTTTTGCTTCACCGATATGCTCTTGCCAGCAGAATTTATTTTCTTTAAAGAAAGAAAAATTGGTAAACCCCTTAATTGTGTATGATAATTTGAAATAGAAATATAAGGTCAGTCCGACAGCTCCTTGCTTTCAATTCACTTTTTAATTATGCTTTTCATGGTTTGTGGTCTTATGTTGTCATTTTTCTTTTTTTAATATATATAGAAGCATATTTCATTTAGAGGTAGTTTTTTATATGGCGATTCAGAAGCCATTTTCATACAATGAAAAAAACACACTGTAGATTCTTTGTGTACTTGAAGAGTACTTAATTTGGTTTCGTGACAAAATTCAGTCCCTGTTGTGTAATTCGAGCGGTCTGTTACACCGAAGCCTGGGGAAGACCAGCTGCTCACCTCAGTTATTAAGCGGTGCACATACTCCAAGTAATTAATCATTACAAAATAAGATCTCAGGGAAAAAGTTTAATCCTTTTCGCGAAAACGAAAAGGACGATAGAAGTTGACATTTTATTCATGAGTAATGAAGCAAACTTAATGCATCTGTCCCACTACAAACACGACAGCGCTGATAAATGACGCGAACTGTCCGGCGGGTAAATAGCGAATCAGATTAAAGAATTTTCTCGTACTAAGAACTAAAAGAAATTAGCTTTAGTAAATTACTAACTGGTTTACTGTTTTATGCCTGGCGTTTTATAGTCAACTGAAAAATGACGGCCTTGAAATGAAAAGTTCTTCCGGTTTACCGGTAAATGGGCATAAAACGATGAAGAACCTGGACTTTAAAATACGTGCTGTCCATCGTCAGGATACAGCAAAGACATTTATGGTTGAAATAATGGATGTTCACGAGAGTTCTTTATTTCACATTGCACATCCCGTAGTCTGTTTGTCAAGGTCTTCGATTGTAGATAAACCGAAATCTTTTACCAAAACGAAAACGTTAGACTCTTTCGCATCGGGATAACATTGTAAAGTGAGCGTAATTACTAAAGGAAAACAACTCCGAGCCAAACGACGATATTCCGACGATTTACTTGTTAGATCGCGTGAAGTGTACGTCAATAATATACGATCAAAATGGCTCCGCGACACTTTAATTTCGCGATTTGAAGAACATCGCGAAATTAAAGTGCAGCGAACATAAGATGACGCGAAAACTACCATGACTACCATTGCAGCCATTACTATTTAACAATTGGACAACAAGCCCGAGTTTTCTACGAACGAATAGTCAACGAGGCGCAGCCGAGTTGACTACTATCGCTCGTAGAAAACGAGGGCGAGCAGTCTAATTGTTTCAGTAGAAACTCTAAACTATTGCAGTCCAAAACCTAGTATAGTGTACTTTTGACCCAAAATTCAAGAAAAACTACCGCTAAAAGAGCTGTGCGTGCGCGGTTGTTTTCAATCGGCGAATAGAAAACAGTGGGAGAACCAATCAGATTGGCGGATTTCCAATAGAACACAACGGAGCTTCTACTAAAAAATAATACTTCTTACCAAATTCCAGCCTTTGTGTACGCATACGTTCTCAGACCGGCTGTTCGTTTAAAATTTCTGCTAGTTTTAGGTAAAGTCTGCATTCGAGCCTAAGTGGCTCATCAGGCCGGCGCTTGTCTCCGGTTTTCGTAGCATGAAGCCACTAGGAGTAGTCCATCGCAGGGTTATCCCCCAGCAGTAAATTCGCCGGTACCCATTTATACACCTGGGTAGAGAGAGAGCATTACAGAGCTCTTGAAACGTTCAACGGGATCGACAATTTAAGTGCCGAGCAATGTGATGGCGTAGATTAGTTTTATTCGCCGAAAGGATGTTTGAGCCGTATTGCCGACCGGCTTTGGGAAATCTTTGTTGTTCCAGCTTATTCCTGGACTGTTTGGCGAGCTAAACTAATTGAGATAAAGCCTTTACCCGAAAAGCCCTTTAGTGATTGTTGTTTGTCCTCTCAATGCCCTTGTTGAATGTTGAATGCTACAAGATGGAGTTGAATCAACGAGACATTTCGTGCACGCGTTTATCGAAAACCCATTTCTGCCATCTCTTCACCTGCCACTGCATGTGATCACAGTTGGAGACGCTCACTTTGATTGGCTTAAAATAATTAGACTAAAGTGATCAAAGTTCAACGGGAACGGTAAATCATAGCGCTCCGGACCAGAGGTTTTCACGCGGCTTCGCCGCTCGTGGTGGCGGCCTTCGGTCGCCTAAGCGAAGTTTCCCCAGGCCGCGAGAAAACCTCTGGTACCCAGGGTAAGAGAGGCACTGTGAGAGTAAAGTGTCTTGCCCAAGAATATAACACAATGTCCCCGGCCAGGGCTCGAAACCGGACCGCTCGATCCGGAGTGAGGTTGGATACGACATTTTCGCAAAATCGCGAAATTAAAGTGTCGCGAAAAATACGACCGCCAAAATCGCGAAATAAACGAAGGTAGGTAGGTATACTTTATTTTATTCAAAGAAACACGCTAGCCCCAACAACACTCAGCTGCTTTCCATGGACGGCGTGTTTGTACAGACATATAAAGAGACTAAAACTAATAATATAAGATTAATAATATCGTAGGTCTAAGATCATAAAAATTCAACTACTATAAACTAAGTACGTGTCGCGAAAATTTTATGTAATAACGTAGCTACATCAACTTCCACCAAAATCTGCTTTCAGGAAATTTTTGAAGTGGCCGACCTTGTTTCCAGCTCGAGATTTCTATCACGTGATATTTAATTTTCTCAGTATAAATCCACTAGCCGTCCAAAGAAGACCAGACTATCAAAACCTTCTTCATAGACGGTAAAAACACGTCACAAAAGCGAAGAAGCGGTCGCCATTTTGTTGACCAACCACTAATTATGAGCTCGAGACCTCTATCGGGTGATAGTTGGTTATCTAGAATCCGTTAGCTTTTTATCTAGATGTTTACAGTGGAAATCGTGCAGCCATAGAAGCCGCAAGACTGTGGCCCACAGTCGGATGAACGGAAAAGCTGAACGTGAGAAATAGCGCTTCATTGTAATGAAGTTGGGATGCCAAGGCAGAAGAAAAGCTGGATATATTATTCTCGCTCTGAATAGGACATTTCGATTCGAGACGAATCTTGGTGCACAACTTTAATTTTCATATGGAAATGAGTTTTGCTCTCACGTCTTTTGTCTTAAAAATCCATTCATTTCATAATAAACGGTTGTGCATCGAGACTGGTTTTGGCTTATTTGGAGCTGAACATTGGAACAATTCTCAACGGATAGTGTCTGGAGCGATGGCTCTTTTCTGGAGACGAATTCACTCAAAATACTCGACACATACACCGAATGCAAATATGGTGGAACACTCGGTTGTCGCCCGGGACGAGTCGCATGAAAGCGAGGCTAGTCAGTCTTTCTTGACCAGAAAGTCTTGCTTCGTTTTGTTTCGCACTCCCTTCGCGTTTTTGTGTTCCTGGATGCCAACAGAAGGGAGTAAAATCTTCCATTACAGAGAAAGTGTTTCTTTTTCAGTTTCCCCGTTCACCTTTGAGGGGAAAACAGACAAAAAAAACACGCGCAATGGAGCTCACGATCGCCGAAGGAACTGCTCAGCCTGGAAGGTCTTAGAAAATGTGTAAGAGATCGCATTCATCTCCGAGTCGTTGTCATTTGGCTCAATGCTTTCAATGATTTCAAAGACGGGGCAGTTAAAGTTCATTCGCTTGGTTATTACACCGCAGTATTTGTTTCGTGTGATTCCGTGCGAGTGGACGCGGTCGTAAACAACTTCTCCCATTGATACATTAAGAGGAGCTTTTCTTAACATTGGGGAAGGTTCTGGCCATGCAAATCGTGTTGGAACATCACCAGCCACCACATGAGCTCGTCATTTAACCGACTTTTCTAAGATCTCCTGTACTGAAATGATGATATAGCGAACAAACTTTAGTTCCTGCGGCGATCGTGACTTCTTTTCTTCGGCTCAACGAATTGTATTAATCCACTATTTTCCCTTAGAGGTGAACGGTGAAAGATTTCTATCCCTTCTCGAGGAATTCAGAAACACAAAAACGCGTAGGTAGTGCGAAACAAAACGAACCAAATCGACAACGAAGCAAGACTTTCTGGTCAAAACAAAGCATCGAAGACTGACTAGCCTCGCTTTCATGCGACTCGTACCAGGCGACAACCGAGTGATCCGCCATATTTGCATTCGGTGTCCTTATGGTGGAACGAAGCCCTTGAATAAGCCCTTTGCACGACCCAGTCACATGGTACAAAAGAACGCCCTGCTGGCGAGCACGTTACGCTCTGGGACATGAAGTGACTTTGTTTTGGATGTCCCAGAGCGTAGCCTGCTCACCAGCAGAGTGTTATTTTGTACCATGTGACTGGGTCGTGCGAAGGGCCTATTGTACGATTCAATCGAGCTGTCGGACGTGTGTCTTAGGAAGCACATGAATTTCGGCATATTGTCTCTATTCCTTGGAAATAAAATTTTTGACTCAACGATTTCTCCAAATTTGACATACAACGGCGAAATCTGGGTCGTATATACAAAACCTCATTTCAGATCTTGGGACAGTTCACAGATTGAAAAATCCATCTCCAGCTTTGTGAACGTTATTTAGAAGTAAGCAATACGGCCTCAAATGTGGCATGTAGAGCTGAACTTGGTAGGTTTCCACTTCATATAACTATTAATCAGGAAATACTTAATTACCTGACATCCACAAATAAGGCCAATGACTCCAAAACGAACGGTTTGAACAATAATGATGACAGATCGCCATTACTCCAGTAAAAATAGTTTTTACTCTAACATTATGAGAATGTTCTAATTTGATAATTTGACTGATTTTGACAATATATTCTTACCTGAAGCGAAGATCAAAACCTATGTAAGCCTTATGCAACAACAGTATCTGTTACACTGGACAACTAAACTTTGAAGAATGACTGCACACCCTTAGCCTTTACAATTAAGCTTAATGGAAGGAAAGAGCAGATATGATATCATCCCAAGGGTTAATAGACTCTGTCCTACTTACTTGTTGATCTAATCAGATTGATCATGACATTCATTTACTTTTTACTGTATCGCATACTCAATTATAAGGGACGGATTTTACAGGAATGATCATCTAAAAAATACCAAGTAGTTACCTCCAACAGAAGCTACCAATAAATTAATGAACTCTCAAAATTATTATGTTAATGTACAATTAACGAAGTGTATTTTATCCTGTTTTTGTTTACAAAATGATCTAATTTCAAATCCAACTGATGTAACTTAATTACCATTTTATTAGTATTATTACTTTGTTTAGTTGTGAGGTTTAGGAATACTATATGCATTATGAACATGCAACTAAATGAGCTGTTGTTGTTGTTGTTGTTTTGTTGTATCCAATAAAATCAACCGTTTTAAACAACTGAGAACAAAAAAGAAAATTTACGTTTACCCTATCAACCGCATGAAATGTTGTTCATTTCGTGTTTCAGAATTGCCCAGGGGCCTGGAGTCCCTCGGTTACTCGTGTCTACTCGTAAAACAGTGGGGACTACTTTTTTTCTACGAGATACAACTAAAAGAGAAGTATTCAAAGCACCGCAGAACAATACCAACGCTGTCGCAGGATTTTCGTTGTTTCGCTGTCAGCAACAAACGCGGTTTTATTTGGTGGATTACTCTCTGAGGGAGAAGTTTTCACAGCTGAACTAACATCTGAGCAATGTATGCAATTACCAGCAAAATGTATTTGGTGATTTTCACCAAGATGATGTTTATGGTTTTGCTGGTATAAACATCTTATCTTATCTTGATCTTATGAAAGGTGAAGGGAAGCAATTGACCACGATCTACGTTCATTAAAGATCCGAAAGGCTACACGCTGGAACTCGCGTGACCTACCACATTCGTATATTGAAAAGTACAAACTTACAACACATCTGTTAGGTGACAAGTTGGCTAGCATTTATATTGGAGTGCGACTTCGATTTTCATACGACAACACGGCTTGCTTCAGAGTACAACTTTAAAGCAGCTTTTATTAATTAATAGTAAACTACATTATCAGACTTACAGCGCTGTTGCGAGACTTGATATATTCCATGGTATACTGCTAATGTAATCTGCTCCTTCCAGCACATATTGATTTGATGGTCCTTCTATTATGTGGCATGTACAACCCACTGGACAATCTGTCCAAACAATAAGAAAACAATCTCGTGCTTTGTATAGGTAATCACATGAGGCCAAGTACTATTAAGGATTAATTGCACGAGATTTTGAAAACTCAAGTGCAATTAATCCTTAATAGTACGAGGTCTCATGGGATTACTTGTTTATCAATAAAGGGCAAAATTTATACGAAGGAAAATCACGCGCGCAGTCTATTTTTATCTGGGAAGCCTGTTTAGCGCTACGGCAATTAACGGATTAGCCAATCATTAACAGGTAATCATGCCCTCTCTTGATTACTAAAAATGCCCTCTCTCTCAACCAATCAGCGCTCAGTAATTTTGCCCTTTATTGATAAATATTATAACACCGCTAATTTTAATTTCTATCGGTTTCTGTGTTTCTCTAACCTATGAAACAGGTGCGACTTCCTCTACTTTTTTTGTGGACTCTTAGGCTTTGTTAACAAGGGCCTCAGTTCCAACTTAATGGCACCGGTGTTCAAAAATCTGATCGAACAGGCTTTTCGTTAACACGGAAATGCTGTATCACTCTTAATGTTCGCCTTCATTTCACATGTTTAATCTTGCACAAGGAAGCTGCACTATCATTCATTTATACTAATATTATCTGATATTACCTGGCTTCATTTTGCATTGACCATCCGTGTCTGAAAACAATACACAGCCAAGAAACCAGTTAGACAGTAAGAATAAGAATAAAAACTATTACGTTGTGAGTACTGGGCAATAATTTCATGCTCTTGATACGCATCGCTTGCTGACCTGGCTCTCTGGCTCCCTCGCGCCACTGGGTAAAAGTAAAAACGTCGTGTAAATTCCATTCCGTTGCTGTTTTAATGGAACTTTGCTGAGCTTTAATGCCGACGTCTTACCCAAACTGAACGCTGTGGTGAACCTGGATTTTCAGGGGTATACGTGGCCAATTTCACTGCCTTCATTTTTCTCCATGAAGAGAAAAGTAAATGGTCTTTTGACAGAGGAATTCTGACATTATTCCAAAGCAAAAAATAAAATCAGGGAAAATGTCTTTACTCAATATGCTTTTCTATGTGTCTAGTCCCTTGCTTTAAAAAATGAAATTCAAAGAAAATATATATTTGCAATTTATCCCGGACGCTTCCCCTCAATCAGGTTGCAATGTTGATAATTGGAATATGCCCTATAACGCTACTAGTTGAAACTACCATACAGTTCAAAATAGCTAATCAATATAAGATACATGAAGTATGTAACGTAAAGTATATTCTAACCTTTTCTTGTGTTATACTGCGCTTTAAATCCCGGACGTACCAACTTGCTATCAGATTTAAACACGACTAACATAACATTCGATGACGATTCTAACATCGCAGGGTAAGTATGACCACAGAATTTGCCAAGCGAAGTAGATTCTGTTGAATGCCCATCAAATACTTCGACATAATCATGTAAGCATCGAGGATCTGTTCTTTCCAGCTGAAAATGAAGGAATTCAAGCTTGATCACGTGGCCAATCGGAGCCGTGACGCGCCATTCACACCAACTGTCAGTTAAGTAATATCCGGGATAGTAAGGCGACATGATTAAGCCACTTTTACCAGTGAAGTGCTCCCTGCAACTGCCTAAAGAAAAGCAAACAAATTCGGTTCACTGAAGTACAGCAGTACATTCAGTCAAGGAATTTGTCGATAACTTTAATGTTTAGCCGTAAGAAAAGTAAAGTAAAGTAAACCTTTATTTTCACAGGGTGACCGATTCAGCTCGAAAGGCTGGTATCCACAGGGGCCATGTATACAATTTAACTAAATACATTAAAAATCTATATATAACATTACCATCATTGCTAAAATTCATTTACTAAATAGAAACTACGTTAAGGCATCAGTGTACCCCAAATGACAACATCGAGTTGTCACTGCTTCACGGTCACACGTTTCACAAAAACCCCCCAATAAAGTATATATTTTATGAAAGCTTAGTAATTGCAGATTCCGATTATTACTTGATATAAGTCAAGAAATAAAACCCATTCCTAAAATTGATATCATTTTCCAAAAGTATGTAGTTTCAGAAATTGAGTTCGTTTCCGGTCAGAATTTTACTTGTCTGGTTTGTTTTTAATACGCTGTTAAACTTTAAGCTTTTATAAAACACGCATTACCTTTGCTTAATACTCATTATTTTCGCAGAAGGCAAAAAATAAAAATTCCCCGACTCAGTTTTTTTGTCACATTATGGGGCAACATTCTTGCTAAATTTGAGCGAAAAAGGATGAAAACTCGCTGTAAACGAACTAAAAACGTGTGTCTCATTCGATTAAATTTTAGTTTTGAGAAATAAAGCAAAATGTACTTTAGGGCATTTTTCCGGTGTAGGGAGATTAGATCTCAAAACGTGTGAAAATTAGTTACTTGTTGATCGATAAGGTGAGGGCTCTTCTTACTTAGACAATAGCGCACGCATTTGCAAATCGTCCGGCAAAGCGGTCTCGATGTTGTTTCTGGCGGGAAATACCAACAAGGCTCTCTGTTCCGCCGCTACACTCGCTGTTTTGGACGCACAGGATGCAATAACTTTACGATGCCGAAGGCCAAATGTAAGGGATCTAAAAAGCTCGATGGAGGACTATTAGTATTTAGTAGTTAGTAGTTGTACTGTATATATTAGCTGGCTATTCAGAATGTCAAGAGACAAGGCTCGGCAAGGCTCGGTGTTTTCTGCTTCTTAACAATAATAACAACAATAACAATAAACTTTATTAATATTAAACAATTAAAAGAAGAACATGTACAATTCGTATATAGCGTAAGCTAGTCGAAGCGAGTTGTGCAGGGAGAAAAAGGAAAGAACAAAATAAACCAATTTGTAAGCTTCAAATAATAGACTATGAACAATGACAGGAATAAACTATAGATAAAATACAATCATTAGCATCCGGAGATAATTATGGTTACAATTGAGGACAAATGAATAACTACGGTGAATCTTCTATAATGACATGACGCCGTAAAATTCTGGGATATATTTGGTGAAAACTGGCAGCCTCGAAGACGAACTGCGCTCAAACGAAGCGGCTGCGACTCAAAACTGTTCAGAAAACACGACAGCGAGGATTTGGGAATATAGGAGAAATGTAAATGGACGGTTAGCAGTCGAATGGTTTTTCCGTGAGTATTTTGAAACAATCGGAAGGTTTTAAAGTATAATAATATACCACTTTGGCTTCTTTACTTGTTAAAGGCAACAGCACATCCATTCGTTACGTCTATTTTACATATTTGACGAAGGGCATTTCGCCCTTGAGTTCAGCGTTGAAGTTTTCTGTTTCGGTGCCTTCTTCGCACTTGAAAAAAGACACGATCTTTTGCGTTTCTTTTTTGAAGACATCTTCCACTACAAACAAATCGATTACGCGTGACAGACTACTCGCGCGATACAAAGTAAAACATGCTGCGCTTCTATCGCGTGACTTTTAATGGCAGTTTAATTGATCATGACAACTTGTTGACAGCTTCCAATTAGAGATAATATATTCATAAAATCGTTTTTTATTAATAACTTTGTCCAGGAGAAGCCTTTTTTCGCAAAACTTTATGCAATTAAAAGAACTCTATGAGATTTACTTGGGAATATCAATAACTAAAATTTGGCAAAATTGTTGATTTTGGGGTACACTGATACCTTACAAACTAAAAAATCTGAAACAACACAAAACTAAAAAATGGAAAAGGAAAGGAAAACTAAAAATTACAATTTAGTGTACTAATACTCATGACGGGAATAAAAGTTCTTAAATTCATAAATTTTGATTACAATAAATTATAATACAATGCAAAGATCATTCATTCCTTCGTTCAAATGTTATATACTGAAATAATCCCAAGTAGAAGCATTTTGAGGTAAGCACATTTTAGACAGCTTTTCAGTGAACGGTTTCCGGAGAAATTGCTGTAGCTCTTGCACTCTTCTGATTGTAGCATGGTTGTAATAAACTAATGCAATGTTTACCTTCCTTTGTTGGTTTTGTAGGCTCTGAAGTACAGTAACCATTTGTAAAGTATGGCGCTGCGATAGCGATGAAGCCACTTTCCCGTCCAAGGTTTCCTTCAAACATCAGCTGACACAAAAACATCAAAATAAATTACAAGGACGGTAAAAAATGGACAACAACATTGAGACATGTTTCGATCGATCATCGATCATCTTCAGTTGCAAGTGTTCGTTTTCTTAGTTTTTGGTGTTGTTGTTGTTGTAATTTCCTTCCTTTAAGCACCTAAGTTTGTGTTTTCTTTTGTCCTCACTGTTTGCGAGCGCATTATTCGATTGTTTTTTTTCATTTAGCATTGTTGAATCGTTTACCGGTAATTTAAAATTCTAACGGCAATGTATTACGTAAGTTCAAATTGTAACATTGCCACAATTTCAAATTCGCGCTGTAACGAACACGTGCAACTGAAGATGATCAATGATCGATCGAAACGTCTTGTAAACCCAAAGTTGTTGTCAATTTTTTACGAATAGTCGTTTTTCTGCCTTTATCCAGACCATTTGGAAATTATAATATCCTTTTGAAAGTTCTAATACAGCGGTTCTTCTGATATTGGCAAGTTTACTGTTCCCTGGTTTACAGGTAGCCTCTATCTCTACTGCGCAATCACCCAATATCTTATTTAATTTGAATTTAAAGCGATTTAAAGCAATGGCTGAGGTTGTACCAACCTTAAGAAACGACTGAAAAAAGGCCTTCAAAAGTAACCCATTGCACGACCTTGAGGAATTTTAAAAGTTAGGAGTATTCAACGTGACAATACAGGCATGGTAATTATATGAACTGGATGAATTTTCACCTCCGAGCGAGATGTTCGTACATATGTGTATTCATTACAAAGTGCATTCCAGGTAAAAATTGTGAGATGCCGTTATATATCTCATTTTCACCTGATGTTGTGTGACTCCAGATACGGATACTTCTCCATATTGCCAAGAGTCGTCACCTCTTGACTCATCCTGCCAGATTGGTCTCTCCCTCCAGAAAATATCGTCTATTTGGTAAAGTCGAAGGGTATTATTGCCAGCACCAAGCAACATGTAACGGAACTTCAGGCATTTACCATAACCATCCGCTGATATGTTATACCACGGGCTTCGTACACGGGCACGTCTTGTTCCATTGTTGATAGATAAGGAGAAGGTAGCGAGGCGATTACCTGTAAAAATTGTGTAAGGTTGTTAACAATAATCAAATGGTTTAACCCTGACATGTAAAAGCAAACTTTTAACCTTTTACCGAATGATTGCGTTACCGCATTCGCCCCTTTTTGACCCTTTCCTGGACAAAAATATGGTTCAGTGTCGTAACTGACTTATGTATACTTTACTGAATGGGTGCCTTTGCAGCTTAAGTACGTTCGCGTCGTATAACATCCGTCATACTGGGACGCAATCTACGCGCTGAGACATTCAAAACGAAGCAACTTCAACGAGTACAGCTTGACATTTTTGCTTCATTTGAATGTCCCGGTGCGTCGCTAGCGTCTCAGCATGGCAGATATTGTACCATGTGAACGTCAGCTGCAAATGGTCCATTGGTTAACTTCATTGCATATAGTTTGTTAGTGAGTAGCTTATAATAGAAATTTCCATTCACCAACCCACTCACGTGAGTTGGTAAAAGGCTTGCATACCTGATTTCAAAGTACTCATAGGAACAGTATATATATATTGGAAAATTTTATCACAAACCAGTAGCATCTCGGCACGAGGAGGTGTCATGATGAAAAGAAGCGTTCCCTTTGAGTCCATCAAGCATGCTTCCCCAAGTCTTTAGATCTCCGTCCCTTCTCTTGCAGCCTAAGGACATCCGCTCTATCTCTTCTTCGTTGATCACATTTTTCCAGATGTTGAGACCGCTGACGCGGCCAACGTGTGATTCTTTTGATGAATTACTCGCATCTGGGCAGCTGATTGTAAGACGACCTCCCCCTGAAGTTTGGAAATAACTGGAGATTTCATTTTGCATAGTGGATTTCGACCAAACGGTCGTTGGGTGATCTAACGACTGTCTTTGTGAGTAGTATATATAGTAGTAACCATTTAATCACCTTTTTGCGCAGGAATCACATTATTTTGTGTGGAAATACAATTGCCAGGACTTCATTATTGCTTGACTGGATAGCAAGGCTTGCTCTTCCATACAAATAGCTCTAATTTGAAACGCCCATAAATTAGCCCCCTTTGTAGGCAAAAGCCTAATAATTTGCATCCTAACTCATTTCGATACGCTTTTTATATTCTCGATAATATGCGTATTGCTCTATGTCAATGAGAATTTTGTCACGTCACCAATTGCTGCAAAGGCATATTTCCGTATATTACTTTGTGATACCTTTGATCACGACGACATCAACAGAGGCATCATATACGCTGAGCTGTTTCATTCCGTTAACAAAGACTTTGAGGTACCCGCCAAATGAAAGCCAAGTTACACAAACATGATGCCACTCTTTATCAACCACGTAGAATGGAACAACCCTGAGAGAGAAAAGCGCGAAAATATATTAGATATCTGCACAGAGATGATAATGGTTGTTATTATCTACATACTCGGTCAAATTGATCGTCAAAACACACGCTGTCCGTGCCGCAACGGCCTTGAAGCTTATTGGTTCACGCGATGAATTTAAACCAATCAGATTACGTTCAGACCGTTTGAAGCGGGAAAACCATCGAGGTGCGTACAAGCGAAAAGCAAGCTTTGAAGTTCAGTTTCACACAAAACACATAGTTTTCAGAGAGAAAAATCGACCTACTTGTTATAAATGGGAAGAACACAGACAAAAAATTCGGATTAAGACTTGAAGATAGGCTAGAAGCAAGAGCACGATCCATAAGAAACAAAGAAAGCAAGTTTTTGTCGTCTTTACAAGAAGCGAAAGTCGTTCTCTTGATTGAAGTACTGCGGGAATTTTACACCGACGATCAACTGGAAATTGTAAGTTCGTTAAATATTGATTATCTATGAGTTCTTAACTCATTGGCGATTATTTGCAGAGACTTTGTAGCTATATCGGCAAAGTTCTGCACCTGTTCAGAACATATCGGTCCGGCTTTTACAGTTATAACATTTTCTGCGCGAAGTAAGTTCTTACTTGTATTCTTGAAAACAATATTAAATTTGAGTCATCAGGTTGTTATTTGACCTTGTATATGGATAATAATGACATTAACATGACTTTTATCGGGAATATTGTTTCTTGGCACCCTTGTAGTGTCATTTGCTACCCTCGCGCTTCGCGCTCGGGCCGCAAATGACACTACGCGGGTGCCAATAAACAATAATCCCTCAAAAGATCATGTTAATACCCTATTATCAGGGGTAACCTTTAAGCCTGAACTCTCACAGGGTAGCCTCTCTCACGCCAGATCCCGTTTGGTGAAAGACAATTAACTCTAATCTTGGACTAAACGGCAGCCAAGCATTTATTGGTTGCGATTCGCAAGGTCAGGTTCCGCTTCAGTTTAAGAATGGTAAATGTTTAAAATGAAAGGGAAACGACAGAACCGACCTTTACTGATAGCTTACAAACATCGATCGAAGTTGACATTAATACGGGATAAGCCTACTCATAAAAACCAAACGAAAAACAAAGCCTAGCTTAAAAACCTGGGTGCCAGTGAATTTTTTAGCCAACCTTACCAAAAAACTTGTGAAGGACTTGCATTTGTGGTTAAAATTAATGCTTCCGTAAAAGCTTCCCTTTAAGTTTATACAATTACTCTTCACTCCCCAACGTGCATTTCGGGGTAAATTTCACGCCAAATTTGGCGCCTGGCGTCACCAAAGTAAAACTCGAATATGATTGGTCTACCCAATTTAATTTGACAATTGATTTACCATTTCAAGGTGACATGGTATCCCGTCACTTCACGGCTATCAGTTCTACTCACGACTTGATCACAACGATTTCCACGTATAATAATTATGTCATTAATAAAAAAGAGTAGGCCAAGGGAGACAGTAGCTTACCATTTATTTCCAAGAATTAAAATTGTGATGCTCTTGTTAAATAGTATTCCGAGTGCAGTGATTTCTCCACAATTGTCCGATTTCGTTGTATATTTCATCTCTACCGCCGATCCATTTTTCTGCAGCCAGACGCAAATGGTGATGGCCTCCAGGTCATTTTCTAACCCAGGCATAGTATCCGTGATGTTTCCAAATAAGGCTTGTGGAAGGATAACTTGAAAATCATCTTGCTCTGTGAAATTTTTAGCGTAAAGTGAATTCTAAATAAAATTCAAATACATGGTAATAAATAGAATAAAAAATGGAAATTTCAGCGGGATTCCCTCAGAATGGCTTTTTCCGAACGAATGGGCATTACTGAAAACTTTTAGTTTTTGTGGAGGTAGAGAAAATGGAAAAAACTGAGACAAATCCCCGAAGCAAGGATGAGGACAAACAATACCACATGAAGCTAAGCATCCACTTGAAACGAATAATCAAAACGTGATTAAAACGAAGTCAGTCCGCCGTAATGATTGTTATTAATAAACAAGTATTGAAGATTAAAGTTAAACTTGCGTTGAAGGTCTGATTTTTTCAGGCTTCTTCTTCCAATTGCTTAAATTGGAAATTCACTGCGATGACCATTCTTCACTTTCGCTTTTCAGTTTGTTTTTTCTCAGTTGTTTCAGGCAATTGTTAACATCATCATGTTTGATTTATTCAGAACTCTCTTTCTTAAATGCGATTTGAATGATGATTAAACTACAACTACCAGAATCCTTTATTTTTTGTCTTTCCGTGCTAATTAGGGCAATTGTAATTTACGACTCACTGGATTACAAAATGCGCAGTAACCGAGCAGAAGCGAGGGGTTTGGGTCACAGGACCATGTTGCATATAGAATGAGAAAAAGCGTTTCAATAAAATGACGTCACGATGAGAATCAAAGTAATTGAGCATGCAAGAAAACTGTCTGTAACCCGCCATTTTGTCACGCAAAATTATAAAAACAAAGATTCTATTTTCAAACAAATCCCTTCCTTTATAATTAATCAGAATGTCGTGCGTTTTGATATGTTAATCGATAGTGTACCCCCTATCCGTTTCCCTATAATTAATCTGAATGCCGCTCGCTTTGATACGCTAATGAATGGTATACCTCATATCCCTTTCCCATACAATTAATCACAATTTCGCACGCTTCGATACGTTAATGAATGGTATATTGTACTGAGAGGTAAATGGTCAGGAAGGGTATCCCCCACCCCTGACATGTGCCAGTTCTTTGTTCCTGGGAACGATTCTCCCGGCTCTTATAAATAGCTGATTCAAATGGATTAAAAATAAAGAAATGGGAAGCACAAGACAAGATATTTTGTTGAACACTTTTTATTGGTTAACATTTAATACTTTCGATCACGTGCACAATCGTCTCTCTTTTTGACAGGCTTATTTCCATCCGTTACAGTAACATCTCGGTTCACTTCTAAGTCCCGTGATCCTCTGTCCTCTTCCGGACTCGCGTCCACATGCATTTGGTCCTGCGCGACTGTCTGTCCTAGTCTTCCACGAAGTCTTTGATTGATCCGTTCCTTATTCTTTGCATAATAGCGTCGCCAATATTCGTTGATCCGTTCCCTGTTGTTTTGACAGTATTTTCTTTGATAACTCCTGATGCGTTCCCTGTTCTTTTGGCAATATGCTCTCTTGGCCCTGCTGATTTCTTCACGCTTTGTTTTAAGACGGGCCTTGATCATCTCCGGGTTGTCTGTACGCCATCGTTTTTGTCGAGCCAGGATTCGCTCCTTGTTTTCTGCGTAATATATTTTATGGTAGGCCCTCTTACATACGACCTTTCCATCACCCTCTGGTAAATGATTGGAGCAATTCATCTTGACTGATGTCTTGTAAATAATGAGAATAACGCCTACAATCACACACTCATAACAATCATATAGACAAATCACATGAACTTTTCAGCCACTTCTCCTTCGTCGTCACCATCAGGCTCGTCAGGGAGGACCTTTCTCGTCATTTTTCTGTTTAACAGGAATTTCCGTTTTTCTACTGCTGACTCAGCCGCTTCTTCGAAATCCATGCTGTCTTCGTCAATAAATCGTCGACGAGTGCTCATAACTTTACGGTGAGTGCGTCGCGTTTGATACGGTGGGACCATACTAGACGCTGTAAGTAGGTCCTTCGTAGCTTCCTTCTAATTAACGGTAATAGGACATTGAAAGCAGCATTCTCGGCGTAATCTTGGGGTTTACCCATATCAAGAATCCGTTTGACTTCATCAATGTATTTTTCTTCCACATCTTCCCTCACTTTCCTACGTAACGGAAGCCATGGATCATAGTCTGGATCCTTGTCCTCTTTGGAGCTGCTACTATTCTCCTCCTCTTCATCCTGTTCCTCTTCAGGCTCCTCGTCAGGCTCCTCTACATTTTTTTTTTCATTACTTTCGCCTTCATCCACTGTGTCAAAAATGTCTGGTGAATGATCACCCATGGTCTCGTCAACCTTCCACCAAGACAGCGTGCTTCAAATGAACAAGGGGAATTGAAGCGTTGAGTGATAAATTTCAAAAATCTGATCTGATTCTTCGATACCAACGCTGGTATCCTTCATGCGTCAAGAGGTGGCTAAACACACGTTTCCTGTCGTCGCTGGCAGGATGAAAATACAAGGCCATGTACTTCAAGTACATTGCAAATCCCTGCAAAATAAACAACGAAACCAAACGATCTTTGTTAATTTCACTTCATTACCGTACCTTGATACAATGTATCCTTGCCAGTTAACACTGATATAAATCTTTTGCTCCAGTTCTTGGTTTGTTCTCGACTAACAGTTTGCCACGTCATGTTACCAACGTCAACTTTCCACTGACACAGCTCACGACCAAGTCCACAATAATCTGTTAGCAAATAAATGTACTTTAAAACACAAATTTCATGTATTTCAAAAAAGGATCTTTTTCACATGAACTAGTTACACTGGAAGGTAAGATGAAAACGCAGTCCTCTGATGCTGAAATTAATTCCATTTTGCTGTCGCCTGTTCTGTTGAGTCCAAGGTTTATGGAAAGGCACCCAAGAGACGTACTTCTCAAATTCGTCAATTATTCATGGTCTCAACAGCCAATTAATAATGATCATTTGGGTCAGGCGGAGGAATCTTGATACCCAATGAAACACAACATCAAAATCTTAAGGGTTTTGATCCGAGATTAAACACTTGCATTTTTAATGACATTTTTAAACAATACAATTCGTGAATCGGAAATAATGATAATAACAATTTCTAAAATACAGATAGAGTTAAAAACCATGTAACATTTCATATATTTCTTTCCCGACGTTTTCTGCACTTCCATGGCTAACTTTCTAAGCTAACAATTCAAACTCCATACACTTCGCAACATTGAGTAAACCGTAATCTTTAAACAGGCCTACTGTCTCTAAAATGAACACTTTTAACCGCCCAAGCAATTCGCCATTCGGTAAAAGGTGTCAAAGCCTACTTTCTCTTGTGCTTCAGTGACGGACAATAGCTTTCTTGACTAAATTGTCTTCTTCGTATACCATATTCGACTCGCCAAAATTATACGCTCCTTCTTCCCTCGTGGTCGTACGCTAATGAATCATGCATGCAAACACGTTGTTGTGGGAAAGGACAAAAACTTAACACTGTATAATTTCTTATTGTTCATTTGTTCAAATACGCGGACCTTTTTCCTTCGCTTGATTCAATTAAATAGAGGGAGATTCATGCTTAGTTGTTGCGATATTTCTAGATGGCCACAAAGGCCCGAAACACGAACAACTCTCCGTCGCCTACACTCGCTCGTAATGCACACGAGTTGCACTCTCAAGTGGTCACATGACCACCAGTTCCAGTGCTAATGGTGCCCCTGGGTGTGACGCCATCACTACAGTTGAAAACATTAATCTAACGAGCAGCAAAGCCATTTTTACAGTAGTCGCCATCAAACAACGGATGGGTATATGATATGAAGATACATGTATAACTGGATTTAACATCTTCAAAACTCAGGTTCGACGATATTTAAATTAGTAGGAATTCTTTTCTATCTATTTTTTTCTCTTCCCTCTTACATCCCCTTAGTTCTACAAGACCAGCTTGATTCTAAGCTATCACCTTTACAGTAGTCCCATTCATCCGGCTGCAGGTCGTAGACCCAGTTTAAGGAGCACCATGGTCTTGGCCTGTCCGGTGTCGTTATGCAAGACGAGTGTGTGGCGTCGCCGATTTGGAAGGGAAGAGCACAGCATCGTCCACTTTCTGTTTTCCACTGACAAATATCTTGCACAAATAGAAAATAACACGTTATTCAACTACAAATATTACTTGACAAAGGATCGTGGTAGAAACCGTGTCTTGTCACGAATCTCATGTTTCCTACACATTCCAAAAGTGCTCTAACCGTTTGTCACTCATAACCAGTGCGCCTCTTGCAGTACAAACATTACATATCACAAGTTAAGCTATTAACACTGTGTATGAATTATATAGATATAGCTTGCTTCTTGCAAAAAGTGTCCAGTTTTTATGTACCATGCCAATTATTGTTTTTTTAAGCGACGATTTCTTAACTGGAACCATTGCGAACTTTGAAAACGGTGGTTTAACAGAGGCTGCGGTTGGTGGCTAGCCGCAAAGGGTTGCGAATTTAGAATGGGGCATACATTTGTCAGACCTTACCAGGTGAGTTTGCGATTCTTATTGAACTAGTTTTCCTGCGGTTCAAAAACGGTTGCTGTATGGAAACACGGCCGATGTACGCTTCTAAAAATGCTATACTTTGATTCCGATTTTATATTTGGCAAGAATAAACCATGCCATTATTGGGCCTCAATTTTCAAAATCCGTTTTTAAAGCGACGATTCGTTGTTTAAACTGTCCGCTTCAGTCGAGTTGCATTGAGGGAGTTGGATCGAGAGAGAAAATGATGTCATCGACTCACTAGTTTAATTTTGCAATGTGTGAACCCAGCTGATTAGTACGCAGCACGAGCTTTCAGGAGCAAGTTGCTGTTTTGCATAACAAATATGCTGGTTCACACAGTAAAAAATTGAAAATTGAGGCGCAATAATTGTCATGGTGCATTCTTGCCAAATTTAAAATCGGAATCGAAAGAGAACAAGAACAACATTTTTTCACCGCAGTAGCACTTTAAAGTACTTCAAATTGTTTCTCACCCTGACAGTTTCCATAGTCGGAATATTCGTTTCCATCCTTACACCATAAGCTGTCGCCATCGTCCCCAGTACAGGAGTGGTATTCTGTGTTCATATAGTGAAATGGAAACTTACAGCAAGTATGATAGTTTGTCAGCCAGGTGCACGTATCTGGATTATGAAAAGATATAATGATAAAAACTCCTGTTTATTTTCTGTTTTATCTCAGCCAGTGGTGTACAATGCTATTTTTAAATAAATTTTGCTTCTGCGGACAAATCTCAATGCAATGTACTCATACATGTACTCTTTTTGTAATATATTTTTGATATGATCGCAATACGGTTAATAATAAGAGAAATTAATAATATGAGAATTTCTTAACTGCCAAAAAAAATTTTATGTGACATAATGTTCTTCATAGTTTGAGGGGCTGAACTCCAGATACCAAGTTGAATGCCAACATGGGAAAATTGAAGAAACAAAAGCAAAAAAGCACAGAATAATTATTTAAAGCTGAGTTTTGTAATCTACCTTTTTGACCCTCATTTGGAATGAGATTGCAATTTTCTTTCGAAAAAGATATGTCATCCACTCCAAGGAAAATTGGTTCAGGGGACTTTAAAGTTCCTTCAAACGAGACCTGTTGTTTAAAAAAGAGAAAAATGCGGTTTATCATGTATATATAAAGGCCAGTAAATTTGGATAACGGCTACTATAAGTTTTTGCATATCGTTACATTAGGTTAGGTTAAGATTAGTTAGGTCAGGGTTAGGTTACCTAGTTAGTTCCATGCCTACGTTTTACCTTCAGGTCATTCCACAGAAGTAGAACCTAAACTGAGATTTTTTCCAAACTTTGTATATCGATTGTCTGTGTTATAGGAACTTGAATTTTGAAATAAAATTGGGGTCTCCCCGTGCTCGTTTAGGAGCTACTTTACGTAGTAATTCCATATATATCTTTACGACAAAACTTGATAAAAACACGTCCTCGACTATTGTGTTTTTTCCAATTCACTGGAAATTGGTCTTCATTCATTGTACACGAAGAAAGTTATTACTCAATTCAAACAAAAAGAAAAAAAGGTCACCGTACTCGTTTTTAAGAAAAATGACTTTTGCTTCTGGCGTGCTCCAGGCATAAAGAAAAAGCCGCCATATTTAAATCCGCGAGTTGATCAGGCGTGAAATTATGCACAGAAAGGATGCGCAATGCAAAACCAGGGTATCACCTTAAAAGGAGTGTGGTTTTGAAAGAGAGGCAGCTGTACGTAAACCCAGCGGTTCGACCTATAAGTTGTAGACCACAGAGTATTCATGTCACTGCTGTTTCCATGACGATGAACCAAGACGTTTAGCTTGATATTCTCTTCGTTTGTATGCGATCTCTCTTCTTCACCAATAAAATACCAGAATCTTAAGCACTGCCATCCATGTGCTGGTTGCAGGACTTTGGTTGTAAGCTTTCTGCTGACTGGGTAAGCGTTATTCGTTTTAAAATAAAGAAAATTTCCTGTAAAAGAAGATGGAATTTGTTATATTAAAAATTACCAACAGATTAATGATAAATTAAAGTCAGTGCACCTAACGCTAATATATATTTTCGCAAAAATAAACTTTGCACCAGTTCGAAACGGATTGCACCTTTCGTTTATCCTTTTTTGCCAAGTTCTGATTTGCATGCATGTTGCATGGTGCGATGCAAATCAGGTTGTAACCTACACTCAGGAATAGACCCACGCCTCTTCCGGCTCGGTCGTGAAACAAATGACGCACAGTTTTTCGTAACTTTTGAATTCTATAAATAGTCAGAATTTAGTTTTAAAAAAAAGGATAAATGAAAGGTGCAATGCGTTTCAAACTGGTGTAAAGGTTTATTTTAGTAAAAATATTTTGGGGTTAGGTGCACTTTTGAAAGTAGTAAATGGTAACACAATGTTTTCTTCACGTCGCACATATGTTTAACCGGACAGACTCCACCGCACTAAAAACGCAAAGAAAAGCTCTTAAACCTTGAAACTCGACAAGAACAGGTACCAGTTACCAGTTAGTACAAGAAATAAATTCGTTAAAGCATAGCTTTTGAAGTGTCTTGTGGCCTGTGTTCCGGTATGAAATTTTTTGGTGGCGTCATGTTAACGATTGCAGAGCCATGAGAGGAGACCAGGGTGAACTCAGTCCGCTAGGAAACTGGCGACGGTATCATGTCAACACCCCCAAACACAAATTCACAATTTAAGAGTGTAAAGCATTACCACCTCTTTCTTTAGAGACCTTTATATCCCAGTCTTCCTCGCCAGTCCAGCCGCATGGTCCATCGTCAAAGAAACAGTCTAGGCTTTCTGATGACAGCCATGAAGAAAAGAATGTAATAAAACGAAAAATGGAAAATGCATGACTTGGAGTGTTTGCGATATTTCTAAGAGACAGTGATTTCTAAGCTGTAGCACAATACTTTATGTGCATATGGACTATGATCCATAGTCTTCAAAAAACTTTGTACGTTTGTAATTAGCGTTTTTCAATTGCATACTCCACTCTGAAACAAAAGGTTCTCACACTATTTCATTTAATATTATTCTTTGTTTTTGAATTCTGCGCGTACGCATTTATATAATTATATAAATTTATTATCAGAGCTAATTTTTGTAGAGAATTTTTTCTTACCCTGCTTAACGATCTTAGAGCAATTCCCATCCATAACAGTGACGTCATCAATAGCTATATCTCCTGAAGTTCCGTTTTCGATCATGCCTTCTATGACAAACTATAACCAAACACATTTTAACAAAGTCGTTGCAACCCTTGTCTCTCAGAAAATGAAATCATCCCAAATACAAAACAGCCGAGGTTGGCACTCATGGCCCTCAATTGAGTTGCCTGACTCTCAACCGTTCATTTTTTCCTCATTTAAACACATTGTTGTCATAGATACTGTGGCAAAAACAAAGATAACCTTTTTCTCTCTCCTATCAAGAAAATGTCTGTGGTACCTGATGAAATTTCCCTTCCGAACATGAAACAATAGATAATACTTAGAGTAAAGGTGATTGTTAAGTTATCGTTAAGTCTTATCTCGCTGCAATTCTGCCGGGTGAGAGTAAAGAAAGCTCGCACAGTAAAATGCCGCGCGGAACTATATCAAAACGGTCGCAACAGGATGAAAACTGTTACAAAGTGAGCATTGACGTTTTCGGTCGTAAATTTTACACATTTTCATCGCAACGAAAACACAAATATATCTGTTTTGGGTAATCTTAAAATATATATAATTTCATGGTGTTCTTTGTTTTGTATCTTTTCCGTTTCAATTTTAAAACAAAATCTTCAATAGAGAAAATACTCGAGATGTTTTAGCGCTGACATAAAAATGACATTATAAACACCATTTATATCTTTATCTCCTGGTAATGATAGCGTATCGCTAGGGTCAGATTTGAGTATCTATCTAAATTTTAATTTTACTCCAATCCACATAAATTACCAGGGTCAAATAGTAAAATTATAGAGGCAATGTGTCTTATTGCTTTTGCTGCATGTAGCATCCATTCACCTGAAATCGATTTTCAGCATTTCTTGGATTTATCGGAACTTGTGCAAATATCCAGTGGTCTCCCATGTTCCCTTGTTGACTCCATGCCTTTGTTTCAAAACCGTGTGTTTGAAGGTAAATGTTAAGAGATCCTATTTCTTTACCATTCATGTGATACCAAAACTGTAAGCAAAGCTGCTGTGTTTTTATAAACCAGCCACTTTGTAATCTTGCTTTGTCACCAGCCTGTCTGTTTGTTGCTTCAATGTATAGGTAACGACCTAAGGAACGAAAAAACGTATGGAATAAATGTTTAGAGCGAGTTTCAATTGAGCGTCGTAAACCAAAACCAAAGTAATTACTTTGGCCAATTATAAAAGAGGGAGACAATCCAGCGAACCAATCAAACCTCGAAGTAGCCGACACAAAGCACGAGAAAACGTGCACGTCAGTCACGATTTTGGTTTTAGTTTTACTTCTGATTAGTTGGTTACTTCTGATTGGTGGAAAAAGTGGCGCGAGATTTCTAGACCAATCACTGAGCGGAGTAATAATTTACTAATTACTTTCTACACTCAATTGAAAACCGCTCTATTGCGGTGTATTGAACTGTCTTACGTAATATCTTATCATACCAGAAACACCACCAACTTTTAAAGGCTGTGTTCACACTTGGTGCACAATGTCCGAGTACGATCCTCGCCGTGCACTAATGTGAACACACTATTTTATCTAATACTCTTGCTGAGGCACGGCAACCCACCGTGCCCGAGTACCAGGTCGAGTCCTTCTCCTCGGGTAATTTGACTTCAACTGTCCGAACATGACACATTTTTTTGGTTTCCAGGTACCAGTGCTCGGGTACAAAGAAGAAGATTGCGAACATACAATTAGCAGAGCATCGTTGTTGCCGCTTATTTGAATATGACAGAAGTACACCGTCCAATTGTTTTACTTAATTTACAAAAAGCTGATTATTATTGCTGGTTTTCAATTCACCTGAACGATCTACCCTTGATTAGATGCAGTCATGAGTCACTGCCTCGAGCTTTAATTTTGGAACGCTTTTTGCCCTGTAAATTAGGGCTAGGTCTTTCAGCTTTTGCAACGTGAACTTTTGTTGATATAGTCGTAACCTTATGGGTCAGCGGTGTTTCGCATAGTGTGCCGCCGAGCTCTGCACGAGATTCTAGTGCAAGCTCTGATTGGTCATTGGCCAGGAGGTTGACAGGTTTGATTGACGTCTACATTTTGCCCCGACCCAATTCCATCAAAATTTGCAAATTGCTGAAAATCGTTTTGTGTAAACATGGAATCTTCTGGCAATTTATTAGCAGTGTACAGATCTGTTCAAGAACATTTATCAGCCTTTCGCTTCGTATTTTCGTGGCGAAACTCTCGTGTTAATTTCGCTTCGCTGAATGTATAATTCCAGCCGGCAAACCGAACGAAGCGCCGAAAATGCACAAAGTCAAGCAAACTATCAACTGTCTGCCGGTTCATACAGGGACTTGTAAGGATGGAAACTGAATGCGAAAGACAAACAGCTTGTACACATGGCAAACAACTCAGGTTGGAAAAATCTCTTCTAGCGAGGCTCGAAATCCCGCTTGAGCCAACATAATGCTTTCACCAGGGACAAAAATTCCTTATTTTTCGAAACGTTGAAGATCGGTGGCGAGGTTATTCTTTTAGAATTCTGAGAATTACAGATTAACGGCTTTTTACAAAATCGGGAAATCAAAGAGCTGGAGTACACCCGGAACAACGTTTTATATTTTAGTGCGAATCTATTTACATTCCAATGCAGAGATTCCAATGCATCCAGGAGTAGTTTTAATGACATGTGCTGGAAGATAATTGACAGCTTAAATTACAAGGGGGCGGAACTTGAACCCTTTGTCAACAGGCTCCACCGTTCCCTACCCACCACGACCCACACCCGGAGCCTGTTCACAGGATACTGTTGAGAATATAGTGTTGTGTTCGTGAAAGTTGTCGTTCCTCATGGGAGCTTTCCCTGCCGGTCAACATGGTGTCAGAAGTAGACGAACACTCGCCTGAAGTCAGCAGGTTTCGTCAATAGTGCGGTCTGTTGGTATTTTGACAGCGAACTGTGACAGTTGTCGTTCGAGTCCTTGCCGCCAATTTTTAATGTTATCAAGCTGGTGCCCGCGGAAACTGTTCGTGTTTGTTGTTATCATGGCGCGCGCTCCGGTGGGTTTTCCTGTTCCTCAAATGCAAGAAGGGCTAGATGAGCGAGAAGCTCTAGACTGTTTCATATTGGATTATATTGATTATTGTACGGTGATGGGATGGTTCGAGACTAAAGACGGATGCAAATATGACGATCAAAGCCTTTCTTTGTATGTCAACATTGCAAGAAACGCTGCCCGCGAAAATGAAGAGATTGATTAATCCCAGCAACAAAACGCTAGGACCGTCTGAGGAAGATAAGAGTAGCCCGGCGAAAGTTATTCAAGCCCTTGTTAAGCGATTTGGGGGCAGTGTCAGTGTTCAAGCTGAGCGAACGAAAATGGGCCGCATGCTTCAGTCTGAAGGAGAATTTATTAGTGCGTGGGAGTGTCGAGTGGTGGAACGAGCTAAATATTGCGAATATGGGAACTTTAAAGATCAAGCATATCGCGACCGTTTTATTGCAGGTTTGGTAGACGAAACTTTGCAAGGAGAGTTGAACACTAATGGTGATCGTGACAAGGAAGGTAACATTGAGGAGTTCCGTGCTGTGATTGGAATAGCTAAGAATTATGAATCCTCAACTGACGCTCAAAGACTTATGAGGCAAGTCCGTGGAGATCAATAACAGGTTAACTGGACAGAAGCAGCACCCCCAGTCAAAGGAGAAAAGCCCTCAAACTCCAAGCCAAGGCAATAGCAAAGGGTCATCCAAAAAACAGCCTGAGCGTAACTATTTTGGGGCAACACCTAGTCACCCAAAAGAAAAGTGTTATGCAATTATCCTTAAGTATAAGTGCCAAAGATGTGGTAAAGAAGGACATTTAGCCCGGCAATGTTTGAGCAAACCTCAGCATGTGAATGCGTTGGATGAGTCTGTTTCCGATGGTGGGAAAGAAACATATCATTTGTTTACTTTAGACACTCACTCTGTGAGATCTGTATCAGTGGTATCAGGTTTTCGCAGCGATCAAATTGTCAACAGCCGGAAACTGTTTTGTTTGGAAAACTTTGCAGTTAGATACTGCCTCAACAGCCAACACACTTGCAGTGGATGATCTCCCGGGCATGTGTCCAGCAAGATTTGATATCAATGGCCTAATCAAACCCTCCTACGCCATCCTGCGTATCTACAGAGGAGGCGAAATAAAGCCAGTGGAGCAAATAGAGTTAGTCTGTGAGACGCAAGGAAAGTTTCACACTCTTCAATTTCAGCTGTTAAATAAATATGTCAAGGGCTCACAACCACCTCTTTGAGTGGATCTGATTGTGTTAGATGGAAGAAACACCCCCTCCTGGAATCGTAACAACCCAAAAGAGGGTGCCAGAAACTCAGGGTGCCAGCTTGAATCAGGACCTCAGCAAAGAAGAGTCGAAGAAAGTGGAACTCCTGACAAGGAAATCAGATCTGCCTCACTGAATGGTAGTCCAACAGAAGAGCTTAGGTCGATCGATGAACCCAGCAACACTTCTCCAGTGAACGGTATGTGTGAAGATATTAGTACAGTACACAGTAGTACAACAAGCAAAGTGAAAGTTAGCCCAAGTAACGGGAGTATGGCTAGCGAGGTGTGTGTGTGACCCATGTGCCTGTCCCTTGGGGAAAACTGACTAGTTGTCAAGTTGTTTTCTTTTTACTTTTCTTTTCCACAACCCATGTAATAAATCACAATAATTTTGGTAACTACTCAGCTCGAAAAGTGTTTGCTATCCTGAGAAGCTTTTTTGATTATTTGAGGTTTTTTTACTGTATTTATTTCTATATATTTTTGCATAATAAAATGGATGTTGTTGTTGTTTTCATGGATGCCTTTAAAGATGTTCATACAGGGTTGGAAACTTTGGGTCTACCCCTACACATCAGCATGAATCCTAACGTGGTTCCAATCCAAGTTCACCCACACCCACCCTCACCCAGCGAAGACAGCATGAAACGTTGGAAGGATTGGCTGGTGCTGTAAATAAGGCTGATGACATTTTCGTCTTTGGGAATGGCGATAGTATTGAAGAGGCGGATCATGGCATTAACTTGTGGAACTTACTATCCATCTCCGACGTCCGTGGACAAGGGCGTTTTTTTTCGGCTCGCTTCACGCACGGTTTTCTCTTTAGTGGCTGCTGGCGGAAACAACCAAAATGACATCACGTGATCAGTGTATTAAACCGCAGAGCCACAAAAATTTCATCACGTGACCAGAATTTTTGAACCGCAGACTAAAACCAACGTACAGTGAAGCGGGCCGAAAAAAGCCCTTGTCTGCGGACGTCTGAGATGGATAGTAACGTTGCGGTGCCGAGAGGTTAATAATCTCTCAGTTCAAAATAAAGCAAGTTGCCTGGATGAGCCATCTCCCTGGCAGTAATGGCATTACTCCACATCCAGATCGAGTCCGGGCCGTTATGGACATGAACCCACCCCAAGATGTCCTGGGTATGTGCAACTATTTGTCACGATTCACCCCAAACCTTGCTGAAATTGTGAAGCCGCTCACGGAGCTGAACCAAGAGAATGCAGTCTGGTCATGGTCCTCCCAGCATGACAAAGCTTTCAAGACAGCCAAACGTTTAATTGCAAAAGCACAACATTGAAGTTCTTTGATGTGAAAAAACCGTGTGAGTTACAAGTGACACAGGTCTGGGGGTACCCTACTACAAGATGGGCAACCTGTGCCTTTCTCGAGTTCAACACTGTCAGCAGCTGAAGTCAACTATGCGCCTATTGAAAATGAATGTCTGGCCATCAAAGTAGCGCGTACGAAGTTCTACCAGTATCTTTATGACAAACAAGGTGTCGTAGTACATTCTTATCACCAACCGTTGGAAACGATTTTCAAAAAACCCTTGAGTAAAGTCCCCAGGCGCCTTCAGCGTATAATGCTTCAGCTACAGTCATTCAAGTTCATAGTGGCTTATAAGAAAGGCAAGTACATGTACTTAGCTGATACGCTGTCAAGAGACGCCTTGGACCTCCCTACACGCTCAAGCCCACGAGAAGAGGTCTTTTAGTGTGACAGGGAGGATACCCAAGAGATGTTCCGAGCAGAGCTAGAGACCATGGAATTAGACTCCCCCTGATATGTATCCTAGCACACTAGAGGACATTAAAGCTGAAACTGAAGCAGATCACACCATGTCAACTCTGTGTGAGTTCGTGGCTCATGGATGGCCGTCAAACAAAAGTGCCCACAGCACTCCGTCACTACTATTTAGTAAGGGATGAGCTAGCGGTATACCAATGGTGTGTTGTACAAGTCACATAAAGTCATTCCCGTGAAGCTACAGTCTATTATACTGAAAAAGCTCCACCAAGGTCATCAGGGCGGTGAAAGCATGATTCGTTGTGCTCGTGAAGTAATGTATTGGCCTGGACTGCAAACTGCAATACTTAAAGAGAGTGCCAATTGTTTATTGTGTGCTAGCTATGGTTCGGCATTCCCAAAAGAACCGATGTTGTCACATGAAATTCCGCAGGGTCCATGGAAATTTATTTCTCAAGACTTATTCAAGCATGGTGGGCCTTGGCATGCTGTTACAGTAGACCACTACAGTGACTGGTTTGAGGTTGATCTGTTGAACGAAGATATCAATGCTGCCAATGTTATCTTAAAGGCGCACTTTGCCCGCTATGGTGTGCCAGATACATTTCTGTCAGATCACGGACCCCAGTATACCTCTCAAGAGTTTTGAACTTTGCCAAAACTTGTGATTTCAAGTTGATTACCCGTTCACCGTATAGTGCTAGAGCCACCTGTAAAGCTGAATCGGCTTAAAGGAAGCAAAGAAGATGTTGAAAAAGACAAACCTCCATACTGGTCTCTTGGACCATAGGAACACTCCGCCACCTGTTGCCGTAGTCCGTGATGAGCATCTGGACAGGCGTGCTAAAGCCAAAGCTCACTATGACAAAACTGCTAGCAGAGACATATCCCCTCTTGCGCCTTGCAATTTGTGTACACCAGGCCAAATGACCGTCACCGTGGTGAACGGTGGGGCCACGGCGAGGTCTTGGGGGAAGTAACACCACGTCCGTACGTTGTAAAAACGCCAGACGGGTTGGTCAGACGGAACAGGATCCACCTAACAGCTACTGAGCCTCTGGTCCCATGTGACCCGTAAACCCTGCCAATACAACCAGTAGCAGTAAAATAGTAATGGTGCTGATACTGAAGAAGCCACAGTGCCTAACCCCAATTCAGAGTCACCAATTGAGAGTCCACTTCAACCTGTGCAAACGTCCCGATGTGGCCGACCAATCAGACCACCGCAGAGATTGGACCTTTTAAACCTTTGAAATGGAGACTGGAGTGCATTGTTGTGCTCAGTGTTGCCTATTGTGACATCGCCTGTTCATGTTTGTTTGTGTTCATGAAACATATTAACTTTTAACTCCTTAATAGTTTCTTTAAAAATTAAGGATGTTGATATAGTCGTAACCTTAGGGGTCAACGGTGTTCCGTAGTGTGTGAAGAAAGCCGGACTTGAAATCCGGAGGTCACGGGTTCAAGTCCCGCTCTGACCACTTAGCTGGAGTTGTTTCTTGGTGGACCCTAGTTCAACTCCTCGGTCATGCTTGTATATAGCCAACTGGTCCGCCTCCCGCCAGTTGGGATTTTCAAGCTTGTTATGTTTATTTGAAATATTTGTTTCCCTCTGTTTGAGTGGCTTGTCTGAGAATTAGCTTGATGTAGCTAAGTGCATGACCACTATAATCATTCATTTGACATTTTTTTGACATTTTTGACAAGCATGGTCATGTGTCGGCTTCGGTAGAAAATAAAGTGTTGTGTTAGTGAAAGCTGCCCTTCTTCGTGAGAGCTTTCCTTGCCGGTCAACACTTGGATGTTGTATATCACTAACGGATTTGAGACTTACAGCAAAGAATACATATAACGTAAATATTTATATCTGTATCTATAATTAAGCGACTTGACACAGATCACTTCTTATCGCTTGAATAAAACTCCACACTTTCATAAACTTCAACTTTCATAGATTTCCAGCCCCCCTCAACCATTATTTAGATTTCAAACTGCTTAAACGTACTATATATTACCTTCGTTTGACAAGGTCGTATGGTCAAAGGAAGGTCCCGTGTCTTCCGATGGTGTTGGCCCTTTTCCAGTTCTCCACTGAAATTCACTATTGACATCATTCCGTAATCCACATAATCCGTTTTGGAAATCGCATGGTCCTGAAATAGAAATCAAAATCAATATATGCCTATCAAACCAACGTAACAAAAGCATTTAATTTTGCTTCAATTCTAGCTGATTTTATGGGTTATTATTATCCTGCAAAGAGTGTCAATCGTTCTGCTTGCTTCACCTCTCAGTCTTAAACAAACAGTACCTAACTAACCACCAGACTCTTAGACAATTTGTAAACTAAAAATCTAATATTGTACATTACAGTAGTGCAAGTAACTTGAATTGTAAGTAACGTAAGTAATAGTTGACTCCTCTTTTTGTTTTTGTGAAGTAGTTTGTTAATAAGTGAAATACATTGTAAGTAATAGCGTTACGTGAAACTGTGTATTATTGTATTGTAAATAGTTTTTGTGTGGGTTTAAATAAAAATAACCGTTCTGCTTGGCAAGCAAGCTCCAATAAGAGTAGAACCTATGTATTTCTAGGATGAAATAGATTTTATTGGCATATATTGCTCCTCATCTATTACCCAACCGGTTCTGAAACTCAGGCGTGAAATTTAACATCGTACCTCGAAAAGGAATCTGGCAAGTGATTTCGTGGTTTCTAGTTCTTCCTCCTCTTTGACTTGAACAAGATAAGTCATTCAGTGAACATGCCGTTGTTCCTGTGTAGAAAAAGGTGGTTCTTTAAAGACAAAAGTATAGGTAAAGGACGGTAAACAGTAGCGGTTCCAGACTTCTTTCTAAGGTGGGGGCCCGAAAAATTTTTGGCCCTTCGAGCTATCGCCGTACTATCTCATCCTCATAAATTTCCTGCTACCCTAAGAGAGGCATTTTACGATTTTACTATTTTTACTAAAGTACACAAATTTGGGAAAGACATTGAACGTTCGGCAACTCCGGAGTCTGATAAGTCTCACGCGCAGAATTGTTGTGTTGTAATCGCGCATTTAGTTCTGGCTTTAAGAGGCTGATGTAGATCGCTTCTTTGAAATTAAGACAGTGTCCAGTTTTAGCTGAATCTACAATCTTGAAACAATCAACTGAACATTTGCGTTTACAACTAGGTAAACCGTTCAGGTGTTTAATTTGTAGACGTGAGAATTTTTGTCAGTCGAGAGATGCTCTTTTACCCTAGTTGCAAAGTGGCGTGACGTCTCGCCAATGTAACGGGAGTTACATCCGCGCAAGTAAAATTGATACACAACCAGGGATTTTATGCATCTGGAATAGGATCTTTGAAACTGAAATGATTTTTGCTTCTTGTGACTCGATTCTATATTGACACTCGTGCACTTGCACGCGCAGAATTGTAACTGTTACTGTATTTTAAATTTCAAATTGTTAACGTACTCAAACTGTAAACGTATATAAAACAGTGGAAAACGGAACAACACATTAAACTGATGATGGCATGAGTCATGCCGAAACATGTCTTTAAAAAGTTGTATCGTGAGCTTAAATTTTTTTTTAATACTGTTATTGTCACGAAGTTATGGCAATGTTATACATGACTTAACAAGAAAATACGATGGATTGTTATCCTTGCAAGACCTTAGGAAATGTGAAAAACTCACTATCAAGAAAAGGAAATCCTATCAGACTTGGGTGTCTCATTTCTCCGGAGTTGCCGAACGTTCAATGTCTTTCCTAAATTTGTGTGCTTTCCACTGCCTAACATTGACAGGCATGACACTCGTTTTACTAAAGTGTTTTAAAATTTAGTGCAACACGGAGCGTTTCTTTGGCATGATCAGATCAGTGATCCGATATCATTCGGATCTCATTCGGATATCTTTTATGAAGAACAAAGATTTGGGCATTTGCAATTCTTGTGTACTAATTGTTATCGTTATTGTAACCGGCGAGGTATTTTGAGAAATAATTTGATCATAGTACCACTTTAAGATTAACATGATATAAACTTAAAGAGCCTCACCACATATTGAAGGGAAATGACTGTCGTCAGCACATCCTTCTGTTTTCTTACAAGTTTGTGACCAAGAGAGTGGCTCGCCGTCAAAACACAGAAATTTACCAATCAGGTTCCCTTAATCAGACCAAGAGGAAAAAATATTGAAATGTTTCAAAACTAAAGTCCAAATTTAATCTGTAGGGCAGCAACAATCGTATATCATACGGTGAATGTTCAATATAATCTATCTGTAACAAGCTTGCTCTACTATCGTTTGATTTAGAATGGATACATAAATCTTTTTAATCTTTGGTTTGTAAACTATGGAATTCTTTGACTCCGAGTATTAGCCATGTTCTAAACGAGCAGACGACTGGCTACAAACGCCTAAAAACAATTGGGTTCGATTGGGTTGAAAAGTGAATCCTACCATACGAAAGAACATCCAAGCCTTATTCAGATTGCGAAATTTGAACGTCACTATCCGTCAAACAAAAGAGTTTAGTATGGATAAGACGCCCTCCAACCATAGGAAGATATTTTAAATATATGATTTTCAAAATTATGCTATGTCTTTGCGGTGAACCTGATAACACTCAAACCTCGGAAATGGTATTTTCAACATTCTCCAGGAGATATTTCTTAAAAAAAGACAACCTGGATAAGAATAATATGACATGTACTTTGCTTGCTTACAGCAATATTTTGGAAGTTTTGCAAGCATGATACATATTTTTCAGCCTTCCACGATATATCCTGGCTTTAGTACACTAACTTGGGTTTTTACACAACCTCCCCGTGTGTGGTAAACTCGAAAAGTTTCCGACAGGCTTTGAACAAGGTTGTAGCTTTGTAAGTTCTCGTCACTAAATGAAGCAAGTAGGATTCAAGCACTTGTTTCATCTGGTTAGTGCTCTACGTATTTTACGTCTTTTCTCAAATAACTTCTGAGTATGAATTGAATTAACGTTAACGGACGTAGTTCACTGTTCAGTCAAAAATGTGATAAGATATTATTGCTTAAAAATGACTCTGAAATGACAGCAATAACTACCAGTAACTTATTTTTTCTACAAAATGGCACTTTTCCGTTTCCTTTTTCCTTTTTATATTATTTCCGTTTTCCTTTCTTCATTATTTCTTCATATGGACCGTATACTAAAACAAAAAAATGTCATCGTCGTAAAAAGTGGGGGGGGGGGGGGCGGAAGCCCCCTCAGCGCCCCCCTCCGGCTCCGCCGTGCCTGGTGTAATGGTTGTCCAATTGTATCACACAAAAAAATCCTCTGCTTCCACCATTACTCGTCATAACATCCAAAATGGCGGCGCGAAGGAATTTTAAAAGCTTTTTTTCCATATTTTGTCGCTGTTACATCCCATTTCTCTTTATTCCGATAAAATTTAGAATTTAGGTATTATTGCAAACAATTTAACTTCAATTTGTTGAAAGAGTGGAGGTTTTCTTCAAGGCCAATATGACAAAAAGTAAGCCCCTAATGTTGTGAAAGTATTTCTAAATCTTAGAGTGTTTTTATAATGCTGTCCTTATATTTTAACAAATTTGCAAATGTTACTGTTTTTAGCGTTTTAGTTCTTACTTATAATTGTCTTAACTTTATTATCTCCACGTTCATTTTAATCCAGTCTTTAATCTTAATCTTAGTAATTACGCTTTTGCCGAGAAAACATAAATTGGTGTAAAGTATGTTAAATAACTCATATACGAACTTCGGATGTAGATGAAAGTGAGAAAAGATCATCACAGTGCATTTCCTTGAAGCCCCGAAATTTTTAAGCTTCTTTATTCCAATTAATTGCTTAAATTGGAAATTGACGGCGAGGATCATTTCTCACTTTCAAAACATAAATTATTTCCTACCGATACACTTCGTTGATTAATGGATAAATCGATTCGTGATTGACCTCCAATTTGTGATAAGTCAATTTAATTAATCTAATTTTACCCTGTCCTTCCTTTTCATCTTCTCCATCTTGGCAGTCTTTTTCTCCATTTCGCAGTTTTTCATGGGACAAGCACTCGCCAGATAAACACGAAAACTGATGGTTTAGACATTTGCAGTTGCTTTCGTCAGATCCGTCCAAACAGTGCGACCGCCCATCGCATCTGTGAGTACTTTTAACACATTGAAAGTTGTCACACTGAAATTCTTCCTTGCTACAACTATGCCCTATGAATAAAACCAACAAATCTGCTTCATATTGGTGAATATATAGGTTGTAAGATATTTGAAATCGTTGGCTTTAAATATACGATTTTATTCCAACCGCAGGACAAATATATGGTATTTTACAATTTTTCAATGAGCGCGGATAAATGAAGAGTATGGTATATTAGCTCATATATCAGGATCGCTAAGCCAATGAAAACTCTTGAATTCATTATCCAAGGAGCCAGTTTTTAAAAAATTTTTTATATTCATTTCTTTAATGACGGGTGTAGCATGAACTCATAAAGTAAGCAGCTCCCTTGAAAGCTCATTTTGTAGGTACTGCACCAGTATCGCTGAGGTCAAAAGTTCAAAAGGCCGGTTAGGCCTGATTTTCTGCAATGAACGTAGTTTCCATATTTCAACTCAACGGCAGTTGGAAAATTAGCAAGAATTTTATTCTAGCTTTCTGCAAATATTTCGAACACGAATTTTAAACAAGCAAACTTTGATTTTAATCGCTTGAATTTAGTTCAAATGATCCTTGGAATACTAAAGTGACAATTTTTACTAACCTGGCAAGGCAAACAAGGGAAAGCTTTCACAGCCATCTGTAAAGATCTTCAAATTCTGTATTACAACTGAAACAATTCCATTGTTTACTGCTTCACCTTTTAGTACAACCTAAAAAAGAAAGAAAACAGTAACTTTAGTAAAATAACCACAGATCAGTTTTTGCATGTCATCAGAAACTATGGAAGCAGTTGGCTCATGAAGCTATGAAATATGACATCTTAAAGCAAGTCTTTTAAAGGGATTATTTTTTAATTAGATATGCTACGTACAATTTAATGCGAATTCTGAAACGAAAATTTTTGCAAATTATCAATAAGCTGTATTTCAATCACCTTGCATTGACATTGGCTTGGATGCTAAGTCTCGAAACATCACCTGCTTGTCCGCTAACAAGTAAAAAACCAGCGATATACAGATACATCTATAATCTCAGTTATCCCGGGTAAACGTTTTCTACTGCAGTATAGCGGCCACAGGATCGTGCGCTGAACTCCGGTTCGTACGGCCCGGGTCACTGCGTTGTGTTGCGTTGTGTACAAGAAACTTTACTCTCACAGTGCCTCTCCCCATCCAGGTGTATAAATGGGTCCAATGACTTGTTGGGGGAACCTGAAAGAATGCTGGGGAGTAACCTGCGATGGACTAGCATCCCATCCAGGAGTAGAACTACTCCAAGCCGCTTTGTGCTACAGAAACCAGTGTTAAGCGCCCGCAGCTATGAGTCAGTTTTGGCTTAAAAGGTTCTACTGCTTTACAGTAGCCATAGGTCTTTTCTGCCTCGTTATTTAATTTAATAGTTGACAAAAAACTCTACTCTACCATAACATCTTTTCTTGATTCCCATGAAACCTGAGCCTTGAATGGTGTGTTTCCATGGTAACCTCTCATCTCCCAAAGCAATACTTTCTCTTCTTTTGTTCCAACGTGCACTTCAAGAGAAGAAGCTTTTCTTTTTCTCGTTACTTTTGTCGCGTCAAGCAATATGTAGTCGAATTGTAGACACGTAAACGTTCTTCTGTAGGGATCTTTCCAAGGTAGCACCGGGCTTTGAAGAGACGCTTTGCTGATACCCAGTAAAAACGCACCCTGATAAACTAATCACAGGAACAGTAACTGATGTTACTCCGACTTGATTTAATTAGTAGCTCTGCAAACACGTACTCATTGTCTATCGACAAACCGACAAGAACGAGTAGAACACTCAAATTTAGACATGCAATTTACCTCTAACTATTAAAGTGATAGAGCACCTTTCAAGACAATTTTGATTTAGTCTCGGGGAAAATGTCCAACTGATCTTAAACTAGTGATTATCGTATCTTTACAAGTAGAACATCTTTTGCCTTAATACCTCTCGTTGTGTTCCACGAGGATCCATTCGAACCAATTGACATCCAGTGACAGAGCCCATGAGAAAAACTGCATTCACTGAGAACAGCCGCTGGAAGTCAACAATTACAAGCTGATAATTAAAGGAATATATTATCCTTTTATTTGCCAAAACAGCTCCTTACCTAAAATTAGCCCTTTCATTGTGCTCGCAGTCTAAGAGGCATCAATATGAACGCGAATACATTCAAATGGTCCACATTCCACAATAAAAGAAAAGTTAGGAAATCCAACACATGAAAAGTGATTTCATGAAAAATATTTTCTGCTTTTTTGGAAGGCCTTTCAAAATTCAGAAGAATGACGTTTTGTCTTTTTTAAATATATTTTCTCGTTTCAGCGATATTGAAATTTTTCTATTATGCAAATTAGATCAGTGATGACGTCATAACGTTTCCAACTAAAAATGGTAAAATACTGAATAAACAATATCTCAAAAACTATTGAAGCAGTGTTCTTGAAACTTGGCAACACAAATGTGCATCACAAAAGAAAAACAACGACACCCTTAAGGCTGTTGCCATGACAACAGCTTTGCCGCCGGCACTGTCTTTTAAGACAAAAACTGGGAATTTTAGGTTTTGTTTTACTGAAATTCCCAGTTTTTGTCTTAACCAAGAACCATCTACCGCAGCCAATACTATGTCTGTCCCAAGTAGGACCCTTTAACTCACATTAGAGGTTGCAAATAGGGATATTTGGGATATTTGGAAAGAGTTCAATACTCAGGCTGTCATTTTGCTTCTTTTGTGATACACATTTGTGGTGCCAAGTTTCAAGAACACTGCTTCAATATTTCGAGAGAGATCATTTTTATTCAGTAATTTTACCATTTTTTAGTTGAAAAAAGTCATGACGTCATCCTAATCTAATTTGCATAATAGAAAAATGTCAAAAACTCTAAAACGAAAAAAGATGTTTTAAAAAACGCCATTCTTCTGTATTTAGAAAGGCCTTTCAAATAAGCAGAAAATATTTTTCACGTCATATACAGTTAAACAGCTTTTTAGTTTAAATAAATTCTAGGCCGAAGTTTGAGTTGAGTTGATCTGAGGACTGTTCATTGTTTCGGTATATAAATCATTGAATACCCACCTGTAACAGACACTTGACCTAGTTCGAGGTATTTTGCGTCTGTTTCATCAACAAAAGAGAAATGAGCCTAAACCAGAAAGCAAATAATGGACTATTTTAACTTACAATAATGGATTTTAAAACAGTCAATCCACCTGCGATAAAATTAAAGCGCGTTTTTTTTATTCACAATTCTGGAATGAGAATCGCCCGAAACATTGCTTCTTATTTCTTTGTACCAAAAGAACGAGGCGTTTTTCAGTGATGTTTCCTTCAAGAAAAAGGCAATTTGGCAAATGATTGCCGACATCAAGAAAAATGCCCTCCCTTTTATTATCAAGAAGAAAAATTGCTACAATAATGGCTGCAATGGCAGCCTCTTCGTCGGCCGCCATATTTGTTACGTAATGTTTACTCGTGCCAGGACCACGCATCTCGACGGGCGTTTTTTAATACAGGCAATCCGAATTATTCCGAGCATTCTGTAACAACCATCCTTATTCCAGAATTGTGAATAAAAAAGCGCGCCCTTGGTTTAAGTTTGATACATTGTCGCAAAATGGTAGGTAGCGATATTCGACACAATTTCGTAGAAAGGTTTCTTCTATTGGCGAGCTAAAAGATACCTTAAACTGAGAACTAGTGCTTCCTAAACAAAACTTGAGTCGTAGATCACTAACCTATTTTGTCAAGCTAAGTTTCACAAATCGAAATTTAGAGACAATGAAGATACGATATGTTGCACGTGGTTTCAATAATGCACTCATTTGACGCTAAAGTGTCTTCTTATTCTGAAAGCCTTCAATACAATAACCAGACGAAAAGAATGTAAGAAAATTTCTCTCATTTGGGGTGGCCTGGGTGACTCTCCCCCAGGAGCATTATTATATCACATGAACAGGTCCTGAAAGAAGAATAAGGTATTCCTATGGTGACAATATCGACCGACTTTCCGTTTCTATTTCCTTAGGCTCGATAATGAACGCAATCAGATCGCTTATGTTCAGAAACAGTACAAGGATGAATTAAGTTGTCTGCACTCACCTGTATTCGATAATCGCCTGGTCGCGCATCGGCTTCAAGTGATATGTTGAATGAATTTTCGCGACAATTCATGGGTAGAGAGGAATTGATCCCATATTCATTGTCGAAAATGGTAATAGAGATTCGCAGATCACAATCAGGACAAGAAATCCCTTGGCAACAATATCTGTAGGAACCTATTTGAATGAAACGGATGTAAATGCTGAATTCATCCATCACGAACAAGCTAACGTACAGACTAAAAGATCGCAACTGTAAATAAACGGACATTCACGTTTTCCAAACAATTATTTCACAAAACTCGACTGCTGAAACATGAATGGGCACCTAACGTGCATAAAGAGTACTTAAGATGTTAGTAACAAACAGCCTACATGTGTAAAAAAGCCAATCATAAATCAACAGATGTGCCGAAAGTAAAGGGGGGAGATAGAGGCAGAGATTGTGATAGAACACATCGCGATAAAGTTTGACTTCTCTTTGTATCTTTCTCTTTTTTTACTTAAAAAGTCAAATGACAGCGGCAGGCCACTGGGGTTAGTGGTGGATAAGTGCGGTCGTGATGGGCCCAGACTGCGTTTCCATGAAAATGCTTGCGTTGTTGATAGCGTGGAGCGTGCTCTATGAAGTTCTGGAGCTCGAACAAATTATACAAAATTTCCATGCGTAGGTGCTTCTAACCTGCCACTGAGAACATGGATCCAACGTCTACTGTGAACTTGTTACCAGGCTCAAAACGAATGTTGGTAAAGGTGAGGTTCCGCTCACCTGGAAAAGAATATAAAAATATTAGTTATAAATAACTTAATAATAACTTAAAGTGCTACCGCGATGAAAAAATGTTGTTCTTGTTCTCTTTCGATTCCGATTTTATATTTGGCAAGAATGCACCATGCCAATTATTGCGCGTCAATTTTCAAAATAAGTCCGTCCGATTTCTTGTTTAAACTGTCCGCCATTGCCAGCGTCGGCTTCAGCCAAGTTGGATCGAGAAAGAAAATGACGTCATCGACTCACTAGTTTATTTTTGGCAATGTGTGAACCCAGCTGATTAGTATGCAACACGAGCTTTTAGAAGCAAGTTTCTGTTTTCCATACCAAATATGCTGGTTCACACAGTAAATAAGTCAATGAGTCAATGACGTAATTTTCTCTCTCGATCCAGCTCTCTCAACGCACGGACTTATTTTGAAAATTAAGGCGCAATAATTGGCATGTCGCATTCATGCCAATTGTAAAATCGGAATTGAAAGAGAACAAGAACAACATTTTTTCATCCCAGTAGCACTTTAAAGTTATTAAAATATGCTGCATGCTGGAACCCAGTGAATTTAAAAACTACATAGACAGTCTGCACCAAATTAATCATGATTAGCGACTATTCAGAACACCACTGCTTTTCACTACTTTAATGTTTACATTGCCATCTATTTAGAAATTCAAACCTGTTTTCAACCAGAATAAATTTTCAGCATTCATCGGTTTCTGTTCTTGTCCATTTGGAAACTTTATTCCAACGGATAGGTGATCTTCACGTACTTCTTCTCTCATAAAGATCTCGATTTTGTAAAGGCGACATCGAGATAAAAATATTGGCTTTGACGTTTGCTTGATGGGCGACCTAAATAGAGAAAGAAAGAATGTTAACGTTAGATAGAACTTCTGAGACAAGTGGCCGGAAACGCAGAATTCCTTATCCTATTACAGTAAATGGTTCGAGCCCAGGGGTAACAGTTGATCGTGTAGTCTGATGGTCCGGGTTAGAGTAGCCTTGAACAGGTTTGTTGTTGGTAGTAGCCTGAGCGAACGTCATCATCAGAGTCGATCAGATTAAAACGATCAACAATTCATCCTGTTGTCAGCAAGCGCCTTTTCACGACTTAGTTCAAGAGTGTACGAGTTTTGCTATATTGCATGCAAACGTTCATTTTACCTGTCCCACTCCAGTCGTACCAGTTTCTTCTTGTCGTTAAGGGTTATCAATTGTTTACTCTCAGACTTGTTGCCTCCTGGGCCTTCAAGGTCGCCAATATCTTGAAACCACAACTCACATTCTTCATCACAGGTCATATAAAATGTGTGATAACCACTTTCAGTGATCTTGGGAAAATATAATAAAATGAACTCAAAGTGAGTGTCATAACGCTTCCAATAATTATATTTACTATGATGGAATGTAAAGGTTACACTCCGAAAAAGACTTTCTAACTTACTTTGAACGGGAATATTGTGGAATAAGACCAAGCATCTAAACAAAATTGTTTACCTTCATATAGGCACTCAGCTTCTGTGTATAATAGCTACCAAAGTTGGTTGGTGCATCCATCATTTGAATTAAATTCCAAAAACTGCTTTGAAGCCTGAAAACATTCAGTTCCCTCAGAGTATCAGGCTTTTCACTATCTTTTGCCGTATACCAGACTTCTCGAAGTATTCCTCTGCTGTTCCTCTCTGTTTCTAAAATAGGAGTGGGAGCTGCAAACATTAGTTTATCACTGGTGCATAGAACACTCTACCATAACAGGCCAGAAGATGGCCAACACGTTTTAATGAACTGTGTCAGGTTTATTATTCCAGTTTTAACGTTTGATGATAATGATGTAATAGCCGTTTTCCTTTGAAGTTTAACAACAAATTAAATAACAACTGTAGTAAAATACAGTGAAAAGAAAACATTATACCAGATACGCGAAGAGATGCACTTACAGATTTTACAAAATATGTTCAAACTTCAAGACGATCTAGCAACTCTTACCCAATGCTAAAACAGTGACATAGCACAAAACCAATGAAGTGTTTAAACCTGGCCTCCTGAGGTACAAAACGTCACCTTTTACAGGGGGAATGCATTGGTATTCCAAATATGAAGAGTGCTGCTTCTCTGTGCACACATAACTACTTTCGTGGCCTGACAAAATTGACACAGTAAGAAGTCCGCGGTTGCTTGTGTTCCTGGTATTTTCTACTGTCACTTTGTAGATGAAGAACTCTTTGACAAGTTTTATTTTTAGCCATGGATTCGCCTCCTAACCACAAATTTCAAAAGTCGCAAGTAAGCACTATTTCTTTAAACATTCACTGGTATGTTTGAAAAGTCACCACCGTATTTACTCGACTAAGCACCGCCCCCAAATAAGTGCAGCACACGACAGCTAAACTATTTCAAAAGAGCGCTGTCCTCGAATGAGAGCCAAATTAATTCACAAGAAATGCGGCGCTTAATCGAAGCTTCGTCAGACTTAATTTTTCGAGGAATCAAATTAAAGATCAAGAACTGTATAACTTCACCTGAACCAGAATCGTGTGAAATCTTCACTCCTGCATTTCAATAGTTTCAGTTCGATGTGGCTATGTTTACTGCTCACATTTGCTTCCCACGAGTAAATACTGAAAGTACCGCTTCATTGATCACAACATTAACTAGGTTTCAAAATTAAAAAACGCATTTACTCGGATAGCTGTACCCCTAACGGTTGGTAAACATAATCCTGCAGTTAGAGAACTTGCCGTTCGTATAGGGGAGGGACTATAATAAAACAAGTTCTTGCGTCGTCAATGCACAACAATTGAAGGGGCAATGTCACATTATTTTGGCGTCATTCTAAAATACTGAATTATGTTCTTGCATCAACGGTGTAGTTTTGTTACCTAGGACTATAGCTTTACACTGAGACCGTTTATTGCCGCCTATTACTTAGGATGGCAAGAATGGTAATGGTTGAAACGTGAAAAACTAGCCAGTTCTAGAGTCATTCCTTGAAAATATAGACAGAAATTTTTTATGGTTTGCTCTCTCAGCGACAATTCCTAGGCCTTTGATATCTTCCCGGTAATCCGTCAGGAGCAGTTTGGGTATGGTAATGATTTTAGTAACGAATTAAACTGAAAACAGCAAAACCCTTGTGACAGTGCCCCTTTAAGCTCTGTATGATAAAGATTTCTCCTTATACATTTCATTTTTTCTTGCAAACGTGCGATGTCATAATCTTGAAAATTTATTTCACTGTCATAAGCAAATATGTTAAAAACCCCAATGGATAACTTTACTATCTTACTTTTTTAGAGAAAAAACAAGTTTTAAGGTTGTTGTCGACTGCAAATGATGAATTGCTTCTTGTGGCCAGACTTGAGTAGTGGGTCAAACTTCCATAAGCAACATTAGCCTTAACGACTGCAAAATAAGACAAATTCAATTTATTAGTTCAATGGAAAGTTTCGGCGGGTTAGACTCCGGATGGAGTGATGCGAAAAAGCTAGGGCGCTGCCCGGAGTCATTGAGTTAGGTTTTGTGGAAGAAAGACACCCATATTGTCTCTTTCCTCCCAGGAGTATAAATGGGTACTAGTGGACTGTTCGGGCAACCTGAAAAATGCTCCGATGGACTAATTTCCTATTAAGGAGGTATAGCAAAACCCCCCGTCTCCGCTCGGGTCCAAGCGAGACTTTTTATCTATTGGAATATTACGGGTTTTTTAGTAAATTAAGTGAGCCTTACCGAGCGAGCGTAGAAAAAATGGAGAAACGAGTCCAGGAAAGATCACTACAGGACTAAATCACTCGCATCCGTATAACTTATGGGACTGATTTTTCCACCTTGGCATGAACGCGATCTTTCTTCGTACATAAATATTAACACCCATTCAAGCCTAGAACATGACAACAGCGTTAAATCCAACAGTAAAATTCTTTAAAAATTCAAAAGGAATAGAACCATTGAAAAGGTACTATTCAGGTCACATGAATGCTCTGTAAACCCCAATACAAATAAACAGTAGCTAGTATGATTAACGTTTGATGCAGATCTCTACTGATTGAAATGCAAAACAAAATGGAATCGAGTAACAACAATGCTACGCATTCAATGTATTGTTTCATTTCACAAGTGGCTTGCTAATGCCTCACCTATCTTCTAGCCATTGTAAACGCACATACAGATCTCCCACTCGTATTTTATCTACTACTTATCACAGTAAAGGGAAGACAAACCATTTTTCTTACCTTCAGGACTTTGACAGGCGTAGCCAGAAACAATATCACATGGCACATTTATAATGACTGGATCGTACCCATGAAACGCAATACAACTTTCACTGTCCTCTGTTATTTGGGGATATCCCGCTTTAAAAAATGCTGTGTCGACAATTGTTCCATCGAGCCATGACCAACTCATCAGATCCCTAGTCAATCCAACCTGAAAACTATATATCCACTCCACCGATTTCAAAAGTGAGGCGACTCCTTGGAGTTTTTGGGGGGTGTCAATAATTGCCAATTGACCGCCTTGGCTTAGGCAATCCAATCGAGCATCTTCCCAATAAAGACGGGGACTTGTATGTACCTTGTAGCAGTGGCCGTCAATTAGTGTATAACCATGTTGACAAGTGTTGTTTACTAAAACGAAATAATGTTAATCAATATGAGTTTATACACCAATACTAAAAATTCTAATGTTGTTTAATTAAAAGCCAATGGGATGCCCAAAGCGAGAAATTTGTAGTCAAGTCGTAAAACCAGTAGACCACTTTTAAAAGTTTCTTAGTTTATCGTCGAAATATTCCGAATAGAGCCAAAGGTTATCAACGACTTGCAGAGCAATGATTCCCGCCCTTGTTTCTGGCCCAATTAACCATAATAAACCTCATCGTTTCGTTTAAAATATCTTTGGCTCAACTTTTTGTTGCAGATAAAGGACACCACAAGTTACTAATCTCTTACGTAGTTCACCAGCTACTTATTAAATAAATGTCTACTCAGTTCTCATTTGTCTTTCAATCTTGATGGCTTAATGCCTTTTTTCTTGCTCCTTAAAATTTCCGTACCATTTGACCTGAAGCAGCGTACATCGGTCGTGTTGCCAAAAAGGTACTGTTTTTGAACCGCAGGAAAACAAGTCCGATAAGACATCGCAAACTCACCTGGTAAGGTCTGACAAATGTATGCTCCCCTTCTAAATTCGCAACCCTTTGCGGCTAGCCACCAACCGCAGCCTCTGTTAAACCACCGTTTTTCAAAGTTTTCAATGACTCCACATCTTCCATATTCTGTGTTTGGTTCTCCGGTCCCCCAGAGTGCTGGATCGACTGCGCCCCCATCGAGCCATTTCCAACGCAAGTTGAAATTTTCTCGCGATCCCAAAAACAGTGATCTGCGGTAAAAATCTCCCATAGCGGAGTATATAGATAAGAGGCCGTTTAAATCCTTCACATCCCGCACCACCACAAGGTCCGCGCCTTTCTCGTTACATCTCCGAAGTGCAGTTTTCCACCTGTTAACGCCATAGTGATAGTCATCGTAATTCGATGGAACTGGACTTATGAATACACAATTGTTTTTAAGATGAAACCATTCTGAAGGGCACCAGCCTTGCTTCACTAAAATGGGGAAAAATGGAAAGTTGCAAATGCTTATTAATTGCACATTAATAGATGAATGATTTGAAAAGAATCGCGGGAGGCAACACACGTACAGCAGTAGCACTGTTGGCCGCCCGTAAAAAAAATTTCCACCAGGGGATAATAAGGGAACGGGAAAAGGTCATTCGCTTGGTATTAGAGTACTGAATCCAAATGATTCAAATAATCCTTACCAGTGGAACATAATGAAAATGCAAAGTAGACAAATATGTAGTACTGAAATGTTGGACATGTTAATTAACGGAGGTGAAACTAATTATACTAATACGAGACATTTCCCTTCACCAAGGAAACACGGAAAGCCGTAAAACTCTAGAACAAAAATTTATTTTTCAAATCGGCACTCTTAATCCTCACGGTATCGACGAACGCTTTTCAGTCAACTAATTTATTCCGAGGTTTTCACGTTACCAGGCACCAGCCAATAGCGAAGCTCCATCTTTCTGTATATAAAAACACACGACACACAATTCCTTGATTCGCTCCGACGAAGGGCTAACGCTCGAAACGTCAGCTCTTGAATCTCTTTACGGTGGCCAATTGACATTATAAACCCAGTTGATAAAACCAAATTATATTCCATGTGAACGTTTATTAAGGATGCGTCACGCCGTCAGTATCTGTAACAAAGTAAGTGATGTTTTATGCTATTTCCAACATAAAACACTCTTCACTGAAATAAATTGGGCGATTTCTTCGAAGATTAATTTACATGACGCATTCTTGTGCATGATTTGCGGAGATTTTGTGCAGCTGCATATCTGAAATTCTAAGCTCGTACATCACTAATATGCTTTAAGCCCTGGGAAGGATTTATATTGAAAAGGGACAAGTGAGGGTATTTGAGTCTCAAAGGGAAAATAATGGTAAAATAAAAGTTCGTTGTTTCAACTCATTGCAGTGGCTAGTGGTTTCTCGTGCACTTGCCCTCAGTATTCTATTCATGGATTACTTTCATCGTCACCATTTCAAAACGATGACAACGATGAGGCTGGTAAAAGTCAATTAAATTGTCATCGGTAAAGGAAGCACATATTCTCGAGTATTTTTCTTTTAACCAACTTTCTCCACATTTTGACCCAAACGTTTTAAGGCGGTTCAATTTATTTACACATCCCTGACTTCTGAACTCTATTGCAGCAACACCAATAACGCTGAAGAGTAACTTTTGAGGTAAATGTGTGTATGTCTTACCAATGAAAATATTAATGCCCTGTGACGTCAAAATTTGCTGCCAAGGCAACGTTAAAAGAGGTCAGAGATGCCAACGATAGTCTGCTTGGGAAAACTTTCACAGTAATTGTCGAGCGCAACTATCACCCGTCACACATCGCGTTTGAATCACGTGGACGGGTGAATGTTTTTGATCAAACCAAGCGAAATTTTCTCTGGACCTAAACTCATTTCTATTTTCCAGGAACAATATAAGCCCTCAGTTAAAAACAGTTCTTATAATCCAGCTTGTGGCGTTCTCATGAGTCTCACGTGGAAGTGGCCGGGCCGCGAGTAGCTAGAACTGGAAGCGATTAAACAGCAGCTGTACGCTCGTCTCATTGCAAACAGTTCAGAACGGAACGCAATCTCAGTTATGCCGCATACGCTTTTAAAGACCGTGGCAAACAAAGACACATGATCATGACCACAGTTGAAAGTTACTGATTTTAAATTTACCGCCTGTGTGTTTTCATTATCGCTCGCATAACAGTTGTCGGAAAGCTTGATGCAAGAAACAAAAAAAGTGGGATTTCACACCTTTTTACGTTCGAGTGATTTCACGTTCGGATACATCCAGAAAGTAGGATAGATTGAGTAATAGGGCCCGCAAAATACATACTTATCCTTCGTATTGAGTTGTTCCTACGAAATAAGGGTGTCTCAAGACTTCCGCTTTTCCCTTTCGCTCGTTAAGGAAACAAAAAAGGGAATCTTTTGCTCTCAATTGGTGCAATTGGAAATTTCTGTGCCTTGTTAATTCATGTAACGATATATGAATTTAAGACGCATTGAAATGTACAGTTGCACGGAGATTCAAGACAATGGATAGGTATAATTAGAACCTAACTGAAAATTTCCAACTGCCGTGCAATTGGTCTCGGTTCTTTCAGACTGAAACCATGAAAAATGACGGAACTTTTAAAACTTTGCAAAAAATGTTTTTTTCTGTCAATTAAACAGAAATATATGAAAAACAAAAACTTTCACTGAGTAGTTTAAGTTATTAGCCTAAAATTTAACGTCCTTCTGATGTTGCTTTGACAACAGAGTTTGTCTCCATTTTGACCTGAAACTCTTAACTTATAAATACCCTACAAGATTACAGCAAATGTTTTTCATCTGGTACCTGGTAGCTTTAAACTATTGCGGGACACCTTAATCGCCTGGTGTCTATTCTAGGCTCAGTTCAGGTCTCTAAGAGTAAAAATTTGCATGTTAAATGTTGTCCTTAAATAATCAAATGTTCGCCTTGCGTTTAGTTTTAAAATTGGCCAGTCTTAGTGTTTTCCGATTTGATCAGAGTGGGTGTTTTTACTACATATTACACCTGTTTCATACGATTTCTTACACATTAGGAAACCAATCGAAAATTTTAAAAAGCCCTCTGATAGATTACATCATTTAATTTTCCGGTGCATTCAATCCGACAACGACAAAGCAAAAACAATCATGTCACTTTAACGTTATTGGTCGATCCACGCAATATTTATTGCCATTTTGACAGCTGGAATCTTTCATAAATTTCTTTTTTGTCTATTTCTGCTTTTGCGTATGCTAACCATTCATTCATAGAATAACCGATAGCGAGATATGTTACAGAAATCGAACATTTGTGACATTCTTTTATTGGACACACAAATGTGGAATGTACCAAAAGAGAAATTTATGAAACATACCAGCTGGCAACAAACAACACGGCAATGAAGGCAATCATTTACGCTTCTTGAATAGAATTAACGTAAATTAGTATCGTTACGTTTGAACTGTTTTCAAAAATAGCTGGCCCGCACGCCGCTTACCATTTTGTAGATCATGGTATAATTGCTCATAATTATGGTTAAGCCAATGAAAACTGCGATCAGTGATCCAGTTTTTGGGATGTCTGTTTGCCTTCTTGTTTTGCGTTTTTACAAAATTTGAATTGTAGCTGTGAGTTTCTGTGGAAGATTTCAAGTCAACAGTAACGAATACTGATGTGGAGATTCAAACAGAAACTAATTTCTAAGAAGGGCTACTGATAAGGGCTACTGCCTCCTACGCAGGCGTTCTTGGCTATCAAACATCCGGCCATGGAATTTTGAAACCGTCTCAGCGCCCGAGTAAACCCTATTAATTTCTAATGAAACTGAACACTGAATTTCCCTGCCAGTCCCTCTAGCGATAAAATAACACAAAGGATTGTCAACTTGAGAAGAAGTGTCAAATGCGATTGGTTTATCTTCTTCATCTTACAGCTGGCTGCTTGTTTTTGTGAAGTCAGTCGCTCTTTCGATTCTCAGGTAACTGACAACCAACTCCGATGCATTTGAACGAGTGCGTATTAACAGAGCATAGAAACCTTACAAGATGTTCACGAATGGCAGCCATACACATTTAACGTACAATAAACTGTGTGGAACGCTTAGTGCATGCACACTAATCACGTTACGCTGGTCAGAAAAATACGGGAACCAACTTAGTCTAGAATGACTAATTTGGCCAATGTTTTTTTAATAATTATAACATCATCTTTATTAGAAGTTGAACATCGACTGTTTAACAACTGTGCCTGAAACTTTGACTTTTTAGTAAACAACTGTTGCCTTCACATGGTTTGTATGCGCAGAGTAAAAGAAGTGATTCTTCAGTCATGAATAAAGTAGACCAGAGCAGGGCAGTCATCGTTTGTTTCTTCATCCAAGAAGTATGAATAGCAAATTAAGTCAATTTATGTTCGCAATGCACGACCCATATAAACCAAGGAAGCTTCGCCAAAGCAGAGTAATCCTGGGAACAGGCTCTCCGAGGGGAAGGTAAGAAAGGAGCAAGTTTGGAAGTCAAATTACTGATTGTTTGAGTTAACTGATGACATGTTCTGAGCAAATGTCTCGCCTTATGTTTTTGATTGGTTAATTTTGATCCAAGTAGTCTGGTTCGAGTAGTCGTAGGGTGATTTCAACACAGTGGGGACCAAATTTAAACAGTTTTTTAGTTGTCGTTGTTTTTTTTTTTTTTTTTTTGGGGGGGGGGGGGGGGATTTCGTCTTCCCTCGCCAACCTTAAGAGAGTTTGCTTTAAGCCTGCTGAGTACAGTATGCATCAACACGACCTGTAATGTGATAACGTGTTTAGTTGGATTTTCACTGTTGCAGCTTTTCGCGCGTAAAAGAAATAGACAAAATGTATGAACATCGTGTGTCTGCGCAAAAGTAGAACGTGGTTCAATTTTTTTTTATACAGAAGCGAAACTCCAGAAAACATAATTACGTCACATAATCGAATTATTTCACTGCTCTTGCCATTTCTGGCCCTGTTACAAACCAGCGTCGAAGGGTTGTGGGACTTTCTCTTAGTCCTACTGCTTCACCGTCCCCTTTAATCGTCTCGTTCTCCAGTTCGTAGACGTTGTGCTGAGATTTCGGCGCAGCGAACTTCCCTTCCTCGGAATTGGCGTATACTTAACAAACAAATAGAAGTGATCTTATTGTGGTACGTCCTGTAATCGACCAACAATTTCTTCATCACATTGTCAAATTTGTGTGCAGCTCGCGAGGCCACCGAGTGAGTCTGAAGAAATAAGTGGTCGCTTACAGGACGTACCACAACAAGCACACCATAACATAACAAAACAAAGCCAAAACGATTACGCGAAGACTTTCTTTCGCGAACCGATTCGAAACTTACAGAACCACAAACTCAAAACCAAAACCTAGAAACAGAATTTTAACAACTGACCATTCGGAAATTCTCAAAAACCAGATGAATTAATACAAAGTTCAGTCCACTGGCAAAATAATACGGCAAAAAATACGGCAAAATTAAAGGATCCCATTCAACGACTTTCACTTCAAACATTGGAGATTTCCCTTCACAGATTAATTCAATCAAGATCCATAGTCATCTTGAAAACGAATTTGATGATTTCCTCTTTGAAGGAGTCCCTTTGGATGTAATTTGTTGCTTATTTCTGAGATAGTATGGGTACAGGAAAAGGCTAGGAAAAGGCTGCTACAAGCGCTAAATAATTGCTGCCGCAGCGAGTGACCATGAAGTGAACGAGCGAGGCAGCTCTCTAATCGGCATAAGATTACATTATTGCAATCACCTTTTTTGCGAAACGCAAGGAATTCTGGTCTGCGGTAAGATCAAGGGTTCAAGGAATTGTGGTTATGCGCAAATGGAAGATTTAGGATGCGCAGTGGTATATGCGTGAGAAGATGACTTAGCGTGTGCAGTCGATTACACCAAAGTAGGTTATGCAAATACCGGCGTCGCTATCGGACTATTTTTGTCGGCTCTTTCTAACCAATGGTTATTTGCCGTTCAGCTTGAATTTTGTTTCTTTTTGCAGTTAAGAAATACGTTTATCAGATGAAATGTGCCTTTCTTTGGTAAGTCCAAATTTTACGTTTCGTTCTTGATCGATTGGCTGATTGCTGGAGGGGAAGAACATAATACGTAAATTCCGGGCTGGGCATCCCAGACATGTGTTATGCTTGAAAACAACTCGGTGATTTGAACTTATTTTGTTTTGCAACGTTGTGGCAGTAGGTGAGAAAGCTGCAGTTTGAACGGAGGCAAAGTGAGCCGACCACGACAGCCTTTTTCTTCTTTTGTCGTTCCGTGAAATGAATCTTTTCTGTACAAGAGCTTGGGCTGTGGACAACCACGTTTTCCATACTACCAGTAGTGAATGGTGATCGACTTTTTTTTTATTTCGGGGGGCACACTCGTCCGTCGTATTCAAACTGGGTACAAAAACTCTTTTCTAGATCTGCTGAATTATGATTCGGTCCTAAGAAATGGATAATCTTTACCTTTGGAGTTTAAGCGTGGACCAGTAGTTCCAGATAGACTGGGAGTGGAAGCATAGGCGTACGGGCCTTTTGTAGACTTGCGCGGGGGGGGGGGAGGTCTGTAACCTCCCTGCCCGAAAAAAATAAACAATTTCCGCACAGCCCCCCCAAAAATAGCTGCTGTTGTTGCCCGAATCCTGAGCGTATCCGAGAACATACCAAGGCGATATTCCCCAGTTTTCGAATATTTCGGTTTATGTTCGCACGTTTAGTTTTCATACCGAGTAAATTTTTAAATTAAATGGAACTGAACATTTTAAACAGAATGAAAATATTTTGAACGCCTAAAATTGGGCGGCCAAATTGAAAAATATTTGAAGGATAATAAACACAATAGCCACCATTTGATTTGGAAATATGCTCGGATATTTGTCCTTGGATATTACCTGTTCCTCGAAGCTCACAGTTTTCCTCGAGCTTCGCTCTCTCTGAAAACTGTTCCCTTCTTGGAACAGATAATGTCCGCGAACATTTATTTATTTGTTCACGACAGCCGGCCGGGCCGGCAAAGTCATATTCACAAGCGCAAGCTTGGAGCAAGTCAGGAACCGCACGGCGCTGAAAGTCGGTATCACCTGTACTAATGGAGCATTCCTTCTTAGCCAACAGCTCTTTCCTAACTTCCTAAGCATTGCTGCTTCAGCAAAATGCATGGCCTCGGTGTCATAGTCATGAATCTGGGAAAAGTAATTAAGGGTTGTCTAATACACCCGCACTGCAACTTTCCGGTAACTGAAATTTCAGTTCGTTCGGTCTGTTAACCTCTTTGACGGTCCGTAGATTGGAGAAAAACTCGCTGTAGCTTTCTCGATTGTTTCGCCGACATCCGTGAGTATGTACAATTTTGCTTGGGAGATCTTACTATTAAAATCTCTCATTGATATTAGTTTGCAATAAAATAAAACGACTACGAAAGCAGAAACCTTTGGCCTTTGTCACGAGTCCATTTGTTCTTTATGTACCTTCACAGGCCCATATCGGTGAAACAAGGAAGATCAACTATGAAAACTCAACATCAAAAATTGACAGTTGGCAGTAAAGGACTGTCGGACTGATCACAAATTTCAGATTATCATAATTAAGGCGTTATAAATTTTCTTTCTGTGTGAACAAAGAATCTCTTCTACAGTAAGAGTCAATATGCTTATCATTATTCCACCTGAATAAACCTGTAGTTCCAAACATTATCACCTGGGGTAGAAGACAGACTATTGACCTGTCAGCAAGCTTTTCTCTGGACAATAATATGGAAGTGGAGAGTGGCCAATCGTTTTGAAATCTAAATTCAAAGGAGCTAAATAATCTTTATTACCTCCAAGCAAAGCAGAAATCTATGCAGTGATAATCTTCAACTAGGAGGTCTTAAAGATAAGAAACCACAGAAAACATTTGATCCAAGCATCGTTAGCTTATATCCTAAGAAACATACATAAATTGATGTGAAGGATTAATTAATCAACATGACACGAGCGCGGGACAAAGAAAAATTCTGAGTCCACTGAGCTACGAGAACTCATGGAGAGTTAAATTTACCATCTCTCTCATTTCCACTACTCATGATGATAGCGACATTGCTGATCCTAGCAGCATGCGGGACGCGTGTCACATAAGAACTCAATACTCGTAGCTCAGCGGATAGAGCGCCCGCTCGGTGTTCGGGAGGTCATGGGTTCGATACCTGTCGAGGACTCAGAATTTTTCTTTGTCCCACGCTCGTATCATGTTGATTAATTAATCTTTCACATTAAATTTACCGCAATGAAAATTTACCATCTCTCTCATTTCCATATATATATTATATCATAACAAAGTTTGCTTCGGTCCAGAGAACGGCAGCTTATATGTAGAGAGAAACAACAGCTAAGGTCATAAGAACTCCTAGAAGTATTGTTTAGATCCAGAACCATCCTTCAGCGAAAACGCTCAGCGTTGTTAGACACACACACCCACTCAACATCTGGCTTCAGTTGTTCAAAGGGTGGATAAACTGTTCATCGGAAAAATCACTGTACAGTGAATAGTGTATTTTTTTTTTGTTAACTCTCATCCACTGGATAGCGATTCATCTGCTGGATAGCGTTATACACCCTTTAAATAACTGGGCCATAAAGAATAAAGAATTCAAAATAATTTCCTTTTCATTCGGTTACCGGGCTTTGAAAGAAGATTGTACTCTTGCTCGTAGGCGCTTCGTGTGATATTACCTTTAAGGTGGATATTATTAGCTGAATATACCAATCATGAGAACGGGCGTGTTTTAATTAAAAATTACAACAGAACACCGCTTACAATCACAATATTCCCATTCTCCGTCCTGGGGGAAATTGGAAGTTGTGGCACACCAAGGTCTCCACGCTGAACCGTCAACTGTACATTCATTGTATTGTCTGCCATTGTACTCAAATGGAAAGACACAACACTTTCCCGATGGAAGGCGCACTGTAGAACAGGGTTCCGTTGGCGCTTAAAATAAAAAGTGTGATAATGTAAGTGCTGGATTCTAAATAAACCAAAAATATTAACCGCAGATGGTGAGTGAAGAGAATAAATATTATTATACTATAGATAGGACTCTGCGCACGCTCTGATTGGTCAAAAACCCATGTTTTATCAGAGTATAAAACATAGAAAAACCGTGTTTTATTGTTTTTCGTCAGCTTTGCTCTGGTGAAATTCGCAAGGGATGGTGGCGAACAGTTTCTATCTGAGTCAAACTGGAGAGATTGTCGAAGAAGCTTCTAAGTTCGTGAGGAAAGCAGAAGAAGCGAAATTAAATTAATATTGCTTCAGTTTATCAATCGTTCGTGTTTTGTTGTTTTTACTCGCGGCGTATAAAATCTCTATCATAAAGCAAATAACGAAGCCTAAGCCATATATTATACTGTCATAAAACACACCGCCTGCGGCTCGTGATTTCTACATTTCCCTCGTGTTCTCAAATGCCCGTCGTGTTTTATGACAGTATAATACATGGCTTAGGCTTCTTTATTTGTTAAATAAAATTATAGCACCTGCAAACAAACCTTCAAAACAGTGATGTTTTCCAGACTTTTTTAAGAACTGTTTGAATTGCAAGCAACTTTTTGATGATTCTATTTAATTACAAACAAACAGTTTCCTCAGAGGTGTGATTTTTTTATACTATAGGCGAGGGTGGTATTATTTTTGCTGTCATAGACCCCTTTCGTAAATGGCTGCATTCTCTTGTGTCCATTTAAATTAGCCCCCCTAACCTTGCCTTTGAGTTCACAATTCAATTTTTTTTAAACGAGGTAAGTGAGGCGAATTCAAAGGCATTCAACATAATTTTAAATCGAAAGCCCTTCATGAAAGGGGTGTATTTTCATGCTTGTTTTATGTTGCGCCTTCTTGTAGTTGTGTTCCCTATTGTTATGCTTTCTTACCATCAATACTTTGTTAGCTTTCTTTCCATCACACATAAAATGGCGAAGCATTGTTGAATCCACTTCAAAGCATGGCATTTTGCGATATTTTGATAGCGCTATAAATTAAACTTGCGCCTTATAATGGCTTAAATGCAAATTCTTGTTTTAGTTTTTATTTACAATATTGAAACTTAATTCACCCGTCAAGTTGCATGTTATTTGTATCTCTTTAGCGTATCCGTAAAACAAGTTCTACATTAAATTCAGTTGTATATCCTGTGCTAAAGTGCATTTACCATCTCAACTAAGATATTGTGATTCCCAATCAATGCTTTGTATTTTTATTGTATTTTAGTAAGTGTAAACCTTAATTTGATAATCTAGACATAAGGAAATGTTTCTAATGGAAAACTACTACTAACAGATAAGACTTATCTAACATATGCAAATGACAGAAACGTTTCGTCCACTTACTTGATGGGGAAAACATTACTGCAAGTATGGCCGCTAAACGAATGACTTGCAGCATTATATAAGTTCCACGACCACATGGCATTTTCAGTTACGGACAGCTTTAAAATTATCTTGAAAGGTAACAAAATAATCCGTTTGTTAAATTGCAGAGAAAAAATAAATCTTAGATAATAATAATAATAATAATTAAGCATTTTCAGCTTGGTGCAGTATTCGCGCAATCGGTGTTTGTGCCGCAAACAACCAGAAGCGTTTGAAAAGGGCGGTCTTGTCGGTATTACACTGACAACCGCATGTCACAATAGATGAATTTTAATTAACAGAAAATCAAAATTTCTTTAGCTTCATAGGAAGTTTATGAACTATTAATATGGACGGCAGACGCTACAAGGCTCTTCATAGGACAAAAACTAAATAACTTTAATTTAAAAACAGTGGGCTCATATACCTTATATCCATAAAACTCTACACGTTTTAATAAAATTTACCAATGATAAAATTTCATCACTTAAGTAAATAAATTATTAAAAAAAAAACAGAAGAATTAAAGCAGAAATTTTAGGTTCCATAGAAATGACGTCCTTGATTGGAAAAATTGAATAATGGATATTAAAAAAATGGGTCGACGGTTCAAGAACTCAATTTGGTATCTAGATTAAATAATCATGCCATATTGTCTGGGAAATTGAAATAGGGAAAAGGGCTGTTTTGAAATGCACAAACGATTGTGGTTTCTAAAAAAATGGTCGACGTTTCAAGAACTCAATTTGGTATCTAGATTAAATAATCATGCCATATTGTCTGGGAAATTGAAATAGGGAAAAGGGCTGTTTTGAAATGCACAAACGATTATGGTTTCTAAAGTGTGCTACCCCAACTGATACAGGTAACGAAGTAGAAAACGATCTCAAAGTTGAGTTCAGGCACCGCTCAACACGTGTGAGTAATTGACCTACGTCTCGGAGGAGGCTACTTCGTAAAAGTCTCAAATCTAATCTCGTCATTTCTTATCCTTCTCAATCTTCAATTATGTTAACAATCCCATATCAACTAAAAAGGCGAAGAACTTATAAATAGGTACTTCAAACGCAACTCTTGCAGTTCGAATTTGGGGCGACATGTGATCGATACATAAAAATAATCGTGAAGATAATTCATGATGCATCATGTTCAATAATAATTTGAAATTTTTGATTATAGTCACAGGATAGAACTTGGTAATGATCAGTTTCCTACGAACTAAGCGGAATTCCAATCGAAGAGAAATTTAGGAAGACACTATATTACACATACCTTGATCAGCTTTGATATTGTAAAAATGTATAACTAATTTTAGGCTTTCAGGATCATTCTTTAAAATTAATCCTGGTGCATAATTTGTCTCCATACACCTTCCCTCTGATGGCTTTTGTCTATATTAACGGATATTTTTTTAATTACGTAGAATACGCCCTTTCTATTTATAATCCTTGAAAGAACTTGGAAGACCTTTAACAGTTGATAAAAATGCACATCACATGGGATTTGGTTAGTTCCTGTTTATGATATAGTTTCAACAGCAGTGCCATTTACCTACTAGAAGATGGGTATCCATGTTCTATAAGAAATTATGGTTCACCACTAAATTTTATCCGATTCTCATTGGCTAAATTAAGCACGTGACGCGATAGTGTTCATCCGCGGAGGGATGCCTGATTTTCGTTTATTCGTACATTTTGGCTTCCAGCAAAAACTCAAGAAGCTATTTTGTGAATCTGCGCGCGGAAGAAAATTAAGTGTTGAACAATAAAGACAATGGAGTGTTTATGTCTCGGAACTATCGGTCTGATGTTGCCCCTTGGAAATTTGATGTTCTTAAAACTAGCATATTTGCCCTCGAAGTTTCGCTTCTCGGGCAAATATTTGTTTTAAAAACATCAAATTTCCGCGGGGCAACTATCAGCCGATAGTTCCTCGACAGAAACACTCTATTGTTTAAATAATGCCCGCTTGAGGTCTAGAAAAGCTGCTTTTCTACACCTCAAAAAGGCATTATTTTCTTATAGGACGTTGGGAAACCCATCTTCTAGCTGGTTTAGAATGTAGCATTGAAAAATCCTAAAAGATCACGGAGTTTACGCGCTCGGGCGGCCTCCTTGTTCGTATTTCTGGCACTCGCTGCTCTAAAGCTCGTCCACATTTTCGTCTCCCCAGTCACCTGAAGTTATTTCATTAATATTTGTTTTAACAGCCATAATAAAGGAAATAAAAAGACAACTGTAAAAGATTCTCGCCGCCGTCTTTTCAAATTCGCAACGCAAAACAAACTATATCCGGGGTACCGGGCTTCTATAGTTTTTGCCCATTTTCTATTAAAAATAAAGCCCGCTAAGATTCCATGGCGAGCAAAGAGTGAAACTAAGCGTGGGTGTTATGATGACATAAGCTGTAAAAACACTCGCCTACACGTCATATTTCCTTGGCTATTTTGAGTTACCATGGTTATAGTGAAAGTTTACTTCCTCAAAAAATAACAGCACAATATCTTTACAAAATTGGTTGCACGACAATATTAGGCAGTTTTTGGTGGTAATTTGTACATCCGCCGTACAACAAGCATTGCATGTTTGTATGCAAGCTAGCTATAAAATACAATTTGGTTTTATCAACTGGGTTGATAATGTCAATTGGCCAGCGTAAAGAGATTCAAGAGCTGACGTTTCAAGCGTTAGCCCTTCGTCGGAGCGAATCCGACGAAGGGCTAACGCTCGAAACGTCAGCTCCTGAATCTCTTTACGCTGGCCAATTGACATTATCAACCCAGTTGATAAAACCAATTATATTGTTATACTTCCCACCGACGTAGCAACACAGTTCCTTTAGTAACTTACCCCCTCTAGCTATAAAATTCCTTTCGTGTACCTTCGTGTACCTTCGAAAAGTGTATTACGCAAATAAGTACTGGGAAATTACTTGTCAACACTTCTTTTGTAATTTCAAAACAAACTATATCCGGGGTACCGGAGGCACCTGAAGTTCTTTCATGTTAAACATCAAAAATTTTACAGAAAATACAAGTGGGCAAACACTGTGAATTTCAGAAGAAGGAAGTTTCTGCATTGTTTACACGCTGGGTTCTAAACTAATCCATGTGTTCCACTTTCAATCTCAAATCTTTGAACGAAGACAAACTAATTATTGGTGTTACTTGCATATATATTTTCCACCCGGTCAACATGCCAACAAAATAAAAAATATATATATATTTGCATACAAAAGTAGACGAAAGGCGCCCACCTGCTTGGTTTAAATTTTTGGTGTGCGAGGAGTACAATGGTAGAAGAAGTGGTAGATTGAGACGAAGGAAATGAAGAACTGGATTAAGTCAGAAAGTGACCAAATTTTTTCTTATTGCCTAATTATACAAGAGCAGAGGATTAAGGACGCGCAAGGCTTCCAAGCAGATGATGAGTGTGACGCACGAGAAAGGGATTCTCACGAAACATCGTGCATTTCATTGGCTGATAAAAGGTAAGTCTGCAGTCGGGCCTAGTGACCCATCAGGCCGGAGCTTATCCCGGTTTCTGTAGCATGAAGCGACAGAGAGTATTTCTACTCCCCCCTGGATGGGATGCTAGTCCATCGCAGGGTTACCCCCCAGCAGTAAATTCGCCGGTACCCATTTATACACCTGGGTGAAGAGAGGCACTGTGAGAGTAAAGTGTCTTGCCCAAGAACACAACGCAGTGGCCCGGCCAGGACTCGAACCCGGACCGTCCGATCCAGAGTCCAGCGCACTAACCATTAGGCCACTGCGCCTCCCTCCCTTCCCTTGGCTGATAGGTTCCTATAATTAACAATTATTCACCGAAATTATAATAATAATTATAATTATAAAATTATATACCTACATTCTTGGACAAAACTAGTTGAGACAAACAAATGTTGCTCTTTATTTGAGAATGCCTTGACTTACAAGTGAGTGAAAAATGTTTAATCCCCCTCTCCCCCTGTTCAATGTTGTCTCGTGTGATTTACAATTCACTCGGCTTTGTTCTGGCAACACAAAAAAATCGCCAACATTGAAATGGGGGAGGGGGATGGGTTGGACAATAGCAGCTGTGGTGCCCAAACTGGTGGTAATTGTAGTCCAGGCCTAAACTAGAGCAGATATAGCATCGACCATTCCGAAAAGCTTGGTTACCAATTATGGCATCCACCGTTAAAAAAGGCATCGCTGTTTACGAAAGGGAAATCAGCTTCAACGACACTGATGTGAATAATAATAGTATATACCACACAAGTTAGTGGGACACTGTCACGGACATTTTTCGTCTTTTTTAGCTGGAATGGGTAAAAAATTATGACTAAGTTCTTTCACATACTGGAAATGCTCCTAGAACATGGAGAGGTGGATATCTAGCAAATTGTTTAAGGAAGAGCGCGAACGTAATGTTTTCATCAATTTTCCCAAATCACAAGGGCAGAACTTGAAAAAGTCAACTGGTAGTTTCTGGTAGTATCACAATGATATCACTCCATGTTTAGCGTCAGTATACTGGCATAGTAATTTTGTCGAAACTTGACCACTGTTTGTAGGTTTCCATTGGAGTAAACACGTTTTTGGGCTGTTGAATTTTTGAAGTTATACTCGCGACAGTGTGCCTTTAAATAACAAACGGACGTGCAGAAAGTCACCAAGAATAGAAGACAAAACAACAGAGCAGAGCCGGCAACCGAGTTCAAAACTACCGCGGTTTTAACCTATGTCAGTGGCCTGTCCGAACAACTTCGCCGCCGCCTACAACAACAAGGAGTGTGCGCCGTTTTCAAGTCGGATACTACGTTGCGATCACAATTAGTACGGCCCAAAGACGCTGTTCAGCCGACTAAACAAGACGGCGTTGTTTACAAGATTCCCTGCGAATTCGGAAAAGTCTACATCGGCGAGACGGGCAGACCTATGCAGGACAGGATTAAAGAACACCACCGAGACATGGTTGTGCCTAAATCCTACCGGTCAGAAGGACAGCCGAGAAGTACTAGTGACGAATTTCCGAGTCGAGCACTTCTCGGAAATTTTCGGCAATTCCAATACGGCGGACAGTTTCTTACAAAGCGGTAGGAATCAAACAATGCTTACGCACGAAGACTCACCGAGAAAAGTTTGTTTTTATTTATCTAAATACAACACAGACAAGAAAATAATTCAATTAATTGTTCCACCGACGTCTTGAAAGTATCTGTGCCACGGCGTGCATCTGTTCGATCGTATTTTAATGTATTCAGTCAACGTATAAAGACCTTCAATAATTGTTTCGATACGCCACATGTGCTTTCAAGTAAGGTATATGTATTGCTGTTAGGACATATTCTTTTTGTAATTTTAATAAGTGAGACGTTAGATTGTTACTTTCTTTGTCTAGCTTTGTCTTGTCCCTCTGGCTGGTAGGATCTTAGAGGAGTCTGAAAATACTACCGGCCAGAAGGACACATAGCATCTTTAGGCAATTATAAGTGAATTCAATCATTGTTTTATTCAAAGAAATGCTTGTGTACATAACCCTTAAGTGTTAGACTAACTTACATTCACTTGCTGTAGAAATGTTTTCATATTTTCTTTTCTTGTCCCTCTGGCTGGTAGGATCTTAGAGGAGTCTTGAGGTACTACCAGCCAGAAGGACACATTGTATCTCTGGACACTTGTCATTGAATTCAGTCATTGTTTTATTCAAAGAATGTCTCCGTACATAACTGTTAAGTGTTACACTAATTTACAATACCTTTCTGTAGAAATATATTCATATTTTCTTTTCTTGTCCCTCTGGCTGGTAGGATCTTAGAGGAGTCTTAATATACTACCAGCCAGAAGGATACATTGCATGTTTAGGCAATTATAAGTGAATTCGATCATTATTTTATTCAAAGAATGCCTCTGTACGTAACTCTTAAGTGTTAGACTAATTTACAAAACCTTGCTGTGGAAATATATTCATGTTTTTTTTTTCTTGTCCCTCTGGCTGGTAGGATCTTAGAGGAGCCTCAAGATACTACCAGCCAGAAGGACACAATGCATGTTTAGGCAATTATAAGTGAATTCATTCATTGTTTTATCCAAAGGATGCTTCTTTACATTACTCTTACAGTCGAACCAAGTGAAGTGTACCCCCCTAGAGTACATTACTGAAATCATAATTTGAAAATTGAAATGTCAGGTTAATTTATTTCAATAAGGATCTTAGGGGAGTCTTTAGATACTATGTACTTTACCATTAGACTTGTACAGAAGAACAACTCTGTTGTCCTTTGATGGTGTAACTTATTATCTTAAAGGTAGCGTTTAATTCCTAAATGCCATGTGTAGAATAAAACGTATAAGCTGTTAGAATGGTTTTCCTTGGCAATTCATAACTTATTTATTTCTGTTTGTAAAATACGGGTAAGTTAAGGCAATAAAATTTGTTTCATATGTTTTGTGCCATCTGCATTATTTTTTTCGACAGAATTTCCTTTTTAAGGGTTTAATGAATGGCTCCAAGCACTCCCTTGCATAGCAGTTGCATACCCAACTTTTTTTTCTGACATTCCTACAGTGAACCATTGCATTCCCATATATATTGTGCGTTGCTTTTGGAATAAAAAAAATTGCATTGTTCGATGGCAAGCCAATTTTTTTTTTTTTTATGAAAAACCTTCAACCCCCATCCACTCAAAAGCCAATCGGTTCGCCCCTAAACCCCAGTGTTTGAAGAGAGATAATTAGGCAGGAAATATAAATTAGTTAACAAGTGGTAAATTAACGATTTCCTATAAAAAATATATCGATAGGTAATAACGTGATACAATTTTTTTGCTATATACCACGCGCGCGTCTTCCGTGACGTGTCATGAAATTGGCGGGAAACAGGCGGGAATTTACTGCGAACTCGAGCACGCGGAATTTCTCGCGAAGCTGGAAGATGGATTCGTCCCAAAGTTCAAATGATTGCTCGTCTAAGGACAACGAAATTTATGTGTCAACCTACGAAGACGCATGCAAGGTTATCTCAGAATACGAGGAAGATACTCTTAGTAAATTTATAATAAGGAGAGTCGACAAAGATTTCAGTTCAAAAGGTCAGTGCTAAATATAATGCTAATAATTATAAAATATTATATTCTAAAGCGCTGCGCGACGTTTACATTTCGTTCAGTTTTAGTTCTCATCTATAAAGAGTTGTGTTTCAAATTAATCCTAACATAACAGCTTTGAATTTTAACGCATAACTGCTACAGAAATAAACTTGATATGACCTGCGGAAGGCCAACGCACGTGTTCTGATGATCTTGGCATAAGGGAGAAATGCTTTTTAAAAAACTAAACGAAAAAGTTAAGATTCATAAGAGCTGCAACTTCGTATTTATTTTCAATCGTTATATTCATGGAAACACACCAATTTATTCTTTTTTGTTCCAACAGATAATCTTTGCCATATGTTTCGTTTTTACTGTTGTGTGACTTAACACAAGGGCTGTCACACGGTTGTCACGCAACATAAAAAAGAACAACCGTTTTAGTGTTGCAAAATCTTGTGTTGAAGATAATAAATCCCGAAAGCAGAAATTAAATAATCCTTTTGATATTGGCGACAGAAAGGAGCCTGCAAGGGGCCGGCTGGGGTTAAAGATAATTTATCCTCCTTTTGGGCTACCGTCCTTGTCAATCCGTTTTCTCTTGCTCCAGTAGGAAGGGTGAGGTAATTTTGTGTGTTTGCTAGAGTATAACTCCTTTCATTTTTGCATTCTATATAGACTGGAGAAGTTCCTCCAAAAACAAACGTGTTTATTTCAAGAGTCCACGACATTCCGCGTCTGGCTTGGACATTTCTTTCGACGGATTTCCTTTCATTATTGTCGGTGAAAAGGTGCTTTGGTGTCATCAAGGACCAGATCTCAACAAGGCTTCGAAACTACGAAGGAAAGAACGCGTAAACAAGGAAAACGTAAGTTGCACTTCTTGAAAGGGCGTCATTTGGAGGGTCAAACGTACTTTGTTCTGTAATACAATAAATGAAGTTATTTCTTTATATAGGCACAAGACCACCTGTTCGCAAAAAGAAGAAATCTAACACAGCCTACTAAGAAGCTAGACTGTCCAGCTGTTATCCATGTAAAGCACGTCGTGAAATTTCGTGACTATCAGGTACTTAAAGGGGCAAATAACAAGCCATTTACAGATGTAGAAACTTGTCAAGATAACATTGTTCTTCATATAAACATCAGTTAGCTCAATATTGATTCGGTTATTTTAGAGTTAACCTTACGACTGATCTTATTAGGTGAAGGAAGAAACTTGTAGTGAACGGGAATTGAAGACCATATCAAAGAGACTCCGAGACGTTCTTCAAAACAATGGCGCCCTTGAGATTGAAGAAAGATTTTACATAAAGCTACCTAAACCAACATATCACAAAAACCATGTTACAGGCGAGGTAAAAAGAGCTAATCATTGACGCATTGGTACACACTTCTTTAACAATGGTTTTATCTTACTTAATGACGGGAACAAAAATATCCTTTTGATTCTCTTTTTCATTTAGGCAGCTGGGCTAAGAGAAAGTGTCGACGAACGAATTGTTGCGAAAATAAGAGAGCTCACGCTTCAAGGTGTCAGAAAACGCGGAGAAATGAAGAGACATATCGACAACTTCGTGCGCAATGATCTGTTCAAGGGCCAGAAGCCACCCCAAAAGTATCGCCGACGCTTCTACCCACGGCGAAAAGACCTTGATTACCACATAAGCAAAGCCAAGATTGCTAATCGTCTCGCCACACTAGACCAGGACAATGTTGAGGCCTTGATCGAGAATTGGAAAAAGTCCGGAAAGTCTGACAAGTATTTCTTCAGAAAACGGCAAAACACTGGCAAACAGAGTACCAGAAGGGAGCCCTCGAAAGAAGACGACGACGAGGAAGCTTTAGAAGATGACGAAGACGAGCCTGAACCTTCGCCAGAGGAAGGAGAGCAGACTCTCCTTTTCTGCTGTCAAACAGAGGAGCAAAGGAGACTTCTTCTGAAGTACGGTAAAGACATTACCTTGATGGATGCTACATACAAGACAACACGTTACGCCCTTCCACTGTTTTTCCTCTGTGTTAGAACCAACGTTTGTTACCAGGTGGTTGGGACATTCGTTGTACAGTACAGCACAACGGAAGCAATAAAGGAGGCGCTACAGATTTTCCAAAGCTGGAATCCAACCTGGAATCCAAAGTATTTTATGACAGATTTTGCGGAGGAGGAGATTCATGCACTGGAAAGTGTTTTCCAAGGTAGTTATGGTTATAATATGGCTTTTGTTTGCTAATAGCACGTCACTATTGTACACTTTTTTTGTTGTCTTAGGCTATTTTGTTAGATTCCCAATTTTATTTCACGTTGTTATTTTTCTTTGTCTAGCATTATATTATAAATTCAAATGTAACTTACGTTAATTCTACTTTCGACTGAAGATGGTCGTTGCACGACCGAAACATGTCTTGCAAACTTCGCTTCAAATGTGTCGTTATTTTTATAAAAATAATTTAAAAAAAAAAAACAAAAGTGATGAGGAATCTACAGAAAAGCAAAAATGCTTGAAATTGTAGTTCCCCTTAAGCGGTCATTACATAAACTAAATTTGGTTTACAGTTCAATTAAAAGACTGAAAAGAAAAAATTGTTAATTAGTGAATTATTTTCCACTACCGTCATTACCCTGCTGAGAAAGAAATTTTGTGTTTACAGTTTTTGTGTTTACAGGCGTGGTCTTTTTTTTCCCACCACAGAGTCCGAAGTCGTCCTCTGTGACTTTCACCGAGAGAAGGCATGGTGGGAGTGGACAAGTAAAGCTACAAACGGTGTTCTAAGTAGGAGAGATGAGGTACTTTCGCGAATGAGAAGAATCGCAAAGGCGCCAACTGAAGAACAGATGGAAGAGGCCATAAGCGATTTCAAAGGCAGTGACGTGTGGAAACAGAACACAAAATTAAGCACCTGGTTTGAACGACAGTGGCTTCCTGCAAAGAAGGTGATAATGTTATCAAGTAACTATTTTAGCGTTTCAGCATTGCCTCTATTCTGTCAAAACATCTATTGACAGCAGTTCTTTTACTTTTAATGCTTGTTTACTGATGTTTCTATACGTATATTTATTACCTTTAGCGATGGTGTCAGGCTTACAGAGGTGTGGACTACATCGTCGCAGTACACACGAACAATGGAATAGAGAGGCAGAACGAAACTCTTAAATTCCAGTACCTAGATGGCTACAAGAATTGTTCTCTAAGTGAATTGATAATGGTCTTGGTGGAACAGTTCTTTCCCGATTCTTATAGAAAGTAAGTGAAATAATTCTGCACTAACCTTCAACCTGTATTGTTTTGTTGAAGTAGAAAACTCATCCTAGCTAGGGACAATAACTATGTTTTAGAAATTTCCTTGTATTGGATATAGGAACCAATGTAACTCGTCGTGGACATTCGTAGTTACAGCCAAGGTCTCCTACGTATTGTTCATACATTTCCAAATTGGTCGATACCTTTGCCCAGGGTCGTACATAGCGGGGGGGAGAGGGCAGGGGGTGCGGGCAGTCCCCCCCCAGGGAAATTAAATGTTGTTTTTTCAGACATAGTGTTTGATTTTGCTGGGCTAGTTCTTGTAGCTATATTGATCCAAAATCTGTATACGGAAGCTGTGAAGGTGTGTGGAGTTTGCCCCCGCAGACAAAATATCCTATGGACAGCCCTGTTGCCTATGGTTTTCCTTCCGTCTTTTTTTTTTTGTCTCATCTTTTGTCCATTCATTCCGACAGAGTTTTATTTTCTTTCATTCCTTCCACTTAACTGCTCTATTGTTACTTTCAGTTACGTGGACAACAATGTAAGATGCTCCGGGAGTTTTGGTAAGTACAGTGAAGAGATACCTGGATTTCTTCGCGATCGCCCAAGGGATGTGGTGAATCATATGATGAATAAATTAAGAGAGCCCGATCCCAGGTCAGTTAAAAGAGTTAAGAAAGTGGCCGAGGGTACGTTTCTGGTAGACGGTAAAGTTCGAGTGCAGTAATTACCCACATTGTGACTGCTCGGACTGGAGACATTTACGCCTACCTTGTAAACACTTTTGCCTGATTTTCTCTTGTATACCTGAATGGGGCTGGGAGAAACTCAGCTCTCTTTATCGAGAAAGTCCGCTCCTCAATCTTGACGACATGGCATTAAACCCGAATGCCAAACACGCATTGCCTGGTGAAAGGGCAGACACGCCGACCGATACGCTGGAGTCAGACATGGCTACAGAAGACGAAGAAGCAACAGTTCACCAGCAAACGGCACCTCTCTCACCCAGACAGAGAACGAAGAGCAAAGTTTTGCAGATCCACTGTAGAACCGTAATGAAAGAAATTACAAATGCAACTTACCTGATAAAGGACGAAAGCTGCTTGAGGGAGTTGGCCGAAGACCTGGATGGGTTATATGCAAAAGCTAAGTCCATGTTGCCTAATAAAGATGGGGTGCCACTGGAGGAAGTCTCCGTTGGTGCTGCGAAAAAGAAACGTACGGAAGCGACGATGAATGCAGCAAAAGAACAATCGAATGCCGTACCGCCACCATTACAAACGCACGGTGCCAAAAAACATCCAGCGCATGGTCGTTACGGCGCCAAGGCAGAATGGCAGCGCAAGTTAATAGGACAGAAGAAAAAGTCCTCTCGACCAGCTCGCCCAGCTTCCCGAGCGGCCGTAAAAAGACCCGCTCGTGTAGTCGGTGGTCCAAACAAAAAGAAACCGAAGTTGCAGGCAGGCGACAACACGTCTTCCACTGCTGAACCAAGTATCTACTCCACTCGTGACGGTTCTGCAAATATATCAAATCCAGTATTACAGGCGTCCATTAAAGTTCAAGCGACTACAACCTACCAACCCCTGCCAGGTAATACAGCATCCATTACTAATAACTTAATAGTCGTGCCTGATGGATGATAACTGTTTTCTATTGTTTTCTTTGTTGTTCTTGCTCAGCTTAATTACAAAACACTATAATAAAACATTTGAACGATCGGCATTACTGAAGCCAAGACAAATCCTTCCCCGTAGAGGTGGTACTGGTGGTACTTTGGGGATTTTACACAAGTTACCATTATACACATGTTTTAACATTATTCTCTTTTTTCGTACTAGTGGTTAGAGCAACAACGCACCAGGGAGATGAAATATTTTCTGCCGTTACACGGGGAACCCAGTGTACTACCAATAGCTTTGTGTTCTTGGTCAAAGACGCAGTTTCGCGTATCTCCACGGTGTCTGAAATGGACGGCATTCTTGAACTCGGAGACCATCTTCATGCTGCTTTCAATGCATCCTTGGGAAGAACAGCTGGCAAGCTAGCCTTTGACGAGCTTGAAAAATGCATCGAAGTTCTTAATGGTGAAGATGAGACCCAGCTTCAATTTGGGCCTGCCCAGCACGGAGACATCCTGGCCAACAACTCTCAACCACCATTTGTAACTTTGGATGCGGCACTGAAAAGCGCTAAAGGGGCGAACGGTGCTCTCTTACGGGTGGGGGAATATACAACGGCAGTCCAGGTACTCTCTGATGACTCTGTAAGGCTCTTCGACCCACATGCCAGGGACGAATCTGGATATGTAAGTGGTAATGGGACAGCCATCGTAATCGACTTCCAAGATATAGCTGCATTCCACTGCTATCTTAAACGATTTGTCCAAACACAAGGCACCGGCGTAACGACAGGTACTGCGGATGACCCAACCTCTGCTCCTTTGACGCGGCGTTCCTTCGAGATGATGCCGTTGCTTGTAGCATCCAACGACTGCCTTGAAAATATACTCAACTCTATAACCGCGTCAAACACCGGAAACTGGTAAACCAAACCAACAGCACTCTTTCTGTCGCAGTTATTTGCACTTTTCATGCATTCTTCGGTATTTTAACAATTAATTAAATATGCATACTTTGATTTTTTTTATAGTCCACCGGTCATTACAATTACAGACGAAAACACCGCAAGTAAGTGCGATGAGCAAGTACCTTTAGCAAATGGTTTTAACCTACAAATCACTGAAAAAGACCTCAAGACACTACAACCAAACACGTGGTTAAATGATCAGGTAAGACAGCAATAACTTTAAAATCATCATCAATGGCCGTGGTAGGCTTTTGTATATTATGCTAGCATTTTTTCGAGCATTTTAGTGGCATTTTCCCGGACAATTATTACTTTTTTATAGAGAAAATAAAAACAAAAATTGTTCAAGGGAAAGGTGAGACTCTATCGTAAACTTGAAAAGGAAAATCATCAATTTATTTAAGCAATATGTTGCTTTTATTATCAGGTTGTTATATTGTGCGCTTTGGCTATTTTAAAAGGATCGTGGCCTCTGGGAACGAGAATGGTGACTACATTATTCAATTTTTTAGTGTAGTACAGGCGGTCATTTTTAATGGTCTTCTCTTCTCTTTGTAATCAACTATAGATTGTAAACTTTTACATGGAGCTAATAATGGAACGCGGAGTTAAGGTAACAAATACTTGGCCACTTAAAGCGTACAATGTTTTGTTAACTTTCACCAGTTCACGTAATTTCCACGCGCCCTAGACATTATAGAACTTTGAATGACCTAGTGAACCAGTCAGAAAGTCTACTACCAACACTTTTAAGACATAATCAAAACATTTTCTTAGTGTGCAGATGCACCTAAACTTCACTGCTTCAACACATTCTTCTTTGCCAAATTGTCAAACAATGGGCCAAGATGGGTCGCAAAGTGGACAAAGAAGGTAAGTAACTTGTTTGTGTATAAGTTTCCCATTTACGTTTCTATAGCCTTCCGACCTGCCTGCCTGCCTACCTATCTCCCTACCTACCTATACCTACCTAGACAGACAGACAGACAGACACATTACAAGTATAGATGTTGTAGTTCAATTTTATTCTTGGTTTAAATGTTATTTTCATATGTTTGTGGGTATGGTGAAGTATAGTAATGTATGATAAGAAGTGTAAAACAAAGGAAAATAAAATTTAAACTAAGGATAAAATTGAGCCACAACATAGACACCTATAGTAAACAATTGCTCTCTTTTTCCGACTCTATTGTCAGATCAACATCTTTGATTTTGAAGTGCTTTTAAAAACCAGTGCATCTTCCGGCTCATTGGACTCTCGGGGTACGTGAACTGATTAATGCTTTTCTACCAATATATCATAACCAGTATGCCCCTTACCGTGGTTAGAAAGAAGGGGATGCGACACTGAAAACTAAGATATTTGTATGCTTTATACAATCAAAAGGTTATAGATATGAAAACAAAGACGATTTCTCACTGGAATTCCATGGAATCGGCTTCATCCAATAAGTCATTTTACAGAGTAATCAGGTATGTCTTTTCATAACATGAATACACTGCACTGGAAAGATCCCATAAAAGCTTCTTTCTGTAGGTTTTTACATGACAATATATTGATGCTACAATGTGATTTACAGGGCTTTTCTGAAGGAAGAAAGCGTCAAAAGAGGAAAACCTTACAAGGAAGACGATTGGGTGGATCACTTCCCTGTGGTAATTATCACTGATGGTGGAAATGCTCCATATGAGTTACTGGTTTTGAGTTTTCACTTACAAGATTTCATCCAATCCCTTTATATAGGATATACCAAAACAAAAAAGCGACTTTGACTGTGGTGTGTTTGCCTGTATGGTGAGTTATGCATTTCAGTACCATTTTCCTTCAAATAATTAGCTGGACTTAAACTGAATTAAATAAAACATTCACCTTCCACCTTTACCTTTTTAAGTGATCTTTCATGATATCAAAATGCCTTTAGGCTCCCATGACAGAAGTATTTATTCCTAAATTCTACTTTTAGTTTGCAGAGCAACTTAGTAGGGGGGAAACTCCAACATTTCATCAGGTATGAAGTTGCAAGTTTAAGCTTTTATTAGTCAGATGCAAAAACCTTCTTCAAATAACACTACAAAATTTAAGTAATTAAGTAACAATAGTAAACAAATTCTTTCACTTTTTTGTTCTTATTTTTAGGATGACATTCCAGCCCTCCGTGCATCAATGAGAGAGCACATTTTGCATCAACAGTTACCAGAGAATGATAACAATTCCCTCCTCAGTGGTAAAATTGGTTTTCAGACAACTTAACTTTACTTCACTAGCTAAAATGAACAGATCATGCTTTGATTGATTCCTCACATACAGAGCATAAATCAAATAGAACTTGGACTTAATTTGCTTACAATAGATTCTGCAAAGATCCAGAGGGATAAGAAAAGGAACCATGAAAATGACTGTTGATTAGTGCAATACTTAAGAATGTACAAAGGCATTTTTTGAATAAAACATTTGGTGAATTTCCTTGTAGTTGCCTGAACATGTAGTCTGTCCTTTTGGCTAGTAGTATTTTAAGACTCCTCTAAGATCCTACCAGCCAGAGAGACAAGAAAAGAAAACATGAAAGTATTTCTACAGCAAGTGATTGCAAATAAGTCTTATACTTCATGTCAAACCACGTCGAGCGTAGCCCTGCCCCCCCCCCCCCCCCCCCCAGAGTACATCAATGAAATAATTACTTCAAAATTGAACCAATGAACTTGTGGACATTTGCAAAAAGTTACATGAAATTGTCTTTTGTGTATTTTGAGCCGGAATTTGTTTCGCATGTCGAAACATGGATGTGGAAATATGTTAACACTGAAAGCAGTTACGAAGGTAGGTTAAAGAACACTTTTTAAAGTGATGACAGCCATAAAGTCTCTCTAGTCAAAGGCATGCAGAAATTGATTTTCAATCCAAACATTTAAATAAGGAATTATTTAAACATTACTGAAATGAATTACCCTGACATTTCAATTTTCAAATTATGATTTCAGTAATGTACTCTAGGGGGGTACACTTCACTTGGTTCGACTGTAAGAGTAATGTAAAGAAGCATCCTTTGGATAAAACAATGAATGAATTCACTTATAATTGCCTAAACATGCATTGTGTCCTTCTGGCTGGTAGTATCTTGAGGCTCCTCTAAGATCCTACCAGCCAGAGGGACAAGAAAAAAAAAACATGAATATATTTCCACAGCAAGGTTTTGTAAATTAGTTTAACACTTAAGAGTTACGTACAGAGGCATTCTTTGAATAAAATAATGATCGAATTCACTTATAATTGCCTAAACATGCAATGTGTCCTTCTGGCTGGTAGTATATTAAGACTCCTCTAAGATCCTACCAGCCAGAGGGACAAGAAAAGAAAATATGAATATATTTCTACAGAAAGGTATTGTAAATTAGTGTAACACTTAACAGTTATGTACGGAGACATTCTTTGAATAAAACAATGACTGAATTCAATGACAAATGTCCAGAGATACAATGTGTCCTTCTGGCTGGTAGTACCTCAAGACTCCTCTAAGATCCTACCAGCCAGAGGGACAAGAAAAGAAAATATGAAAACATTTCTACAGCAAGTGAATGTAAGTTAGTCTAACACTTAAGGGTTATGTACACAAGCATTTCTTTGAATAAAACAATGATTGAATTCACTTATAATTGCCTAAAGATGCTATGTGTCCTTCTGGCTGGTAGTATTTTCAGACTCCTCTAAGATCCTACCAGCCAGAGGGACAAGACAAAGCTAGACAAAGAAAGTAACAATCTAACGTCTCACTTATTAAAATTACAAAAAGAATATGTCCTAACAGCAATACATATACCTTACTTGAAAGCACATGTGGCGTATCGAAACAATTATTGAAGGTCTTTATACGTTGACTGAATACATTAAAATACGATCGAACAGATGCACGCCGTGGCACAGATACTTTCAAGACGTCGGTGGAACAATTAATTGAATTATTTTCTTGTCTGTGTTGTATTTAGATAAATAAAAACAAACTTTTCTCGGTGAGTCTTCGTGCGTAAGCATTGTTTGATTCCTACCGCTTTGTAAGAAACTGTCCGCCATATTGGAATTGCCGAAAATTTCCGAGAAGTGCTCGACTCGGAAATTCGTCACTAGTACTTCTCGGCTGTCCTTCTGACTGGTAGGATTTAGGCACAACCCCGAGACATCCGGCTCGCCCGTACCCAGACCTTCGCCGTTTCAGAGCATGCCCACACCACTGGCCACCGCCCACTTTGGGACGAGGTTAAGTTTATTGATCGTGATCAACATTGGTACACTCGCAGGGTGAAAGAGGCTATTCACATAAGACTTCATCCTAACAACATCAACAGGGATAGTGGAATCGAGATTCCTGAAGCTTGGATGCCCACGATCAAGAAACACAAGAACGAGAGAACTGCGCAACGGCGAACCGCCGAGGGAACAACTAACTGGTCCAGGATCAGCGAGGATCGAAACGCACCAATCACAGCTGTTGAAAACCAACCAATCACAGCGGAGTACCATGCTTTATAAAGCTACACGTAGCCAGTCGACCTTATCGCCTGATGAAGGCTAGCAGTATGCTGCCGAAACGTCGCGGTCCACATCACAAGTGACTACATCGTGAGACAAACGATAACGCCTTAATTACTGTACTTTATACCACGATGAACAACAACAACCTTTTTCACATCACTTTATTTCTGACAATTTTTCCACAAATGGTCAGAAATTTTCGCGCGCCAGATGATGCTCATCCGTGCTCACAAAGTCACATGATCAGTCAGGTGATCAAGCAAACGAAGTGAAAAGAAACGAACGATAAAAACGGTTCATGATCTACGTTGGATATGACGCTCTATCTTGAAAGAAAAAGGGCAGTTGACTCTTGAAGTGTAGATGACATGAAAATATTTTCTGCTTATTTGAAAGGTCTTTCAAAATGCAGAAGAATGGCGTTTTTCTTTTTGAAATTTTTTTTTCGTTTTAGAGATATTAACATTTTTCTATTATGCAAATTAGGTCGGAGATAACGTGTAAGGTTTGCAGCTAAAAAATGGTAAAATACTGAATAAACAATATCTACCTTTCGTGTTGTTGCCATGACAACAGTTTGTCGATTGTTAATAAAAACTGAAATTCTCAGTTTTGTCTTAAACCAAGAACCATCTACCAAGCCAATCTAATGATGGGAATTAAGACAATATGGGAACTATTGCCCAGTTTCATACCGTGAGATACTGGATCGAGTGCGGACTTTCGCGGACAAACTCATTCTCGCCCCCAGAGCCACTTGTCCCTCTTAGCCGGCTGGGCCTGTGCACGAGGAACAAGTGGCTCTGGGGACACACGATTTGATTCGCTGAAATCAAACAAAGGGAGTCCAATCACATAAGCCGTTTTAAAATTCCAAATCATTAGCACTTTTCAAACAGTAGACGTGATTGGACTCCATTTGTTGGATTTCAGCCAATCAAATCATGTGTCCCCAGAGCCACTTGTTCCTCCTTCACAGGCCCAGCCGGATAACAGGTACAAGTGGCCCTAGGGGCGTGAATGGGACAAATTCAAAAAATAAACAAAACTGTAAACTTCCGACGAGTTATCCGCTTTCTTGATCCTTTTGCTTTCAAAACAATAAGCTCGTGATGAGGACGCCTTTCCCTTCGCAAGTGCGGAAGCCATTCTTTTTTTTTTTAATTTGTCCGCGAAAGTCCGCACTCGACCCAGTAACTCACGGTATGAAACTGGGCAATGTCAGTTACAAGTAGGACCCTTTGTCCAACACGATCTCCACCTCATATGAAGTATAATCATCATTTGTCACATACGCACAAATGAAGTATAATCCTTCATTCCAAATGACCGTGATGTGCAAGATAGACTGGGTATGAATTATGTGAGTTCTATGAACCTAAAAGTTTGAATGAACTTATTGAACAAGCAGAAGCCCTTTTGGAACAGGAGAAGCCTCGTAAAAGAAAAAAAGGAGAAAGCGAGTTCGAGTTTTATCGAGATTCGGTTTCGGGGCATCGCATAAACAAGCAGAAATATCGTCCGCGTTCTCGAAAGCCATCAGAGTTTTCGCAATCAGCGATGTACAGCAGTTTTGAAGGTTTGACATGTTGTTTTGGTAGGCTTTTGTGCCCGTTTTAATGAGAATTTTAGTGACGCAAAAGCATTAAGAACTATTCGAGCATTTATTTTTTAGTGGCATGTTTCTTGTAAAATTAAGAAGTTAAGCTCAAGCTTTACCATTTCATAAAAGAATAAAATTAAAAAGTGAATATTAATTTTTTTTTCCTGAAAATGGGAGGTGAACACGAACTTTTTGAACAGTTTCAAAATGCAAAGTGCAGAATGAATACTGAGGAAAGATCTTCGGTGTTAGTCTTCACTATCAAATTAATCACCTGATCATAAAAAAAGACATGACCTAACATGTATCTGTATAAACTATATATATCCTGTTAGAATATTGATCATTAGGGTCTCCCTTCATTGTCATGAACAGAGCCCTCGTGTGGTGCAGGTTTAAACGAGGAAGAAAATCTAGAGTTTTCAGAGCAAGGCACCAGTAACAGTGCACAAGGTGGGTGCTTCATACCAACCAAACTAAACTAAACTAAACAGAGCTTGGGTTTCTTGTCTTTTAGGGTTAGTCCTCAGCTTGCAGTCCATTTTTGCACTCATGTATATATAAAATGATTTTCATGTAGTTCCAGTGTAGTCTGTCTTGACATGTTGACACTGGAAGTGTTATATTACATACATGTACAATGACATGGAAAGTCAATCAGTCCATCTGTTCATCTTTGCATCAGTAAGTCATTCCGTCAATCACAGCGATCACATCTTCATTGAGAAAACCTTGCGATCATGCTACTCAGTAACTTCCACATGGTATTAATTTGTGTACATACGTGACATTTTATGGCTTACTATGGCTGTTAGTAAAACGCGCGATGGTGTAATGGTGTAATGTAATGTTATTTTTTGTTTGGTTAGCCTGAATGGTGGTCAGGTTTGACTCCATGTCTGGCTACAAATGCGAGTGGAATAATTGATTTATTAAAACCCCCAAAAAGAATCTCAAGATTTGCTACAATGTTGTGAAAAAGACACTGTCCACCAGCTACCATATTGATGGTCCATGGTATATGAGCTCATATACCATGGCCTGTAAAGCAATCAAACTCAGGAATTGCATATGTTCTTGGTTTAATTAACAGAGATATTAATAATTGTTCCACAGACAATCTTGACGCTGCCTTGGCAAGATGCGACGAGCTCCTCAGCTCATTCAATGGTTCATCTCAAAACTGGGAGACGTGCATGATGACTTTGTCCACAAACTGGGATAACATCCGAAAACTTCTGCTTGAGGCTGTCCTTAGTTGTGAGGGGCTTCCTTCACCTAATCGCTGTCATATGTGTTTAGAAGGAAAAGTTCGCATACGATGCCATGACTGCCCAAAGAAATTTTTCTTCCCTTCATGTGACCAAAATGTACATTCTTTATTACCTTTTCATGACAGAGATGGTTATCTTAATGGATTCTTTCAGGCTATCCCTCCAACGGTTACAGTTGATGAAAGTGGAATAAAGCGTATTGTGGGTAAGCAGGTATAAACTAACAGCTGAACACAGTAACCACAATATAAATAATTATTGGGCTTTGAATTAATGATTACAAACAGTGATGTTAATTTTAAATTTAATTGTAAGGAATTTTTTTTTTTCTTTGTTTTATGTGAAATTGATTTCATTTTTTTAAACTTTTAATGCAAAATACACCTTATTCCAAAATGGCGGCTGCCTCAGGCGATCTGGGTCGAGCAGCACGAGAGCGAGGCATCGAGGGCCACGATTCAATGTTTCCATGTTTACATGTGGTAGTATAGTCCGAAATATGCCTCAAAACTGTTGTGTTCCCGGGTGTAAGAAAAAAGTTTACAAAGAGGATGGCGGTAAAATATCTTTCCATAAGTTCCCTGAAGACAGAAAACTGTTCAGGAAATGGATAGTTGCCATACGAAGAGATGTTGGCAAAGAGTTTAGAGTGACCGATCATACGAGGGTTTGCTCAAGACACTTTAAATCGAGTGATTATCTCACATCACTTACAGGCCGTAAAAAAAGCTTAAAACCGACAGCAGTGCCGTCTATATTTTTTTGGAAGCAAGGCTCTCCGGTAAAGAGGAAGTCGTCGAAGAAAAGAAGTCCTGTAAAGCGGAAAATCGTGGCGAAGGGGTCGGAAACAAGTACCGCGAACGCGGCAAATGCAAACACCAATTCCACGTGGGGACTCGTGACAGCTGGTGCTATAAACGAAGAGATCGACAAAACGTCTGATGTGCTCGACGATAGAGGCACGCAAGATGAAAGTAGGTCTGAACTGAAAAAAGAAATAGAGGAGCTGAAAAACAAGCTTCAAGAAGAAAAGGAGAAAACAAATGCTCTGGTAATTCAGCTGAATGAAATGAAACAACAACTTGTCAATTTGACAACACGGTGCGACAATTTTGAGAAGAAATCTTTCTCTTTAGTCTATGGGATTTTACACTGGATTCGCCGATGGCGAAATATTTGAAGCGTTGTACAATTTTTGTGACTCTGGCGAGGATGGCGAAAATATTCGCTACTGGCACTCATCATCCACAGACCGGGACACGACTGTTCTTAATGAAAATGACGAATACTTAGAATCATTTCCAAAACCTGGTAGACCAAGGTTACTACATCCTAAGGAAGAACTTTTTACAATCCTATGTAGACTAAGACAAGGTTTTCCAGAGGAACATCTTGCTCATCTGTATGAAGTGTCTCAGACTACAATAAGTAGGACAATAATAACCTGGGTCAACCTTTTATATTTAAGACTCAAGGATGTACCCATGTGGCCCAGTAGAGAAATGATAAACAAACACATGCCAGAGCAGTTCAAAGAAAAATATCCCTCCACCCGAATAATAATAGACTGTACTGAAGTGAAATGCCAAATGCCTTGTAGCCTTCGTTTAAATAGCGAACTTTTTAGTGCTTATAAAAACCACACAACGCTGAAAGCCCTAGTAGGAATTACCCCAGGAGGGGCACTGTCATTTGTCAGTCAGCTGTATACTGGACACATCTCGGACAGAGAAATAGTTCTTCGTAGTGGCTTTTTGGATCAAAAATTTGACAATGGAGATTCAGTTATGGCAGACAAAGGATTTACAGTGCAAGACCTGCTACCCCCTGGATTTGGGCTTAACATTCCTCCTTTCTTAGGATCTCAAGGTCAGATGAGTGCAGAGGATGTTGTGAAAACACAATCAATTGCCTCCCTAAGGGTCCATGTTGAAAGAGCTATCAATAAGATAAAAAATTTTCGTATCTGGGATGGAGTTGTTCCGCTGAACTTATTTGGTGTTGTAAACCAAATGTGGACTGTGTGTGCTGCACTTTGTAACTTACAAAAACCCATTATCAGTGTGTAATATTCAGTTGGCACTAAAGGCACAATTTAAGTTTATTATAAATGCCTTTGGTTTAGTCAAAGAATCAAGAGGACAACCCTCTCCTTTTAGCGGAAAAATGTAGACCAGAAGTATCAATCTTTTTGTAGGTTGTGAAGAGACAGGTTGAGTGTTTCTTAGGAAACTCCTTGAAGTTTGTGAAATAAGCCATGGTGGCAACCAAAATCCACTCAAAATGCTTGAATCCATGCCCTGAGCTAGTATTGGATCTTTATTTTTTCTAGAAATTTGTGGAAGCATTACAGTAGCTCTGTATGGTTCTTGGGAAATTAGACTGCTTCCATTTTAATCTTTTGCAGGTTTAGATGTATAGATAATTGAATGCATTATATATTTGCATTTGAGAAAACTTTAATCTCTTTTCTCTAGATTTTGAATGAACACAAAACTATGTTGGAAGGAGAATCAGCTATCATATTAATATAAATATAAGACATAGTTATGGAGCCATTTGAGACATACCATATTTCTTTTTTGCTGCAGCTGGTAAAAAGTAACGAAAATAGTTTCTTTGTAATATTGCTCGCACTTTCTTCCAATGCTCCTCATCAAAATTGATCCTCTCGACGCTGAGTCCACGGCTTGTGTACACCACAAAGTCACACCATTTTGCACCAGTGAGTGCCATTTGACCCTGGACTTGATCATAATAAATATGGCTCTTTTTTAGTCTAGGTATCCCATCTTTAATTTCTAGATAAAAGTTAGGGTCACTACAGGCTTCTACTGGAGAAACACTGAATTTTGAGCTTGGGCATTTAACTTCAGCGAGACCAAACTGATCTTCAGAACATGCAATATCAACAACTTTCCCATCTGGAGAACATCCAAGGAAAAACAGTTTTGGTGATACAAAGAACCCAGATCTTTCCACTTTTATAGGATGACCTATCTTGTGCATGTATTTTTCATACTCTAGTAATGCCACAGGTTCATATTTAATTCCGTGATCAGTACTTGCTGATCTGAATGGTTTTGCATCCAGCATGTCATTACAAAATTTGTCATGGTTTCTTTTTCTTCTGGACAACTTTCCAAAATTTGATGCTGTAAATCGATACCTACGTTCTTCAACCCAAGCATTGCAATTGTGCTGATCCCTGGTGTTTTCTTCGATCTTGTTTGCACCAAGGTTATTTACCCTAAGTTCATTCAAGAGTTTAGTTTCAATGGCATCCAGATCATCAGGCAGATCCAGCACAAAGTCATCGTTTAAATCATCCAATGGCAGAGAAGGATAACTAGGTTTGGAATTTGATACTCTAGACCCTTGTTGCATTGGAGCTACATTACTTGTAACTTTAAAGTTTGACTCCTGAAATGCAAGCTGGTAAGATCCAAATGCACCTGCAGGACTTTCCCCAAACCTTGTGTCAACATGGGCACTAGTGTTTAGTTCACAAGTTTGTATCAACCCTAGAGTTGGATCAATGTTTTTTACAGTTTCTACAAAATCACTTAGTTTTGATTTCCTGTCAACTTTCCTTGCTTCATAAAGGTGACACGTAATCCCACAACTTTTGCGTTCACCCTCTAGTTGTGTCTTGGAAATGGAAACTTCCATAATGGGGTAAGATGAAATACCTTCAACCCGGGGTTGATGCCATCTCTGCAAGGTTGAGGTGCATGCTGTTGAACAGTTTTCATCTGCCTCATGTTGTAGTTCTGTGACATTTTTACAGTTATAAAGAGTGTATTTACAAATCTTCAGCATCAAAGCTAAAACGTGATTACAAAATCCGGATTTTCCGGCACCACACGATGGACCACAATTTGCAAAAACCACTTCCCCAGAAATTATACATAAAGCAATTATCAAATTGTGGGGGCTTTCCTTCCTTTTAAAACTGTGAAAACATTTGGCACGATAGTAAAAGTACTGCTGATCGTAGTTCGTTTGAATATCATGTAAGTATTCATCTTCAAGGTATGTTTTTGCCTTCTTAAAACCTGTGAGAACAGAATGATGTGCATGTTTATCGCCACCAATATGCTTCCCAGACATTCCAATATGTCTGTCCATCTCTGCCCTTGTAAAAAGAGGCGCTTTTTCAAGTGATAATCCCCAGCCATCCGATGGAATTTTCGGTTTCCATTGTGACACAGGTGATGGTGTTGACGAGCTTGCCATAGTACTGTCGCCCACTGATTTTTCTGAAGTCGAGTTCATACGATGAAGCTTTCGTTTCGTGTATATCCTTTCAGGATCTGGATCAACGATATTTTGATCCAACTTTCTGCTTACATATTCCTCCACCCTGGAAACAAAAATCAAAATCCTCATTCTGTATATAACGAACACAGCGATCACCTCTGATGAAAGAATTAGTCTTACCTTTTTACGAGCTGTGCCTTCGTTGACATTCCTTTGCAAGAGTCTCCGCGACATCTCAACCAGAATCTTAACTCAGAATTTTTCAGCGTCGACGGTTTTCTACCAAAAAGAGAACTTCCTGGAATGTCTTCCTCGGTTAGTAAAAAAGGTCCAGGCAAGGCATTTGCCATATTTTGTCTTCCTAATCACTAGACCACACAACCTGTACAAAATCTTAGTTCTGGCCCTCGATGCCTCGCTCTCGTGCTACTCGACCCAGATCGTCTGAGGCAGCCGCCATTTTGGAATAAGGTGTATGTATGATTAATTATTCAGGGTTAAGGTTTTAGAGGATGGATATGTCGTGTTTTCCAATTTTCTTTGGTTTAAATTTTTCAAACCAGTTTGATTTTTATGGTTTATTATCTCTAATCCATTGACATAATCTGAAGCAAAGGGAAATAAAAATCAAACTGGTTGAACAATTTTAACCAAAGATAATTTTAAACTACAACAGATATATGAATATATGAATTAGATATTTGGCAGTTGCTTTATGTAGAATTGGTATTTCAGTTTATTTTCAGTTTTATAACCTGAAATGCAGCTATTTGCTTCCTTACCAAATAGTACATTTATTTTTACATTATTATTAAAATGGTCTTTTTTTGCGATGACTGTTTCATTTGTTAGCTAAACCATTACCAGCCATCGGTTTACCTGAAAATTGCCCATGCTGTAATGGGGCAGGAGTTTTAGGCCAGCTACCAACTACAGGAACAATTATTGTCATAAACGAGAAAGGTAGTGTATACAACAAGTACATGTAACAAGTCATTGTTTTTTACTTCATCCAGTCTTTCACACTTTAAAATTAAAAACTAAAACAACCCCCTCCCCCACCTATTGCAAAATAAATATCCTCTCAAAAACTGTTACCACGCCATGTGGTTTTCTTGGATGCACTAAGGTTTTTTTATTAATATTTTTTTATGTAGGTTCTTCTCCAGCTTAAAGGAAAGATTTTTTCAATAGCAATAGGCTTGTGCACCCATACACTAATCTTTGATTTTGGGAAAAAGTCGGTAAAACCACATTCATAGACATTAAATGTGCCCATTATCTGAACCACGATGGAAACCCTTCCTGTCAACATTAGTCATTTGAATCTTAATAAATTTAAATTTTTAGCTTTCTTTTTTCTATAGCAAATATTTTTTCTTTCAGGACGGTTTGATTTAAACAAGTTCAACATTCAATGTAGCCGATGTAATGCTGTTACCCCATCCTGGTCCATAAGTGACGTGGTTCAGGCTGGGTATTGGCCAGGAAGCCCAACAGACACAAGCTATCCTTTTGATCAGCAGCTGTTTCATCTATCGGATGCCATGCAAAAGAGAATGCCTGGGAGCTCAGAAAGCTCCTTTATCAGAGCTCTCGAGGACGTATCTGTAACAAAAGGAAGGGTACATGATTCCACTTCTTACGTTCAATAAACTTAGTAATATCTACACTGTGATACTAAGTCACTGGCAGTGATACTAAGTGGCATAGAACATGTAACAATAACAAATAGAAGGGTAAAAATAAACTACATGTATTTGTATATTGTAAAACCTATGTTTTGTCATAATCAGGGTTTTTCATACGTGTATAACTTTTGATGTACGCATTATTTTTTATTTCTTTTAAAAATGAACATTTAGAAATACATCATGGCTTCATTTGCATATGTTATGCTAGGGCAGTTTTAATCCATTTTTGTATTTAATTTAACTAGTAAGTTTTTTACAATAAGTGTGTTTATTTCCTTTGACAGGCACCAACCATCAATAATTCCGCATTCTCTCGTTCCTTCAAAGAGTGGAAGTTCTTGCAGTACGAGTTAGATTGTTTGCAAGGACTAAATTGGATGAAGTGCCCTCCTTGTTCAGTTTTTCAGAATTCATGCCATGTCGATGGCAATATGAAACTTCATCGTTACAATACATCAGGCAGGTAAATATTCAATAATGGTGTGAGATGAATTGCTTTATTTATTAAATAATTTATGTGAAAGACCGATGTTTGTATTTTGTAGTATAATAGTAAAAGGCTACCTACCCAAGTTTTTAAAAGAAATTTAATGCAATGTGGTTTGTCTTGGTCATTGCTTAGTTAAATGTCTGATGAGTCTTCTGGATACTATCTCTGTTAATGTGAGCCTGGGTTTTTAACATTAATTTAATGGCTGCCTTATTATTGAATTTCTGAAGTATGTCAAGAGCCATCTTTTTAATTAAATACCTTGTTCACTGATGTAAAAATTAACTAATAGTTTGCCTTCTCAGGGTACAAAGAGGTTCAGGTCCGATAGCCCGGGGCTTAATCAGAATAACAATTCAGAGAAAATGATATTAAAGTTAAATGCAATATGGTGTTTGAATTCTCTTTCACCTAGTCAAAGAAGGCCATCGTATTATGGAGACCTGTTCATTGCCAACAACCATGACGTTGACAGCCACCTGAAGGCAGTTTATGCAAAGACTTCCAAATCTAAGGTTTTTCAAAAATGCATTTTCTATTCAAAAAAAAAAAGTCACTCTGTTGGAGTTTATACTCATGACATGATGCTTTTATGGATTTCCAATGTATACAGGACGTTGATAATAGATGTGGTGATTCACACTGGAGGGCTGCAAACAACCATGGCAGAAAGGCAGCCAAATTGGATGAGACTGGACTGGAAATTGCAGGTCAGAATAAAATATAACTTTTTGAAAACATGTGGTTGATAAGGGTGTGTTTGATGTACTAACAATTATCAAGAGTTCTGTTTGTATAATCATCTAGGTTGCAGACATGGCTTGGCCCAGTGGGCAGTGAACATGTTCCAGGGGGAGCTGTATGGCTATGCAAACTTTATACACCAGAAAAAAATGATACCAGCTGGTGTCCAGTATTTTTGGGAAGATATTGTCTGCAAGTACTGGAAGTGGGCTACAAAAGCTGGTGGGCTTGAAAACTGTGATATGAAACCGGCCTTGTCTGTGATGCATGCAAAAGCTCATAGTTGGACATGCCAGGTATTAAATAAAAAATATAAATTAAATGCGATTGCAGAAAGGGGTTGGTTTTGGGATAGCAAATTCTTAGTTGCATTACTTTGAATGATTCACGCTGACTATAAAATTTGCTGGTATAATTTGTGTTAATAAAACAGGTTATATGGGGTGGCCGATGGCAAGATGGAAGTGCCTGCTCCACTGGCGAGGAAGTGGAACAGATCAATTCCCACATGTCTCGATGTGGAAACACTACAAAGTACATGCTTCCTGAGAGTGAGTTGAAACTTTCACCAACAATGCAGTAATAACAACAGTTTTCTTTTCTTAAGAGGTTGGCTTATTTTCATCTTGATGAATCCTATGCGTGTATACAGTGTAAAATTTTTCAAGTATACAGTAAAAATTGAAAATAATTAAAATCATTTTATTCTTTTACTTTGAATCTCTTTTCTTCAAATTTTCAAGATCGAGAAGAGCTCATTACTGAGCACGCTATGAGGTGGAACAAAAGAAAGATTATTGGAATGGTCCAGAGTCTTGCACAGCGATACACTCGTGTGAGTAATGTATATTGTGTGGTGTACAGATGAAGACATGATATTTCTCTGAACATTTTTTTGTTGCAAAGAGCTCTACACTAGTTTTCTATATAAGTAAGGAAAATGTGGTGTACAGATGAAGGGGTGTAGAATGGTAAACTCAGAGACAAGCCGAGGTGCCAAGCCCCTCAAATTGGCAAAATTTGAGATTCCAAGTTCCGCCTAATTTTTTGCGAGCCTTAGATTACAAGACTCTAATTTGTGATGCCGAGATTTTGAGACTCGTATAAAATTTGCCGAGACCCATTATTTTTCAAGGACCATTCTACACCCTTAGATGAAGACATGATATTTATCTAGACATTTTTTGTTCCAAAGAGCTCTACAGTAGTTTTCTACAAGTAAGGAAAAAAAGTAAGTTTTATTCAGGATTTATTTTGTTTTTCACTATTGTTTGAAAAGGCTACTAAAATGCAAACTGAATCACAAAAAGAATTCAATGAAGTTCTTGACATGTATGAAGTCGCATTGGCTCAATTTAAAGCAGATGAGTGGAAACTTGCTGTTGTTAGTCATGCACATGGTAAGGAAGCCTTTTTTGTCTTTTGTAGTATTTACTTTTGGAATCACGTCAGTTGAAAAGTACCTTCTACTTGCAACAACAACAACAACAACAACAACAAAATTTTACTCTTATAACACAGCTCTAATTTATGAAATATTATTTCCATATAAACAAACTGAGAAATATTTTATCAATTTACTGTTTAAAATACAAAGGTTACAAGTCTGACAGTAATTGCTGCTCACGGGAAATTCTATTTTAGCAAGTTAATGGTTTATATAGGTGTTTAGGCAACTCATTATAACTTTGGCTGTAGCCCAATGTATTAAGAGTCAATTCTAAATCGAATGTCTGTATCCTGTTATATATAGCTATCGTGCAATGTTTGTAATTGTTTATCAATAGCTATGACCTTTTCGGTCAGTGATTTTTGGGCCAATTGAAATGCTACTCAGCCTAACCATTTCTGCTATCTAGGCTAGCCTGAAATCAGAAGGAAAAGTTGCAATATACCGCTTACCAATCCCCATTTTCCTCAAGTTTTTGAATGATTTTATTTAAAGCTCAGATTAGTTTATAAAAATCGGTTTACTTTGTGTCTGAGTGATCAAATTCTGTTACTTCTAAATGACAATATTTTTTTTAACAGAAGTGGAAGCCTTGCAGGGTACTTCTAGCAGTCTTCGGCTTCAAGATGAAATAGAGATGTTGGTTTCGACTATCGAGCAGACTACTCAGTCCATGAACAAACTGGCTGGTATGTGTGGTAAAATCCATCCATCCATACTATACCTGCCAACCTACCAACTCACTCTCTCACTCACTCGCTCGCTCGATTGCTCGTTTGCTTAGATCTATTTATTTTTGAAGCTGTGGTCACATCTGTGTTTTAAACATCATTGTAATACTGAGAGCACTTTAAGTTGATTTGGGGTGACATTGTCTCCTTTCAATTTTTATAATCCCATTCAGGATCATCCAAGCAGCGCACACGATTACGTAGTAAAATTTCTGCAGATAAAGCCAAACTTTCTTCTCGCATACAGCAGTATAATGAAGAGACGCAGGGTGTCCAAGGCGCCAACCTGCAGCATGTTCTGTCTCTGAAGTCATGAAAGGAAACTTCCCTTGGGGAAGAAATGCAGGTAAATTGTGATCCATATTCATTGATGAAATCTCCATACAATTGAGTTATATGTTAGTGTTTGATTGATTTTCTGAAGACATGTACTGATTGCTGTCCACGGCTGCCGATTACCACTTTACGCATTCACACTGGGTGGTTTTGCTACGCCGTGCTGATGAGGCCCAAATAGGCCGAAACAGCTGTACATAGTAATGAAATGTATATTGATGAAATTAGTGGTGATTTGCAACAATGTTAGTCGAAGTTGTTTTGTGTAGTAACAGCATTCAACGCTAAGTTTAAATATTTGTTCCGTTTTTCAATAGTTTCTTGCGCTGCAATCATAGCACTTACAACAGCGATTGTCGAGTGTCCACAATCCATATCTTCTGTTATGTTCGTACAGTACTGTTTTATGATACGCAGTCGCGTCGGGACATTTCTCAAATTGTTAAGACGTCACTACAATTTAATTTGTGTAAAAAATGTACTTTGTTTACCTGTTTCTCTCATTAATGATAATACTATCGCAGATACACCGATACGGATCAAGAGAATAATTGTAGAGAAGAGCGAGATAGCGAAGAGATGGGACGAGGAAGTTGCTCTTGTTAAAAAGGAGATGGCCAACTTCATTGCGTATTACATGGACGTTAGCATTCCCCACCTAGCAAAGATCGCAGAAGAATTGCAGGGAAAATTAGACAGTTAGTATTAAAATATCTGTTGAAAATAATTTGTGTTCGGATGAGAAACTTTCTCGACCGAAACAAATAGATTTATTTGATTTATTCTCGTTCTTTACTCCTTTTAAGATCTTGAAAGGCCACTTGATGCCAGTGGACCACCAGAAATTGAAGAAGTATCTGTGGAGTCGGAGAATGTAGGACTTAGAAAAACTTTTATTTGTCATTTGCGCAAAGCCTTGAGCGTAGTGTTTAGACGATGGATAACGCTGTGCACTGGAAAAATCACTTAGCTTATGCAGTGGATATCATGTTTTGCCTTTTTAACATCAGCTGCATTGCGATTTATCCGGTTGATAGTGTTATCCAACCTTCGAACCACTGGGTCCCGATCTTTTAATTAATAATGAGGTCTGGTCCTACCTTACAATTAAAGAATTAGCAAGTTCTTGCGTAGTCTGACAGAGACTTACATTGTAACAGGAAAGTAGCACTTGAATGGGCTGCCTTCTGGTATATCTCGAAAACAATCTAAATTGTTGTCTCCCTACTGACTGAAACGTTGATCCAATCGTTTCCTTTTCTTGCTTTTTGTCGTAGAAATGACTTCATGACAACCGAAGTTCGTGTCGTCTGATTCTGTCTGCTGTGACAGTATTGACTTTGAAATGAGTCTCTCGCTTTGTAGGTGTAAGTTCCGGTCTGTTTAATGACGCGTATGATTATATATACACAGTTCAACCCTTTTTGGCTACATAATGTGCCCATTTTTCTTATATTTTTAGGAAATGATCGGCAGCTATAGAACGGTGTCGGTGGACACGAGAATTATTGGAGGAAAGTTAGCCTATGCTAAAAAAGGGATCGCTTTCTGCAAGCTTCAACTTGTCAGCGCAGCCTCTAAATTTCAAACAGCACTATCTGGTAGTGACTATGAGGATTCGTTAAATATTCAAGACAATGAGGATGACAATGAGAATGGGGATGGAGGCGATGATTCCGACCATGACGCTGTCGAAGAGGAAAATGAGCATTATATTGTTAATTCCGACAACGATGCCGTTGGCACCGACACGTCAACAGCTGACAACTTTGAAGTCCTCGGAGAAAGCATTACTCAGAATGACTTGTTCCTCTGGAAATTCCCGCCTGAGGTCAGCCAATCAACACTTGACGGCCGAAATGGTAGTTCGGCTTGCAGTGTTATAGTCCTTATCCTTGCACATGGCGCATGGCATCAAGGTCTTAATCTCCAACCGTCACTTCAGCTGTCTCCTCTCTGGGTCATGCTTCTTTGTGCCGCTACTAGAGTAGGAAACCGGCTTTACGACCGCTGTCGTCTAAGCTTGCCACAACGCTTCTTGTCTGCATCAGAGGCTGCCACCGTCGCGCAACCATGTGTTAGCGTCTCAGTTGACTCCCCTTTGCCAGTTCGCGTTTTTGATGAACATGCCCCCACGACGTTGTTGTTCCAGTTGAGACGGCTGTGTGCACGGGACCAAGGTGATGCTGCCCTGTTAATACTGAACGAGAAGACAGTTGTCTTCATACCAGTGGGGAATTCGTCCATTGTTTTGGTGGATACACACCGACATGGCCTCCACGGTGCTGAATTATTACTGGGCCATCAAAGCAGCTTGGATCAGTTTGTTAATGTCTGCCAAACAGTTTTGGATTTACAGGATGACACCTACGCTAATTTGTGTTTTATTTCTTTTTAATGACATTAAGTATCCTCAATGTACATAGGTTAATCATCTTTTATGTACTACGCTCAAGACTAAGTGTAATGGTTCCAATAAAGGCAAAAGTTAGTCATTCTGTCGTATCCCTCACAGAGACTGTATATAAAACCCAAATAATGGAAATTGTCTTCTATCGCCATCAGCTAAAAAAACCCCTTTGTTGAACTGTGCAAACTGGGTGCCGTATTCCGTCTTATCCCTCCCAAACGCTATATATCTAGTCCACTTGATGAAAATTGTCCTCTATCGCCATCATATCTAGACCAAATGGTGGGAATTCCCAACAATAACCATGGGCTTAAAGAAAAGGTTTTAGTTAACCGGCCCTTAGAGCTAGGTGGCGTGGCGGGTTAGGGTAAGGCCCATTTGGGCTATTTTGTCCCCAAGGGCGACTTTCTCCCATGGCTAACCCGTTTGCCAGCCCTAAAAGCCTAAGCCTAACCCCAACGCCTAACCCTAACCCTAAATCCGACCCTTAGAGCTAGGCGAATTGGGTGCCGTATTCTACCATATCCCCCTCAAAGGCTATAATTGTGCAAGTGGCATTTCAGTAAATGAATGCGAATACGGTCTGATATCTGTCCAAAACGCACCCAATATAATATTTCACGGCAAATGACCAAAACTGTGGACTGTTTCGCACATGTGCAAGTAGCATTTCAGTAAATGAATGCGAATGAGGTCTCATATTTGCTCAAAACGCACCCAATATTATTATTATTACACGGCAAGTAATAAAAACTGTGGACTATTTCACACAAAACTACCCGTGCTATCTCAGTATATTAGATGAATGCGAATGAGGTCCGATATTTGTGAAAAGGGCACACTGTGCTACTATTACGGCAAATGATCAAAACTGGACTATTTCGCTCAATTGTGCAAGTTTCATTTTAGTATACGAATGCAAATGAGGCCCGATATTTGTCCAAAACGCTCTCAATGTGCTACTATTTTACGGCAAATGATCAAAACTGTGGACGATTTCTCACAATTGTGCAAGTGGCATTTTAGTATACGAATGCGAATTAGGTCCGATATTTGTCCAAAACACCCTCGATGTGCTACTATTCTACGGCAAATGACCAAAACTGTGGAATATTTCGCTCAATTGTGCAAGTTTCATTTTAGTATATGAATGCGAATGAGGTCCGATATTAGTCCAAAACGCTCTCAATGTGCTACTATTTTACGGCAAATAATCAAAACTGTGGACTATTTCGCACAATTGTGCAAGTGGCATTTCAGTAAATGAATGCGAATTAGGTCCGATATTTATCCAAAACGCACCCAATATGCTATTATTACACGGTAAATGTCCAAAACTGTGGTCTATTTCACACAAAACTACCCGTGCTATTTTTCAGTAGATGAATGCGAACGAGGTCCGATATTTATCCAAAACGCACCCCATATGCTATTATTTCACGGCAAATGACCAAAACTGTGGTCTATTTCACACAAAACTACCCGTGCTATTTTTCAGTAGATGAATGCGAACGAGGTCCGATATTTATCCAAAACGCACCCAATATGCTATTATTACACGGTAAATGTCCAAAACTGTGGTCTATTTCACACAAAACTACCCGTGCTATTTTTCAGTAGATGAATGCGAACGAGGTCCGATATTTTTCCAAAACGCACCCAATATGCTATTATTACACGGCAAATGACCAAAACTGTGGACTGCTTCACACATATGTGCAAATGGCATTTCAGAAAATGAATGCGAAAGAGGTCCAATATTAGTACAAAACGCACGCAATATTATTGTTATTACACAGCAGGTGATCAAAACTGTGGACTATTTCACACAAAACTACAAGTGGTATTTCAGTAGATGAATGCGAATTACATTCGAACTTTGTCCAAAACGCACTCAATGTGCTACTATTTTACGGAAAAAGACCAAAGCTATGGACTATTTCACACAAATGAGGAAATGGTATTTCAGAAAATGAATGCGGATGAGGACCGATATTTTTCCAAAACGCTCTCAATGTGCTACTTTTCTACGGCAAATGATCAAAACTGTGGACTATTTCACACAAATGTGCAAGTGGCAATTCATTAAATGAATGAGAATGAGGTTCGATATTTGTCCAAAACGCTTGAACGATAACAATTAACTAATTTTAACGATTGATTTCGATGGATCAATTGGTTTTCCGATCATCGATTGGATACCCCGGGATTGCTCGAAACAGCTTGTGGCTGGGCTGATGTTACGCTGAACTCCTGGGACTCGAACTTTTGGAACTTTTGTTAATAAATCTTGCAGGTACTTTCTGAACTAGTACACGTTTAACGTGTTTTGGGGGACACAACTGGATTCCTGGTAAATTTAAAGGTTAATGGCAGCAGTACTGCAGTAGTGCAACCTTCATTAAATGAAGCCGGATTTGATACTGAATCTAAAGAAGACACTGAAAGTAAATCATTATTCCGGTGCAGAAACATCTTCCATTTCTTAAAGTTATAAAATTAGCAGAAGGCTTGTTCATTTTCAATGAATACCCTGTCAGTTAAGAGATAGTGTAAAACTTTTCCAGGGGGAGCGTGACTGCCGTTTCTTTGCTGGTATGATCACGCTCATGCATTCAGGTCGCGGGATTCAGGTTTCAGTTTCTCCCATCCCACTCTTCCAAAAGTTGCTCCTTGGGGCCAAGTACTCACAAGCCACTGAAAATAGTGCAAAATAGTGCAATAAATACACTGTCTCTTGAAAGAACATCAGGGATGATTTTGTAAGGGTGGAAGAAAAAGCGACTCAAAGCGAAGTAACGGGTAACGACTGTATTTCTTTGGTCCGATTAGCCTTGGACAAACTTTGATTAGGCTTAATACAGTTCCGGTCAGCCTAAATAGTCTCGATGTAGTATGCCTTAAATGATTGAAGGATGAAACCTTTCAGTTACTGAGAGCTAAGCATTGACGAGTCAGTGTTTATTTAGTCAAACCTGACCACCATTCAGGCTAACCAAACAAAAAAATAACATTATTACGCTGTTACGCGTTTTACTAGCAACCATAGTAAGTCACAAAATGTCACGTGCGTATACAAATTACGTTAATACCATGTGGAAGTTACTGAGTAGCAGCATCGCAAGGTTTTCTCAAATAAGAATGCATTTGAATAAATTTTAGGCTCTATTTATACCGTTAAGTTCTCAACTGACGACACCCGCAATGTGGAGTCCATTGGTGACTACAGCAATAAAATTTCACGGTTGTTGGGATATCCCGAAAGTAGCGACCCTCAGAAAGTACCGACAGTGTGAAGATAGTGCTCACAAACGCCACTTGACTTATGTGACGCCATGCAAATAATAGACAGAACAAGCTGTACTGACATAAATGGTCTGTTTATTTCAAATTGCCCTATTTTCAAAGGCAATATATTACACTATTTTGATGAAATGTAAATTCTTTTCAACATGATTTAGTCTTTTCAGCTTATTATAAAGGAAACAATTTTATTTTATTAAGGTGAGTTGGCCTACAGATGGTAGAGTCTATGGTTTCTGAAAGTTGCAACACTCTGAAATTAGCGAAGAGAAAAAGGTCTGACACATATGTTGACTTCCTAACATTGCTACATTTTGACATGAAATGCAGTCTTAACCTTTTCACCTATGTTACGATTGTTGTTGCTCAGTACTATCACGTTTACTTGTAATGCAGATGGTGTGCTAGTTATGAGTCCAGTTCGAGTCAAACTGGTTACTTTTTCTCTTTTTGTGTAAAATTTCTGAAGCTTTTAATGCATGACACTTGTAAAATTTGCATCCCTGACAATATATTTTTACGAAAATTAGATTTAAAAAACTATTTGGCGTTAATTCAAACTTGACTCAAGGACAAAGCCTCATTAATTAACTTCACGGAACATAGCTTTGAAGGACAACTTTATCACCTGCTACGAGTTTTTACAACTTGAAAAGTTTTGATACAGGGAACACGAAGAACATTCCTTTCCTTAAGTAAGAGTTCTCTTCTTTGTCGCCCAAAATTAAAGGTGCCAATACGTCGTGGGACTGCACATATGACAGTTCAACGCAAACGAACCCACTTTTGATTGTGTGTCCATGGAGGACTTTGCGAGTATTGTCAACTTTCCCAACTGCCTTGATCTGGTTATCTACGACATAAGCAACTCCATCCCCAGCTACGGTTGGGGCAATTCCACTACCAGCCACGACCCCATGTAGCCCCTTTTGCACTCCTGCAACTTCTTCCTTGCTACTACAAGGCACTACACCCTTAGTTGCTGCCCCGGCAACACCTCTACAAGGCAATGTACATTTATCTTGTTGATTGCCACTACAGTCCCAGATGCTGCCCCAGAAATACCTCTACCAGCCACCACTCCACGATCTTGTTGAATTCCTTGCCTGCCACTACTAGCCACCTGTTACAATACTTGCGTGATTATATTGTTACAACACTTGCGTGATTATAGTTACCTCGGCTAGGATCGAATAACGCTCTTGTAATTTTATCGTATCATATAGCAATGAGCTCTAAATAAAGATCTTGAAACATGGTGGCAGCGAAATAGGACTACGAATCCTTCGCCTACCGCTGCAAAAGTCTTACGAATCACATCTTGCTTCTCCTAAAGTCATGTCTGCCACAGAAACGGGGCCTGACGCCCCAGCACCGAGTGCAACATCTGGTTCATCACAACAGATTCAGGAACAACAAGAACACGTGCAAACTCCGTCCCTTGGCGCGATGGCCGGAATAATGCCTCCTGGCAGATTAGTGCTCACTGGAAACGTAGCAGAAAACTGGAAAGTCTGGAAACAAATGTGGAGCAACTACATGGTCATTGCCCAACTAGAAACGAAACCGCCGGCGTACAAGGTCGCTTTGTTTCTCCACTGCATCGGTGTTGATGCGATGAAGATCTTCAACACTTTTCACTTCGACAACCCCGAAGATAGGAATGACCTTATGAAAATAATGAAGAAATTCGACGAATTCACCATCGGAGAATTGAATGAAACTTTTGAAAGATACGCTTTCAACTCCCGAAACCAGCAAGAAACCAAAAGCATTGACGCCTACGTTACCGCCCTTCGCACACTCGCCAAAACATGCAATTTTTGCGATTGCATGCGTGATTCTATCACTCGTGACAGGATCGTCCTTGGCATCCAAGATCACCGAACACGAAAACGGCTTTTACAAGAGCGCAGTCTCACTCTGCCAAAGTGCATCGATCTCTGCAAAAGTTCTGAAGCAACCAACCTACAGCTAAAAACGATCTCTGGTGCACAGACCGACGATGTACACGCCATGAGAGATAAAAAGCCACCATCAAACCGCCGCAATGACAAGTCAAAGAAAAGCCGCCTCGGAAAACCGAAGACATGCAAATTTTGCGCCAAAGCACATCCTTTCGAGAAAGGCAAGTGTCCAGCGTGGGGAGCGAAATGTGCGAAATGCGGTGGCAGAAATCATTTTGAAATAGCCTGCACAACTCCTAGTAGGAAAGTGAACAGCCTGAGAGATGAGTCCTCTGATGACAGCGACGTGGAGTACATTACAAGCATTGTTGCAAAACCGGAAACGATACACACTGTCACGCAAGAGGACTACCCAAGAGTGATCTACACTGAGATGTTTGTCAATAAGGAGAAGGTGAAGTTTCAAGTCGACAGTGGTGCCTCAGTGAACGTCATTCCTGCTAAGTTCGTGCCTGGTAAAAAACCCAAGCCCACAGCAAAAACGCTGCACATGTGGAATGACACAACACTCAAACCTTTGGGTTCCTGTCGACTAATCCTCCTCAACCCGAAAAACAAGAAGAAGTTCTCAGTAGAATTCATTGTTGTTGACAGACAACTGACCCCACTCATAGGAGCGAAAGCCGCTCAACAAATGGGCCTCATCACTGTCAACACTCAGAACTTCGAGATCGCAAAACCACCTGAAAGACCCGGGACACAAGTGAAGAGTCTACAGACAGCAGACGAAATAGTTACAAACTACCCAGAGGTCTTCCAAAGAGAATTAGGAGCACTGCCAGGAACAGTTCACCTTGAAGTTGAACAAGGCGCAATTCCCGTCGTCGCACCGCCTCGCCGTGTCCCAACATCGCTCAAGAGCAAACTAAAAGAAGAATTGGATCGACTACAGAAATTGGAGGTTATAGCCCCGATCAATGAGCCCACTCCATGGGTTAGCAGCCTTGCTGTAGCTGTTAAGAGGTCTGGAGCGCTAAGAATCTGTATCGACCCCAGGCCGCTTAACACCGCCTTGAAGAGAGAAAGGTACCAGCTTCCAGTACTAGAGGACATACTCCCGGAACTTTCCAAAGCGAGGGTCTTCTCGACTGTCGACCTGAAGTCAGCGTATTGGCATTGTATCCTCGCCCCAGAATCTAGCACACTCACGACCTTCGCGACCCCCTATGGAAGGTACAGATGGTTACGCCTGCCCTTCGGTCTCTCCGCTTCATCCGAGATATTCCAGAAGCATCTGACCCATGCCTTGGAAAACCTTCCTGGTGTTCTGTGCATAGCCGACGACATCCTCGTCTATGGCACGGGAGAAACCGAAGAGGAAGCAACCGCAAACCATGACAAAGGCCTGCAGGATCTCCTCCAGAGGTGCAAGGAGCGTGGTATCGTCCTAAACCCAGACAAGATGAAGCTGAGAGTGAGCGAGGTAAATTTTATGGGACACCTCCTGACGAACAAGGGCCTTAAACCAGATCCTGCCAAAGTAGAAGCAGTCATGAAGATGCCCAAGCCACAAGACGTGGAAGGGGTTCAGCGCCTCAACGGATTCGTCAACTATCTGGCCAAGTTCCTCCCTAAGCTATCTGAAGTCATGGAGCCGATTCGCCGCCTGACTAGTAAAGATACTCCATGGAACTGGTCCTCGGAACAAGACCAGGCATTCACTAGCGTGCAACGGCTAGTGACAGAAGCACCCGTTCTGTGTTATTACGACCCTTCAAAGGAGCTGACCATACAGTGCGATGCGAGCCAGAGTGGCCTTGGTGCCGCGATACTTCAGAATGGCAAGCCTATTGAGTACACAAGCAGAGCCCTCACTGATACAGAAACCCGGTATGCTCAAATAGAGAAGGAGCTGCTGGCGATTGTCTTCGCTCTTTAACGTTTCAACCAGTACACATTTGATCAACACGTACACGTTGAAAGTGACCACAAGCCTCTCGAAGCAATTCTGGGGAAACCACTAGCCCGCGCACCCCGTCGCCTCCAGTTAATGATGATGAGGTTACAGAAATATGACTTCACTGTGCACTATGAGCGTGGCAAAAACATGCACCTGGCCGACATGCTGTCACGGGCCTACCTGCCCTACAAAGGCAAAGAGGAAGATGAGTTTGAATCAGTCAACATGGTCAGTTATCTGCCTATATCCGACCAACGTCTAGACGAGATAAGAGCAGAGACCAGGAAAGACCAGTCCCTGCGAGAGTTGTCAGAGACTATTCTCATAGGATGGCCTGAAAAAAAGGAAGATGCCCCAGTTTTGACCGACCCTTACTTCAGCATGCGAGACGAGCTCACTGTGCAAGACGGGCTAGTCTTCAAAGGGAACTCTGTCGTGATACCAAAGAGCCTTCGCACAGATGTGAAGATGAAGATTCACTCGTCCCACCTCGGAATAGAAGCTTGTCTGAGGCGCGCACGAGAGTGCATCTACTGGCCAGGCATGTCTGCAGAAATGAAGCAGTACATCTCCACTTGCGAAACATGCAGAGAGCTCGACACCACGGCTCATGCCAAGGAGACACTGATGTCCCACGAGGTCCCATCTCGTCCTTGGGAGAAGATTGCCACAGATATCTTTACCCTCGACGGAAAAGACTACCTGGTCACAATAGATTACTTTAGCAACTTCTGGGAGGTAGACAGGTTACCAAACACCAAAGCCAGCACCACCATTCTGAAGCTGAAAAGCCATTTTGCCCGCTATGGCATACCAGATCAAGTGATCAGCGACAATGGACCACAATTTACTTCAGATGAGTTTGCTGACTTTGCAAAGAAATGGGATTTTGAACACCTTACCAGTAGTCCTGGAAATAGCAAAGCCAATGGCAAGGCCGAGTCTGGGGTGAAGACAGCCAAACGCATCCTGAAGAAGTCAATCAAGGCTGGAACCGACCCGTATCTTGCGGTGCTTGACTACAGGAACACACCCACTCAAGGAATGACGACCAGCCCAGCACAGCGTCTGATGAGCCGGAGGACCAAGACACTTCTTCCCATGGCTCAGAGCCTACTACTACCCAAGACTTCAAACCTGGAAGCGGAGAGAAGAGAGCTGCGACAATGTCAACAGGCTCAGGCCAAATATTACAACCGTTCAGCAAAGGACCTCCCCTACCTCTCCAAAGGTGACGTGGTGAGGATGAAGCCATTCAAGCTTGGTGACAAGTCTTGGCGCAAGGTCCAAGTCACGTCAAGGCTCGACGAGCGGTCATATGTTGTCGAGACTGATGATGGGGCAGTCTACCGCAGCACCTGCGGAAAACGCCTGAAGCACCAACTGAACCCATCATCACAGAGCCAGAACCAGACATTCCCAGCACAGTGGAAGAGGCGACTACGACTACGAATAATGGCACCCCTAAAGAGCCACACCCTGAAGGAACGACAGTCCCGGAACAATGTCGGAGGTCGGAGCGGATCAGAAAGAGCCCGGCATACCTCAAAGACTATGTTTGTGGCTAGATTTGTCACTTGAACTGTTTGTTGCACACACATATAGGGTGAGGGTTCTGTGACAGAAATTGTAGCTCTTTTTTAGATAAACTCGACTCCTAGATGGAACATCTAGGAGTCGAGTTTAGCTAAAAAAGAGCTACGAGTTTAGCTAAAAAAGAGCTACAATTTCTGTCACAGAACGCACCATCCTCTATGTGTGTGGAAGCAGAATAGAAGCAAACAAAAGAGTAATTAAAAAGCAGACAAAGGGCCAACCATGCCAACCGGGCGAGCGCCGCGGCACATTTATTTTTAAAATGCATGCACTTTTTGTGTCACAGAATTTATTTTCAATTGAAGAAATATTTTCACTTATATATACGCAAATATGGCTGCTGCAAATTATTCATACGATGTTTTGCAAAATTTTAATCTAGGTGATGTGGAAGAGGAGGAAGAGTTTGAATTTGGATTTGATAAGTTTATTTTGTCAAAAACTAATTTTATTGATTGGCTTCATGTTTGGGTTATGTTTGTAAACCATGAAAATCCAAACAATAATGATATTTTTAAATTTGCAAAAGAATATAAATCAAAGTTTACTGATGTGGTTGAAAAAGAAATTAGAAAATTTAATAAAGTTAAAATAACTTATGGTTTAGAGGTAGAGTTTTCACAGGAAAAGAAAACAGGTATAAAGATTAAAATGTCGCATTATTTTTCTGATAAAGTACCGTATATTTTAAACAAGAATGATTCAAAAGAAAAGGTAGAACAAACATTTGATGATTTTATTGAGCAAATTAATGGGGAAATTGAGAACTGGTCGAAGAAGGGGTCAGGATGGAAAGTAGAAAGGATAATGACTGCATATGTGAATGTCGCACGCTATAACCCACTGCGTGCAGGAACTTATTTGCCTCTTCCAGCCAAATTGGCAAACAAGAAGGCCATAATTAACGTAAGAAACAGGGATAATGAATGTTTGAAGTGGGCACTAAGAGCTGCATTATTTCCTGCACCGAAAAATAAGAACCAAAACAGACAAAGCAGCTATCCAGTTGATGACGGTATAAACTATGAAGGCATTGATTTTCCCACACCGGTTAATCAGATTGACAAGCTTGAGAAGCAGAACCCAAACTTGGCAATAAACGTATTTGGCTGGGAAAATAACCTTGTGACAGTCTACAGGATAAGCAAAAAAGAGAAGAGTGTGCCACGTATCTGCCTAATGCTAATTGAGTCAGGGGAAATACAGCACTACTGTTTTGTAAAAAGGATTAGCGCTTTGCTTTTCGATCAGACCAAAAATAGCAACACAAAGCACTATTGCATGCTGTGTTTGACTGGATTTTCAAGAGCGGATTTGCTCGAGGAGCATGAAAAGTATTGCAACGGAGTGAATGGAAGGCCGACAAGGATCGAGATGCCGGAAAAGGGGAAAAACATCATTTCTTTCCAAAACCACCAAAAGCAGATGAGGGTGCCTTATGTTATATATGCAGACTTTGAGGCTTTGCTAAGAAAGATTTCTGGCTGTAGGCGTTGGCTAGAGAACGAGAAAAAAAGCTTCACAGAGAAGACAGAATGGCATGAAGCATGTGGGTATTCTTATATGGTTGTGAAAAGTGACGGTGAAGTTACAGCATCGAAAGTTTACAGAGGTGAAAATGCGGTGGGTAAGTTTTTGAGTGACATTCTGGAGGAGGAAGAGAAAATAAGAGAAAGTTTGGCTGACCCTAAGCCTATTATCATGACAGATAAAGACTGGGAAAAATTTAAAAATGCAACCGATTGTCACATTTGCAACAAAAGTTTGATAAAAGACGAATTTCTTGACTCATTACCTGTTTGGAACACAGATTTGGATTGTTATGAGGGTCAAAGCCACAAAAAATGTTTTTACGAGGCAGAAAAAACAGTTGATTTTATTATGATAAAAAAGCCAACAAGGGAAATACATGTATTGGAAGCAGAAAAAACCTTTGCTTCAGAAAAACTACAGAGACGCTGTGAAAGACCACTGTCACATGACAGGTAATTTTCGTGGGGCCGCGCATAACGCGTGTAATCTAAAACTGCGAATAAAACCACAAACTATGCAAATTCCCGTTGTATTTCACAACTTGAGGGGTTACGACGCGCACCATTTGATGCAAGCGATGTCGAAGCAGCAAAAAGAAGTGAAATGTATAGCCAACAACATGGAAAAGTATATAACATTTTCAGTTGGGAATTTGCATTTTATAGACAGCTTAAACTTTCTGCTTGCAAGTCTCGATTCACTTGTAAAAAATACACCAAAGGAGTTGTTGAAAATAACATCAACATTTTCCAAGGGTAGCGATCTGCTTTACAAAAAAGGGATCTATCCATATGAGTACATGGACTCGTGGGAGAGATTTGACGAGACAAGTTTGCCAGAAAAAGAAAAGTTTTACAGTAACCTAAATTATGAGGAAATATCAGACGATGAATACAAACATGCGCAAAAGGTATGGGAAACCTTTGCGTGTAAAACACTGGGAGACTATCATGATCTTTATGTAAAAACGGACGTAGCTTTGCTTGCAGATGTTTTTGAAAACTTTCGAAATCTGTGTCAAGAAAAATACGGCTTAGATCCAGCACATTATTTTACATCACCAGGTCTAGCATGGGACGCACTCCTAAAAAAGATGAAATTAGAGTTAGAATTATTTACAGACCTTGATATGTATATGTTTATGGAAAGGGGAATGCGAGGAGGAATTTCAATGGCGAGCAAAAGGTATGCCAAGGCAAACAACCCACTTGTTCCGGGTTATGACCCAAAGCAACCAAAAAAGCACATAATGTATCTTGACGCAAACAACCTTTACGGGTGGGCAATGAGTAAACCACTCCCAATAAGAGATTTTAAGTGGAAACGAGTTATGCCAACAGAAAAAGAGATTATGAGTAAAAGGGAGAACAATAAGTATGGTTGGATTCTTGAAGTAGATCTTGAGTATCCATCAGAATTACATAAAGAACACAACAGTTATCCCCTGGCACCAGAAAAAAAGAGGCATTAAAAAGGAATGGATGTCAGACTATCAAAAGAAACTAATAAAAGGTTTAGATTTAAAACTTACTGACGCCAAGAAGCTTGTGTTAACGCTAAAAGATAAAGACAACTACGTAGTTCATTACAGAAATCTTCAGTTTTATCTAAACCAGGGAATGAAACTAAAAAAAGTACACAGGGTGCTTGAGTTTGAGCAAGAATGTTGGATGGAGCCATACATAAGGATGAACACAGAGTTTAGAAAAAAAGCAAAAAATGATTTTGAAAAGGACTTCTTTAAACTTATGAACAATTCAGTTTTTGGAAAAACAATGGAAAACCTGCGAAATCGTGTTGACATAAAAATAGTACGTAACAGCGAGGAAAATAAAATAAGAAAGTTAGTAGCCAGCCCATTGTACTCAAGGTTTGCACTATTTACAAACGACATGGCAGGAATCCATATGCATAAAAGCAAACTGTTGCTAAATAAACCTGTCTATACTGGAATGACGATTTTAGACAATAGTAAGATCTTGATGTATGGCTTTTATTATAACAACCTCAAAAAGCAGTATGGAGAAAAGTGCGACCTTTTATACACAGACACAGACAGCCTTCTGCTTGAAATAGAAACAGATGATGTATACAAAGACATCGCAGAAAACATAGACCTTTATGATACAAGTGATTACCCCAAAGACCACACACTTCACTCAAGTGCAAACAAAAAGGTGTTGGGAAAAATGAAGGACGAATGCGCAGGAACGCCGATAGCAGAGTGCGTGTGTCTGAGGTCAAAAATGTACTCTATCTTGAAGGATGATGAAATAATTCCTTGGAAGATAGATGAGGACAAAAAAATTATCAAAAAAGCAAAGGGCGTAAAAAAGTGCGTTGCCAAAAAACAAATCAAACACGAAAACTACAAGGAAACGCTTTTTGGAAAAACACAAATGTGGCATGGCCAGAAGATACTAAGAAGTGAAGGTCATGAGATGTATTCTATGTATCTTAACAAAATATCATTGTCAGCGTTTGATTCAAAACGTTGGATAGCTGACGATGGAATTAATACAAATGCGTACGGATACATCAGCAAAGCAGAACTTGGAGTGATGCCAACAGAAGCCGAACTTGAAGAGATGGCTGCTTTATTGGCAGAAGCCGAACTTGGAGAGATGGAAGAAGATGTCGAACTTGGAGAGATGCCAGAAGCTGAACTTGGAGAGATGGCAGCTTTATTGGCAGATGTCGATTTGGAAGCATTATTTTAAGTTAACCGGTGGGAGAACAGTGTTCGGAGGGACAACTAGCAGCTCTTCCCGCACGAAACCCCACTTCGGGCCGTCACGCAAATAGTAAACAACGGGATCGTTTGGTTTCGTAACTGACCTTAAAATATTGTAAACTTTCAAGGACCAAATCGGGTCTGTGGCCCGTTTAACACCACCTTCTAACTCACCGGGTTGGTAGAGGTAACGTACTTGCACAAGAGGTGGTAGTTTTTTTTCTTTTTCCCCCACAGGTCTAAGATAAGGAGTTGAGGGTTCCGCATAAACAGATTTTTCTTTAATAGCAAGCGCGGGCTTCTTGCCAGTAAGGCTGGTTACCTCATTGTTCAGAGCGGCAACAACTTCAGGAAGCCTTTTTACCCACGCAGTGGACCGCTGGCCCTCAGGAAGATTCATTTCCACGGCGTACTGATACTCAAACAAGCGTTCGGCGAGGGTGCGGTTGAAACGTTCAACAATGGCCTGGTCACGGTGAATCTCAGGCCGCCCGCGGCGGATGTATGTTTTATTTTTTTCCATTTCTTTTGTAACAGCTCCCATAAATTCACGCCCAGGGTCAACCTGCAACATGCCTGGCCATTTCAGAGGAGAGCATTTGTAAATCTTCTGAAAGGAATGGGCAACTTCATCAGAATTTTTAGAAGTCAAGGGTTCCGCTTCTTTATAGCGGCTAGCCACGTCAACAACAGTCAAAGCGTATTTGTAAACCTTTCTCCCACGTGGCAGTTTGTCGTGAGGCAAAAAAAGAAGGTCCGCCTGATGTACTGAGTTGGGTGTGGGAACGTCGAATTTTGGTCTAGGAATTCGCTTTGGCGCGGGCAGGTAAATCTGCCAGAGAGCTTGCTTGACCAGCCACTTCTTTGCGGTATCCTCCGGTACCTTGGCGGCTGCAGATAATTTTTTGATGGCAGCAATGCCTTTCCAAAAGCCACCAGGGCTGTAGTATAATTTTGCAAGTTTGGCATCCATCATTCTATATTAAGTGGAATAAAAGTTTAAGAGGTTAGCAAATTAACCAGAAGAGCCGGATCCGCGTTAAAGAGAAGGTCCATTACTTCAGGTTGAATTTCGACTTTTGTTTTTTCATTAATTAAGTGCTTTCTGCGGACAATGCGATCTTCTGGTGCAATTAAGTATTTTATGGAATTTTTTGAAAATGCTCTTCTACTGCTTTGCGTGGAACAACCGTTTCTTCCTCGTCCCATTTTTAAAACAGGCAAGGAACTTCAATTGGAGTTAAAGAAACCTGAAAGCAGCGTAGCCCAGAGCAAGCGCCCCGGTACCCACAAAAAGTAGTTCACCATTTTTCTGCTGCTGGCTTGGCTGATAAAAATCAGAAAACTTTGGCTCTTTGGGGGGAATCATTTGCTCATCAGGATGCGTCTTGTTGTAGAGTTTGAAAGCGTAGTCAGTGTTTGTGAAGTCCTGCTTGGCCTGTGCCTTTATCTGCGCGTTTGTCTGAATCCAGTCGAGAAGTTTGGTGCGGTCACGCGAGTATTTGGCGTACGCAGCTTGATACGCCTCGAGAGCTTTATCATGACGCACTTTTTCTTCAAGCGCTTTATCTTCACCCCCAAAAGCCTTTGCGAGATAATTACCACCGATAAAAGCGGCTGCATTCAAAACAGCCCCACCAACCATAATCGCGATACTTGCCATGTTTTATATATACAAAAAGATATTTTTAAATGATCAGGCGCTGTCGGGCAGGATTTTTTGATCCTCCAGGTACTTCTTTAGCGCGACGCTGCCCGTCATCACAACTGTGAACATTGCGAAGTTTTCGAATGAATTAGAAGGGTCAGCTGTGAAACTTTTATTGAATGCTTTTTTGGCAGCCCAGCCAATGCCAGCAGCGAGGCCGGTAAGGGTAGCGGCATCTATCACAGTTTTAACGAGCTTGTTCTCTGACATTGTTGCTTATGGAGAGCAAAAAATAAATGTTCAAAATAAAAATTATTCAGAATCCTCATCAGATCCAGGCTCCTCAGCTGGGTATCTTTCAAGCTCCACAGGTGGGTCTTTCATTTCATTGTAGGTTTTTTCGAATATATCGCGGACTGCATAAAAAACTGTTTGGTTAAAATTGAACCACAAAAGTCCTATTCCAACAATAGCAGCTTGTGATACTAAAATCTTGATAACGTCAACTTTCATTTTGTTATATCAACATCGAAAAATATATTCAAATGAAAAATCAATCCATTTTGCGAATTCCTTTTCTTGGCTGCGGCTGCTGCTGCGGCAGAGGAGCTGGTTCTTTTGGCTGCGGCTCCGGTGTAGATGCCTTTTTTTCCTTTCCGAAAAAGGCTTTTATATCATCACGCTTGACATAAGTTGTTAAAAGAGTTGCGCCAATTCCGATGATAGATATCAATTGGTTTGTGGTAAGACCATTTGAATCAGCTGCAGCAGGCTTTGGCTCGGTTTCCGGCGCAGGCTCAGGAGCAGGGGGAGCGGTTTCTTTTTTTTCGCTCTCTTGCGCCATTTTCTCATCATAAGCTTTTGTATGCGCTTCGCGGGCCAGCCTTGTTTTTTCGGCAACCGCTTTCCCAGCAGCAACTCGTTTGGGATTTTTAGCAGGCTTTGTTGCCGGAGTTTGTGAAGTTACTTGGCTTTGCATTGCTTGCTGCGGTTCAGGGATTGCTTCAGCGGTAGGTTGCTTCTGTTCTTCAGCCATTGTTACTTTGGAATGAATTTATATTTAATTAAAAAAATATTTTGTGAGGAATTGCTGGCAATGCTTAGTAATTATTCAGCAGTTGGTGGGCTTTGCTCAACAATTTCTTCCGATTTTGCTTCGTGATTTTTTTCAAAATTAATGTGTTTTGTTGTGATCAGCGCTGCGTTTGCCACAGCGAGAAAACGGCCGCACTTTAAAGACATGCTGCCTGCCAGGTTAGACAGCTCTTTGTTGATAATGTAGTCGTTTTTCAGTTCTTTTTGATAAGCATTGATATCTTTAACGTCGACTGCCATTCCGACCGCTTTTGTTACAAGAAAAATGAAACTGTCGATCAAGCTGTCAGTTGTCTTTGAGCCCACGTATGTCTCGTACCGTTTGGTGTATTTCTCAACCTCTTTGTCGGTAAGGCGCTTCACCTGCTCGTGTGTTAATTGCACACCGATTGCTTCTTTTGCTTTACCTGTCGACACCAGCACAGCCAGCTGCTCTCGAAGTGCGGGAATACCAGGCTGCGTTGAAAATGTATTGCCGGGCGCGCTCGTTGGCTCAGCTTCAAGCAAGCTCATAACGTCAGTCGTTAGGGCTTCTTCAATTTCTGGGGTTAATTTGATTGGATTTGCCATTTTATATTTATTGCTAATTTTTTAATTGAGATTTTTTTATTCCGTAAGGGTGCCGAAGTAAGAACACAAGGTAGGAAAACTTTTTTTTTTTTCAGCCACGAAATGTAATCTTTGTACTCATCTGGAGAAAGTTCGCCGGAGTAATCTTCAAAAACCGCTTTCAAAGTCTTCCATGCGGGAGTGTAAAAAAGGACAACTGCCGCAACGTCATCGCGGAAAGAAGCCGTTATGCTGGTCATCTTTTGGGTGACTACCCACACGCTTAGCCCTGTGTGGCGAGCGCTGAATGCGAGTTTGACCAGCTCGCCTGTTCGCTTTTTTACATCTTTTGAGGCTGCGCAGTCATCAAGGATAATGAGCGCGTTTGTGCCCTCAAAAAGCCAAGAAACAAGCTTCAACCAGCCCTCAACCCATTCCTGTTCGCAAATGATAACATAAAAACGCGGGTCCGCCTCGGCGAAGCGGTGAAAAGTCTTGTTGTACGCAAATGTCGGGCAGATGAGCACGATGAAGTCGAACTTGCCACGGAAAGGGCCGCGGAGCTGATCAACCACAAACTTTGATTTGCCTGAATTAGTCGGCCCAATTACGAGAGCATTAAACGGTATGTTGCCGGGATCCATTTTCTATATCAGTACTGCACAGATTCTAATTGATTCCCCATTATGTTCATTTGCGAGTCACTGATCACGTAAACGTGGCATTTCACATTGCCTGAGCCTTTGGCATTACGCTCGAGTTCAAGCTGGACTCCATCTTTTGTGTTTACAAGCCGCGTGCCGCTTCCGTGCATTTCATGACTTGCCATTGAGCGCAAATCGATTAGAAGCCCGAACTTGTTTTCGGTGTAAAACTTTGTCAGATTCATGTGCGGTGTTTTGTTTTTTGACTTGCCAAAGAAGCGTTCAACTTCGCCCCATATATCCTTTCCTTCGATGCCGTTATTGTAAATCATGTTGGGCGAGCCATTTACCGTAACTGCTACTTTTGTAACGTTTGGGTTGAGGTACTTTTCTGAATCCCTGGTGCCTTTTTCGTACGGCTCAATGAAAAGGAGAAGAATGCCTTTCAGTGACCTTCTCTGCGGGTTCACTCTGAGGTTTATCCTTGTGTCAGTGCCTTTTGAGAAGGTGGCCACCTGATCCCACATCACATGATCGTATAAGAACTCCTTTCCCGCGTAGTAAACACTGCGCGCGTCTTCCGCCAAGGTCTTGCTTCTCATCATTTCATACTCGAGCTGGATGTTTGTCAGCTTGTATTTCAGTTGGTCTGGGTCAGAGCCTTTCACAACCTGCGAGGCAGGTGCAAGGGTCAGCTCAAACACGAGGTCGTTGTAAAGAGCTTGCGGGTAGAAAACGCCGTGGTCGGTCAGTATCTGGTGGTCCAGTCGTATTCGGTATTTTGTTCCAAAAACATCGTTAAGCGTCGTTTCAGCGGCAACGCCTGAGGTTTTCTTGTCTTCCGCGTTTGAGCGGATCTTGCAGAGGTCCTCGGTCTGAATACCCTCGAGCAACATGTTGTCCCGCTCCTCCTGCGAGAGGAAAAGGTCCTCCCAGATCTTGAATATGTCATACCCCACCGTGTCCTGAAGTATGGTGCCAGCGTATTTCACAACCAGCCTGTCGACAAGAGCACGGGAGACGTTTTGTACGAGGAAGTTGTTGGCGTGCCCTCCAGCCAGGTCGATGTTAAAGAGAAGTGAGATCGAGCCTGGCACGAGGACCTCGTTCTCATTAAGCTTGGGCACGGAAACATACAATGTCTCGCCGGGCTGGCTTCGCTGCGATCAAAATTTATGCGCTTTACCGTGCGCTCGGCTTTCATTCCGCCTAAAATTTTTTCGTTGTTCGTTGGACGAAGGTTTGCTTGAACAGACATGTTTATACAACGGAATACATTAATATTTAAATAAAAAAATAATTTCAAAATATAATTTCGCGATGATTAAAGGTGGTTACGAACCAAGTCCAGAAGAAGAAGATGAAGAAGATGAAGAAGAAGAAGATTCAAAATTTCCGACTCAGCCAAATGGAGCATCGACTCAAGCAAGCAGTCAAACGAAAACACGTTTGCCAACTGAGCGTGGTTCTAAACCCTCTTTTATTGTGGATGAGCATTATATCTCTCCCCCATCAACAACAAAAATTGCTGAGACTCAACTTAAAAAAGAGTTTCCAGATGCAAATTTATATGGCCTCAGATACAGAATTAATACAAAAAATGACACGTTGGAAGTCGGTATATTTAAAATAGGCAAGCCATATTATAAATTATTAACAAAAATTCCAGGGAAGGAAGAATATCAGATAAATAAAAGTCTTCCAAAACAAATTTTAAAATTACTTGGAAAAAGCCGCAGAGAAACTATTGAAGAAGAAATACAAAAACTGACAGAAGACATTAATGAAAATAAAAAAATAGCAGACGATGAAAAGCAAAGCTTAACAGAAAGAAATAAAGCCAGAGAAAGAGCAAAAAGTGAAATAGCTAAACGGACAGATCTCAATAATGAACTAAAAAAATTAAAAAGTGGAGTTATTCAGCCTTTGGAAACGATACCTTTAGAAGAATTTCAACAAAATCAAGTCGAAAGGCGAGAAAAACAAAAAGAAATACAACAAGAAAAAGAAAAGCAAGAAGAAATTGCAAAAGATGAAAATGAAGTACCTGCTGTAAGACAGCGAGCCCGTGAAAAAATCGAGGAGCTCGAGGTTGAAAATAATCAAATCGAGAATGAAAATGAAAGAGAAATTGAAAGGCTTCCTTTCAAAGAAAGAGCCAAAGTCAAAGCTAAAAATGCCTGGGTAAAAATCAAAGAGTTATTCAAAAAGAACGGCGTGACATTGTTATCGATCAGTGTTGCTGCTGGTATAACGATTGGGGTGGTAACTGACATCCTTACAGACGCTTTGAAATCAACGGGCAAATCTTTGGGAAATGGGTTAAAAACTATTGCGAAAAAAACAGCCTCCCTTCTCCCAGGACTAATTGGCTCGATTGTTTCTTTTCTTTTCAAAGCTGCTGGCCAGGCAATTGGTTTTCTTGCAGAACACACATGGCTGTTAATTTTGGCTGTTGTGGCCTTTTTGGTTGAGAGCTATGTCAAAAAGCAGCGTTAACGGGATGACCAAAATACAAAACCAGCCAATGCCACTGCGCCGACTACCACAATTATTTTGTTCACATCATGTGAGTCACTGCCCGAGCCGGCCGTGGGCACTGGCTCTTCTGTTTCCACTGTTTGTTTTTTAGGCTCTGTTGTTGCTGGAGTTTTGACAGCAGGCTTTGTTGCTGGAGTTGCAGGCTTTGGTTCTTTTTTGCTTTCAGCTGTGGCTGCTTTGTGAATTGGATTGGAAAGGATGGCTGTTTGGTGGGTTAACTTTTGATTTCCCACCATCCATGTGCTGAAGGGCCACTTTTTTTGTGCTTGTGTTTGCATCATTGTTTATTCCTAGTTGCATGCCTGTCCCCGCTTTTTTGAGCTTGTTGTTGTAACCGACCACACTTTCTGTGTTGATCAACATGTTCCCTGGCATTAACCAGGTGCCAGGGCAAACAGCAAAGTTTAACCTGGCTTTTGCTTCGTCCACCGCCAGCTGATAACGTTGCACGCTAGAAGACAGGCCAGGCTGCTTTATCGCTTCTTCAACCATGTCATGGAACTTTATCTGCGTATTCTGCGCATTTCCTCCTGATCCCAGAATGCCTGATCTTTGTTGAACCTGCGATCCCAAGACACAGTATATAAAAGCCTCTATCGTTTGGTTTATTCTTCCCAAACCCGCCTTTGTCAGTCCTACTGTGGTGTTGGGACAAAACCAGTCAGCCTGTGCGCAGGCAGAGTCGTCTGGCTCTATCTTATTTATCAAGTTGCCTTTGCTCCCCGAACCACCTTCGTCTGAAAACGTATTGTACCCTCCTGGGTAACTAGTTGAAGTTTTTACTGGCCCAACGTTTGAGACATAAATGTAAACGTCACCAAGACCGTGATTTGATGTTCCTGTAAAACGAAAATCACTTGTTGGACTTACACCAAATTCTGCGCAGATACTTCTGTATGAAGCCACGTTATACGGGTTATTGTGCGGGTTAAATGTTGGGTCATCGGGCAAGGCACCTATACTTTGTAAACCTCCAATCTGATACAAGATTCGCCTGATTGTGAAATAAACGTGGAACACATAAAAATTGTACACATTTTGGGGCAAACCCAGAGTTGAGTGATCTTTGTCAAAAATCTCTCTACTTATTCCGCAACCTGTTGTTGCGCACCATACTGCAAAGTTAAGCTGCTGCGGCCAGTAAGACATATTTGGACCTCTTAGCCATTTCCCCGCCTCTTTCCCTGAATGAAATGTCAGTTTTGTTTTTTGAAATATTTCCCTGAATTTTATTGTGAAATACTGGTCAGGTGTAACATATATTTTGAGGCTGTTGTTGAATATTTTTTTCAGGCTCGGCGCGGCTTCGTGAAAGCCTACTGCAGGGATTGGCAAAGAACTTTGTACTATACTTGGTGTAAGCTGCATTGGAAAACCGCCGACTATCAATCCGAGTGCGTTTTTCATTTGTGAACTCCAGTATTGTCTGTCGCTCCCAAAAACGCTTTGCGTTAAGCCACCACCTGCTTTGAAAAAAATTTCTGCTGTTGCATTATTCTTGTCATCAAACACTACTTGTGCTTCGAATTTACTCTTGTCTGCGTAAGGGAAATGTTTGTCGAAGTTTACTCATGCTTTCGTTTTTGCTTCTTTTGCTTCTTTTGATTTTTTGTTGGCAATCTCTGAAGCCAGCCACGCGTACTGCGACATATTGTTGTCCATTTTTTATGTATTTTAATTAAATATATTTTCCTTTATATTAAAATGGTTTTGCTTACGATCAACGCTCCTTCTAACGACTACACTGTTTATTTCGACCATCCAATTCCAAAGCCAAATTATATCAGGCTTTTGAGCTGCTCGCTTTACAATTCGTGGTTTAATTTTAAGGGTGGAAAGGTCACGTTAATCGATAAACAGAACAATATAAAATACGAGACAAATTTACTACCCGGTTTTTACAATGTTGAGACTTTTGTTGAAGCTTTAAAGAAAGCCTTAAAGAAATACCCAGACATAATTTTTACAGATGCGGACACGCCCGCGGGCGTTCTGATTCTTCAAAATTCAAATTCTAATCGAATCAATATAAATTTCAGCGAGGAATTTACCAAACTGTTTGATATTGAAGAAACTTTATCAGTGTTTAGATTTAACAAAAAACACTGCCTATTTACTTATTTTATTCACTGCGACCTTATTGACAAACAGAAGAATTTGCTTAATGGAAAACCATCAAGTATTTTGGCTCGATTCGACTTAAGAGGTAATCCATATGTAAAAATCTCTTACAAGTTTGATTCAAATGTCTTGCGTGACACTATGTCTAGTAAATATGTAAACAGTTTGACAATATCAGTTAGAGATGAACTCGGGGAGTTATTTAATTTCAATGGATTCCCTCTTGAATTTGAATTACAAATACTTTAACAATTAAAAAATAAAATCTGTCTTTTATAGAAGATGTCTTCTTCAAACGTATTACCGAGCGCTCCGGCTTATGTTGAACAAAGCAGGATATACCCTGTTATAGAAGGCCATGAGTCTTTGCAAATGACTCAGCAAATGCCCCAAGACTTTCGCCTTGGAAAGGTGAACGAAATTGCTGCAAAGTTGGGTGAAGAGACTTATTCGAAAAAAATTTAAACGCGCTAAAACGACCGTTAACTGGATTGCCGGCGGTCTTGGTGGCCTCAGCGCTGCTCTTTCTAGTGCAGGTCTTGCTTCTGCTCTCACAGGAATCGGAATTCCCGTGGCTATCCCTTTAGGTGTCGTGGGTGGAATTTTCTCTGTTTCTTCCTCCAGTTTGATTCTTTTGGGGAAAAAACTTGACAAAAAAATGTCCAAACATCAGGAGATTGTGACACTTGGCCTTGCGAAACGTACTAGTGTTGACAGACTGGTTTCCAAAGCAATAAATGATAAAGTTTTGAGTGATTCAGAGTTTCAAATTATTCTTACTGAATTAGAAGATTACAATGCGTTAAAAGAAAAGGTAAGAGCAAAGCTCACGAAAAAACCGTCTGTCAGTAAACTGACTCAGGTTGATGTTGAAAAGATTAAAAGAGAAGCCCGCGAACAAGCTGAAGCAGACTTTCAAAAAAAGCTTCAAAACATCGTCGCTTCTTCGAATTAAAATTTGAAAACAAAAGAGTATGTTTGCATATAATAAAATCATGATCGTTGCTTTCCAGACTTTTATGCTGCTTTTAAACGAATATTTTTTCCCTTCTTTGCAAAAAGAAGTACGAAATATTACTCGAGAGGTAATTTTGGCTATGCAAGAGGTTGACAATTAAAAAATATTTTTTCTTTAGCGATGCCTGAGATGTACTGCGTCAAAGAGCGTAAATTTACTCCAAATAAGAAAGGAACTGAAAAAATAGTTCCCACTAAAAACGGGAGAAGAATGATGCAAGCCAAATGCTCTAGCTGCGGCATAACTAAGAGTTTATTTCTCCCAAAGAAGAAGAAAAAATAAATGTGCCGCGCTGCTCGCCCGGTTGGCATGGTTGGCCCTTTGTTAGGGTCTCAATGGGGTAGTGGCTTTTACGGTTAACGGTTAACTTTTTGGCTTTTTTACGGCTAACGGTTAATTTTGTTCCATTACGGTCAACAGGAGGAGTTAAAGAATAATTGCCATTGTTTCAAGAAGTTAACTATTAATGTCCATTGTTGTAAAACATACTGAAAGTCTTTGGACCATTTTGAGATAAAAAAGTATTTTCTTTGTGTGTGTGTACACTCCCAGTGAACTATATAACTCTTATGATTTTACTGAGGTGGAAAAATATTAAGAATGCCAAAATAAGATAGATTTTAAATTACTTGAAGGAAAATAAACAAGGAAATTATGCAGACACTTACGACACTTCCGGTTTCGATCGGCTTTTCTCGCTACCAGAACACATAAACGCACAACACATCAGACAGTTCTCGAGGCCTTTACTTTTATATTTAGATTTTTTACGGTTAACATTTTTTTTACGGCTAACGGTTAAAATTCTTTCAATTTTACGCCTAACGGCTAAATTCTTGGCCATTTTACGGCTAACGGTTAACCCCATTGAGACCCTCCTTTGTCTGCTTTTTAATTACTCTTTTGTTTGCTGTTATTCTGCTTCCACACACATAGAGGATGGTGCGTTCTGTGACAGAAATTGTAGCTCTTTTTTAGCTAAACTCGGGTCCTAGATGGAACATCTAGGAGTCGAGTTTATCTAAAAAAGAGCTACAATTTCTGTCACAGAACCCTCACCCTATACGTGTGTGTTGCTGTCATAGAAATGACAAGCATTTATTGCACATTTATCCGTTTATGTTGAACTCACCAAGCGGTGGACATTGTTTGATTACCCATTGATTTTGAACACTGTTTTGATTACCCATTGATTTTTGAACTCAAATGACATTGACAATTGTCCCATGAATTCCTTTCCATTTTTCATTTTACAAAAGGGAGGATGTTACAACACTTGCGTGATTATATTGTTACAACACTTGCGTGATTATAGTTACCTCGGCTAGGATCGAATAACGCTCTTGTAATTTTATCGTATCATATAGCAATGAGCTCTAAATAAAGATCTTGAAACACCACCCCACTTCCAGACACTGCCCCAGCAACACCTCTACCAGCCACCACTCCATGCTTTTCTAGAATTTCTTGCCTGTCACTACCAGCCACTCCACTCTCAGATGCTGCCCCCGCAATACCTCTACCAGACACCACTCCATGATTGTGTAGAATTCCTTGCCTGTCACCACCAGTTGCTCCACCCTCAGTTACTGTCCCAGCAATACCTCTACCAGCCACCACACCAACGTCGCTGTTGCATAATCCACCTAAACCTACCCTACCATAAACATCATTTAAGGCAACATCCTAAATTGCTGGATCATTTTCCACATCAGCATTGTACTCTATTTCCATGACATCAAGTTCCATGGGAGTGTTTTCCACGCTATTATCAGCACCACTGTGTGTAACCGCATTACTATTGACATCGTCAGCAACATTGTCTTCTTCATTCGCTTCTTTGTCAACATCAGGAGCTACCTGGGCACTGTTAGACTCATGCTGTGAAAAAAGACAGTTTAAAAAACGTAAAGCACGAACCTGGTTAGCAGCTATGGCAAACTTAATTATCTAAAATCCTCAAACAACGAAGAAAAGAAAAACTACAAAGAGCAGCTATTGTTCATGATTAGTGAATAATGTAAAGTTACAAGGTGTATGATAACTATAACTATTTAAGGCTCGATTTTGTGAAACAATATGTGTACAAGATTGTAATAGATTGAAAGAAACTGACTACGAAAGTTTAAGATTACTTGTTCAGAAAAAAATGACGAGGTTGTTTCCAAGCGTTTCAAAAAGGAAACACTGACCAAAAAAGAGCACTTCAGATTTATATGCCAAAAAACATGACATTTCTGCAATCAGGAAATACATTACACAGTAGGGAATATCAAAACCTACATTGCACATTACTCCACGAAATTTAAACTTGATATGGAGCATTTATAATTGTGTCCTGCAATTTTAAGATATTCGTGTGTATAAAAAAGGTCTAAGTTCACATCTTTTAAAATCTATCTGTTAATAAACCATAATTATTTTTGTAAAGAAATGTTTTGGGAAAATACTGGTGTCTTGGTTCTGATGCAAGTCTTGGCTGAAAAGAACACTTAGGATAATTCTGAAACTTCCCAACAAGGCAGTCTTCTAAATTTGATTTAGACCGAGTTTCAATGAAATGGTGGCAATGATGATGATGATGATTATATAATTGCTTTCAATTGGTTTCAAATAACTCTGCTAATTTTCTCAAGTATTAAAATCATTTTCTTCATTCGATTGTGACTTCAAAAAATCCAAAATGACAAACTTTAAGATTTATAACTATAAATTAAAGAAAGTCTTACGTTTTGCAAACTTTTTGAAGAGACTGACACAAAGGCGTCCAGCTTTTGAGGTCTTCTCTTTTTTGGAGCCCACAAATTGAAGACCCACCCCTGGCGTTCCGTATGTGTACAAGGAGCGGCCTCTTTTATGCTTTGCCAGGCAAAGGATGACAACATGCCAGCCATGTTGTACATTGAGGACATTGGCCTAGATAATTAATGGCAAAGCAAAAAAAAAATTGATGACAATAACAATAATTACAACTGTATGAGTGAAGCTGTATGTTTTTCTGCAAAATATAAGTTAGCTGTAATTAGAACCAAGAAATGAAAATGAATACATAAATATGTCACTGTAATTTACATAGATCCAAACATTTAAGAAATATAAACTCAACACTGTATATTAAATGTATTTTTATTTGCCATGTGTTGCCAGTTGTTACATTTCACTTTTCAGTTTCCAAGCTGGCCTGCCCTCAAATAAATGCTTTGGCATTAAAGGTATTACTGCAGTAATTGAACTATACACTGGCTTTTCATAATATACAGTTAAATTAATAGTCTGCCTGAAATAGGGACTCAGTGGGAGGGTCAGGATTTTAGCACATCCTTTAAATGTTCTCCATAATCCCAACTACAGACGTGATTGGTGTTTGAAACCCTCCCCTACCCCACCCTTGTAGAAATTCTTTTATTCATAAACTTTGGCTAAGGACTCTCCCATCTAAATGTACCTCAGAATGTCAACTGATCTTCCATGAGGTAGTAGTGATGGATATTATCTGGAAGCAGGGGTTACCAAAAGCTATCTAAACAGCAATTTACAATAATTTCTTCCAGGCTGGCTATGGAAGATCGAATGTTAGCTAGATTACCAGTACATTAGCACTGTTTTATTTTGATATGCAATTGCAAGATCCTTAGTTTGAATACTTACCCTGTACTCAAGTATCTTTCGCTGGTGTGTTGGATGGGTCTTTTTTTTGTTTTTTAACTTTTCCCAGTCAAAGGCTTTTATTTTAATTTCTGTGCCACATGCTTTGCATTGTTTACATGCGTTTGGATTAAACCTGCCACATGAAACACATTTCTGAAGTAAAATAATGAAAGAAAAGAAATTAAAAAATGCATTTATTCATATCAGATAGCCAGTAAACAAACATGCAAAATTTTCTTTGAAATATAAGAATCATGTTATCATAGACATTAATGAACGACTCAATGTTTAGTAATCACTGTGCATGTTTGTAGTTCAACTACATATACAGGAATATACTATTCTTTTGAACTTAAAATGATACAATTTGCCTACCATAGCTGTCAAACAGAAGGTAGACTTTTATTTTTTTTCAGCAAAAAATGGGGTTTAATTTTTTGGGGAGAGAGTCAGGGATAAAAATAACATTAAAAAAGGAGGGATATTACCTTTTATACTTTTCTCATATGGTACTTTTTATTATTACAAAAATTATATATCACAATTATTTTTAAATGAATAATGCGGGGTATACTGTAAAAGGCCATTATTCGAGGGGCCGAGGTATTAAGAATTGTTTGGTTTAAAAGGAAATGACTGTTGAAAGGGTTAGGAGGAAAATGAAATAAATACAGTTAAAATTCAAATTATGTACCTTCTGTTTTCCTTTCTTTGAGCTAAATTGCCTTTCTTCATCAACTGAAGATCCTACATTAATTTCAAATTAATACCATTTAAAAAAGTTAGCAGTAAATCCATTACTCAGAAACAGAATGCATACTACAGTGTAACCCCTATTAAGTGGCCACCCCCTATTAGGCGGGCAGTTATCAAAGTCCCAAAATTATTCTCAGTAAAATACTGTAAATAAAACCTTTATTTAGCGGCCACCTCCATTAAGTGGCCACGGCCACCTTTTGGCCAACCCAATGAGACTTCTCTCCGAGGTTCGACTGTAGTATCAGTATTAGCATTTAAATGCCATTTAATTGAGAAGTTAGTTATCTGAGTGATCAAAATTTAACTTTTTCAATGATTTGGTTAGTGTACCCATTCTTTATTTAACACAGCTATACTTAAAAAAACTCAATTACCCTAATGAGCAGCAAAACTGGGTACATATAGCACTGGTAGCACCATCGTTTACAAAAGCACATTGCACTAAAAAAAACACTGTAGCTACAACTGCATCAGCATAAATGAGTATATTACTTATTAATGAGTACAAAACACCACTCTAAAGCTGTACTCGGTAATTATAAAATAGCAATTGAAAGGGATGTATTTTTAAATAAAAATAGTAATTTAAAATTTATTATAATATCCTGCCACTCCATGTCAGGTCACTGAGAATTCCAAAAAGGGAGGGTTTCTATCATGCAACTAAACTCAAAAAGGGTGTTAAATAATGCAAAAAAGGGTGTTAAATAATGCAAACCAAATAGAGTATAGCAAAGGAAAAGATGTAGTGATCCTAGACGTTTTTCAGGAACAACATAGCAACAGAGTTGAAAGTGAAAAAATATATATTTTTTCAATTTTTACAATTTTCCTGCGCATCCGGCTATACTTTTGAAAACCTGAGGTAACCCTGATATAACAGTTAAGGGATAATTTGCAATTTTATTGTATTTCCACGTCAGAATCATGTGAATTAGTGTTATGAGTAAAGTTACAAGAGTCAACAGTCAGCTACTTCAAAAGTCGTGAAAGATACAACTTTATCTTAAAATTCATCCTGGTCAACCAGGCTGAAATTTCCCATATGAACAGACAACAAAATTTGTCCTGGTAACTGAGCCAGCCCAGTTACCAGGTTCATATAAAGAGGCCCTAAGAGTGGCAGTACTGAAAATTAGCAATTGCAATTTGAATGTACAGAAAGGGAAAAAGTAAGCAAAACACACCAAATAATGAGTCATATTTCACTGGAGATGTCTAGGGAAAAATTATTGAGAGTACGAGGACCAGGAACTTTGATGCATGAAGTTCACTATCAAATGGTTGAACAAAGGTGATTGGTGTTTCTTTTGGGCAAGTAAAAAATAATTGAGATTATTGAGTGAATTTCTACAATAAACAATGTAAATATGAAAAATAATTACAAAAGTATTGTAAAAACAAAATTAAGAAGTACTCAGTGACCCCCGGGGGGGGGTATTCCCAAAAATTTTGGATGGGGGTGTGCCGCCAAGGTTCCTGAACCCTGACCCTATTTAAGGATAAAGGAAGCGAAAAGTGATACCCTATTTAAGGACGGAACCCGAAAAATGACAACCTATTCAAGGGTTACAAACAATGGCTAACGCGTCCTGCAAAACACAAATCTTTATAAAAATCGCTGTCCCAATACTTCAGCGGACACTTCAGTTTTAATAAGCCACTTCTTTTTCATTAACCTGGGCACTTAAGCACTTCACTTTTTACTGATACGATTTAGGTACCCTATCTAAGGACTATGCCAGGAACGCATTGCCAAAAGGAGAAAAAAATGATACCCTATTTAAGGATCGAGAACCTCAAAAACCATACCCTATCAGGCGGCACATACCTATATAGCCCATATATGGGAGTAGCCCCCCCCCCCCCCCCCCGATCAGTGACCAAAGTAGCTCAGGCTGTTGCGGTTATCTATTTACCTTTCCATCACTGCTTACCCTAGCAAGAGGGTAAAAGATAGCCTGGGTTTCTGACCAGAAATTCAAAGGTTGTCAGGGTAACCCTTCTACCACTAGGTCAACTTAAGCCCATCACACTTTAGTTAAACAAGTGGAAACTAAAACAAGCGACAGATAATAAATGCAGTGTTAAACCAATAGACCCTTACACGGTTTCTGACGCCATCTTGGTTGGGGGCAAACACATCAAAATTTACAGTAAATGTATGGGAAAAATCGGGAGTTTGACGCTCGATAATTCTAGAAAGGTTGACATTCTGCAATTTCTACGTATTACAAACTGAAAATACTAGCTAAAAGAGTTAACCGATCAAATTTGAGAATTTTACTCTCACTAAGAAAGCCGCAAATTAAGATTTTCATTTTTCATATATTTGTTTGTAAAATGGAGTCGCCGTTCGCAGGAAAATTTAGAAGCATTTGTATGAAAAACTAAAAGTATGATTTCTCGCTTCTAAGTGGACCGATCCCCTTTAAATTTAATCGGTTAACTCTTTTATCTAGTATCTATAGTTTGCAATTCACAAAAGTTTCAGAATATCGACCTTCCTCGAATTATCGAGCATCAAACTCCTGACTTTTCCCATACTTTTACTGTATATTTTGCCGTGTTTGCCCCCCAACCAAGATGGCGTCAGAAACCGTGGAAGGGTCTATTCCTGAATACTGTTAACTGTTAAATTATACAATTATGCCGTCACAAAATGGTGTGCCATTCAGACACGGGATACTCCAAATACTCAGTGCTTGACATTGTACTCAGGCAGGGGCACTGTGCCTGAGATCACCGCAACACCGCAAGCTGGGATTTTTTTCACCACAACACCGCATAAAAAATGCCCAACACCGCAACACCGCAAATCCCCGATGTCCCCCTCATCAATGTACCCATGTACAGGGCTGGCAACAGAAATCAAGAATTTGTCATTTTTGCTTATTAAAAAGCTTTTCCCCCTGAAGCTTAGTTATTGTATGCTGCATGTTAAAACTTTGTAAAAGATAGTAGTTCAACATGTTTTCCTTTTCCTAAATTAATCTTCTCATATTATTAAGCTTGTTAGCTAGGGGTGAAAACGAGTCGCTTCGCGATGAGCAAGAAAACCTCTTCCTCTCCTGCTCGATTCTACATGTACCCCGACGGCTTTTTCATTAAGCTGGCATATACAGAAATAGAAAACCTCTGCTACCGGCTTGTGTTATTTTACATTGATAACATTTCTGCTTCACGTAGTCGCATTAACCCTAGAGTAACTTTGAGCTAAAGCTTACGAATTATGAATTACAAATAATCCTAACTGTATGCAAATTACTTTTGGAGGTTAATGAATATTCATAACCTGGTGTAAAGGCTATAAATCGTATCATGTAAACATGAAAAGATCCCTTTATCCATACCTTCTTGTAAATTCGAAGCCATGATAACGAAAAAGGACAAAAATCGAGAAGAAACTGCAGCCATTCGTCGAATGTCGACAGCAGCGCCAGCTGAAGGTCAGTCCAGGACATCACGGTCATTTGGAATGAAGGACTATACTTCATTTGTGCGTATGTGACAAGTGATGATTATACTTCATTTGAGGTGGAGATCGTGTTGCTTTGTCTCACTTTAGAGGGTGAAAATTTGGATATTTGGATTTTTGACAGAGAGAGACTGGAGCTGAAGGAGTTTCTATGGCAACAATACTAAAAGTGTCATTTTGTTTCTTTTGTGATGCACATTTTTGGTGCCAAGTTTCAAGAACACTGCTTCAATATTTGCATAGCGATTTTTCATTCAGTACGTATTTTACCATTTTTTAGTTGCAAACCTCATGACGTCAAAACTAATATATTTTGCATAATAGAAAAATGCCAATATCTCTAGAACAAAAAAAGATTTTTCAAAAAGAAAAAGGCGATTCTTCTGTATTTCGAAAGGCCTTTAAATTAAGCAGAAAGAAAAGGTTTTGCTGGGCACTGCTACCTGGGAGATTGATGGCGAACTTTAACTGCGTGCTGGCCATGAAATGGAGAGGAATCGGGCCATGAAAACATGACGCTGGCCGTTGTGTTGTGGATGTTGGATTTCAACGGATTTTATCTTACCTATCAACTGTCGGAGTTATGTCGCCTCATTTGTTGAGAGATTTTAAACGATTAAAGATAATTTTGTTTGCTTGTAAGGGAAGGGACACGGATCGTGGAAAAGTTTAGTTCGAATAGCTGTAAGCAATTTCTTATCTTTTAAAACAATGCCACCTCATTTAATTTTTGAGGGTGAATAGGCCTTCTACAGCCACTTGTTTAACTTTCATCTCTTCAATTGAATTGAAATTCGTCTTGCTGTTGGAATCATGCTGCAAAACATCAGATTTTCTGCGGTTTAGATTAAATTAGTGCTCGATAGTTTTCGTGAACAAGGCATTGTACTGGCTAATCACCTCCGAGTTAACCAATCAGAGCGCGCGAAAAGCAGTATTCACTTGCGTGATATACACTAACAACAAATAACGTGCGATCACTTTTGTGTTGGGTAGCTACCAAATGGCATCATGGCAAAAAGTGCAGGAAAGTTCTAGCCAGTAGGCGAACGACGGCAACTCCCCGCCCTTGGCTTGACCTTTATGTAGAGGAATTCGAATTTAGGAAGGCCACCAGCATGATTTACGATTGGCATGATTGGCGAAAACACAATGGCATTTGCGTTTCAATTCAGCAAAGTTAATACAACGCCAACAAATTAAGCGAATGGCTTAAAAATGACTTACAAAGAATAAAGCTTTGCGAAAGGATTTCAGAAACACACAAAAGCACTCTGACAGAAACGCAACAGCACCAGAAGCCCACGATCCGGATCCCCTTTCCATTTGTGGCGGAAATGCCTGGAAAGAAGCAGGTATCCTACACGATCTTCGACAGCTTTTCCCATTTCAAACACAGCCGATTTTCATTCCTTTCGAGTCAAATGCCCGAAACCACTAGGCCGAGACCAACATTAAAGTGCACCAAACCCCTTAGCACCAGTTTGAAACGCATTGTACCTTTCTTTTCTCCTTTTTACTACATTCTGGCTATTTATAGCATTCAAATGTTATGAAAAACTGTGCATCATTTGTTCCACGACCGAGTCAGAAAGGGCGTGAGTCTATTCCTGGTTTGACGTCACAAAATGATTTGCATCACATCAAGGCTTTGTAAACATGCATGCAAATCAGTTTGTGACGTCAAATCGGGAATAGACCCACGCCCCTTCTGACTCGGTCGTGGAGCAAATGATGCACAGTTTATCGTAATTTTTGAATGCTATAAATAGTCAGAATTTGCTAAAAAGGTGCAATGCGTTTCAAATTTGTGCAAAGGTTTATTCTAGCGAAAAAAATATTTTGGGGTTAGGTGCACTTTAAAGGATGAATGATTTCAATTTCACAAACAATACAAGCCAGGACCACTAGCTCACACTTACAAATTCCAGGGTAACACTAACTACACAGAAATTTCATGCAGAAGCCTATGTCCTTCAGAATCTACAGGCGGCTTTTCCCGCTTCACACACCATAATACTGCAAAAGGACTTGTGGGCATGGCTCCCAGTGGTGCCATTACGTACGATTTCTAATAAATGCTAAGGACTGTGGTATTCTTAACTTATTATAGTGGTGATAATATCACGGATTGGACAAGGACGTATGTAGAATAAATTAGCCCGAAAAAGTAGCCTATTTATGGATGGTAAAGACATGCTATACTTTGGAGGTAAGAACTTAGCCTAGCCAAGACGAATTGCTTCAGTTGGGATACATGTGGAATAGGTTATTAAATTAAATGCCTTGGACGGCCAGTTTATCTAATTATGGCAGCTAACCTGGACATGATATGGATTGCTTACAATTATCTCCACGATTTTCTTTCTCATGCTATTTCCCCATTGAGTGAAAATACTAAAAAAACCAGACCAACAAGATAATGAAAGGTGTTACTACAAGGGTATTACTGATGTGACACTCAATAGTAGAATTCATGCTTTGGAATGCTTATAACTGTTGATTCACTTAGCCAGAGGATCATTCGAGATCATGACTATCGGGATGATTCGATGCTTATACACTTACATATTTCTATCTCAAATTTGTCAAGCCAGAACAGGAAAAGCACTCGTTAACATTTTCTAAAGGAATCGTGTATGGTAAAAATCCCAGAGGGATATTCCGGTTCAAAAGGGGAAGGGAGGCGCAAACGCCGTTTTTGGATTTGCAATTTGTGATCTGAGACTTGAAGATCGTTAGAGATCTTATAATAATAGTTTCAGTAAGAAATTGGGGAACTAAGGAAAATAACTGTCTACTACTCTCTGAGTGTTTTTATGTGCCTAGATTTTTGTATTATGCAAATTATTGGTAGTGGAATTCATCTAGACGGCAGACGCGAAAACTTAACATCTACGGAATTCCTGAAGAGGGTGAAGATGATGACACCAAAGAAGCCCTGTGCAAGGTTTTAGAAAACAAACTACAAGTGTTCGACCCGCGAGCCATAGAAATCGAACGAATACTTCAACTGGGAAAAAAGAGGTAACAAGAAAAGAACCATCATTGTGCGCTCTTTACGTTATAACGACTGCGAATAGCTGTTATTGAAGTTGAGCCTGCGATAATATATTCTTTTGTAAAGACAGTATGTGAACGAGGCGAAAGGGTCAAAACATCGGACAACACAATGCACAATGACCCTTTAGCCTCGTTTGTATGTCAAACCGCTGAGAACTCCAATAAGAGCCATTCCTTTTCACTCAGAGAAGACTATATCGATCTTGAGGATGGTACTCTCCTCATGGTGAATTTATGGAAATGACACCCTTAAGGCTGTTGCCATGACAACAGTTTCGCTTCTGGTGCTGTCTTAATAAAAACTGAAAACCCCAGTTTTTGTCTTAAACCAAGAACTAGCTACCGCAGCCAATGCAATGATGGGAATTAAATATGGGATTTACGTCTGTTTCAAGTAGGACCCTTTGTCTCACTTTAAAGGTTGCAAATGGGATATTTGGTTTTTTTGACAGAGAGAGACCGGAGCTAAAAGAGATGTTATGGCAACAATACTAAGGGTGTCATTTTGTTTCTTTTGTGATGCAAATTTGTTTTTCCAAGTTTCAAGAACACTGGTTCAATAGTTTTAGAGATATTTTTTATTCAGTATTTACCATTTTCAGTTGAAAACCATATTAAGTCAAGACTGATCTAATCTGCATAATAGAAGAATGTCAACATCTCTAAATCGAAAAAAGATATTTCAGAAAGAAAAACGCCATTCTTCTTAATTTCGAAAGGCCTTTAAAATAAGCAGAAAATATTTTTTATGTCATATACTCTTTAAAGGTATCACCGTTTGACACACTCGACCAACTTTTGTCATAAATACAGTTTACTATCGAGTTTCTTGTTAAGGAGCCAAAGCTCAACATCGTGGCCACAGTTCGCTGTAAGTAACCTAGAGCTTCGAGAATCTGACAATAAACTACCCAACGTTTGTAGTTTGGAAGGAAAGCGCGATTCGAGGGCTCAGATTTAGAGAAAATCTCCTCGTTTTGATACGCTACACTCCATATTTCATTATTCTCTACTTGCACAAATCCCATAGTACACCTCTTTTACCCCCCAAAAATTTTGCATAATCATTGTTTGCAATTTCTCCTGGGACATGAAGATGTCCCAAGGGAAATCTAAAACAATGCATATGCAAATTTTTTGGGGGGTAGAAGCGGTGTATTATGGTATTGTGTAAGTAGAGAATTACAAATTGTCAGTGCTGAAGTTCTGTAAAGAGACACGTGTTTAACACCGAGAATGATATCAGCCATATTATTTATCGTATTATGTGTTAACTCTACACGTTCGCGTAATCAATAATTAATAAGGAGAAGTGGATTTCATATAAATAAAAAGCAAAATTACTTACATTGAAGTGGTTCTTTGTCTTTTCTTGTCATCTGCATCTGCCGCCCCGAGTTTAAATTTCTATCGAGCGTTTTCTTGTTTCGTAGTGTCGTGATGAGCATGACGAGATTGCTCCATTGCTGTGTACCGGGTTCGATACATGGTCTTCAGTACATTCCCGTTTTGCTCCTTTCACGCAGAATTACTCCAACATGGATGAATATGGCTTGCAGAGAAAAGAATCCGAAAGCGATGGAGAAAAGAAGAAAGCAAAAACGCTTCCAAATAAGAAAAAAACGCCAATAGACCAATCACAAAATAAAAAAGGGTTCTCAAGACTTTGAATGTGGATATTATTTGGGGAAGAACTGTTAAAATCATCCAGAGATCTGATCAATGGAAATCGTCGACTAAGATGACAGTGTGCGGAGAAAAATATCAAAATTTCACCAACGTTTTCCAATGGCTTCCGTTTCAGTGAAAATAAATCCCTAGTAAGTCTCTTTTATTTGTCGACCTTTAATTAGAAATTATATACACCAAAACATATGCACATTATCATCTTTGAATACATCTGTGGACTTGCCTTTTTCAAACTGTTAATTTTATTGATAGCAAAATTAACGAGGAAAGCAGCACGAAGTATGAAAAATCTTTCATGTATATATTTTTCTGTCACAAGATGTTTCGAATTGATTTATGCCGACGTAACAGCGAACTGACTCGATTGCCGCTTTTGCCATCGAGCCAATAAATACATTTCTGAACAAAAGTATATCCTACCACTAAACATGGGTACTTCGGATACTATTCCTCATTTGCATAAGTATTCGTGCCTTTTGCGAATTTCTAAAGTAGTAAGCTTTTGCATATTTTGTTTTAACATGAATTTGTCGAGATTGATTTTCTCCAAGTAATAAATTAGTTTTAAATTTTTCTCTGCGGGATTCGGTATACGTATCAATACCTAATGGCTGTGATCGTACAATATTCAAACTTATGTCTGAAGTTTACGCGCGACATAGGGACTTTGCTAACCAGTTAACCTATCCCCAGAATAGCCCGAATTGACGCCCACTAGGCATATTCTTTACCGAACCATTCTGCCTCGGTCAACAGGGCAAAGGTGCAAGATAGAGGATAAATCGTTGAGTAGGGAGATATTCTGTCACCGATAGGATTCACAGAGCAAAAGAAACAATGGGTATTTTTTTATTTTCCAATTCGTGGTCAACTTTTAAGGAGCAAGGGGCACTTTATTTTTTAACTAACTAAAATTATCGATTTCAAAAATAGTGGTCACATGATTTGGTTATTGGAGGTGGGTCTCGTCGTAACTCGATTAAAAACATCTGCCCGCACCACGACTCATATAACGTTTATGTCCAGTAAACTAAATTTTGCAAAAAGATGAATACTATCTGGGTTAATTGGATGTGAAGTCGTCAGAAAACAAACACAATTAAAAGGGCTGCTGTTGTTAATCCAAAGAAGTGAACTCTTGCCGTAATTCATGATCTGCATCGGAATCAGGCATTTTGCAAACTCTCCAAGCTTTGCTTTGTTCCCAGATATAGTAGTGTTAATGCCGTGAAAAAGGTTGTTGTTGTTCATCGTGGTATAAAGTATAGTAATTAAGGAGTTATCGTTTGTCTCACGATGTAGTCACTTGTGATGTGGACCGTGACGTTTCGGATGCATACTGCTAGCCTTCATCAGGCGATAAGGTCGACTGGCTACGTGTAGCTTTATAAAGCATGGTGCTCCGCTGTGATTGGTTGGTTTTCAACAGCTGCGATTGGTGTGTGTCGATCCTCGCTGATCCTGACCAGTTATTTGTTCCCTCGGCGGTTCGCCTGTGTGCAGTTCTCTCGTTCTTGTGTTTCTTGATCGTGGGCATCCAAGCTTCAGGAATCTCGATTCAACTATCCCTGTTGATGTTGTTAGGATGAAGTGTTATGTGAATAGCCTCTTTGACCCTGTGAGTGTACCAATGTTGATCACGATCAATAAACTTAACCTCGTCCCAAAGTGGGCAGTGTCCGGTGGTGTGGGCATGCTCTGAAACGGCGGAGGTCTGGGTACGGGCGAGACGGGGAGACCCATGCAGGACAGGATTAAAGAACACGACCGAGACATCCAGCTCGCCCGTACCCAGACCTCCGCCGTTTCAGAGCATGCCCACACAACCGGACACTGCCCAGTTTGGGACGAGGTTGAGTTTATTGATCGTGATCAACATTGGTACACTCGCAGGGTCAAAGAGGTTATTCACATAAGACTTCATCCTAACAACATCAACAGGGATAGTGGAATCGAGATTCCTGAAGCTTGGATGCCCACGATCAAGAAACACAAGAACGAGAAAACTGCACACAGGCGAACCGCCGAGGGAACAACTAACTGGTCTAGGATCAGCGAGGATCGACACATACCAATCACAGCTGTTGAAAACCAACCAATCACAGCGGAGCACCATGCTTTATAAAGGTACACATCACAAGTGACTACATCGTGAGACAAACGATAACTCCTTAATTACTATAGTAGTGTTGTTTGAAACCATCAAGCGAAAAGTTCTCTTTTCCAAAACCCTGTCACTCCTTGCTGAGATTATCTTGGTGGACGTGCTGTCGAGGAAGGCAAGAGGACTCCTATCAAGCATAAATGTTTGTTGACTTCGCGTAATCTAAGTCTTAGTGTGACTACTTTGTTGAACGTGTGGCCATGCATATGAAATGGAAGCCATTTTTCCTTTTCTTCCCAGGGTAATTTGTATGGATTTCGCAACGTATATCACAACGTGCCCACCACGGTGGGCCTAGACATAGAGGATTGAACAGTAAGCAATAAGCAATGAATAAAAATTAATGAATAAGGAAATATGGTTGGTATCATCATATATGAAGAACTTTAATTTTATTGATGGTGTTAACAGATGCTATATTGAGTCATAGCGTAAAACGGCTATTGTTCTCGGGACATTTACTTCCAGTTTGAAAAAGTGTATAAGTATTTCATAACGCTTATTATTACGCATAAAAGCTCACTGGCTGCTATGAACGCGCGGCAGTGCTCGTTATCTCGATGGCTCAATGCACTATTGTTCCTTCCTTTGTTTAAATAAACTCACCGCGCTTTTCTCTCTTCCTTTGCTTGCTTGTTTCCTTTTTGCCGAAGGTGAGCGGATTGATTGATTGATTGATTCATTGATTGCCGTATATCTCAATCCAACCCTTCCTTTACACTGAGTAATTTATTAGAAGCCATGACTTTTGGCACGAAAAGTTTTGGCATTGCACCGACACTGCCGGTCAAGATTTTCAAAACAGTAATGACTGGTGGGCAGTCCGAATTTCAATAATCCAAACTATGATATGTCTATTTTGGATTAAGAAGTGCTAAGCGATCCAGAAGAGTGCCGAAGATCTCGATACAACCCTTCACGGTTTACGTTTTGGTAACAAAAGTTCAAGACCGTTCTAGACCGTGTGTTAAAACGTTCTTTATTGTGCATATCACTGCACAAAATAAGGCTTCTAAAATGGTCTCCATTCTAAAATACTCTGTCCTTCCACTTGCTCAATGTTCTTCATTTTAGTCTTAAACTGAAGGTACATCATTCTTCTTCAAAAAGCCGTGCGTAGGTTGTAAGATTTTGACTTCTTCAAAACAGTATAGCAAGTTCTATGAACGCTACTTTACCAATTTGAGCCCTTTCTCCTCTTATGTCCACGCATTCTGCCCTATTTTCTACAAGCACATGAAGATGGTTGGCTGGAATAAATTCAGCCTGATACATAATGATTTCTGCAACTGAGACTGTAGCCACGAGAGTTAATTTTCTATGTTCTGCCGCCTTTAGTCTTGTTTTTGTAATTAACGTAAATATTTTTTGTTGCTTTCAGTTCAGTTTTCAACATTAATTAGTTCATTTCTATGCTTGCGTATTTTTTCCGTGCTGTCAAAATGCAGATTATGTCTTATGTAATCCCTTATTGTTTATCACGTAACCTTGTCAACTCTATTGTTTTTGCTTAAAATCCGTATAAGTTTTTCAGTTGCTGTTTTATTCCGGAGTGCCGTACAGATCTTGTGAGTAGTCACGTTTTCCTTTGTATATTCTGCATTTTTTCTTGGTTCATGTTTCATGTGTCTAGTGAATCGTTAAGTGGAATAAAGGACGAATTTCAGACTGCAGCGGAGTGTTAAGTTCAGAGACTGCAAATTAGGGACCGGTCATTATTTATCGCCTGAGGGGGGGTCGAAGGATTTAGGGGGGATCACATGGTTTTCAGAGGAACTGAAGGGGGATCAGCCATAATTGACAGGAATAAAAGGGGGGATCACCATAAATTACAGTGTTTAATAACAATACCAATTTAATTTACATTTATTACTAGTGTATTCTCCTTTTGATACAGATATGAATTTTTATTTCATGCTTTGGCCTCCATTCTTATCCAGATACCATCTCACAATTAAGACCACTTGTAAAATCACTGGTTGCACAACTAATCATGCACATATTTCCCAAAAATTGGGGTCAAACGCAGTCATTATGAAAGAAATATATTCAGCCTGGCTCACATATGAATGCCAACGATCGATCGATCGATCAGTCAATCCTTTATTTAAAGTGGTCAGCATGCTTACCTAGGAGCTACTTGTGGTTTCCATGTGCGCCAAAAATAGGACAAAAATAGAAAAATAAAATCTTCAATACGAGTATATAAAATATGATCAATTGTAAACATGATCACAAATCAAAAAAGTGATGGTTACAAGATTGAGTCTAAAATGAAATTGAATATTTGCGTGAAGATATGAAAATGTCACTGCAGTCATGTCTGGCACTTGTGCAGACAGGTTGCTGAGAGGATTGATGATGCCTATGTGCTAGAATACATCGAGAGTGAGTGAGTCCCGGAATGAATTATTGTTTTCAATTCTGTTCACCTTGATCACTATCGCTCAGCTTCAGCAAGAAACAAAACGCAACTACCAGGTGCAGCATACTTCAGAAAGATCTAATCGTTTACGGAAGACCACTATGTCCGTGGAGAGCTCTTCATGGAATTCTGTCGTGATCCATGTAGAGCCAGGAGAGGGAAATGCCAATCTTTGTTCCTGGTGTCCAAGAAATAGATGGGTGGGACCAGAAGCAGGGAAGATTTCCACAACCTGTGGCAGATCCAAACAATCTGGGGCATTTTGTGGATGTGTACCAGACAACGTTGACAGGCAGGACACCGGATGACCATCTCCCCAGAAAATTTCTGAAGGACTTGTATAGAGAACATTCTATTGGTGTAGTGATAGAGATACCATCAAGACTTTCTGCACCAAACACAATGTCGATGAGAACTATTTTGTTCTCAAAGATATTGACGCGAGAAAAGATACCAGAGCAAGAGCAGCTGAGGAGCAAAGAAGGCAAGAAAAGCGGCAAAGTCCAAAAGCTGCGGGTAAGAGAGCTCAACTTGTATTTGAAGAAACATGGGTTTACTACTGTCGGTCGAAAGCCTGATAAAGTGAAGGCTATTCGTTGTCACTATTATCGACAAGAGACTGTGGACCCGGGCGATCTGTCGAATGACGAAGAAGAGTCAGAGGAGGAAGAATCCGAAAATGAGGAGGACGAGAGTGAAAATGACTTTGTTTTTGCGGATTTGGATGAATAGCCTGAGAGCTGTCCCCTGGCAATTACGTTCATACCGGATGAACAAATAAGTGCAGTGTTTGTTCAAGCTCCCTGATACCGTAAGTACTTTCAGATGGTAAATACACTTTTTTAATTTCATTTATCCACTTAACAACAAGAATAGGATAGGTTTAACATCATAAGTGCAGTGAAAAGAAGTGGAAAGGGCAAAAATATATAAAACTAATTATATGCCCTTTAAGTGCATTTATTTTAGGATAAAAAGAAAACTAGAGAGGAAAAAGTAGTCGCATAGTAAATAAATATATAATTCTGGAATCAATACTGAGCAAAATAAAACTGGTAAAGTGGTTTTTTAAATAGTTTTCTAGTTGGCTGGTTGCGTATAGTTAGAGGAATATCAATCCAATAATAGCATCCTAAAATACTTGGACAAAAGTTTCTTATATTATTCTTAAAGATTCTGGATTTAAGTGTTGCAGGGACGCACTTCGGGTAGCATAATTATGTTGCTCAGATACTAAAGACAGGTTAAGATTCGACGGTTTTAAATCAATTAGATGATCATAAAATAACCCCAAAATTTTTTTGGGTTCAAAGAAATATTGGCATTTCCCGGATCATAATGCCGAAAAAATTTTTGCTTTCGTTTGTAACCGCGATTTATTATGAATTTTCAAAGTCGTGAAAAATCGCTCTTTTGAAAAGCATGACCGAGTCAAAGAATCGGTGAAAAGGAACTGAGTCCAGCACATTTTGTGACTTCATTCCAGGCCATCGATCGCAAGCGTATCGCTCGTCTTGTGTTGAGTTGTTGTGGCAGACATTCGAACTTTGTAGAATGGCCGTGCAAATAGTCAAGCCAAGTCACTGTATTATATTTTTCTTCAAATGTTTAGAGTGATTCGGTTTATAATTTAGCTGTTTATGTAAAGGTCAGCCGGTGTGAAGGTCATCACCTGTAAAACTACGCCACATCAACTAGCATCTATAAGGGCTCACGAGTTTAGAATGTTTAAAAAATTTGCCGATAATCTTCCCCTACATCATCCTTTATATTATATTTTTTACTGCAAGTTGCGAGGAATTCTTTATGCCAATAGCAAGTCTTTGAACGGGAGGTTGCGTGATATTTCTGTGCGCGTTGAGCTCAGTAAAAGGGACGCACAGACGCACAGACTGAGTAGATGTTCAACAAATTAGTCGGAATAAAATAATCAGCACTCATTACAATCGCGCAATACACATGTACATCTAAGCGAACGTATAATCTTCCCCTACATCATCCTTTATATTATATTTTTTACTGCAAGTTGCGAGGAATTCTTTATGCCAATAGCAAGTCTTTGAACGGGAGGTTGCGTGATATTTCTGTGCGCGTTGAGCTCAGTAAAAGGGACGCACAGACGCACAGACTGAGTAGATGTTCAACAAATTAGTCGGAATAAAATCATCAGCACTCATTACAATCGCGCAATACACATGTACATCTAAGCGAACGTATAAAAAAATTATTTCATTGACATTGTACGAAAATTCTGCACTATCCATCCAGATCTGCTCATCTGGGTCCATCTGCTTTCTTGTTCAAAACTGTCGCCAATGGCCTGGAATGACGTCACCAGCCCCAGACCCCTCTTAACTCGGTCGTGTGTCAAATAAGTCCGTCTTCAAAAATTCATAAAAAATTGCCGTTTTTACCAAAAGTAAAAATTTCTGCGGCGTTTTGCTCCATGTAATGCAAAGATTTAAGTTGGCCAAAAAATTTGGGGGGTTATAGGCACTTTAACAATATCAGGCAACTACATGATGGGGAATAATATGATCACGAAGTGACACATTGTTGATAACTATAACAACTTTGTTTTGTACTCCTACCAGCTGCGATAATGGTTCCTCGTAATTATTACCCCACGGTACGCAACCATAGGTTAGATAGGGAATATACACTTCATATAATTAACACTGTTGTTGGTGGTGGCTGGAGGGGGGGATCATTAAAATTGTCATTATCAATGTGTGGGGATCATTGAGGCTAAGGCTCTATGGGGGGATCAGGTGAATGTTACTTTGGCTGACAAAAAATTCTCCAAGGGGATAAATAATGACCGGCCCCTTGGCACAGTGTATTATTGAATAAACAATGTTCAATATGACTCAGAGAAATATGAATAAAATGGAATATGTTGATCAGTCTTCGCTTATTATTGAATGGTAGAAAGTGCTTCTATTTTGTATTTTCCTATTTTCACTGAAGGAATTTCCTCTATAAAGAGCACTATTTGTTACTAAACATTTTGTTCCCTGAAAGATTTTATGTGGCCTAAGATTTAATGACAAAAACTTTTGTTCAAAAATTCGCCAGTTGATTTGCGCGCAGTAGTTGATTCACTTATGGCGACGTTTCTCGATGCGATAGCAAAAGCTTTTCTTTTAAAAAGTGTTAACACAGTGTGTTTTATACCGCTATTTAAATAAAGTTCTTGTTTACGATAGCTTGTCGTCGCCTCTATTTAAAAGAGATCTCGCTTGGAAAGCCATCAGAATGCATTTGCAGCTTTGTTTTCCTTGCAGCTTGTGTTTTCCTTCTGGACAAGAAAAATCGCTTTAAGTTTACAATGGTTGAGTCCTTGTTAAACAAATTACAGCATAGAAAGTGCTTTGTACGGATTATTATTCACTCGTCGCAAAACTTTGGAAAACTCACTCGTTCGCTGCGCTCACTCGTTCGTTTTCCAAAGTCTTGCAACTCGTGAATAAAAATCCGTACGTCACACTTTCTATGAAGTAATCTATATATATCAGGAGACTTTTTCAGCAGCAGAAACAGTGTTTGTAACATAAATGGTCATAACAAGAACAAATATACAAAGGGCCACTACGTACAATGACTCTCATTTGAGTGCCACCTGCACTGACTGTTCAAGCCGAGGAATGTTGGCTTGTAACACAAGCTGAGCCAGGAATGTTGGCTTAAGCGAACAAAACAAATCGGCGATACTCTGGGAATCCACGAAATTTGCTGAGGATGTCCTTAAAGTCCACCTGAACAAAACGTAAGCAAAGAATAAGTGAGCCCTTTTAACTCTAAACTAAAACTGAAGTTAATTTTCGATGAAGAGAGCACTGATAAATAAACTTAGACGACAAAAAAGAACGATACAGAAGAACGATGTAGAAATGAAAAATATCTTACCTTTTGAACTGCACATGCAACCATCGGAACGCTAATAAAAGTCGCCGTAACCAAAATATAAACATGCCGAAAGAAACATTATGGGCGATATTCCGCTTGTACCCAGTTCCTTTCGAATACCTGTACCCAGTTTATGTAACCATTCGCCAGTCATTCTCTTCCCCAGAGCCGCTTGTCCCTCTTAGCTGGCTGGGCCTGTGCACGAGAAACAAGTGGCTCTGGGGACACACGATTTGATTCGCTGAATTCAAACAAAGGGAGTCCAATCACATCAGCCGTTTTAAAATCCTATATCGTTAGCAGGATTAAAATGGCTGCTGTGATTGGATTCCCTTTGTTTGATTTCAGCTAATCAAATCGTGTGTCCCCAGAGCCACTTGTTCCTCGTGCACAGGACCAGCCGGCAAAGAGGGACAAGCGGCTCTGGGGACGAGAATGTTCGCCAGTTTGAAATGCGGGGATGGCCCTGGGGATGAAGTCTATCTGACCGGTTTCTGGAAATTAGTTTGGTCCCGCGCCCTTTGACAAACCCAGCCAGTCTCCACAAGATTTGAGACGACTTATACTTCGTATATTAAAGCAGACAAAATGGCGGACAAAGGGTTACTTTTCTTCAGTAGCTTTTACTCACTCGACTTTTGTCACTTACTCGACGATATCCCGAAAGAAAATGATGACTTGGCTGTCTTAAATGCCGTGAGCTGTTTTGCGCGAAGAAATTTAACACGCATTCATGATCATTTTGAGCGAACACTGGCCGCGGTCGCACTACGAGAGTTAACCGGGTTATTTCTAATTAATCAATTAAAATTAACCGGGTTACCGAAAAATCCTGATGCGGCCGCTTATTTCGACTGTTCATTGAACTTTAACTAGGTTAACGATTGCCATGGAAATTAATTGTGGAAAAATAGATTTTTTAACCGAGTTAGGTTTATTTTAAACTACCTTTCTGCGTCATTTAACCTGGTTTTGTGGTTTCTTATCAGTAGCGTGCATTGGCTTTTTCGCGGAATCTGTCGCTCATCACAGTCGTGGCACAAACAAGTGTTCATTCGGAAGTGCTCTTTATAAAAGCCATGCATGCCAAGATTCATGAAAAAAAATCGTTTATTTCTCGGATAGATCCCGAAAAGCTCGAGGACGGTTCATTTGACAGCGATGAGAACACTGACGTGCCATGTTCGAAAGAACTGCCTTGGAAATCATTTCCCTCGTGCACATTAGAAGGAAGAGAGACTTCCTAAGCCGTGAGTGTTGAGAAAGGGAACGAAAGAGAAAAGAGAAAAACAATCGACAAAATTATAACGTGGTCCTCGAAGTCTATCATTTTGCTGTTTTATCTCACGACGCCAATTGACTTCATCCACTTCGTAGCCAGTTTCAGTGCGGCCGCTAGTAAAATTTAACCCGGTTATTTCACCATAACCAACGTTTAACCGAGTTAAATTATTTGAAAATTTTAACCAGGTTTCTGAAAAATAAACCCAGTTAACTCTCTAAGTGCGGCCGCAGCCATAGAGCTGACATATTTGATATTATCCTCCTTCAGGTGGCTCATAACAACCACAGGGATAACGGCCATTTAAAAGGATCAACAGGACCATTTCTTCGCTTTGTCAGAGCCCCTCTCAATAGCCCCTCTCGAAGGGCGATAAAGGACGCTCCTTTTATTTAGATAGACGGCCACAAGTTTTCTACTTTCTGTAACTATTCCGTGCTACCCTAAATAATGTGTATTATTATTATTATTATTAGATCATTCTGATCTTAAATTGAAAGTTGATGTTCTAATTGGCGCATAAAAATAGGCAAAGATTGATACTGCGCAATTTATGGTTACTTAATGATGACTTTGATGATGGCTACTTTCTCGATGGGCAAGACGAGGATCATGATGCTGAGCAGCATTACCCAGACGCCAGGGTTCAAAAGAAAAGAGCCCACCTTATGAACATTGTCTGGGTTTTGGTACCGTAAATTAACATTATTTGCCAACCTAAAAAGTAAATGAACACAGAACATATTTTCTTGTCAACATACTTTAGTACATGCATGTATATCTGATTTATTTTGTTTAAATTGTTTAATTTTTGTTACTGTAAATACTGTTTACTCTGAAAATGCTGAAAGAGCACTGCAAATTTCAAAAGATGGCGATAAAAACACCTTAGAACTTGTCTTGGAAATAAAACATCAATAAACATCTTAGATCTTAGATGTTTGTGTATAAAAAGCAGTTTCACACACAAAACCAAATGTCAAAAAGGCTGAACAGTCATAAGGGAAATAAATATCAGTAAAACCATTTTGACAAGGTTTCTCTACACCTTACTTTTTCACAATATCCAGAAATTGAGAGAAAAACCCTTCTTTCTTTTTTTGAATGTCTTTTAACCATTTTAGTTTCTACTCCTCTGCCTTCTCTTTTTTCTCCGTATAAGACTGTAGAAAATTCGACATTTGCGCAGCAAAATAATAGCTTTTTCTTTTTCGACTCCGTTTTTCAGCATTGGACGCTTTCCTCTGCAATGTTCACCTTCATCATGTTCATCATCGGAATTCATCTCACTGCGTTTCTCAGAGTCGTCATTGGAGGCCGAATGAATTTCATTGTCAAATGTGTAGGCTATGGCTATCACCCATGCATTCAGCTATTTGCTATTTGCTCGTGAAATTTGCAAGTAAGTAAGTAAGTAAAGTAAGTAAGAACTTTATTAACGTGTCAAAGCCTTACTAATTAGGGGACACTGCTAAAAGCTAAAAACTAATACTAATGGTAAAACTATAAATATTATATATAAGAGATATACAATCAGTTAAAATCTATAAATAAGCGTGAATAGCACTGGTTAAAATCTGTAACTATATGTTTAGTACATTATATAGAACATGGGATGCAACCGTTACAGCCGGTGTCCATTAAGTTAGTTTGCGAACACGATTTGTAAAAGCCTTCAGTGACTTCGTTTGGCTCCTAAATAACGCAAGTAACAATGTTGTATGTAGGAGTAACAAAATCTGATTGTCTCAGGTTGTATGCAGAAGTTTGATTTCTAAAAATGTTACAGATGCTATTAGGAGATAATCTATGCTTAACTTAAAACATGAAAATACAGATGTCCTGTAAACGCCTATTCGCTGGAGTAGGCAAATTAGCTCTCTCCAATTGCTGGGTATAACTAGAATGCTTGTCGCTGTAAACGGCCCACAAGCCCCTTTCCTGTAGTCGTTCAAGTATACATGTATCGCTAGCTCTACAAAAGTGCCACACTAGTTAAACAATAGTGTTTCTGTCGAGGAACTATCAGAAGATAGTTGCCCCGCAGAAATTTAATGTTTTCTGATGTTCTCATATTTGCCGTCTTCGCTTGTCGGGCAAATATGCAAGTTTTAAACACGGAGCGATTCTATATCAATCACAAATCCCAATGTAACGATTTTATTGGTTGAGAACTGAACTCAACTGATTTTCTTTGGTGTGGCGTGATCCGAACTCGTCTCTTCTTTGGGACTGATCGTTTATTACGTCCCGGGGGGGGGGGGGGGGGCGGTGGTTTTGGAGGGGGGGGGGTACAATTTTTAAACAAACCTCTTTTTGGGGGGTTAAATTTTCAGTGGTAAGAAACTTAAGGGGGGTCAAATTTTATGACACAGCAACAGCAGTCTAGGGAATTTGACGTGATCTATCCACCAGTGGATGGGGAAAAAGTAAAGAATTTGACGCGACTTTAGATCCCGAGGGAGGGATTGTTTTCGTGCAAGAGCCTGAAATAGGCTCTTGCCGATTGTGCTAGCATAATTTTTGGCATAATCTGAGGAATTGAGCTTAATTTTTGCCCTTTTTCCAAAAGTAACACTGGTAGCATAATCCGTACATTTTCTTGTCTTAATAGCACAATTTTAGAATAATTCAAGAAAACGAAGATCTCAGCTACTAAAAACGATAGATTACTATTAACAGTTGCTTCCACTCCTATTTTTCGATTTTTTTACCGCGGGAGTTCGATGAAACGGAACCGGAAGTCTGTGTCTCGGTCCCAGACTCCTTAGTCTTTCTCCCAATGCTCGTTTCAAAAATGGCGGCCGCCACACCAAACCAGTCAAGTGCAGTGAACTTACATCCAGATAGTTTACAAGGTAGCGAGAACAGAGAGGATAGACCAAAGCCTGCACAACTTTCCCGGGATAGACGCCTCGAATCCACCACTGGAAAATACAAGGAGGGGGACGAGTAATGCCACTAATGTGAAAAAATGTCCCTTTGCAAAGCGAGCATAATTTGGGCAAAAAACGAGCACTGCCACTAGCATAATATGCCACTTTTACTAGCACAATCGGCAAATGCCTAGCCTGGAACCTAGCTCTCAATCTGCCATCTTGAAAATTACCCAGAAGGCTCTTGTTCGTTTGTGCTCGATCTTTTGGTTAGAAAATGCCACTCTACAAAGCGTGGGATGTAAAGAGAGACGAGAAAGGCCGTAGCGGCTGTGAGCTTCCAAGAATTTGCTAAAGCAGGTGAGCTATTTTGTTGTTTGATCACAGAAATGACAGAATTCAATCTTACATGTACAGAGAGTGTCTGCAAAGAGGGCATGACAATTAGATCTTACAATGCATGGTATTCAGACCTCTGTTTTATATTGCGAGTCAAATCGCTTATTTCGTGCTTAATAATCACTCGACATGAAATTTTTTCTAAGCCACGTGTATTTGTACTTGGTATTTTCAGCCCATTCTCGGTTTAGGGAACCTTTGGGGGAAAATGCCATGGGCAATTTCAATGACTTTTTTTAGTGGAAAATAGTAAAGTTCAGTGCATAATGCAAACTAAAAATTAAGAGCTGATCTAGTGTCTTAATTATATGAATAAATTAAACAAACTTGTGACACCCTAATTTATAATTATAATAATTTAATTACAGCTAAAAGAAAACTTGGTATAAGTGATGACGAAGTCATAACAGTTTACACTGAGGATGATGGTACAGAAATTGCCGAAGAGACATTTTCAGAAATTAAACATGGAAGCACATTCAAGTGCAAAAGACAAGACCTGGTTGCCTAGAACAGTTTCAGCATCTTCAACAATGTCATTGTCAATTGACAGCAACATCACATCTGGCGCAACGGGCACACAGTCATCAACTAAGTTTGGTATGCACATAAAAATAGGGATAAATCATGGAAAGGGGCATTTGACACCAGCACTTGATCCCTGGGTTGGAAATTTGACATGAGAAAAGAGGAAATTTCAAATCACCTGGGTATGCTGCCCCCCGGAGGGGGGGGAGGGCTAAACATTGATAATAAATTTTAACTGCTAACACTTTTTTTGTTATACGCATCACAAATACAAGAATTGCATTTGTGGGGTGTGAATTCTCTGCTGGCATATTGTTAAGTTATTTCTACATTCAAAGATAATTTTCACCTTGATTTAGGTCTTAAAAGGTTCTGACATTTCTCTTTTAATCTCAGAGTTGCTGAGACAGTCTGTCACAAGCAGTTCTGATCGATGGAAGGACACTGACCTTGTGTGGCTCCCAAGCAAAGGAACCCATCGAAACACACAGTTTTCCAACAATCTTCTAAAAGAATTTTATTCATACGCTGGTTTACTAGTTGCAAGCAAAACACTTTTTCGCATGTCCTTTACACAGGAAAAATTAAGGCAATGGGATTTGTTTAAAAGAAAAGAAAAAAATTTAAAAAAGTTATCTTTTTCTAAAATCAGAAAATATGGCAGGAGTCGGTAATCGGTTGGAAGAAGGGTACATCCCTCGTGATAATGATGGGAATGTTTTAGCTGGGGTGGGTGAAAAAGTAAATCACTTGTTAGATCAAGTAGAAAGCCAAATTAATGAAATAAAGGAACATGATCAATCATTGTTTAATACAAGTGGGAGAACCCTTAAGCATGAGTGGCAAATGTTTCATCACACCAGCAATATTGTAGTAACATGAAGTCCTAACTGACCGCTGACCGGCAGTAGCGATGTCTCAGAGTTGCGCCTCGGCATTTTATCATTTGCATAATATAAGTAGGATCCGTAGGTTTTTTAGTACAGATACTACTAAAGCCCTCGTACATGCGTTACCTCGCGCATAGATTATTGTAATAGTCTTTTATATGGCTTGCCAGCTTCTCACTTGAATAAGGTTTAGCGCGTTTTAAATGCCGCAGCAAGACTAGTTTGTCACGCGCCACGCTACTGTCGCATAACACCGTTGCTGTACTAGCTGCACTGGCTACCGGTTAGGCAACGCATTAGTTTTAAGATTCTACTGTTTGTTTTTAAGGCCATCCACGGAATCGGGCCAAAGTATTTAAGAGAACTTGTGTCGATTAAAAGACCAGGAAATCTTAATTTAAGATCCTCCTCGGATAGTTTGTTGCTTGCAACGCCAACTTATAGAAGTAGGGTTACATTAGGAGACAGATCATTCCAAGTCGCAGCTCCGGCACTTTGGAATGTATTACCGCGTGAGATTCGTTCTGTTACAGATCTACGGACTTTTAAGTGCCATCTGAAAACGCACCGTTTTAAGGAAACTTTTATTGTTGGAACTTTTGATTTTTTTATTGAAAATTTTTATTACCTTGACATGCATTGTATATTTCGATTTTTATTATGGTATTTTTAATAAGTATTATTTAGATATTCTCTATTTAATTATTATGTGTAATGCGCGCTTGATCATTTTATGGAAAGCGCGCAATATAAGAATTAAATTATTATTATTATTATTATTATTATTATAGAAGTGGGATCTTCCTACTAGCCTACAGCTGTGGAGATAAAAGCAGTCGGAGAAACGGGTCGAATAGGCGAATTGACCGGTCAAACTTCACGCGGATCCTACGCACGTGGTTTCAAACAAGATGGCGGAAAGCATGCCATTCACCAAAACGCCGGAACTGCTGGAAATTTCGATGGGAAATCCTGCTCACTCGTGGGGAAAATGGAAACAAAAATTCGAAATTTACCTCAAGACAATTGGAGCTTCAAAGACACCCGATGAAATGAAAGTGGGGCTGCTATTAAACCACATCGGCGAGCCGTGTTTGGAAATTTACTCGAATTTCACCTACTTACCTGAGCGTGACAACCCCGCGGGAGGAGAAGAGAAACTTCCAGCCGAAGATTCTGACAACTACGTGACCGTTGTGGCAAAGTTTGATGAATACTTTCAAAAACGGGACCCTCAACTCATGCTGAGAGAGAAATTTTGGCTTCACCTTAAACGAGAGCCCACGCAGACCTTTGATTCGTGGGTCGTGACTGTCAAGGAAATAGCCGCCGAGTGCAAGTTTCCAGCCGATTTCGATGAGCAAGCAGTTAGAGACAAACTTACCTTTTCCTGCAAGGAAGACAATTACAAGCTAAAACTCTATGACGAGGGAGCAGCCCTTTCACTCGAAAAGGCAGTGAAGATCCTGTCCTTGAAGGAAGTAACAAAACGCGAGTTACAAGAATCAAAAACCGCAGAAATTGAGAGTGTCACACCGCGAGGGAACAGGCCAGACCCTAATGCTGGTCAAGATACAGAGCAAAGGAACCAGCGAGACTCCAAGAGGAAGCCTTTCCAAACAAGTGGCCGGAACTGCGGGTATTGCAACCGCCGACAACCCCCTGGAAAGAAGAACTGCCCAGCAGCGGATACACGATGCAGCAAGTGCAACAAAATGGGACATTTCCCTATCATATGCAAGAGTGTACCTCCAAAAACGATCAACGAAGTTCTCAAAACTGAGGATGACTTAAGCCTCACATTTGTGGGAGGGGTTACTACGCCCACTTGTTCAAATACTTCCAAGGCAGAACCAGCAGCAAACTCTCAAATCAGTAGGTCCGACCCTGGATGGCATGTCAAACTCAAGATTCAAGACCAGGACACGCTGACATGGTGCATCAACACAGGAGCACAAGTGTCTGTGATGCCTGAGCACATCTACAAGTCCTCATATGGGACACTTTCAAAATCTGACAGAGAACTTGTCGGAGCAGGGGATGTTCCTTTAAAGACCCTTGGATGTGCAGTCATGAACCTCAAACAAGACAAAACAGTCATTAAAGAACGAGTGTACGTAGTCAGTGGGGCATCCAAGTTGCTTCTTGGGATACCCGCTATCCGAAGTCTTGGTCTTATCCATGAAATCCCAGGGACATACAGTGTTACATCAAACGCCTGATAGTCATCCACTCCAATCAGCGACTAAGGGGGACATTGTCAAGCAGTACCCGACACTCTTTCAAAGCCTTGGCAAATTGGAGGGTGAGCATACAATTCATTTGAAGGAAGGGGCCACACCCTTTTGTCTGACCACTCCCAGGCGAGTACCACTGCCACTTATGAAGCAAGTGCAGGAGGAGATCAAACGTATGGAACAACTGGACGTTATTGAACCAGTAGACGAGCCGACAGAATGGTGTTAACCGATTGTGGTAGTGCCAAAGGCCGATGGAAGGGTGCGGATATGTGTTGATCTCACAAGGCTTAACCAAGCAGTCCGCCGAGAAGTCTATCAAATGCCAACAGTTGAAGAGACACTGGGAAGCCTTACAGAAGGATCAGTATTCTCCAAACTTGATGCCAACTCAGGGTTTCATCAGATAGTCCTAAACCCAGAAAGTGCCAAGCTAACTACCTTTATTACGCCCTTCGGCCGTTACATGTTTAAGCGTCTTCCCTTCGGCATATCCTCAGCCCCAGAATATTTCCAAAAGAGGATGGACAAAGAACTCTCTGGAATAGAGGAGGTCAAGTGCCGCATGGATGATATTCTAATTATCGGGAGAGACCAAGCGGAACATGACAAACGACTTAAGCAAGTCCTTGACAAGCTAGTCGAGAGGAAACTAACACTCAACCTTGAGAAGTGTTTATTTTCTCAGTCCAGGTTGCAATACTTGGGCGAAATCATCGACAGTGAAAGATCCTTCCAAGGTCAAAGCTATCACCGACATGGCAGAACCCCAGAACATTGCAGACCTGAGACGTTTCTTAGGTTTGGTCAACCACCTTATGAAGTTTTGCCCAAATCTGGCTGAGAAGACGAAACCCTTAAGAGACTTGCTTAAGAAGGAAAGAGCGTGGGTGTGGGGCACAGCCCAACAAGAAGCCTTTCAACAGCTGAAAGCAGACATGGCAACCGACCAAGTTCTTGCACTGTACGATCCAGAGAAGGAGACCATGGTCTCATCTGATGCCAGCAGTTTTGGACTTGGTGCAGTCCTTATGCAGAAGCAGCCGTCCGGTGAGATGAGGCCAGTGGCCTATGCTAGCAGATCAATGACCGAGACAGAGCGTCGTTATGCCCAGATCGAAAAAGAGGCCTTGGCTATCACATGGGCACTTGAACACTGGGCTGAATTCTTGATCGGAATGAGATTTAAAGTGGAAACAGATCACAAGCCATTGATTCCATTGTTTTCCACAAAGCTGATTGACGAGCTACCGGTGCGCATACAACGCTTCAGGATGAGACTCATGAGATTTGACTTTGCCATTGCACATGTTCCTGGCAAACTCTTGCACACAGCTGATTCATTGTCTCGATCACCCCAGGAGGGTAAAGCCCAGGAGCCTAAGTCATGGAACGACCTACATGACGAAGTCGAGTGCTATGTGAATGCTGTATTGGTAACCCTACCTGTCTCGGACCAGCGGTTAGATGAGATACGTTCTGAGTTGAAGAATGATGACACACTTAAAACTGTGATGCAGTATGTACAGAATGGATGGCCTGAAGAGAAACGAAGAGTCCATGGGCCAATAGCTAAATACTGGAGTGAACGTGGCAACATCTCCCTCCACGACGGTCTGCTTCTGAGAGGACGACGAATCATTATACCTCCAAGGCTAAGAGCAGATGTATTAAGGCGTCTTCATGATGGTCATCAAGGGATTACCAAAACACGTGCGAATGCGGCCTCCTCAGTGTGGTGGCCTGGAATCTCCCAAGACATTACAAGAATTGTGCAGAACTGTGCCATGTGTGAGAAATATCGCAGAGAACGCATTGAGCCAATTAAAGGTACTGAGTTTCCAGAACGACCGTGGAGCAGAGTTGGCGTAGACTTCTTTCAGCACAAGGATAAACATTACCTCCTAGCCGTAGATTACTTTTCAAGAGACGTAGAGATAAGTCAAGTGTCCAAGAATGTAAACTCTGCCCAGACTATCCTGCAACTTAAGAGGATCTTCAGTTGACATGGGATTCCAGACATCTTATTTAGCGACAACGACCCGCAGTTTGATTCACGCGAGTTCACCACCTTTTCCACAGACTGGAAGTTTCAGCACATAACCTCATCTCCAAGATACCCCCAGTCCAACAGAGAAGTGGAAAGGGCGGTCCAAACTATGAAGACGGTCTTGAATAAGAGTAGTGACGAATACTTGGCCCTCCTGAACTACAGAGATACTCCATTGCATCACGGTTACTCTCCAGCACAATTAAGCATGGGTCGGAAACTTCGTACTAGAGTCCCCTGTCACCCAGATGAACTGAAGCCAGAGACCCCAGACTATGATCACATCAGAAGAAAAGAGAAGGAGTACTGAGCTAAGATGAAATTCGATTATGACCATAGACACAAAGTAGTAGAGGGAAAGGAACTGTCACCCGGTGACCGTGTTTGGATTCCTGATCTGAAAGCAGAAGGGACAGTAATTAAGCAACACGAGTCTCCAAGATCAGTAGTCATACAGACCCGAAATGGCCAAGTGAGAAGGAATCAGCGGATGACACGAAGAGTTTTTGAGGTAAATCTTCCGGTCTCACCCCAGAATGAAGGCTATGAGAGCCGCGAGCCAATACCAAGAAGAGAGATGAACCCAGATGTACCCTCAGCTCCTGGAGCCAGCCAAGAAGACTATAAAGAACTATCTGTCCCTGAGGACCAACCAGCAGTAGACAAGCCCTTGCAGCCTGAACCTATGCTGACACGCCTTAGACCTAGAGGAGCTCTTAGAAGACCGGACAGACTTATTGAACAATGCTAAGATTAGTTTCACTCAGGACACTTGAGAACAGTGATGTCCTTATTGACATTTAGTTAATTAAAAAAAAAAGGAAGATGTAGTAACATGAAGTCCTAACTGACCGCTGACCGGCAGTAGCGATGTCTCAGAGTTGTTCGTGTTGTCATTGGTTCTAGCTGTATGAATCGATCGTATTAAAGCATGTCGTGTTTATGCCTGTCGTCTTGGTACCTTTACGGGCCCAACAAATATCAGACTGATTGAATCACTATCAGATATGAGCAAAGAAATGTCCTCATTGCTATCAAGAGTTGAACAAGCGGCTAAGAAGTTTACTAGGGTTTTAAAGAATAAAAGTGGGTATAGGGATTCTGCTCCCAAAAAAAGGAGAAATGATAAAAAATAACAATTTCAAGTTTAAGCATTTAAACTGTGGTTAATGAGCTCTGTGGTCTGCAAGTAATAACTGTCATTTAAGGTTTCCACAATGCGGCTATGTTGCCCCTATTCATCATCATCATCATTTTGTCCTTTTCCCATTAAGGGAAATGGGGCCTTAATGAAATGTTGCCCCTATTAGCCAAGTGCAAGCCTTAGGCCAAAGTCTAATGTAAAGCAATTGTTTTACCATCTGGGTAAATCGTACGACAAAGCTCCCAGTGATTTTCCACCATGCTCTCATGTGATTTCTGCATGCTATGTGCCAATCCCCAGTTGGTAAATCCTACTGATTTCTGACCCTGTCTCAGTTGTTAGCTACCCTTCAAGTTAGGCTGTTCTCTTTTTTTTGTGCTTTCTGTTTTTGCCTCCGTTTGTGGCTATAAATCTTCAGCTATCATGCCGAAACCAAGAAAAACACGCAACGTGAACCGTGCTCAAGTACCTGCAACCCTCACCAGACCCGGCCGTTCAACCTCTGGCGCCGGAGTATCACGAGTGCCCAACAGAAATCTTACAATCAACTATAATGCCATGCCCACCGAAACTCTTCGCCTCCTGCTGTCGCAACGCCAGCTGAAACAAACTGGGCCTCATCGCGTTTTAATAACTCGCCTCAATGAAAGCGACACCCCGGCTACAAATGCCGCGCCGCAGGTCCCCGAGCAGTTAGCTGCAATGATAGCCTCCATTGTGGAAGCTAAGCTGGCCAACTTAACCTCTGGATCGGCCATTCGACAACCGGAAATGGAAACAGAGGAAGTCCCGCCAACTCTGCCAGCATTGTCCGGTGCTACAAATCCCGACCCAGTCCACGAACCGCCAGTCGTCCCCACTCCTCCAATTGCGCAGTCCTGCAATGGTATACAAGATGGCGGATGTGCTTTAAACCTTGGTAATCCGGAGGATGTGGCTTCCATTCACAGCAATTACAGGCTTCCGTCAGTGGCCAGTCACCTTTCCAACAGCCAGACAGTGGCAATCACGAACGGTGAGTACGTGGACCTTGCTAGCCTTCTTCCTTTTTCTTCCCTTTTACGCGATCGGGTTAGTTCTAACTTAAAGCTTCAGGTTGGGACCGAGGGCCTCACTATACCACTGCCATCTTCCACACAACGTCCCAAGATTAATAGCATTGATCGATGGCTAGATGCTTTCACCATTTACTCTTCAGTCACTCTGTCTTCCTACCCTTTGACCTTTTCTCTTACCAGCAGCTGATCCGCGAATCAGCACAAAAATTCCCGGGTATTGCTTGGTACGTTTACGACGTGGAGTTTAGGCGCCGGGCTGCCCACAACCTCTCCAGAAAATGGGGGGAGCGGGACGTACAGCTTTACTTAGACACGTTTACATCCCTACCAAAGTCCATCCTTTGTAAGTCCTGTAGTAGTAGCGACCACCTTACAGATGCTTGCCCCCTCTCTCCCAGGTCCAAGGACTCTCAGGGCCCCAACCACGCCGACCTTTGCTAACTTCAACAAAGGGGTCCCCTGTGCCCGCACCCCTTGCCCCTACAGGCACCAGTGTAACAAACCCGGATGCAACGCAGCCCATTCCGGAAAGGACCACTATGAGCTGCCCAACTCAGGATAACAGCCAAAGTCAGCTCACCGCTCTAGCAATTCCTCCCGAAGCCGTACCTGATTACTTGTCTCAGCTGCTCCCTTCCACTCCCATTAATATCCCTCTGCTTTCCTCTTACCTGCATGATCATCCTGATAACGCCAGTGTTGACCAACTCCTTACTGGTCTCACTCAAGGTTTTAAAATTGGTTTCGAAGGACCCCGGGTCCCCAAAGAATATTATAACCTCCTCTCTGCCAGGGATAACCCCTCCATAATCAGCAATAATATTTTAAAAGAGGTGCAACTGGGCCACACAGCTGGCCCCTTCATCTCCCCTCTCTTCCCTAACCTCCAGGTCTATCCCATTGGGGTTGTCCCTAAGAAGCACTCCTCTGATTGGCGTACTATTTTCCACCTTTCTTATCCCAAACATCACTCTACGAGTGTCAACGATTATTCGCTGCATTATATTACAGTAGATAATGCCATCTCAATAATCCAGAAACTTGGTCATGGGTGTTTTATGTCTATGCTGGACATTGAGTCTGCCTTCCGGAATATCCCAGTCAACCCATCAGACTGGGAACTCTTAGGCATGAATGGAATGGCCTATACTACTTCGATACTGTCCTCCCCTTTGGCTTGCGTAGTGCCCCTTACCTCTTTGACCAATTTCTAGAATGATTGAATGGATTATTAAGACCAAACTGGGTATTCCTAATGTCATACATATCCTGGATGACTTCTTTTTTGTTACTAAGCCTCCACGGTCTAACTGCCTCACAGCTCTGTGTAACATCCTCTGTCTGTTTACGGAGCTCAATATCCCCATTGCCCAGGGTAAAACCTTTCCCCCCACTACATCCCTGGAGTTTATGGGTATCCTTCTGGATTCCAACAAAATGGAAGCGTGCCTGCCTCTAGACAAGCTAACCAGGACAAAAGAGGCCTTGCAGTTGTGGTTGTATAAGAAATCTGCCACCCTCAAGGAACTTCAGTCCTTGATTGGTACCCTCCAGTTTGCTTGCAGGGTTGTGGTCCCCGGGCGAGCATTTCTGCAGCACATTATTAATCTAACTAAAGGTATTTCCAACTCTAGATGGCACATTAAACTTAATGCAGAATTTTGTAAGGACATTTCTAGGTGGCTAGCCTTCCTAGACAACTGGAATGGAGTTAATCTCTTCTTGGGTAACTCTGTTCTCTCCTCACCAGACCTCCAGCTATTTACCGATGCCTCGGGATCCCTTGGTTATGGTGGGTACTTTAACGGGCAATGGTTCCAAGGCCATTGGCTTCCCCAGCACTGCCTCAACCCTGTCACTGGGATTAGTATTGACTGGCAGGAACCTTTTGCTATTTATATTGCTTGCTTTCTCTGGGGTCCCCTTTGGTCCGGGAAGCGTATTTGTTTTTGGTGTGACAACCTACCCATTGTTGCCATCATTAACTCCAAACGGTCCAAGTCACCTCGGATCATTGATCTAGTCCGTTCCATTACCAGGTTGACCCTATTACATAACTTTTCCTTCACTGCAAAACATATCCCCGGGCTAGAAAACTCTATAGCTGATTCTCTGTCCCGTTTTCAGATGGAACGCTTCCACTCTCTGGCACCCAATGCCTCGCCCACTCCCTGTACCATCCCTCCATCAGCAATGGCCATTTAACAGCATCCGTCTACCACTACTTTGGTGCCTCACGTGCCTCTAATACCCAGCGAGCATATGGTGTTGGCCAGAATCATTTTATTACCTTTTGCCTCATGCAAGGTATAGTCGGTCCCTCAACCCCACTTCTCCCTGCCTCTGAAATCACCCTAATTTATTTTGCTGCCCACCTGGCCAAAACCATTTGCTATAATACTATTAAACTTTACCTGTTTGCAGTTCAAGATCTGCACCGTCATTTTAACTTGCCATTAAAATTATCAAAAATGCATCGCTTGCAAAAGGTCCTTACTGGTATTAAACGGTCCTACACCCCTCCCAAATTAAATCGCTACCCCAAAAAATTAAAATTTTGGATTCCATTTACAAGTATTTTCAACCTCCACAACGTTGCAATGTAGACCACATAATGCTGTGGGCTGCCTTTACCCTAGCCTTTTTTGGTTTTCTGCGTGCCAGTGAATTTACCTGTAATGGCAGCAGTTTTGACCCTACAGTCCATCTCTCTCGCCGGGATATTTCCTTCATTCCCAACATTGAATCCCCCAACTACATGCTGGTTTCAATTAAACAATCCAAAACTGACCCTTTTCGCAAAGGTTGTACTTTAACCATAGCAAGGTCCACTACCTCTATCTGTTCCGTGATGGCTATGAGAGACTACCTGCTACAGTGTAAACCAACTGCTACAGGCCCTTTGTTTACCTTCACCAATGGCCAGTGGCTATCCCGTGCCTCTCTTTCCAAGGAGCTCCGTTCTGCACTGCAAGGCTGTGGTCTACCTGCTGACAATTACTTTACACACAGTTTCCGTATTGGTGCAGCTACCACTGCAGCTTCAGCAGGTGTTCCTTCATGGCTTATCAAAACATTAGGCCGCTGTAGCTCAGACTGTTATGAACGCTACATCAGAACTCCCCAAAAGACAATACTAGCTATCCCTAAGACATTAGTCAGAGACATTCCTAAGGTTGTAATTTAGGCCTACTATAAGAGATGCTTTGACCTTTTCAGCCCCACTATCAGCAACCAAATTCTCCCCACTGGTTTCCCCCAACTTGGTTATCTCTCGTAGGTTGTAGGGTTCATTTCCCTTGTGGCAACAATTTCCTGTCTGTCACTCTACACAACTGGGCTGACAGGGTTAAACATTTCAGTAAATCAATTTACCTAGTATTGATTTACGAATTACTTCAATACTTATATTAGTATTTGCAATTAAATTCAAACAGTCGCTATAGCAACGATGCAGGCTTCTTGTACCCTCCCCTTACTACGGAGGTCTGTATATATGTCTTTTCTATACTGTGGTGTGATTGTGTTGACCCCCTCCTATCCCCTCTTGGGATAGCAGTTGGTCCGGATCTCTCCAGGATGGAACCATCGTACCATCTGACCTATTGTCCTCCCAGAAGGGCACCCCTCTTCTGGTACATCCTATGTTACCCCCCTGACATAGGGTACCCTAGAGACACTGCTACTCTAGGGGTCATACGCTCGGTCTTCCCTGCCACCCATATTTTGCCATTTTAACCAGTGCTTTGCTTTCTTTCTTGTGTCTACCCAGTTAAAAAGAAAAAAGGGGGGGTGGGGGATACATTATAGGCTCCCATAGTACTCACTTCATGTGTGGGCTAAGAGCCGTAGTATTTTGCCTTCTGTCCCTCCCCTTCAGGGGAGTGGCTTAACTTATTAAATTCACAGCAGCAGGGTCTCATTAACAGGAAAGCACAGAGATTTTAAAGGAATGTGGAGAAGATGGTAAATTATCTTCTCTTGGAAGAGGGCCAAAAGGTATACAACGAAGGGAAAGTTGTTTATGACAGTGATCTAAAAATAGATAGAGAGCTTCCCCTTTCTACCACAGCGTCTAAAATAAGACCTCTTGTCCACTTGCTAAATACAGCCAATTTTTCTCATTATGCCAGGTGTACAATTGTGGATCTAGTTCCAAGTCCATTAACTACAAAATTGTTAAACTAAATGGATGGTGATGATGACGAGGTCCAAAGCTGCTCTGATGGTAGCAGTGATACTAAAATTGACATGTAAGAAGAAGAGGGCCACTGAAAGGTCTTGGACATGTTAAGTGTAGAGTTACTTTTACTGTTCATGTAAAGTGGTCACTTCAGCATGTTGTGTTTTATGAAAATGAGCAGAAAATCTGCATTTTAATTAAAATGGTAACTGATAAAGCTTTTTCAGGCGACGTGTTGGGACACTGACTCATAATGCGAATAAATTCTTATGTCTCGCTTTGCCACGAAAGTATCATTACATAGCAATACAAAAAGGGCAAATAAAATCTAAATCAGGGTTTCATTGTACAATTCCATTTCCTCTTCAGACATGTTTAAACATTCTCCATGGAACCAATCATCACATCTGTCACAACAAACCATAAAACGTTCATCTTCAAAGATCCTCGTTTTCTGATGTACCCCATTCGTTAAGTACAATGTAATCTTCATCCTCTGAAGCAGCTCAGATCCAATTCCCTTTCTTTGTGTATATTAGCAAATGTTGTCATGGCAATGCGAGCTTGCACAAGAGACACCTTTTTCAATTTGTGGCCTCTTTCTGAGAGACGGTGTACTTGTCAAGCTCAAAAACTCGTAGAGACGATATTTTCCTACTTTCATACAGATCCTGCCAGTTGTATTCCTCTTATTTCTATTCAGCCCATGCCTCTTTGTTTGCCTTTTCGTCTCTCTCTGTCGTTTCTGTTTCATCAAATCTAAATAAAAAAGCCAGTTTAAATATTACCAGTCTTTTGAAACATATACCGGTAGATGAACTGTCTTTTTATAGATGGTCAAAACATAGACGTTCTGGCTATAAATGAGACCAGGATAGATGACAATATTTCCGATCAAGAGGTAAAAGTCCAGGGTTATGATATAATCTGCCGTGACAGGCCTACAAATGGCAGGTTTGGTGGCGGTGTAGGTTTTTATATTTGATCGAACATAAACTTTTCGGTACGCAATTATTTGGACAACCAACTCCTAGAAATTATGTCAATTGAAATTCGTAAACATAACTTAAAACCGTTTGCCGTTACTTCATGGTATAGACCCCCTAATTTCGCACCATGATATATTGTTAAGTAAATTAAATTCAGATAATGTTGAACATTTTCTCATTGGGGATTTGAATTGTGATTTGCTATCCAAAGACAATGCCTATGCAAAAGCTCTCTTGAATGTCACAGATATCTATGGTTTGAATCAACTTATTAATGAACCTACTCGAATTACACCTTTAACAAGTACTTTAATTGATTTGATTTTCCCTAATCGTCCGGAAAACGTGTATTGTTCTGGGGTGTCTCATGTCGCCATTAGTGACCATAGCTTAGTATATGTTTATCGAAAGATTTCAATTCCCACTTTCTCAAAAGGAATTAATTTAATAAGTTATAGACAGTTTAAACATTTCAATAGCGCCAATTTTCGAGCTGAGATTTGGGCGCAATCTTGGGATGACATATACCAATTCTACGATCCCAATGACATGTGGAAGAAATGGAAATGTTTATTTTTAACTGTCTGCGAACGACATGCACCAATGAAGGCAAAACGGACACGTAGTTCCAAATCACCTTGGATTACTACTACTTTAAAAAAGCGGATGAATTATAGAGACCGCCTCAAAAGAAAAGCTATTAAAACAAATGATCCATCTATTTGGAACCAATTTCGATTGGTTAGAAATATAGTAAACCGAGAAATTAACAGCACTAAACAGGCTTACTATAAAAATGCCTTTAGTAATTGCTCAGGAGATCAACGCAAAACATGGAAAACTATTAACGAACTGACTTCGCGTAAGTCGAATAAAACCATTATTAATGAAATTGAATACAATGGGCTAAATTCTAATGACCATACAGATATAGCAGAAATGCTAAATTCCTTTTTTACGGAAATTGGGCCAAACCTGAGTAGGCATGTAATGGAAGTTGATAAATCCTTTGAAGAATTTCTTACTGAAACTGATAAAGACTTCATGTTTGAAAAAACAACACCAGCACATGTCTTTGCACATCTATCAAAACCCTGTAAGTCAAAGGCAACTGGATTAGATAATATTTTGGCGAAACTTTAAAGGGAATGTTCGGATCTACTGGCGGAACCTCTTACTCGCATATTTAAGCAATCATTAATAACTGGCATCTTCCCTGATGAATGGAAATCTGCTAGAATCACTCCATTGCATAAAAAATCCCGGGAAGCACTCTGATCCGACAAATTATAGACCAATATTAGTAATTCCGGTTGTGGCCAAGGTTTTCGAACGGATAATCTACGACCAGCTATATCAGTATCTAACTAAGAATAGCTTTCTTACTCGTCATCAATCTGGTTTTCGTTCTTTGCATTCCACACTGACGGCACTAATTGAAGCTACTGATAGTTGGGCCATGAACATTGATCGTGGTTTTGTCAACGCTGTCGTTTTTTTAGACCTCAAAAAGGCCTTTGATACAGTTGATCATGAAATTTTGTTAAGGAAAGTACAATATTATGGGATTCGTCGGCTCAGTTATAAATGGTTTGCTTCTCACCACGCCGGGCCATTTGGCGCGAAAGCTGAGACAAAATCCGTGGCCAAAAATGGCGCCTCTCATGAATCAGGGACGTTTGGAGACTGGTGACGAAATTAACCAGCGTAAAAAACGCTCCCTAGTGTTCTTGGGATACCACGAAGGAAAAGCTGGCGGCAAATTTCGAAGAGAGGTGAGTTTCTTCTTTATTTTGATACCAAATTCGACCGGTATTTCGTTAAAGTGCCCATAACGTCAAATTTTTTGTTTTCTCGACTGATTCCTCGTAAGACCGAATAAACTTTCCCGAAAAAATTTTTCGATTTTGTTAAAACGCATTTTTTTTATAATTTTTTAAAGACGTTCAAATTTGCCGCCATTTTGGTCCACCATTCGCACCAGTCCTCCTCGATTTGAACTGAGTTGTGACGTATGTTCAGGGACACGTGACTTGATTCGTGACTACTGAATTGTAAACAAGATTAAAATTTTGGCTCAGAGTTTTCTAAAAATGCCGGAAAGGTGCGTTGCCGCTCTCTGTAATAACGTCAATGACCCAGAAAACAACATCAGTCTTCACCAAATTCCCGATTCGACTGTATTTATATGCACTGGAGGCCGAACGAGCTTCCTGAACCTACGTCACAAGCATTAGTCACGTGGCCTTTTTCGAGCACGTTATTCTTGTGATCAGCGGCAAGGGGCGACCGCAAGAAAATAGAAATTTGAAGTTTTAAAAAATTCATAAAAAATTTGCGTTTTATACAAATCGAAAAATTTCTTCGAAGAAGTTCATCGGGTTAAATGTAGAATTAGTTGAGAAAATCAAAAAATTTGACGTTATGGGCACTTTAATGTTACCTTTAATTGACCCCTGTTGTTTCGTGCTATTTCAAGAGTACTGTATGGTGATGAAATTTAGAGGAATTTCGGCTTGTGAAGGATTTTTTAAGTGTTAAAAGATGAAGTAGAAACTAACCTAGATCGATAGTTCATTTTACCCTCTGCAATCGTATGTTTTTTGTTTTCGGTTTTTCTTGGCGGAGAATTCAGTTATATCGCATTAAGGAAAGGGTGCTCGCAGTTAGGTAAGCAGCTTATGTGGTTGCGAAGTTTTGTCGTGGCTGAGGTATATAAATGGGATACGGCCAGTGTAAAACGCAGACTGCTTACCGGACTGAGTGTAAATAGTGCAGACTAGGGATAAACTGCAGACCGCAGACTTTTAATATTATGCTACCTGGTTTTATAATTTATTTTTGGGTAGGTGTCCTCTATTAGTAGAGGGTTATCCCTCGGCTAAACAATCTATTATAATAATCTATTATTATTATTATTATTATTATTATTATTATTATTATTATCATTATTGTCTCTACTATCACAGTCTTTGCTGGTGTTCATTTTGTGCATCAGCCGGGCGCAAACCATGCACCTAGGGCATCAGTCTCTCAAGTCAATCATTCTATTCAGATACTAAGCACCTTTCTGAGGATTGGAGACTGGGTCGAGGCATGCGGAGGGAGTAGATGTGCAGAAAGCTACTCCGCACTTTTCGTTTTGTAAACAGCTTTATAATAACTAAATATTGGCCAGAACAACTTATGTCCGGCAAAAGAAAAAACCGCAAAGACGAGTCAAGCGTTTCAAGCGTATCAGAAGGTGAGTTACGCTCTCCGGACGAGAAAAAGGTCAGAGAAGTTTCTGCGAGTGAGAGTCTACTTGATTCCTCGTCTGACGAAATTTTAGACGCCTTAGGAATGACAGAAAACCTTGCGTCAAAAATTGACTGCGTCCTCGCACAGATGGCGAAAATGGGCAAAAAATTAGAACAGATTACCTCCTCTGTCTTCAATCTAGAGAAGAAATTTGACAAGCTGGACGCTCGAGTCTATCAACTAGAAGCGAATCAGTCTGAAACAAGGGTGAAAGTGAATGAGATGAAAGATGGCCTGAAAGAACTCAACAAGCAAGTGAATGAGCTTAACTCTGCCAACGAAAAAGTGAAAGAGAATTGTGAGAAGGCATGTAAAACGCGGTATCAAGCTCTCGAAGATAAATTATTATACGCCGAAGTTTATTCAAGGCGTGAAAATTTGCGTTTCTACGGAATTCACGAAGCAGAGGAACAGGAAGATTCACTTAGCGTCCTAAAATCTTTCTTGGAGAGTAAACTAGAAATCGACTCAGGGGACATCGAATTCCAGCGAGTCCATAGAGTAGGCAAAATAAATGATGATGGACGTCCAAGACCAATAATTGCTCGTTTTCTTCGCTACAGTGATAGAGAGTGTATTTTTTCAAAAGCCAGGGATTTAAAGGAAACTGGATATGGAATTTCTGCAGACTTTCCGAGAGAAATTGTAAGAAGAAGAAAAGAGCTTGGGAAGAAACTTTCCGACGCAAGAAAAGATGGTAAGCGAGCCTATTTTAGTCGGGCCGAGCCGGACAAATTGTATGTTGACGGAGTACTGATTGCTTTGTAAAAGATTATCTAAGTTACTATTATTACCAGTCTGTCATCTCACGGCCTAGGTAGTATCTATATTTGGCAAATTAAATAGGATAATGTGCATGGAGTAAGCTTAATTCCTACATTAGTTATGTTTTCTCGGTATGTACGGGTCTTTATTGTTTGTTTAGCTGTAATTTTGCCACCTCGATTCGTTCAATGGCAGCAATACAGTTTTCTCTGGCTGCCCCTTTGTATGTGTTGTTACCGTGTGTGTTTTGTTTCTTTATTTTTTGGTAAGCTTACTTGTAGGACAGGCCAGTTTCGGGACAAAATTTTTGGTTATTTAATGTTTTTCAAATTAAGAAAGGCTACAAAAAGTGTTTATGATGTTAAGTGGCAAGACTGGGTGATTACAATTAATTCGAAAACGTATGGGCATAAATTTTAAACTTTTGTCTTTAAATGCTCGGGGGATTCGGTCATTTGAAAAACGTAAAGCCGTTTTTGCATGGCTTATGAATCAACAAGCAGATATTTATTTCTTGCAAGAAACGTATAGTACAAAGGAGATAGAAAACAGTTGGAAAATGCAATGGAAAGGTGATATGTTTTTTTCCCATGGTTCTGAGCATAGCAGGGGTGTTCTTATATTAGTTAAAAATTCCTTAGAATTTGAATTAAAATCCGTGCGTCAAGATAGTCAGGGGCGGTTCCTTCTTTTGGAAGCGATAGTGCAAGACCAGAAATTTGTTTTTTTAAACGTTTATGCTCCAAACAAAACGAGCGAACAAATTTTATTCTTTGACCAGATCAAAGATGAACTGGATAGAATGGATATTGATGATGAATGTAGGATTGCAGCTGGTGGAGATTTCAATGTTATCCTCGATTCGAAGCTTGACGGCCAGGGCGGTAATCCAAAACTAAAGGAAACGGTAAATTTAATCGAGAATATTTGCCTGACACATGACTTAGTTGACATTTGGAGAGTTAGAAACCCGACACTGAAACGTTTCACGTGGAGTCAGAAAAAACCGTTAGTGCAAAGAAGGCTTGATTTTTGGTTAGTTGCTGATGCTCTTCAAGAGGATGTTGATCAGACTGTTATTATACCCTCAATGAAATCCGATCATTCGGCAATTGTACTGGTTATTAAAAGTATTGAGAACCAAACACATGGTCCTTCCTTTTGGAAGTTTAACGCAAGTTTATTGAACGATGGCGATTATGTGGCTCTGATAAAAAACAATTATCCCGTATGGCTAGAAGAATTCAAAGAGGTTGTGGACCCCAGATTATTTTGGGATCTTATTAAGTATAAAATAAGGCAGGTCACCATTGCTTATAGTAAAGAAAAGGCAAGAGAAAGGAAAGCGAAATTGTCAGAGACCGAGAAAAAGCTACAACATTGTCAAGAACTATATGATGAGGATCCGTCAACTGAAAATATGAAGGAATTGGAGATTTTTAAAACTGAATATGACCTTCTCTATGATTACATTGCTCAAGGAGCAATAGTTCGAGCAAGGTGGTATGAACAGGGAGAAAAAAGTAACAAGTACTTTTTAAATTTAGAAAGTTCAAGAGGGAAAAAAAGTTCCTTGCGAAAGTGTTTTGTTAATGATCAAACTCAAACAACAAATCCCGAATCCATTTTAAATGAACTTTGTAGATTTTATTCAAATTTATACCAGGAAAATCCTGACTCGTGGAGTGAAACACAAACAGATTCTTTTTTGAGAGGAATTTCCATGCCCAAGCTCTCTGATGCGCAAAAGTTTGAATGTGAAGAAAAACTTGCTATAAGTGAATGTTATAACTCATTAAAAACTTTTCAAAAGAACAAAACGCCCGGCAATGATGGTCTTACAGCAGAGTTCTATTTAGCATTTTGGCCAATCCTTGGGAAGCATTTAGTTGCCTCTTTTAACTATTCACACGATCATGGAGAACTCTCGAATTCCCAAAAAGCAGTCATTACTTTATTGGAAAAAAAGGGTAAGGACAAAAGATTTATCAAAAATTGGAGACCAATATCACTAATCAATGTCGACACAAAAATTGCCTCCAAAGCCCTGGCCAAACGTTTGGAATCAATTCTACCGGAATTGATTCACTGTAATCAAAATGCCTATGTACAAGGAAGATCGATTTTTGATGCTGTAAGAACAATAGAGGATGTAATTGAATATACTAAACATACGAATAACGCAGGAATCCTGATTACAATAGACTTTGAAAAAGCCTTTGATTCAGTAAATCATAAGTTTCTATTTAAAGTTCTCCAAAAATTCAATTTCGGTTCATCTTTTATTCAATGGATTCGCACTCTTTATTCAAGAGTGTCTAGTTGTGTAATTAACAATGGCTTCGCTTCAAATTATTTTATGATTAAAAGAGGGGTGAGACAAGGTGACCCTTTATCACCATTGCTATTCATCTTAAGTTTAGAAGTTCTTGCATGTAGCATTAGACAAAATGAGAAGATTGAAGGGATTAAAATTGGAAAGGAGGAGGTCAAATTGGCATTAAGGTGGGCTCACACAAGGGGACATGTCGCAGGAACATGTTGCTGCAACATGTAGCAGCAACATTTTTATAAACTGTTCACATTAGCGGTCATGTAACTGGGACGTGTAGCAGGGACATGAGTCAGGGAAAGGATTAAGACTTGCACACACACACGAAAATGTAGCTGGAACATGTCCCTGGTAAATGTTGCAGGGACATGCCCCCTCGTGTGCAACAACGACGGTAATATGCGAGAGTTTAAGAAATAAAGACCACAATGCATTGGTCACTTATATCTGGAAATGAAGATGGCGGCGCTCGGTCATGAATCAATCGAAGAACACCAGTTGGGTGATCCTGCCGATAATAACAGTCAGACCTCGTGGAATGTAAGCCAGACTCGTATGCTTATTTCTCATTTTAAGGAAAATGCAATCTTATGGGATAAGCGCCTGAAAGACAACGGCAACAAGGCGAAAACAAAGAAAGCAATGGCACCATTGATAGCCCGATTCGGAAACACACAGCCACCAAGAGGCCTAAAAGAGATTAAATCAAGGTGGCATAGCTTGCGAAGCTCCGTATTGAGGTACATGAAAAAGCGGAAAGAAGATCCAGAGTACGAAGTAAAGTGGACGTTTTGGGGAGACCTGGAATTCCTTCGGTCGTCACTGGAATTGTCAGAGGCAAATGAAGATCAGGGCGAGTGGTCAAGTGAAGAAATAGGTAAGCCCTGTACTCTCTTTCAGAGTGAAGATCTGTTAAATTTTATTTTGATAAAATATAGAAGTGAAATATTGATAAAGAAAGATGCACGTATTTCTTTTTTAGAAACACTCATTTCATACTATCAAGGAAATCCCTCCTTGTGGGATCACAATGCAACAGAGTACCACACAAACGCCAACAAGGATCTTGTGTTGGACTTCTTGCATAAAGAACTTAATGAGAAGTTCACTACTGAAGAAATTGTTCGAAAGTGGAAGAGTTTGGTCAAGATTTACAAACAGGAAAATTCCAAAGCCAAACATAAACCGTCAGGATCAGGCACCAAGGACATTTACATAAGTACCTGGGAATTCTTTCCTCAACTACATTTCCTTGATTCAATTTGTGATGACACAGATGCCACTGTGGATTCAATAATGGACCAACCAGAGGCAAAATCTAGGAAAAGATCAAGAGTGGCTCAAAGAGATGAAAGGGAGGACAAAAAGCTGCATCTATTGGCTCGAGCTGTAGATGCAATAAACACTCCACCTCCATCTATCTCGCAAACACCACTAGTTGAAAAAAGTGAGTCAATGGCCTTTGGTAATTATGTTGCTTTGACTTTGGCCAAATTAACACCAGGTCAATTTCGCCGAGCCAAGAAATTAATTTCTGATGTTCTTTATGACATGGAGGAGAAAGATGGTATTGAGCAAGCAGGCAGCTTTCCTCAACATACAACTATTGGTTATGTTGAAAACTATGGGAGACCAGCCAGTGCAAGTTCTGCCAGTAGTAGTCACTCAGTTAACAGTTACTATCAAAGTCAGCCTTTCAATGCTGCAGATCAGTTTCACTCATGCTCTCCTCTGGCATTTCAAAATAATGAAGGAAGAAGCTATCATGACCTTGGGTGAACATGCCAGTAAATGTTTAATATAAGCCTAGCACAGTGTTTATTCCCATTCCCTTCTTTGTTAAGGCTTTTTGAGACAAAGAGAGAGTTTAAGTTTAGTAAATCCTTTCTAGAGGGATTTCTTTATTCAGTTGAGCTGCTAGATAACACAAATTTTAAGATGTCTTTCATGTATCATGAGCATTGCCTGATCGTGAACAGCATTACTGTGATGTACTTTGCAGTGAATCTCAGGTGATTATTAATTTCCTTTGTTTCTGATTATGAATAAGAGCCGAGGATGTTAAAGACCAAGCTAGGTTGAATTCAATTTGCCCTTTGTTCCATTTTAAAGTACATAAACGTTTTCACATTGTAACCCAAGCAATGCTAATCTGTTTTTAAATGGGTTGTCCCAGATTGCAGAAGTGAAACTGAGGATATGTTGGTCTTTTAAACTTTTGTCATTGATTTAATAAATGTTTGGTTTTTTGAATCCACCATTTAATTGTAATAGAAACAGAATGACCTCACAGTCCTTAAAATGCAACGTTTCTTCAGCTACTCCTCTCCCTCCCCTTTCAAAACACTTACAAGGACTTAAAGGTGATTTACAGACCGTTCTGCGCAGTCTCAAGAGTTTGTTTACGTTTTTTGTTTTGACTCATGTAAGACGTCACAAAATGTAATGTTTCGCAATCACTTACATGAAGTAAATTGAAAGTTTTATGTCAACCGCCATTGTGAATGCAAAGCTTTATGCTTCGTTCTTTGTGATATCACCAGAGAAATCAACTTCGTAGCGGTAAATATCAAAGAAACAGTTGGGAAAAGAATTTAAAATGCTCCAACTATAAGGTGAGTGGTTCGTAACGAACAACGTCGATTCGAATTCCATCGTGTGAGGCTCACAAACATTGGGCACGGAGACTGCGCAGAACGGTCTGTAAATCACCTTTAAATGCAAACATTCCTACTGAAAATACAACACTATTAACATTGAACTCATTTTGACAAGCTGTACATGAAAATTGTGTCAAAACATAGTCATTAAAACTGATCGAAGGAACGTCTTAATTGTAGTGTGTTATCAAGCATGATTCAATGTCATGCGTGTTGTGACTAAACACTGCATCTTACGTTTTGCTTTGAACAGTTATGTTTTCTCTACGGTTATCAGTAGAAATTGTGTTTAAACGGTACTTTAAGCTAAAGAGACATTTTTTAAATTTAGTCTTAACACTTGTGGCCAATGAACGCCAGTTTTCTCTACTTTTGGTGAAGAAAGAGAGGCTCTATGTTATGTCATCAAGCTGACAGTTCAAGGAGTATCACATTTTAGCCACAAGCTGTAACTTCAGTGATTATATCACTTGCTTGCAAGTGTGTTGAAATACAGTTTACAGTCCACACATTCTTCGCTGCCATTCAACATCCCCCTCATCACTAAACCACCGTGTGAACTCCTGTCGCATTTCTTTAGCTTCACTGGTGTAGTTGTGAACCAAAGCTGGCTGCAATGGTAGTAGAGACTCGGGAGGAAGATCATCTCTCCAAGACCCGGGAATAAGCTCCCCTGTATACAGATCTTCTCTGTCGATCAGTGTCGGAGGACAGTAGATGCTGCGACTTGCTGTATCGTTTCGTAGCCAGTTATGAAGAGTAAGTATAGCAATAGTGATTTGTTGCACCTTTTCGGGTTGTAGCAAAAAGGGAGCCCGAAAACAACGCCATCTATTTCCCAGAATATCGAGGATGTTCTCAGATATTCTTCGCCCTCTCGAAATGCGGTAGTTGGCTATCCTTTCCTCGACCGTCAGATTTCTTCTTGGGTAGGGCTTAAGCATGTGTTTGGACAGAGGAAAGGCCTCATCCCCTGTAAGAACAAAGGGAATTGGCTTTGTACCCCCTGGCAGTGGGCGAGGGGGAGGTATATTCAAAGGATTATCACAGCTCTCCAGGGCTTTCTTTAGAGAGCAACGATGCCATGCATGGCCGTCTGGATTTCGTCCGTTTGTCCCTACATCGACAAATAGACACTCATACTCTGGTCCAGCCATAACCAATGCTATTATGCTCTCGTTTCCTTTATAGTCATGAAAATGAGATCCCGCGCCTGCTGGCTTTTGGATAAGGATTCTTTTCCCGTCAATTGCTCCTATGTTGTTTGGAATATTCCACCTGGAGTGAAATAACTTCGCAATTTCATTCCATTTATCACTAGTATTTGGTGTTTTCAAATACTCTTTTCCGAAGACACGATAAATAGCGACGCAAACCTCCATCACAATACAAGATATTGTACTCGTACCGATTCGAAACTGAAAGGATAGTGACTGGAATGTTTCACCTGTTGCAAGGTACCTGATTGTAAGGGCTACTCTCTCGCTTGGTTGTATAGATTCTCTCATACATGTTTCCTGTTTCTTTATGAACGGTGCAACTGCTTCTACTAAAGTGATGAATTTAGCGTGTGGCATCCTCATGTATTCAGCAAAACCAGGCGTGTCTTCAACTGCCAACTCTTTAAAAATCGCATGATAAGCTCCCCGTTCGGTACGTCGCAGTAGCCACTGCCAGCACCAGACTTTTCGTTCCAGCATCATAGGAGCTTCGTCATCGAGCAGCATCATCAAAAGAACAACCAGTTTTCGGTTTCTATCCCAGTGATTCCAATTACTAGCGCGATCACGGACTCCTCTGTGAACGGCTGCCATCTTTTTTCTAAATGCACTTCTGCAAAGCAAGCTGGTTCTTGTGTCTGATTGGTTCAAATATCAGTTTTAGCTGCAGGGACATGTTGCACATCCTTGCACACGGTGATCATGGCGTTTCACGCAAAGTTCTGTCGCTGCGACATGTCCCATGAAGTTCAACAAGTTGAACTCCGTGCGACATGTTGCGGGGACAAATTTTGCACAATTTCGATGTTGCACAAGTGAAAAAGTGTCAGCGCACACAAGAGTATGTGTCGCTGCAACATGTCCCTGAAAAATGTCCCGGCAGCTTTTTCACAAGTGTGCAAACTATGCGATTTGGTCCCTGCTACATGTCCCTGCTACACATCCCTGCAACATGTCCCCTCAGTGTGCACTTAACGCGATTTTGTCCCCGCTTCATGTTGCTGCAACATTTTCCTGCAACATGTCCCCTCGTGTGGGCCCACCTTTATTCGCCGATGATCTGTCTTGCTTTGTGAAAAATAGATCGTCTTATGAGCAATTAAATACCAGCTTAGGAAACTTCACTGCTATTTCTGGTCTTAAGGTCAACTCAGAAAAGACTGAATTTTTCTGTCTAGGTCCAAAGAAACTAGAATTTTTTCCCTATGAATTCAAGACATCATTAAAAATCTTAGGTGTGTATTTCAGTTATAACCAGTTATTGAGGAAAAAAGACAATTTTGAGGGAATTTTAAATTCTGTCAAGAAAACACTTAACATGTGGAAGTGGCGAGGACTAACACACGTGGGAAAAATTCAAATAGTCAAAACTTTTGCCATTCCAAAATTTATGTCAAAAGCAGCTCTAGTTTATGTTTCAAAGGATCTTATTCAAGCTGTGAACAAAGAATTGTACGGTTTTATTTGGAATGGCAAAGACAAAGTTAAGCGTTCTGCGTTGATCAATGATATTGAACATGGTGGTCTTAAGATGCTCGATATTGAATGTATGATCAAAGCCCAAAGAATAATGTGTTTAAAGAAGTACATTGAAGACTATGTTAGTCCCTGGAAAATCTTGTTGGATCACTATTTAAGGAATTTGGGTGGTAAATTTGTTCTGAAGTGCCAGTTTGATACTTGTAAATTGCCCGTATCCCTTCCGGCGTTTTACAAAGACTGTTTAGACGTATGGTCTTCTCTTACTAAGACAGATGTTGAATCATGTGGTGATATAATGAATCAAGTGATTTGGAATAATAAGAATATACTTAGAGATGGTAAATCAATATATCAACCCGTGTTTAACAAATGTGGAATACTTAAAGTAGGTGACTTAATCTTGAATGACCGCGTATTCCTTAAAAGTGAGAAAGTTGTACAAGCCCAATTATCTCAAAGTCAGCTTTTCGTCTTGATGGGTATAGTTAATACATTACCTAGTGAGTGGCGCTCTATTATGAAAGGAAATGTGTTTACTCCACCATTACCGTTGAAAGAAAGCTTTCATTTTTTGTCAGCAAAGGGTGAGATAATAGACATTCTTGATATCCGTTCAAAAGATGTGTACAGGGAATTTTGTTCCTATAAGTCAACCCCGCCTACTGCTCAAGCCAAATGGGAAGGCGAATATCCAAGCCTTCTGGGTGAGTGGACAAAAATATACTCTTTGCCTTTTAAGGTTTCTCTAGATACAAAATTGAGAGCTTTTCAATACAAGTTTTTAAATCGTATTATATATATGAATGATAAACTGTTTGCCTTCAAAATCATAGACTCCCCGTACTACACGTTTTGTAAAAATGAAGTGGAATCCCCAGAGCATTTATTTTTCTCTTGTAAAGTTGTAGATATGTTTTGGAAAGAGGTTTTATCGTGGATAGCCCTTCTTAGTAATGAAGTAAAGGACATTTCTTTTCATGACGTCTTTTTTGGTAAATTTAATGTTCATAAAGACTTTATGATAATAAATCACATACTTTTATTAGGAAAATTTTTTATTTATAGGTGCAAATTAGATAAAAAAGAACCATCACTTGAAGTTTTTAAAGTTAAATTGAAAGCTACCTACAAATTAGAACTTTATGTTGCTAGGAAAAACGATGTTCTCTCAAAGCATTATGCAAAATGGGAGGCATTTATTTCGACTCTTTCTTAATCCCTCTTTCCATTACATACTTGATCAACGCGTCTTTCATTTTTGCCGCTCACTACATTATATTATACTATATTACCGACATAATACACAAGATACTTAAACATACCCAGCGTGCGTTGTTAATTTATCCTTATTGGCCGGGCTCTTTGTTTTTATAAACACTTTACAACTTATTTTTTGTTTGTATTTTCGTATTGTAAGTGCTTGTACCATAATATTTTTGATAGTGTTACGTATTGTAAGTAAAAAGAGAAATAAAAAAAAATATAAAAAAAAACCCTTTCTGAGGATTCACGCAGATCCCAGCATGCATATCTTTTGAATATCTGTCACAGTATTATTATTATTATTATTATTATTATTATTGTTATTATTATTATAATTATTACAAGTGAAACCGGAAATAACAATATATAATTATATATCCCATAAAAAGGTAGATATAAGGCAAAGAAACAAAATGATGGCCGAAAAGGGTAACTTTTAATGCCATATATTACGGCGAGACATGACTAACCTTCTACAGGGGCGACACTGAAGCAAAGTAAAAATGGAGAAAATGGTTACAATACAGAAATATAAATAATAGATGTGTACTGAAGCGGCTACCAAAAAAAAAAAGGAATATAAATAGTTTAAATTTTGCCACGTCTTTTGTCATTTTATGCTGAATATAAGGCAATCATGCCTAAAAAGGTAAATATCTTGGCCCCCTAGTCAATAGTCAAGTTTTTTAGTTCACGATAAACCAAAAATTAAATGTTTTGCAATTTTTTTCTTTGGTTAAAATTACAAAGGAAGACATTGCCCGCTATGTTTTTCATCGAATCGTAGATTCTCCACACCTCGCGATTCACACGTCATTTTGTTTAACCAATCACAGAAAGCGAATCGACCTTCTGAAACGAAGCGACGGTTTTCTTGCGACAGCACTAAAGTGGTATTTGCGGTCAAGTTTAACAAAGTAATGGGAAATTTCTAGTCCGAAATTTGACTACATTCAAAACGGTGAAATGATTTTGAAATTTTGGTTGATCCTGTGTCATAAACCCTTAGACCAAGTCAGTGGATTAAAGACCACATGAAGGCTGTGCGATTCCTCGTTCGACTCTCTCGTTCCGCCACTTCGACTAGGTCACCTGAAGATGTGTTAGACTGTGAAAGATTTGTGTGGTGAAAGAGCTGTGGTGAAAAGCTGAAATGGTCGCCAAAATGGGAGATTTGCCGTCAAATTCAACTAAGTACTGGAAAATTTCTAGTCCGAAGCATAAAACTTGAGATCAAGTCAGTGGATTAATGACGTCCACGTCAACGCTGTGCTATACCTCGTTCGACTCGACTCTCCTTCCGCCACTTCGACTAGGTCACCGAAAGATGTGTTAGAGTGTGAAATTATTTTTAACTGGCCACTCTGGGAAGAATTATATCAAGGCTTGATGGACGGCTTTTTTGGATGTATCTAAAGCGTTATGAAAGGGATTGTATTCGCGCCGCGACTGCATTCGACAACATAAATTTTCCCGCCGTGCTTGAGCTTGAGCATGACTAAAGACGAAGTATGTGCCATTTGCGCAGTGGCCCGATGTAGCCTTTTCGACGATTGGAGAAGGTATTTACCGTTGACTTTTTATTTAGTCGTTTTCTTCAAAAAAGTTATGGTCAACCGATGAGCCAGATAAGCGTTGTCTTTGTTTATGTGCCCAACTTTTGTATGGCTCGGCAAGAAGTTAAGCCTATACTCAAGTTTATCGTCAGTTTGTTTGTGAAGAAGGTTTTCAGGATTTCTGTGTTGGACCCATTCTTATAGTAAATTACATTTTAATTTCCCCTCAATTTCAAAAATAGATTCAAATGAAATTTACCCGAAAGCTAGGCTTACAATTTAAACGTTGTAAAAAGGTTTTTTCTCAGACTACCATTGTAAACAGGGGCCACAAACCAGAAGCGTATAACACGTTGTAAAACTGCCAAATCTATTAAAACAGTTATTTGCTAATCTTTCTTTGTTTTTTTTTCCGACTGTTCTTCGGTCGGTTTTGACATAAACTTAAGTACTTCACGTCTTCAGAGTTATTAAGTTTAGGTACTTTCCGCGTTTAGCGCGCACGTACACGAACTCGCACAAACAGCCGTGATTTTAAAACTTTTCTCCGTTTCTGCCTAATCTTTGACATAAAATTGTTAGCTCTATAAA
>OX393568.1:16987970-17085470 GCA_947652115.1 Blastomussa wellsi | reverse complement strand
CTATCAAAATCACTGATCATTTCACCTGTACCTCAGCCAATGCCATCTACTGTATAACTTGCACTCTTTGCAAAAAGTTATAAATTGGTGAAACAGGGAGACGACTTGGCGACCGATTCCGAGAACACCTTCGTGGCATAGAGAAAGACGACAAAAATGCATTGAAACCGGTCGCGAGACACTTCAATCTCTCAAATCATTCTAAGCAACATATGGCAGTCTGCGGCCTTTCCCTTCACCAAGGAAACACGGAAAGCCGGAAAACTCTAGAACAAAAATTTATTTTTCAAATCGGCACTCTTAATCCTCACGGTATCAACAAACGCTTTTCATTCAATTAATTTATTCTGAAGTTTTCACGTTACCAGGCACCAGCGAATAGCGAAGCTCCATCTTTCTGTATATAAAAACACACAACGCACAATTCCTTGATTCGCTCCGACGAAGGGCTAACACTCGAAACGTCAGCTCTTGAATCTCTTTAAGGTGGCCAATTGACATTATCAACCCAGTTGATAAAACCAAATTATATTATAATATATTTGTCAGCAAATATATATGCATGCTCATGTCATTGCATTCAGTTGTGTTAAATGGGTTTACAATTTGTGTCAGAAACAATGGATCTGTTTTAAAATACCTTTGTTGATATTCATGCAGATTCTAGAAACTCACAGCTATTAAATATACCGTTATTTAAAACCGCAACTGGCCAAAGAACTTTTTACTATCGTATAGTCTCTCTCTGGAACACTCTACCTCAAAACATTAAGTTAAGTCAATCGTTAGCTCATGTTAAGACTTTGATGAGGAAAAAACTTTCAATGGATAGCCTAATTCTTTAGCTTCTAATTCTAAATTTAAATTTCTCGGTGCATCTTAAATTTTTATTCACATAGAATCAATTTTATTGTATTTTATTGTTTGTCACATATTTCACTGAAAAGCCCCTCAGGGATGTGGAATAAACGTATGTATGTATGTCTGTCTGTCTGTATGTGTGTGCCTACCAAACCGTACTTACAAGGACCATAATGTGTTTGAACACCTACGTTGCGAGGACCACCGTAGTTATGAGAACCAATATCTGGTCCTCGTAAACCTTATAGCCCCAAACGGCCTAAATCGTCGAGAAGCAAATCTACGACCATAATTAGTGCTGGTCCTCCTAAACCACCCAAGATGTGTGTAAATTAGAGGTCCTCATAAACCACCTTATACGGGGTTTCAAGTTCTGCTTTGTTTTAATTACGACTCGGATACTTTTCCGAGGGAATCAAAGTTTGTAGATAATAGGCAATATGCGTTCTTTTCAAGAAACGTTTTAGATCCCATTTACACTCCTCTTTAATTTTTGACCACACACACCATTTTGTGGTCCTTGCAATGTTGGTGTGTAAACAAACCAAATCCTGGTATTAAGCTTGGCCTTTTGTATTATCTCAACCATGTTGTGTTAATTTGCTTACAGAAAAAGTGTTACCGATGACAAGCAATGGTGGCCACAGACATCACTTTTCAAAATTCCTACTTTCCCCTGATAAAATCAAATTTCCCTCACCAAATAAATACAAAAGGTCAGACCTACTAGCAGCTTCTAACATGAAATTACAGCCAACCCTCCCATTCGATCATTAAGACTGATCATTTTCGACAAATATTCCTTCTTCATTAAGCAAAAATATGGGATATAATTCATGGAAGGACACAGTTTGCTTTTATTAAATGCCGTTTGCTTGCGGTTAGCATTTATTTACTGCTGTTTGCTTGCGGTCAGCATTTGTTTACAGCTGTTTGCTTGCGGTCAGCATTTATTTACTGCTGTTTGCTTGTGGTTAGCAATTGAGGGGTGAAGGGGAAGGTGTATCGAATATCGTTTACATCAGAGTGAACCCAAATGTTGCTTCCAGCCTTCAATGGTATTGAACTTTTAACTTGAACTTAAATTTTATTTTGTTTTCAAGTAGTAGATAAAATATGAGCGGGAGATCTGTATGGGCATTTACAATTGCGAGCCGATAGGCGAGCAATTGTAAAGCCCATACAGATCGGACGCGAATATTTTATCGTACTTGTGAAATGAAAACAATAAATTGAATGCAAAGTATTGTTATTCGATTCCATTGTGCTTTGCATTTTAATCAGTAAAGATCTGTATCAAAAGTTAATAAATACTAATAAGCTGAGCAGGAGTTTGTATCAAAAGTTAATTCTACTCTTGATTTGTATTGGGGTTTACAGAGCATTCATGTGACCTAAATAGTACCTTTGCATTGGATCTACTCCTTATGAATTATTAATGAATTTTACAAACATAGTTAAAATCCGCCATAGGAAAAATGATGGCAACTGGTACACCTTACCCATAATTCGTAGGGCACGGAAACTTATAAACAACAACAATAACGCTCATAACAACGTACAAAAACGTTCGAAAACATTCAAACGTAACATACACAATGTCAAAAGCACAAGGACAAATTCCGCAAAAATCTGGCTTTCCTTGTACTTTTCGGGCTGTATAAGGCTCTCATGGTATTGTGGTAAAATAAAAAGCAGCCGCCTTTTTTCTCACGGAGGATTGCTTGCCCTCGCAACTAGTTCCAAAACTAATCGACAACAGTTCACATTAAAGAAAGGTACAAATAAACAATAGGAAAAACCACTGCAAACCGAAAACAAAGTCACAGTGTAATGTGTACATACATGGCAACTAGAATACTATTATTAATACATTGTTTTAATTGAGAAAACTTCTGTAACAGTTGCCATATTAAATGCTAAATTTATTAAATCAGCCATGTTAAATTATTTCAATTTTCCTGAGTATCTTTTCAAAATGTCAATTTTCTATGACTCAAAACTAAATAGGCCATTTCTGAGTTCCCCTTTCCCCGTTTCAAAATGAGTCTAAGTGCAAAACTATTCATATGGAAATGAGATCGTTTTGCATGAGAATGAAAATGCAGGTAAAACTCATTTTCATGAGAATGGTTTCGCACTTAAACTCATTTTAACACTGAGGCAATAGAGAACTCGGAAATGGCCTATTCCCTGACTTTTCCCTGACCAGAAATAATTTTTTCCCTGACCATTTCCTGGCCTTTGTCAACCCTGACAAGAGTCGGACAAGTCACTAGCAACGCTAAGCCACAAGAATGATAACGCCCCAGAAGTCATGAATGGCAACAGCTTTACGACATTTTACGACGTCAAAACAGTACCGTACCAGACAGTGAAACACTTATTTCTGACCACTGTTCATGTCGTCGTGGCATTCTGTTCTTTTATGCCATATTACGTGCTAAATTTTTAAAAAGTAAAAAAGAAGACAAACACACTTTAAAGGAGCTACATCACGGTTTGCACATATTGAAAAGTTTAGCCTCAATTTTTCCAATTCGTCGCTTTTAATTCGTGTTAACCTTCTCCATCCTTAGCCATCCTTGTTCCTTTATGGTTAATCATTATCTCTTTGGTGTTTTTCTATCTTATTAAACTGTTATTTTCAGATTTGCTACCATTTAAACGTAATTTTGTATGTGGCCAAAATAACTCAAAATACCGCGACTGAGCTCCTTTAAGATCAAATGAAAATCGCTCTAATAAGTACGATTGATCAAGAAAGATGTTTAAGAATGGAGAAACTTGTGAAACGGGTACATACTCATAAACAGTAGCCATAAGTTAAGTCTTTCATTGTGCTGACAATAACAAGAACAATAACAACAACAACACTAATAATAATACCAATACTAATAACAACAACAATCATCATCATCATCATCATCGTTATAGTGAAATGGTAGCTGTTGTCACATTGTGTGGTTTTGGGGAGGTCCTCAGTAAGGTAAAATAGAGTAAAAAATTAAAAACTAATCACAATCAATTCCAAGTACAATGACCTGAGATGGGCTCAAATTCAAATCCTGACTATATAAACAATAGCCTCCATTTGGCGCGAAAATCATGCACAGATGTTTGTCCGGACACATCTATTCCGGAGAAGCAAACGCTTTTCAGAGAGCGTAGCTCGAGGAAAACTGTGAGCTTCGAGGAACAGATAATATCCAAGGAAAAATATCCGAGCACATTTTCGCCCCAAATGGAGGCTATTGTTTTTATTATTCTTCAACTTTTTCGCAACGCGCGTGGTTTTGAAAATTGGGGAATATTCTCCGGATATTCCACAGTTTTAGCTGGGGAATATTCGACCATGTGACATGTTAAGACCAATCGCGCGCGGACGAAAATTTTGATAGATCATAACACTCGGATATTTCCCAGTTTTAGCTGGAGAATATTCAGTCACGGCACACGTTTAGACCAATCGCGCGAGAACGAAAATATTTGATGGATTACAAGACTCATTAAAAATCCATCATGGATTTCCCGCACTTTCCATATCGAGGCTACGACTATATATTTTGGGTTCGGTTGAAAAGACTTAATTTGTCCAGAAACAGTATACCAAAGGAATCGCCTGCAAAGTAAAGTTCCCTGTACATTGCACCATAATAATCAATTATCCCAGTTTTGTTATCTTGTTTGTTCTCAGAACAGAACAAAGCACACCCGGAGTTACAAGCAAGATATTGACTATTGTCTCATTGATGAGGATGACCGACCCGTTGACAATGATGACGAGTCAATGTCATCATATGATCCCAGTGACGATGAAGAGGATGACGATGACTGTGATGACTATGATGAAGATGAAAATGTGAGTTTTGCTCTCTATTCAGTAAAAACATTAACTTTTACAGATGATTCAGCTATATACTCGAACTGCGAAGGAGGTTCACGGGGTTGGTGTTTGTTAATCACAATTCAAAATGTCAATCAGCAATGTAAAAATAGAGTTCAAGTTGAGCGAAAGGAAAATAAGATTAGTTTGAGTTAGCGGGTAGTTTGAGGTGGTTTCAAGTCAACCGAGTTCGAGTCAACCGATAGTAAATGACTGTAAAAATCGGGTAAGAACGAGGAGAATTTGGATTTGTTTTCGCGGCCAGTTCGAGTTTTAAAATCATAATCGCAGTAGTAATTTGAATTTTACAATTTCAGCAATTAAAGAAACTTGAAAAAGCTTGGGCCAACTGCCGAGCAATAAAGCCATAGTTTGGAAGGTCAATTTTGAGTTGTTTCTTAATTTGCTATGTATTTTCCATTAAATAATTCATATGAGTAGGGAATCCTTGATGGAAATTCCCAAAGCTGGTAGCGTCCGGACGAAAACTTTTTTCAGATTAAATTAGATTCTGTACCTTGAGCATCCATAAAAGATTTCAAAACAGCTGTGTTTTTGTTTTGTATACAGTCGAAGCTCTCGTAAGCGGACACCCTCGGGACGCGAAAAAAGTGTCCGTAACTGGAGCTGGCCGCTTACGAGAATGGTTCTCGTAAGCGGCCACTAAGGGTGTAGGGGATAGATGGCCGCTTACGGGAGCTTGCCCAGCTAACAATAAATATTGGGAAGGCAAAAAATACCGCCGTATTCAAATGATGTGTTTGTCGTACGTCGTACTAGTTCCAGTTACAAGTATTTACTACTGTAGTTGTGTTTCGAAATGTAACCGGATGTAATGACAGACAAAACAAACACTGAAATATGGTAATGTGATTAATGCCAGATGTGAGATTGATTGATTAAAACAAGATTCAGTGGGTAAAAATAGGATTTTTTGTGGGTGTCCGTTTACGGGAGCTTAAGAACAATGGAAAAGTCTAAGTCGTAACCCCCAGAAGGTGTCCGCGGCCGCTTACGGGAATGTCCGCTTACGAGAATGTAAAAATACAGAGTTTGTATGGGAGTTAAAACGGGGTTTTTGACAAGGTGGCCGTAAGTAGAGCTGTCCGCTTACGAGAGTGTCCGTTAAGAGAGCTTCGACTGTACAACAGGAAGAAAAGAATCAGTCCAGTGAACTAGTGCCGAGACAAGCAGTGACTAAAGGTTTGCTTCTACTTCTCCGCGCATAAATAATGTCTTCTACTTCTCCAGAAAATGGCATTACTTCTCTCGACTCGAGCATGTTCAGGCATGGTTCACAGCCTAACAGTTTGCATAAAATCTGAAAATAGTCAACTTTTCAGTGATCTTTCAAACTTGGTAACAAAAAAAGCATAACGACATTAACTTATTTTGGGTTTCATTTTTAACAGTTGAGTCACGTGACCTGTTGTGGGTATGCTTCGGCGAATATCAGGCTCATTTGGTCTTTTCATGGGCAACTCGTCATAAAAGGCATGATTAAGTATATTAAGTGGTACTCAGTATATTGACTAAAATGGAGTTTTCACCTTTTCATTGTTTCAGCAGCAAAAGCACAGTCCCAAACGGGGAATAATGATTTTGACCTCGATGGAAGTGTAAGTTTGAAAAAGACCGGGGGAGAATTCATACGTTTCATGCTTTTTGCAACCCGTGAGAAGTTGTCTAATTGTGTTCTCGTTTTGATGCATATATTCTTACGTATCCTCATTTCTTTTCAGACGCGAACAAAATGTAGTACTGCTGATGACTGCCTTTCATCAGTGTATGCCGGTGGCGAAAAAGTTCACTCCACTGAAACTGTAAGTCCTGTTTCCTCAGTTCGGACTGAGAAAAAGTTAAAGAACGTAAGCGATCTGTAGAATGTTCTAAATCGTGGCAATTTGCAGCAGGGAAGACTATACCAACTTAATTTTAGACCTTCTCATGTCCATCTCTTTTTCTCTCAATAGAATACTGCTATCCAAACTCAAATACGATAAATCAAAGTAACTCAAAATAGTTTCGTTTTACGTGGTTAATAACAAGCTTAACACTGACAGTTTAGCCTCCCAAAATCTTCATCTTTAACAGTTGACAAATACGAACAAAACCAAATAAAAATATAACTTTTATTTACCCTCAGCAGAGTTATAGTACAAGTGCTAGTGGGGCCGATGAAACAACTGAAACAAATAATCCTAATTGAACATAACATTGTTAAGAATCCCAACTGGCCGAAGGCTACGGAGAGACAAATCCAGGCAGTGGTCAGAGCGGGACTCGAACCCGAGACCGACCGCTGAATTGCGAGTCCGACACGCTGGACACTCAACCACGCTGCCTCCTGTTAAATCACATCCTCTGATCGTGTTGTCGTATAAAAGAGTTACCCACTTTAAAGCAACGCCCACAAAATGGGATCTTGGTACCTCTTAGGGGTTCTTTTCAAAATTTTCTACGAGTACCCCTGTCCTTTGGCAACAATATAAAGCATAACGAACACCCTCTTATCTCAGAACAAAGAAGCGAAAAGGAATAAATAAGCCAGTAAGTGGAGTGCGTTCCACTGACGACACGTGTGTTTCTTGTGGATTGATCAGTCAAGTGACAATCGAAACTGTGGCTCGAGACAGGATCGAAACCGGAGGAACTGTCAACTCAACTTTAGGCATTGCTGTGTTTTTTGTTCAAGTACATTATTTAAGGCACTTTTAAGGAGACTAAAAACAAATAAAAACGTTCAGAAGTATCGAACTCAGGGCGAAAACATGGTAACAATAATCCATGGATTTTTAAAGCAATTTTACAGTTCTTTTTAGTGACTTGTAAGAGTTTGAATAGGCCAGTTCTGAGTTACCTTGTGCCTCTGCTTCAAAACGAGTCCTCATGCAAATCAAACTCATATGAAAATGAATTTGATTTATGGATTTGCACGAGACTCGTTTTGACATAGAGGCATATCGGAGATTGGCAACTGTGATTTGAATTTTGTAACTCTCCGAGAGGTTTTCATATTTGGCTCTTCTGTTTCAAGTTTAAATGATCACAAACCATGCAAAACATAAGCAGTGAAAAACATTCTTTACAATAAAGATTAATTCTTTGGTCAACTTTTAATCCTGGGTTAGCGTTAACAAGGTTTTCCGCGTGGAACGAGGGCTCAAAGAGTCCTTTTCTCGGGCTTATATTACACCCACCATTTTGCCGTGTCCAGATTGCCTGGGATTCTTTAAGGGAGACGAGCTCTGGCGTCACAGCAAGCGCTGCCAGCACAAGACGTCAGAGCTGAAAAAAATGGAAAAAAGTACAGCTTGAAGCCAAGCTTCTGCTACCGGCTGGTGATGCAGATAACGAGCTTTATTGAAGAGTAATTTCTGCCATGAAGAACGACAACATCTCCTCCGTGGCCAGGCATGACAAAGTGATTCTTAAGTTTGGGGCTGCAATCCTTGAGAAGGTTGGCAAGAAGGATGCCAACTACGTATCGCAAAGGATGCGCCAGCTGGCTAGGCTTCTCATTATACTGCGTGCTAAAAGCCATGAGAAGGAGGCGGCCTTGGAAAATTACATCAACTCCTCAATGTTTGACGATCTGATTAAGGCTGTCAAAGAGTTGTGTGGATTCAACCAGGAATCCCGATTGGATATAGGGATTCCTTCTCTAGCCCTTAAGCTTGGGCACAGCATCAAGCCACGATGGTAGGTTGCCAAGCAATTTTCCTCCGCAACGCTGTTTTGATCACGTGGTCAAGCTGATCTTCAAAATGGCGTCACTGTCTTTAAATTTATGTAGACATATTCACGTCTTGTTTGTTCTTGGTGTTTCTCCTATTGTTCTCTTGAAATAGAACTGGCATAAATTATAACGCTTCCTGTAACTGAAAATCTTCTAGGGAGGACTCATGGGGCTGCTATGACTTAGTTTTCAGTCTACAAACTTAGGCTCCAAAACAATGCAAGGGGTGGTTTAACTGACCAAATACAAGTGCAATGTTTTGATTATCCCTCCTTTTTAGGATGATAGTGATGTAAATAAAGATTTGAGTTTACAAACTGTGATGCTTGCTGCCTGATTGTCGAGTGTGAGCATAAAATACCCGTGTATCCCCATACTGGGGAAGTATTTTTGCCTTTCTTTCGAAAGATTTCCCATAATGCCATGGCATTGTAAACTCAGAACGTGGGGACATTTAATGGCTGCCAGATTGGAGAGAGAAATCGATGAAAAAAGGTATGTTCGCGCTGTTTAAACCGGCTTTTTGTGAAGCGTTTTTTGCTGTCCGCCATCTTGAAATTCCTTGCGTTGTGATGTTCTACAAGAAGACCATTTTCGCTTCTTTTCAAAGGTGGAAACTTTGCTCCAAGTCGAGAAAATGCGGTAAGAAAGATTGCCATCAAGGAAAATGTGATTCAAAGCGAATAGTGAAAACCCAGTTTTGGGAACGTTCGGCAATACAAGTCAGCCATGCCATTAAGAGAGAAGCCAGGCATTCAGCAGCGGAAGTTGAGGAAGAATGCGAAAGGAAAAGGGCTCATTTAGATGAAAAGGAAGCGAGAGTTAGCGTTAGAGAGTTGGAGGTTATAGAGAAAGAAAGGCAGATACAGAAAGTTGAGGAAAAAAATGCGACTGCAAGAATTGAAACAGGTTTGAATCCAACATTTATCCTGTGTTATTTTAATACGAGCTAGAAAAATTATTAAAGACATTTTTAATACCCAGCTACCTATTTACACGTCTATGAATTAAAAAAAAAGAAAGTCTGTAGAAGCAAATTAGAATCTTATATTCTAATTTGTTAACATACATACATGGAAGCAGCTAGGGTATTGTTCACTAAATATACAGCTGTCTGATTTTGTCAGCATGATGCTTCACCATGATTCTTAACTATTGTTGTTGTTGTTGTAAGTAGAGCTCATTTCAGTTAGTATTTTGAGACTTATAATGTACTCTTCTTGCAGTAGATACTACAAGAGAGTTTTAATAAAGAATATTATCATTGTTATTATTGTTATTGATTACTTCTTTTTTTAATTCTATCCCATTTTAGATATGTTAGAAAGGCAGAAGAAAGATGTTGAGGTAGAGCTTAAAGAGATGGTAAAGAATTTACAGTCTTTAACCAAACAATATGATAGAATTAAGCTCCTTCTAGACCCAAAAGAAAATGCTAAAACAGTGAGGCAAAGCACATCAACTTCCTTAGAATTGATAAGTAACCCTCACTCATCAACAAGATATCGACGTAGGAAAGAAACTAAGAATGTCCTTGAGTTTATACATGGAGGTGAGGAGGGTTCTTTGTATGGTGCATGGGATTACTTGTCATCAGCTGCACCTAAAAGCCAAATGGAAACTTTTTACAAGGGTTACAAAAGGGGTCAGTTTTTGCAGGGAATTTTTGGGCAAGCTTTGAACGAGTATGGCAGCAGTGACGAGGCCTTAAAGCAGGCTGTTGCAATTAAATACCAAGCTTTCTTGTCCAGAAGAAAATTTCAATTTATTTGCAAAACTCAAAGCTCAGTTTTTAATGCAGATCAAAATGTGTGGGTACCTAGGAATATAAGCTGTGGTGGTTTACACATTTCTCTTCCTCGCATCATGTCAGATGAAAAGGTTGACAAGTTTGTAAAGAGTCTAGATATTGGTCAAGTTAGTGAAATCCCGAACTACTCGGGTGTTTCTAGGACTGTCACTGGGCTGGTTTTTATGATCCTAGATTTGCATTTACGGCTGCCATATTTAAGGAACAAACTCATATGGTTCAATGAAAACACTAATCACTTTACAATTCAGTTTTCTGATGATGGTGCCCCAGAAACTAGTGATCTTAGTATGTCAATTGGGTCTCTTACTGTTTGGAATTTTGGGGATAAGGTAAGGAGCAGGGATTATCAATATCTTCTTTATTGTTTAAGTGTAATTGAGAAAGATCAAGTAATGGAAGACCTCTGGAAGCAACATACTGAGGAAATGCTAGTACTAGAAGGGAATATTTTGAATGTTTGTGATCAACACTGCACCCTTGAGTTTCAGCCTAGTGCTGACCAGTCATGGCAGAGTTGGGCAAATGGGGAATTAAATCAGGCTGCATCATACCCCTCCCCATATGCTTTTGTTCACAAAGACAATTTAGGGGAAATGGGAGGTTCTATAGGGCAATCAGATTCAAATACCTGGAAGCCACCCACCATGGAAAAGAGGAGAGAAGACCTAAAGAAGCTTCAGACCTTTAAAGCATCTCTTAATAGCTCACTCAGCCACGAGAAAAGGCACGATAGAGAATTGGCATTCATGGCAGAGAATGGGATCAGGCAAATTGTCTATCCAAGGATTGGTGAGTATGCTGACCGTCAAAGACCAGAGCCAGTTCACAATGAGATCAATGCATGGCAGCATCTTCTAAATTGCATTTATCAGGAAGCTTTAAGAAGAGGGTTAATTGAGATATTTTTGGAAATTTTAAGTCTGCCATTGCAAGGCAGTGATGCATTGCCAAGGGTGTCAAAACAGTTTAACCCAAATGATGCCTCAGTTGTTCCTGAGGGTGCAGGGGACAGAGCTAGACAGTCAATTCTAGTTGAGGAGCAGCATAAGGTATTTCAGGAAGCAATAGCCAGAGCCACAGCAAGCTGTAGCATAGAAGGCAGTTCAGGAAAAAAAGGTTGTCAGTTAGCATTTTTAGCCAGGCAGATCCGGGAACACTATAACGACAAAGAAAAAAGAAGCAACAAGATATCCACGAGGCTTATTGGTGAGCAGGCCATATCCCTTGCGAGGTATTCTTTTAGACTGATTGATGCCCTCAAAATGGAAGGTGAGTCAGGAGCACAAAAAATCAAGCGGCTGGCCTTGGGGAAAGTGGCTCAGTATCTCCGAGATGCTGGGACCCTCTTCAACAAGGTAGACACAAATTCAGCTGAGATAAACCAGCTCCATGAAACATGTACAATCTATTTTAACCTGCTTGCACTTTTTTTCCCTGATGATGTAAATTTAACAGCTTGGACAGTTGGTTATGCCATACCCTACCATGCAGAGCTTCTCTACAAGAAATACAAGGTAGGTTATGGGATTATTTCTCTGCAAGCAAAGGAATCAAAACATTCAGGTGTTAAGCAGGACTTAAGTTTAACAAATAGATCACGTTCAAAAACTACTGCAGGCAAGTGGTGGCAGCTCATGCGAACAAATTATGTTCGAGCATTTTATTTGCCTGAGCATCAACCAGCACCTTCTGCTTATGTATCACATTACGAGTCCCGTCTTCCTCTGCATTGTAAGGAAAGTCTTGAATATTGCGAGTGTGGAAGATCATTTAATGAACACTCCATCTGTACATTTTGTCAAGAGGCTGAAGTTGTCTTGAAGTGTGCTAAAGCAATGGAATTGGAGGAGGAAGTGCTGGCAATTCTAAAACCACTTCAGTGTAGAACATGTCAGTCAAGATTCCCTGACAGTCTTACTCTTCAGTCACATGTGAAGTCACATCATGCCTCACAAAATCAGGTAACTGGAGCTGAAACGGCAAGTATGATCCATCCACCATCAATGAAAGTGAATGAACTGAAGAAAGAACTAAAAGCAAGAGGGGCATCATTGTCTGGGGACAAAAACATCCTTATCAGAAGGTTAGAGGGGCTTCTATCATCAGAAGCTTTGTGAATATTTAGCATATTTGTTTTTTTAATTACAGTTCTTGCAAATAATTATTGTCCTTATGTTTCTTGTTATGTTTGTTTGTTTTGGCCTGCTAGTCAAAAAATCAGAATAAAGGAATTATTTTTAACACTTTCTACTTGGTCTTTATTAATGTTTGTATGTTTGTTGCTTTTCCAGGTCAACCCTCAGTTACAATTTTTCTTTTTTTCTGCCAGAGACTTTATCTTCCAGGTTTTGAATCTGATTTCCTAAGGCCCTTTCCTTGATTTGCCTTTGTGAACAACAATAACAAGAAGAGACTATATGAGCTTGTTATCTTCTAATTTGCCTTTAGTGCAGGTGCTTTTTGGGATTTGCCATAGAATCTATCCCCCCCAAGGGAGGCTAGGCAATAATCTCAGAAGCCTGCTATCAAGCCAAAAGGCCCATCAGGCAGTGGCTTATCCTGGTTTCTGTAGCATGAAGCCACTAGGAGTATTTCTACTCCCCCCTGGATGGGATGCTAGTCCATCACGGGATTACCCCCAGCAGTAAATTCACCTGTACCATTTATACACCTGGATGAAGAGAGGCACTACGAGAGTAAAGTGTCTTGCCTAAGAACACAACGCAGTGCCCCGACCAAGGCTCAAATCCGGACCGATCGATCCGGACTACAGCACACTAATCATAAGGCCACCGCACCTCCCACACTCTCTGAGGCAGCCTGATTTTGGTTCCTTTGAATTTTGTCCACCCATTGGGAATTGCTAAATTACTGAATTACAGTACAAATAGTGAACACTAAAATCCCAAAAATAAGTTTCTTCTCTCAAAGTGTAAACAAGGGAAACCATTTTGAGAATTCATTATATTAATCACAAAGGGGAGTTGTTTTGTTTATCTTACAAATTCTCCTTTCTAATGCTTGAAGAAATTGAGACAAGGGTAAATTAAGACTGCTTTTAATTACAATTTATCAGGATATTGCCTGAAAGTACAGAAATATTTTGTCTTTATAAATTTTTCATTAGACTAGAATAATTTTACTTAGTCCATGAATACCAAGTCTATAGTAGACACTAATTTCATTGTTGGTCCTTTTACATTAAAAAAAGCACAAATTATTTATTTTACAGTTAGAGTAAAACCACTCTAATTAGTCCATGAACTTGTTCAGAAAATCTGTACCTTAGAAATCAAAATGGAATTTAAATGGGTAAATATAAGCATTATGTATTGTATAAAATTCAATTTTCATATCTAAGTGAAATGTCATAACACTGATGTTACAAGGGATAATTGATAGGTATATGTATTTGTAAAAATGGCACTATAACCAGGATAAGACATAAATATTAATTATGTCTATATTTGTTCCATTGCCCTTTGCAATTGGTTATCAATAACAAATTCATTTTTGGTATAACGCTGAATAAAAGCTGACATTGTTACTCGATTTGTCGTCCTGTTATAATCAAGTCTCAGAGGAGTGTGTTTTGTGACAACTACAGCTGATCGTCCACAATAGTGATATTTTCCATCACCTTCTTTTTTGAACTTTCGTCTGGCGAGATAATTCTGACCGGAAAATCAAGCTGGGCTAAATAGTTTTCTTGCAGTAGCTTGTTTAGTGATGTCAACCTCGATTTTCTTCGTGGACACATTGACATCACCTCCGTAACCACGAACAAGAATTAAAATATGTCTAAATACCATCCAGGGAATAAAAATAGTTGTTGGATTTACCAGTCCAGTAGCTTTTGAATGCGTGTGCTTGTGTTTTAAGCTTTCGCCCAATTCACGCAGGTAGGAATCGATCAGAGGCCCTACAAGTTCCAGTTTATTACCACAGACGTCCTCGTAAAGGGAGTCCATTTCTCCCATTCCATAATTTGGCTTATTTCTCGCTGCTCGTACACTTTTCACCCACTGTCTTTCAACTGAGAACTTCATTTCCACACAGCTAGAATTCCAGAACGATTCATTTCGCTCTGAAGTGCTAAAGCTCCCAAATGCCACAAATCAAGTTGATTTCCTTCATCGACATTGTCCGCCATTTTTTGGCTTAGTTATGGACTATTGAAGGAATCCGCTGCATTTAAATGAGCCCACGACAGCCCCAAGGTGATTACCGCTGCATATTAATGAGCCCGCACAAGCAGAGGATTTTTGCTTGGATACCGACCATTGTGAGCGCTCTGCCCAAGTTGTTAAGTGTTCTGCCCTGCGGAGCAAAGACGAGATTGGCATGAAGCGAGCAAAGCGTTTTATTGACCTCTTTGAAAGCGAGTGGACTGCTAAAGTCAGCTCGCGGTCCCTAGCTTCATTAGGGTCAAAAAAACAAAATAAAGTCGATTATGTACCCCTTGCAGAAGATCTGACCAGACTAAAGGATCACCTTGATTTGAAGATGAAGTCGCTGTCATCTGCCTTGACGACAGAAGGCTCTGTTAACGTTGAACGGTGGGCCAACCTTGCCAGGGCAACCTTGACGCGTATAATACTATTCAACAAGAGGAGATCAGGCGACACTGCCATGCTACAAATTACTCAGTTCGTAAATCGCCCAAATTGGAGACCATAAAATAAAGGTCAAATGAAGGATGCCAATTGATAATTAAAGAGAGAATAAACAATTATATGAAACTTAAGTTCCGGTTTGTTCCACACATTCGGAGATCGTACTGATGTTTACCATGAATTTTTATAGAGTGAAATTCCGATTTCTCAAACCAAAATTCATTTCACTTTGGTATGCTTCACTGTTATTTTACTCCTATATGTGACGATTGAACTGCCGATTTTCAAAGCACTTTTGGTTTCCCTTTGATAGGAGGTTTGAGGAATCATTGAGGAAACATTGTCTACTGAACATTAAACCTTCAGGTTAGATCTTATTGAAATCACGGGTAAGAGGAACAGAAAGTTGCCAATCCTTTTAACTCCAGAGACGAAGTCAGCAATCGAAGTTTTGATAAAAACCCGGCCGGACAGCATCCCCAAAGAAAACACCTTCGTTTTTGCACGCGCGACCAAAGGGTCTATGGACCACCTTAGAGGCTGGGACTGCACGACGAGCAATGTAAGAGAAATCGAGGAGTCACTTCGCCAACCTAAGTCCATCACCAGCACCAAACTGCGCAAGTAAATTGCCACTGTCTCAAAGACAGCAGCCCTAAGTGAGGTTGATATCGACTGCCTAGCGCGCCATCTTGGGCACGATGTGCGCGTACACCGTGAGTTCTATCGCCTCCATCATTCCACAACAGAGTTGGCAAAAGTCAGTAAGCTGCTCCTCGCCGTTGATTCTAGTCCAGCTGCTATCGACCAAAAAAATGCTGAATTGTTCACTTTAATGATAAAAGCATGAAACTTTGCCAGATTACTAACACCCCTAAGAGGAACATTTTTTGATATGGAGCCAGACCAAATTCACTACTGGCATGTCATAAAATACCCAACATGGAAACGAGGCTGACAATATATACCCTGCTTAAACGCCTTTTCTTAAGAAATTTTGGTGAATAGACTTTCTAATATTCATAAATGAGTCTTTCGCTTTGCTATGAAACTTTAAACATAGTCACGTGACTTTTTCCTGGGAACTGACAAGGTAAAACGTGGGATATCTATGACCAGACTTTTAAGAAACACGTTTTCTGTACTTTTAGAGTCAAAATTGGTCCCTTTTTGATTACTTATAACCTTTTAAGAACTGAAGGTTTCAACACAGCTATAATTTGTTAATAGGGCCATAATCTGGGCACGCTTCTATAGCACTGCATGAAAACGAGGCTTAATAGCAGCTACCTTTATGAATGTATGCAACTAATAATTTTATCTTTAGTAGCCGAAAATTACAAATATGTATTATGTATGACCTTATAATTAAGAATTTCTTCCACCATGGATGCTTCTTCAAATGTGTCTATGGACAATGGCTTCTAGCAGGCTATTACAGACTGGACACTAGAGCCCAGGTTTCGCACGGCTTTCAAGATGGCAGCTACCATGTCAACTTACAGTTATCGCTGGTAAGGAATATTTTTTCCTGTTAACATTAAGAAAAGCTTGTATCTTTTGTAATCAACACACAACACATACACTTTTGGACTAATTTACGAGATACTAGTAAACAGTTTTCATTTAGAATGATAATTAATTGTTTTCTAAATCGACTCTGTAATTGCAAGGTGGTAAAGCTACATGTATAACTGAAACTATACTCAATGAAGCGTCAATTTGAGATGATATAGAATAAGTCATTGCAAACAGTACAAAAAACCGATCCAGTTTAATTTCTAAGTCCACTAGCAAATATTAATTTTGCTGGTGAGGTTTTTATTCACTAGCAAAGCTCTCACAACACATAACTTCAATAGTGTACTGATTGTATAAAGATTCTACTGAAAATGTTTGCATGAATTCCACCATCAAACCTACTGCTGGTTTTCTGTTCAATTTTAGGTCAAAGTTGTAATTGAAGGGGTGAGTGCAAAAGGGTGCTAAGTGACGATTTTGTGTGTGTGTTTTTTTTCCCTCAAAAGTGCCTGAATTTTTGCATGCGGTTTTCAATTGAATAGAAAAACATCACCATGTATTTTTTTTCGCTGGTTTGCTCTTCGTTTTCGAGAAATAACGTATGCGAAAAACCTCCCGTTTTCTGCCGGCATCTTTTGCCGCACGAGAAACAAAAGAAGTCTTTTGTTTCGCTGAACAATGAAACCAGTGAAGCATCACTTTAACCGCCAGTTGATGGAGCCGAAACCAGTATTACGATCAAATAAATTAGCCCAAGCTGCTAACAATTGCTTTGTTGGCGCAAGCGATCTACGCGCTGCTCTGCAGGCCAGTCATCGTGTTTCTAGGGGGTTGGTTCGACACCACCTCAGGCCGAATGTTTTTCTTTTCGCGTTCTCTCGCCTCTTTTTTTTTTTATAAACCAAAGCACCCTTTCCAAGAACCCATGCTGGCGATTCTGCAAATAGAAAACGTTTTCAAGTTCGTATTTAAGGCCACCTTCGATTAGTGTAAAGTAGTTATGGAACCGAAATAAGCGTGTAATAAACATGTAAAATTGCCTCCCATAACTAACGCTGCTCAGTTGGCGCAAGCGATTAACGTGCTTCGCCGCACGCAAGTCAAGACTATGGCACTAGAGTACTAGAGGATAGTTCGACGTCACGTCAATCGAGGTTTTTTTTTTTGTTATCTCTCCTCTTCTTTTAAAAACATAGGACCCTTTCCCAGAACCCGTGCTGTCGATGTTGCTAAAATTAGCCGTTTTCAAGTTCGTATTTAAGGCCCGGTCCAAATGCCGCTCCACTCATGTGCCGAACCAAACTCGATAAACTTCGACTTTGAGCAACGGCTGCTTCAGACGGCGTACTTGGGTCAAACTTCATCGGGGAACCTCATGGTAAACAATTTGCGATGAAAATATGCGTTCTGAATTCAAGAACTCTGTGCAAATCGAAAAGCTGTGGCTAATATCTCACTGTTACAAGGAAGCAATTTCAATCGCAACGTTCGGTGTTTGTATTTACAGTCTTTCTCCTATTAAAGGGAAATCTCACAAGTTAAGCTGGTATCACGAAGAAAACAATGATTCTTTCTTTGCAATGAATAGCTTCCTTATCACTGGGTTTCTCTGTTGGAGCTCTCAAGTTTTTATTGACTAATAAAGGTGCAAAACAGAAACGATGAAATTCGTGGCATTGAAGCGGCAGTCACAGTCAGACTAACGAAAGAGTCACGATGTTCTCCCTAGCTGCGTTTGTTTGCTGTGTTTTGGCGTTCTTCGCGGAGCCAGCCATTCTGACCCTACCGAATTCCTGCAGTAAAGTGGACGTTCCATTCTGCAAAAATGTCCTACGAACCGACGAAACCTACAAGACACCGTACACAGAGGAACAACAGAAGAAAATGAATCTGGAGGATTACATTCCTCTTGTGAATATTCAGTGTTCGCCACTCAGCCGTCTTTTTATTTGCACCTCACATCTTCCGTTCTGCACAAGCCACCTCGAACTACAACCCATTTTGCCTTGCCGTTCAGTCTGCTTAGATGTCTTCGTACGCTGTTTCAGATACTTCAATCTTACTCAACTGCCCTGGCCAAAACATTTAAACTGTTCCTTTTTTCCGCGACCACCTGCTATTTGTATTAAACCGTCCACCGCATCACTATTTACCACGTCACCACCCGCAACGTCTTCATCTACCAAGTCACCATCTGGAAAGTCTCCATCAACCACTACTCCACCACTTTCAGTAAGATCCTTACCAGCCACCCAGACCACGCCACAAGCCTCGACTTTTTATTTTACCTTTACTCAAGCTACAGACACTGACTTTCCAAGTTTTATTTTGTTTATTGGTGACTTTGTCCCAAAACTTATTTATTGTTTGACAGTTGCGTTCGTCTTGATTAGTTTTGTCGTTTTATTGTGTTATTTCATGTTCGTATCTTAATTTTGCTTCTCATTTTACTTCTGGTGGCTCAGGATCAGAGGTCAGCCTAACCATTAAGTATTAACAATAGTAACAGCCTGAGCCCCGTAAGGTTTATTATCAATTCTCTCAGTGCTACAATATCAACCCCCGCATTTACGTGAAGCGAGACCTGTTACCGCTAATTACTGAGTAAAACATCAACTTTGCTGAGGTCGTCTTTTGCTGTAATTTTTTTCCGCTGTAAATAGAGCTATTTATTTTGCTTTTCCCTTCGCCTTGTTGAGCAGGTTTTTATTTAATAAATGCAGGTTATCTTTGCAGTGAAGTGCTGAACGTGAGTGCGTGTGAGATAGGGATTCCGGCTCTACGCGGATTACGCCGGTTTGCACAAGGAATTCATGTCGTTACATTTGGTTTTTTTTTCACTCAGTGGAATACAGTTGCAAAGAAGTCTCTAGATCATTCTGTCCAGGCAGCCGCGAAGTGAAATCATTCAAACGGAAAGAGTTGCGTAGATTACACCTTTTTTCCTTTGACAAAGTATTAAAATTCAAATAGAAATTAATGTCAATTTTAGTAAGTCAGAAGTATAACAAATCTAAAGCGTTGTCAGCGGGGCGTGTATTAACAAAGTAAAGTGGAGACCAGACCTAGCAGGCAAATTTAATATGTGGTCTAACATTAAACGGCGATTAACACGGTATCACTCTACCGCATGCGACAAGCTCACGCCATGATTAAAACATGAACTGCCTTGTCAACCTACGTGAATCAGTGTATAAATCAGCATCCTTCAGACAGACTCGCGCGTGTGTAATCCCAAGCCAAGTCATGTCGAGGTAGGACAATAGTTTAGTCTGTCTCTGTTTTCCCTACTGGGCTCCCGTGGGGAACCAAAATGTCATCATTTAAATTTTGCCGACTTGATCCGACGTAACCCGAGTCTAAAGTTGGCGTTACCGAACCGAAAAATCTCTAAGGACAGATAAAAAAAGAGCCATTGTTGTAAAAAATCCTAACCATAACAATAGGCAAAGTTTGATACGACGCACGCACGGAAAGTGCGCGCGCGAAGTACAATGTAAACAAAGGCGTGCTGCGACAGGAAAACCATATTATAGACGCGCGTATGTGCAATACGGGGTGGACCCGCAGTCACAAGAAATTGAAGTTAATGTTTAGTCCATATTTTGCAGGTATTTTGTGATCAAGCTTTAACTAAATGACGAACCAAATTTGGCTAGGAAAAAATTTAGTCACATACTTGAGAAAAATTTCTCTTCACATTGGGCCGATTTGCAACGGAAGTTAATTGTGTAAGCGAAAAATTTCTCTTCACATTGGGCCGATTTGCATTGTGTAAGCGTGTCTTAATTTGCCTTGATTTCGGACAGCCGAGTTCATTCTGAGATAGAGAGTGAACTAGCAAGATGATGACAAGGTTCTGTGCTTATTTCCTCTTGTGTTGCCTTTTTGCTCCTGGGGCAATGCCTTGTGTAAATATTACGGATAAAGTACAAGGCATATGTACCTTCTTCAACCAAACTGTGGAGGGACATCTGCCGGAGATCGACCGCCATAGAGTTATTTTTCATTTTGGACCACTTTTTCGCACTCGATGTTCACCGCTCACAAAGATTTTTATTTGCTCAAGTTTGTTCCCGTTATGTTTGCCTTCTGGAGTTCTCCTGCCCTGCCGTGATGTTTGCTTTTCCGTTTACACGTCCTGCCACCATATTTTTTTGCTGCATGATTTTGAATGGCCTGAATATCTGGACTGTAACAAGCTGCCTGCACGTCCACGTTTATGTTTATCTCCACCGTCACCAACACCATTGTTTTCAGTTCCCTCTGCCTTTTCAGTACAGTCCACATCTTCTGCTCCGTCTGCTCCGTCATCTTCGTCTCCTGCTCCGTCTGCTCCGTCATCTTCGTCTCCTGCTTCTTCTGCTCCGTCATCGTCTCCTGCTCCGTCTGCTCTGTCATCTTCGTCTCCTGCTCCGTCTGCTCCGTCATCTTCGTCTCCTGCTTCTTCTGCTCCGTCATCGTCTCCTGCTCCTTCTGCTCCGTCATCTTCGTCTCCTGCTCCGTCTGCTCCGTCATCTTCGTCTCCTTCTGCTCCGTCATCTTCGTCTCCTTCTGCTCCGTCTGCTCCGTCATCTTCGTCTCCGTCTGCTTCTTGGTATTATTGTTTTATTGTACTGGGCCCGCTGCTTTTTGGTATACTTGGAGTTTCTTTTAAAAGTACATTTTGTTGTAAACAATCCGCGCCTGGTAAAGAACACACCGTAAGTTTTACTGCAAATTCTGTTTCCTTTTCGTCGTCATTAGAAATACCATCATTGCCACAAGACCAGCCCTCACCGCAATCAGCATCAGTTCCACCCGATCACCCTCCACCTCCTCCACCACTACCACTAAAGAAAAAACACTGGAACACTATTTATGTTAACACTTCTAACACAACACTTTATGCTACTGCTGACCTTTATTAACATTCATTCATCTTATTTTTATTTTTACGCATTTCTGCCATGGACCAGTTTTTTTTGTTGTAATGCTCTTCACAAATTTGCATTTTTTTAAAGTAAGTACTTAAGTAAATAAGTGGTTAAATTTGACATTCGTTTTTTTTTTTGACCATAGGGATGCGACGAACTATCCATTGCCATTGACGCCGCCCGTGGTCCAGAAAAAGACAGTTTGCTAAAAGAACAATCTGACCATCACGTCAAAGCAAAAGCCAGGTATACAATGAAGAGGGAAGAAAAACAGGCAGCCAAGGAAAGCTGGAGGGGGACAAGGAGGAGACTCGGAAGCCACCACTCTTTCTGTAGCAAAGACAGTGTGGACATGATCACCTATGACTTTCAGCAAAACCTCCCCACCCCAAATCTTCACCACAGTGAAGTTATAATTTACATGCGACAGTTGTGGGTATACAACTTCGGGATCCACGACTGTGTGTCAGATGTAGGACACGTGTATGTTTAGCGAACACACGAACACACCTACCTCACGGAATATAGAAGCGGAGCAAGGTAATATCTTAGAAGAGCTTACCCCAAGATTTTATTGCTTGAAACTGCATAAAATATCTGACAAAGTGCATGTGCTTAACATGAAAATGCTTTCAGGTCATCAAAAGCAAAACTGAAAGTGAATATCAACGAACGAACAACCTAACGATTAGTTACTAGGAGTTATTAGTAGCATTCTACTAGTATTCTTATGGAAATGCAGCTGTAATCTGATTGGCGTAACCATTGCACGTTATCAGCCATTAGTGTACCGTGGCCCCGTGTGGTCGACAAAACTGCAACGTTTTTTAGTTTCTCCGAAGCTTTTAAAGAACATTCAAACGGATAATCAAATTCCCGAGAAGACTAAAAGAAGGACATTCACAGTTTCATGAATTAAAAAAGTAGAATTTTTTTGAAAGAAACTGATAAGCGCGCGTACACAACTGCAAATGTCAAATAGGCAATTCAGTCCACGCGAACTTTCTAAAGCGTGGAGTTAAATACTGCGACCAGAAATTATGGGAATCATATTATTATTTCACTTTTAATATATCTTATTTTAATTTTTCCCGCAGATCACTTGTCAGCTATTCCGACGGGTGTGGAGGCCAAAACAAAAATCAAACTATTATTAGTTTGTACGTCAAGCTCCAGAGGACGGGAGTGTACGAAATCTTGAACCACAAGTTCCTGGTTAGAGGACATACATTCCTCGAAAACGACCGCGACTTTGCCCAAATTGAGAAAAGAAAAAATTCTGCAAAGGTTGTATTACCTGACGATTGGGTCAAAGTGGTCAGAGACACCAATCTGAGAAAGCCGTTCCAGGTAAATAATATTCAATATAGTTTTTGAATCATATAGTTGAACCGGCCCATGATAGAAAAGCATTCTGATTGATTTCCTGGGCAGTTTGCCATGGTTAACTGACGAGTGTTTCAGCCAGGAGAAAGCAGGCTGAGAAGGGAGCAGTTTTTTCGGATAGATATTTAAGACTTGGTAGGGAAGAGGCTTATTTATTTCTAGTTGCGTGACAGTGAAAACGATCTGCAGATCTGTTGAAATTTAAAGCAGTTGCCCGTCTAGATCTAGGTCTTAGACAATTTAGTGTACAGGTCTAAGAATTTATCCACTCATCCACATTACTAAATTCATTGAAGGTCATACAAATGGACCGGGGAGATTTTAGAAACTGGAAAGACTACCTCTCGGAAAAGTACACAATCGCAAAGAAGGACCAAGAAGGAAAGCCATTAAGAATCAGGGAGATCCAGTGGATGAACTTCGGCTGGGGAGAAGACGGTGATGGACAGATGGTCTACCATCCAGATGAAGTTTGGTTCCGTAACAGTTTCTTAATCGATGAGCCATGGAAGAAGGTTAAAGTAACCACTTCAGCACAGGTAGATTCACACTCATCTATCCTGTACGAAAGTCCACTTCTCCTGAACCCCAAAAAGGTAAAAGACCTACAAAAAATGGCCAGAAAGCACATCACAGAGCCAGAAAGAGACTTTTACATGGGCTTAAAATCTTCCGCCGCAATCCAGGATTCGGACGATGATGAATAGATTAATGACGAATAATATAATAGTAGGCGATGGCCGAAATATAAATATTGACTGACTTTAAATAGAGAGCTTAAGCAATGAGGACAACGTTAAATTCTTAACGAAAATACAAAAAATAGTGCACAGGCACATGCACAGTTACTGTCCTACTCGTTAAATCTTTTGTCTGGTGATGTTCTCGTTGCCGTCCTGGTTTGCTTAAGTTCCCTATCATTAAGTAGGCTCTTAAGTAGCCTACGGGGGTTGTATGAGTGACCAATTAATTTAGTACTGAAGAATTAGGAGTCGCAATCAATGTTTATTAACAAAGGCTATATCTGAGTTTAAAACAGCTCAGCCAGGGATCTCGCTTCAGGATAGGTCTTTTAAAATATCGAAAGTTAACGTGTTAAGTATTTTAATACAAATGTAACTGCTTTCTACAAGAGAGCATGATTTACCTAGCGTCTAAGCCATGATATTGGCTGTACAATTTTGTAGTAAAACGTAAACAATGTTAGGATAAGATTAAGATGACAGGGTTATATAAAGTTAAGATACGATAGTGGTAATAACAAGGTTATCATTTGAACTAGAAGCGAGCAATTTTTCACATTTGTCGGTAGTATAGGAATTCGTTCCGCTTTCAAATAGCATGCGTAATGTAATTCATATTAAGTAAATAAACGCTATCGTTTTTATTATACATTGAAGTCTCAATCTCTCTTTTTCAGATATATTAGCAATGTTCTCTATTATACTCGGATATGCTCAGATATTTGTGCGCGGACATTATCTGTTCCAAAAAGTGAACAGCCTGTTTCCGAGCACGAAGCTTGACCCTTCATTACACTGGTTGTACATCACTTTGATCTCAGCAATAGGCTCATGATGCATTATGTGGAACTTGACTTCATATTACTGGAACTGATAATTTTAACTTGGGCACTTTCCTTTAGTGAATAATTCTGATTTCAACAGTTTTCTCCAATTGTTCTTCCTGGACGCCTCGCCTAGGTGACCAATCAGGGCGCGAGAATGAGCTATGCAATAAAATTGGATGGACTCTTTCATCAACATGTACCAGTTTATTTACATTTTTCTATAACACTTCATTCTTCAAGCTGCAAAGAGAGAAAAAGAGAAATTATTAATGATAACCTGTATAGAAAGCTCTATGGGGATGGGGAGCAACACCCTGGTCCCAGAGTTTTTTCCTTCTTCTTGTCTCGTTTTCGCAGATTTCTAGGCGGTGATTTCGATTGAGAAAATCAAAGAAGCCGGAAAATCAAACTCTCCCTCTCTGGCGGTGGGGAGCTCTTTACGGGCGGCGCTCTCCCCTTCTCATATGATAGCTTGTGTAGCTTAAAACAAATCCAGAGTCAGCTTGTGTTTTCAGAGGAGTACATTAAATTTTAACTTACCATTCTCTTCATCGAGGTGAAATTGCTGAGCGCAGAACTCAGCATTACAGACAATCATTTGGTTCCTAGACAAAAGAGAATTAAATAATCTCTTAATTCACTTGTATTAACCAACTTTATCCAACTACAGCCAATACCGGGTATTTTAAGCGGACGGGCACTATGGGCTGATAGTAGGTGACTTCAGATTTGAGTACGAGATCGAGTAAGAGAACGACTTTTCAATACTAGTTTGCAGGCTCCACATTATCACAACACAGACCCATCTCATCCCACGAGCTTCCCTCTCTACCTAAACACCAACATGTAGAGCGAGGACTCTAGAAACGTCACTGATTTGAAATTCGAAACTCGCACTCGTACTCAATCTCGTACTCGTAGTCTAATCTGAAGGTCCCTAGTGTCTCTCCGCAAACGAACACTATCGCGTCACGTGATCATTTTAAACCAACGAGGATAGGAGAGAATTTAGTGGTGAACTATAATTGCTGATAGCATACGAGTAGCTGCCAATTCTACAAACCCTATTAATTCATTTTAAGAGATGCACGCCTGTCAACAGAATATACCGCTAGCCATTGAAATCAGTTTGGTTCGGAAGATTAGATTTGGAGTGGCAAATAATGTTAAATTCAGCAGCGTCGAGCGGAGGGTGATTCCAGTGCCGTAGCTGCTGTTGTCATGTGCCGAACCTAGTGCATAAATTACTGTACTTTATTATATATATATAGCGACAATTTTAGGTAATAAACCTCGCAGATAGAATTCTATATCTGCTATATTTTCACATGTGAGAAAAGCGATACGTCCAATCAGCTTCGCGTATAGCTTTCTTCACATGTGAAAAATATAACCAATCAGCATCAAGAGTAGAACGACCTAACCAATCAGAGCGCGGGAATTCAAATGGTTTCCAACGAGGTTGTGAAAACAACACGCTGCAAGTTTGAAAGCTCTCGAAGACAGTTTATGTTTTTGCTACAAATTTTGTACTTTTGAGAACTTTATGGAAAGGAAAGCCATCAGAAACACACCAAGCAAAACCTTGAGAACACAGTTATGATATGGAAATGCTAAAATCATTCTCCAGGCGGAGCGAAGACAAACTAAATGTCAATAAGGGAAAGCCAAGAAATGAAAGACTTTCATTGTAGCTTTGATACAACGCAGCCGTGGATGTTCTAAGAAAATTCAAGCACTCTTGGGAACACCAGGGTAAAGTAAATATTTCACTTTTGAATATGGATTTCGTAATTATTGTTTAATGAACCGACTCCTTGTGTTATCACAACTTTTGTTCAAAAATTCACCAGTTAATTTGCGCGCAGTAGTTGATTCACTTATGGCGACATTTTTCGATGCGATAGCAAAAGCTTTTCTTTTAAAAAGTATGAACACAGTGTGTTTTATACCGCTATTTAAATAAAGTTCTTGTTTACGATAGCTTGTCGTTGCCGTAATTTTTCTTTTCTATTTAAAAGAGATCTCACTTGGAAAGCCATCAGAATGCATTTGCAGCTTTGTTTTCCTCGTAGCGCTGCATTTAACTCTTTAATTATAGACTAGAAAAATCGCTTTAAGTTTACAATGGTTGAGTACTCGTTATATATAATAAACAAATTACAGCATAGAAAGTGCTTTGTACGGATTATTATTCACTCGTCGCAAAACTTTGGAAAACTCACTCGTTCGCTGCGCTCACTCGTTCGTTTTCCAAAGTTTTGCAACTCGTGAATAAAAATCCGTACGTCGCACTTTCTATGAAGTAATCTATATGTATTTTTCATATAACGGCACTCGTGATTGGCTCAAAATTGAGTGGCGTGACCAGTCATGCATGCAGAGCCGTCGTTGAAAATAAAAACAACAAAAAACTTCATGTCTTCGATTTACGTGAAACAGGATTGTTTGAGCGAGGTTCTTTAGCGCAAATTCTTTTGTTTTTTTTTTTGCTGTTTCTTCGTGATACTAGCTTAGCTTACGAGATTTCCCTTTAACAGGAGAAAGCCTGTCTAAATACAAACACCGAATGAATTTGTTTCCCAGTAACTGCGAGATATTAGCGTAAGCCACAGCTTTCCGATTTGGACAGAGTTCTTGAATTCAGAACGCATATTTTCTTCGCAAATTGTTTACCACGAGGTTCCCTAATGAAGTTCGACGCAAGTACGCCGTCCGAAGCAGCCGTTGCTCAAAGTCGAACTTTATCGAGTTTGGTTCGGCACATGAGTGGAGCGGCATTTGGACCGGTCCTTAAATACGAACTTGAAAACGGTTAATTTTAGCAGCATCGACAGCACGGGTTCTGGGAAAGGGTCCTATGTTTTTAAAAGAAGAGGAGAGATAACAAAAAAAAACGTCGATTGACGTGACGTCGAACTATCCTCTAGTACTCTAGTGCCATAGTCTTGACTTGCGTGCGGCAAAGCACGTTAATCGCTTGCGCCAACTGAGCAGCGTTAGCTATGGGAGGCAATTTTACATGTTTATTACACGCTTGTTTCGGTTCCATAACTACTTTACACTAATCGAAGGTGGCCTTAAATACGAACTTGAAAACGTTTTCTATTTGCAGTATCGCCAGCACCACAGGAAAAAATATCCGATTCCCAAATTGGGAATTTCTAAGAAATTCCCAAAGTTAAAACCCAATAATGGGTATTACATGGGAATTTGCATAAAATTCCCAAAATAAAAACCCTGCATTGGGTATTACATGGGAAAGTATATGCCAAGATTGGGAATCAGTTAGGATTTTGTTACAGGACGAAGCACAAATTCCCAAAATGGGAAATAATAAAGAAACTCCCAACGTAGAACCCAATACTGGTTATTACATGAAAAGCAGTGTACCAATCTTGGGAATTTAGTGGGACTTTTAAGACTATTTCCCAAACTGAAAACCCAATCCTGGGTGATTCACAAGAATTTCAATAAATTTCCCATTGTTAAAACCCAACATTGGGAATAGTGTTGCAGACCTTGGGTAATTGGCGGAAAGTTCTGCCCACGAGATCAATTTCAAATTGGGAACTTCTCAAAAGGTAAAAAAGGAAGAATTATATCAAAATTCCAAAACTGGCAATTTCTCAAACTTGTAAAAAAGCAACTTTGCTAAAATGATATTGATTTGAAATAAATATGGGTATGTGAAGCATTAGGTTTCAAGACAACTTCCCCAAATGCTATTATAGGTTGTTGGACTGCTTCTATTTTATTACACTTTACTCCAACAATAAAAAGCAATAGTGGAGAAGAGGACATCCAAAGCGCCTGAGCACCATACTAGGGATACTGCCAGTGAGTTCTGTATCATTCAATGTTAAAATGCACAATTTCTATACTTCCCTCTAAGAGGTGTATGTCCTAAGGCTGGGAATTGTTTTGAAGAAATTCCCACTGTTTGTAACGAAATTATGGAATGTGACATGGTGTCAAGTATTCTAGTTTTCCCATTGCATATACATTTTATTAACTGAAGAGCATCAGTACTTGTACAGAAATGCATTGCAATTACAATGTGTTTGCATGTTTGGAACTTGACTTGACCCTATGACATAAAAATCAAGAGAGTTCCAAATTATAATATTGTTTAAATTTAAAACCATGACTATTGAAGAATGTCTTGGGAATATTAAAATCATGGTCAAGTCATTTTCCAATACATTTTTTGCTGTGTAAACTGTAAAACATGTGTACCCAGATCTGCATTCTTAATCATCAGTTATTAAAAGTTAACACCTGTACCTAGATTATGACTGATTGCCTGAACATGAGTCCTTTCAAGGAAACAGCAGCAAAGTCCCTTAGAGTTCTTTAAACATTCGTCCATTACTCTGCCAATTTCCTGCAGATCTGCCAAGTATACTATTGAAGTGTACTTGCTGAGGGCGTGTGCCTTCACGAACCCAGAGACCTGATTGCCTACCCCAACGAGGATGGGGTATATAAAACTGCACCTGGACAGTTTGAGTCCTTTCCTGAACTGCTAACACCACTGCTCTCCATGGCTCAGGGTCATCACCCTTTATGAGTAACATATCACCCACTTCAGGATAACAGGGAACAATAACACTGGAGAGTGGAAAGCACTGTCTCTGAAAGTCGATGCAAATGTAAATGCTTGGATCATTAAGATTTTCTGGATCTGGAAAAAGCATAACCTTCCGCTGGATTTTAGAAGAATGGACAATCTTTTCAGTACTTGATGGCCTTACTAAGGCTCCCTTGCTCCATTGGTGAAGTTGCTTTTCAGAGTTATAGATCACTGCCTGGAAGCAATCTCCAACAACAAATAAATGATATTCATGGCTTACGTTTGTCCTTAGCAGCTGAGTAATAGTTAAAACACATTCATCGCCATCTTCAGCAGAAACAATTATGTTTTCACCTACTCTATAAAGCATTCCTTTGTTGCCATTAACACTGGTAAAATAGATACTACGACATTCTTGTGCCACATCACTAAGGCTTTCACCTGTTATACCTTGATCCTGGCCAAATTGAGCAAGGATGGAATTCCTTTGCACTTCTTCAAACAAATGAACAGGTTTTGATGCTCCAACAAGTATACCGTTAATTTTGGCCATGTGATTTGCTTCATCACTGAAATGCTGTTTGGCATTTTCCAATTCAGCTAGAGATCCATGGTGTGCCTCCTTTGGATAAGAAACAGTTTCTGCAGAAGAGTTTCCTTGCGCTTTCAAGGAGGAACGCACCTTAAGAACTTCTCTGCGCAACTCTGCCCTCGCAAAAGTTATTTCAATATTTTTGAAGTTGGTTGATATTGCAATATAGCGACCAACTGCGCGTTCAAAGTTGTAGCACCAAAAGTTATCTGGAGGACCAAAGTTTATCACATCCTCTTTAATGTGTGTCAGGTTATGATTGACAGCATGACAGTAAGTTAATCCCTGGCTTTCTTCAAGTAAAATATTATTTATTTTCTTTTCTTTTCAGTGACAAGAGGGTATTCAATTTTTTCAATTTTAAGATGGATGCCCTTTGGGTAAAATTTTGGGTTTCAAACGTTCAAAAAAATTTTTTTTCTTTTTCCCTCCCACCAACTTTACTCACTAACTTTAATTCCTAATTTTTACCTTCCCCTTTCTATACTAACCACTCCATGCTAACCTCTCCTTTATATTATTATTGTTATAATTACTGTTTGCACTACCTTGTGGTTGACGTGGCTGCATTGCAGTTTGTTGGTCCCTCAACGTTAGTGTATCCTTTAACATCTAACAATTTTTGCCTTGATTTTATTTTCTTATTATTTTCATTTTTCTGCTTACAACAATTCCCGTACACACATCCACCTCCTGATATAATACCCACTGTTTCAGTGGAGGTTTGGGAACCCTTTTTTTCGGTGATCCCATACTTTTACACCTGAAATGCCACAAAGGTTGCTAGATATATCTACTGCTATAAAAGGTTTTTTTATACAAACAGTTTATATGTACCTTGCAGTAGGGGTACAACTTTGAGTTACTAGTCAACTCTTTGAATGGTCATGGTGTACATACTATCCACCTTACAGTTTATATTATTATTTTTTTTCATTTTTATCCTACTTACCACTACTAATGTCCATACTCTTTTCCCCACTTTCAACACTTTCAACACTTCACCAAAAATTAGTCATCCATCAAAATTCATCTAAAGATTAATATAGATTATTTTGATGTATCACTAACATTGCCATGGACTTACAGATTTGCCTATCAGGTATCGTGAATGAGGCACATCCAATATTGAATTTCGTGGGTGGGGCGCGTCCAGTGTTGAGTTTCGTCAAGTGAGGTGTCATGAATGACACACATACAATATTGATTTATATCTATATTGGCGGCACTTTTGCGGTTCTCGGTGCTGTCATATTCTTTGTCTCCAACGTTTTAAGATATGATGGAGGAAATACACATCAGTGCAATAATTTCGATCTTGTATATTTACTTAGGTGCCTGTACAAGGCCAAAATTTACTTCATTGTTGATGTACATAATCCTTTCGAATATCGGTCATGTAAATTATATTATATTTCTCGATACTATCATATTCCTTGTCTCAGACGTTTTAAAGATAAGATGAAAGAAATACACATCTGTGCAATAATTTCAATCTTATATATTCGCTTAGGTACGTATACCAGGCCAAAACTTATTTCATTATTTAATGTCCGTAATTAATCCTTTCAAATATCGCTCATGTAAATTATTCCACCATTTATTTGTACAATTTTAAATCCTATGTTCTCATTAGTCTCCGTACATAAGATCACTATAAACAGCAAATTAATTTTAATTTAAGCTTTAGACTTGGTAAGTTCAAGCTTAAGCTTACGTAGAAATTAAGAATTTTGTGGAGTTTATTATACCAGATTCACTCCACAGCAAAGGTTTTGCTTACGATTACTGGAATGGTTTACATTTTATTTCATTCTTACCCCATGCTTCTACAATAAATATTTATTAGTAACCCTTACATGTTTTAGAACGATAAATCAATAATTTGAAGTCTTTCACTTACCAGCTAACCAGTGCGCCACATAATTTGTTCCATCGACATCGAAGGTTTCACTTGCAAATATCATTGCTTACTTCTCCTTGTTGACAAATACTCCGAGCTAAGCTTTTGTTTTTCCCCTTGCACGTTATATAAGTCGCGTCTGCTATTAGAGATTTATTTACAGCAGCCATTCTCGCCTTCCAACCGGTCGCCATTCCCTTGAATGAATTCCTTCGTGACTATCCCATAGCCCTTTTCGAGCCCCGCCCCCTACATCATTACTGATCACGCTAGCATGGCGCAATCGTGGCGTCAATCTCGAAACAAATCATTTTTTCACGGTCTGTGTTCTTTTAAAGGGTTTTCCTGCTAAAATTATCTTTCAAGTATTTATTCCATTCAAGTGTTCATTCCTCTCAACGTGAGTACTTTTTTTATTATCTTTTAAACTGATAGACACAGCTTTAGTTAATTTTACAGGGCTTTAATTGTTTTATTACCTATCCCCGAGAGAATTGCTTCCACCGGCACAACACTGCGCTTCAACTTTTTTCAACTTTTCAACACAAACATTTTTTCCTTTCACCGTTAATAGACCTTCCCCGCATTCGTCACAATCACACGCGCGAAAGCATGAAAGCGAGGCTCGGGTGGACAATAATCAAACATGGCGGACAACGCAGAAAAGCCGACGGTAAAATCTTCGAAAGATGTTCCATGGTGTAAGTCTCTTGACAGCTTGCCGGTGTTTACAAAGAAAGAGATAGATGAACACCGGAGCAAGAGTGGTAAACGAAAGGCTGACGACCTATTAAAAAAACACTAAAGCGTGGCTTGAAATTTCAAGAAGAACGGTATCTTTCATCAGACACAGTGTACACAAAGGTATTAAGTAACTCATTCATGGTAAAAGCAAAGTGTCGAGCCAGCATGAGCACACGGGAAAATCACGATCTTGAAGTTTCACTAGATTTAACATCTGGAAGTGTAATGGTGGCACACTGTACTTGCAAAGCTGGTAACAGTGGATACTGTAATCATATAATGTGTCTTCTTCTTGAACTTGCCCGTTACTCCTTGGAAAAGTTAAATAGGGTTCCCGAGGAAGCAGCATGTACAAGCATGTCAAGGAAATGGGGTATCCCAGGTAAAATATGAATTCATTTTTTAATTACTTAGACCAACCCTTCCTGATTAAATGGAATTTATAACAAAATGTTGCTGTACTTTTCTTTTGTTGTCCCCAAGGTGAGAAAGGTCTTCCCAAAGAACCTATAATGAGTACATCAGTTCAAAAGGAGTTAACAAACAAGGGGATAAAACCAACTCTGTATGATCCAAGGGTCAAGGAAAGACAGAGATTAGATATCCCTGGAGTTCAGCTGATGCAAAAGGAATTAGAATCAATTCATCCACTTATTGGTTTTTCGCATGTCATCCCTAAAAACCCTGAATTATTGAACAAGATGGGTCTCCACTCTCTTTCCATTTAAGTGGCTTTGAGTTTAATTTTACTGTTGTTACTAACCTGGAACCAGCTGTTAACCGTGCTCAAGCTGACCCATCTGACATTTACAAGGTAAATTTGCCATACCAATTCCCAGATTTACCTGAAGCTGTCCATTTCAATACTGCTCAAGAAAATTTCATTGAACACTTAAGGGTAACACATCAAGAAAGCATTGATATTGAGAAAAGAACTGTTAAGCAAAGGGAATGTGATGAATGGATTAAACACCGCAAAAATAGACTTGGATCATCAGTGTGTCACAGAATATATGCAAGAAAAAGAAGTTTCTATAATCTTGCCAAACAACTTAACCAACCCTTTAAGCCTCTTGATGAAATGCCAGCATTTCAACAGAAAAAGTTTAAGCATGGCATAAAGTTTGAGCCAGTGGCAAGAGACAAATACTATGATGTTATGAAGCACTATTTGAGGAGGCCAATTACCTTGAGGGAGACAGGGATGGTTATTCCCCCAAGCATGTTTTGGCTTGAGGGCAGTCCTGATGGCCTTGTGATTGATCCATGTTCCTCATCTGGGAAGATAGGAACAATTGAACTGAAATGCCCAGAGGGGAAGAAGAATCACACCCCACAGGAGGCAATCGAAGATGAATCATTTTACATTGAATTAGTTGATGGAAAACCCAACCTGAAGAAAGATCATCACTTAGGGTATTACACTCAAGTCCAACTGGTTATGGGTTTCTGTGGTTTACAGTGGGTTGACTTTGTAGTTTATCTATTCAAGGGAATGATCATAACAAGGGTTCCATTTGCTAAAGATTATTTTGACCAGGTAGTGTGTAAAGCAAACACCTTCTATGTGAAGTGCTTTCTCCCTCAGCTCATGGCCTGAATTTAGTTCAGTGTATTGTGTAGTACAGCTGAGCAAGAGATGGCATAACTAAGTGTTCTAATCTTTCTGAAGTTTTAGCTTTTGAGCTCTAGTGGACTTAAAAGGATCAGGCAGAGAATATTAAATATACTGCCATGCCATTTTTGACAATACCTTAAAAGGTTGTTTCTGCAATTTTATTAAGATGACTTCATCCATGTTCAAGAGTACTTAAAGAATTACATGTTTATTGTGACACTGAAATATTATAAAAATTGAGTTTCTGAGTACTTTCTTTGAGTTGCTTAGCAATAACTTATCGACTAGTCCTACATATCTCCACTTCTGTTAGACCAATGATACGTATATGTGCAATTAACACTAGAAAGGTACTGATGTGAGATCATGAAAGTAAAAGTAATTATCAGTCATTCTCCACAGAGAGTTGTTGCCATCACAAAAGGGAGAAAAGGGAAATACATTTTCTGGATGTAAACCAACTTGGCTCTTGTAAATAATAACACTAGCTGAAGTAAATGGTAAAACCTTAGCTTCTTTATTGCTTAATGAGTGGATCCATAAAGTTGCAAAGAAGACAAGCCACTGTCCATGTTTGGTTTATGGTCCCATTCAAATTCAATGGAATTTCGGTCTTTAAGACTTTAAATTTCTTGATACGAGCAATAACACGTTCCACATGGATTCTAACTGAAGCAATTGTTTGACTCATTACAACATCTTCCTTGTCAAGCTGCTCCTTGCCATCAAGAAATGCAGGTATGTTTACCTTAACTCCAAATGGGTCAAGTAGTTCCTGGATGGTAAATCCTCTGTCTGCCATAATTGAATCACCTTTCTCCCACAGTCCTGGGTGTAGTATACCACACCTGGCTACTATTTCCTTATCTGATAGCGATCCTGGATACAACTGACTCACAAAAGTTACTGCTCCTGAGGGACTGATTCCAACTAAGGCTTTGTATGTAACATGGTGCTTATAGTGCGAGTAAAGGGCACTTTGTGTAATTAGGCTAGCTGGCACTTGCACAAAAATTTCTGTACAATCGATGATGCATCTTGTTGAGGGATAAGTGTCCTTAAAACATGCTGGCATGGATGAAATAACCTGATCTTTAGATGGCCATGTAGGAATGCTTCCTAAACAGAAGTACATGTAATTTGACCAGGTGATCAAGTACCTAGACACTGTTGACTTACCAATTCCAAATAACCATGCCAAATGTTTCTGTCCAAAACCACACCTTAACCACACCAAGAACATAAACAATTGCTCAATAACATCCAATTTAGGGCTCATACCAGGCTTACTTCCTTCTGTAAACTTACATTTATCAGGTTCATCTGACACGTTCTTTGAAGCCTCATAGTATTTCAAATTACAAGCATTCTCACCTGGATTTAAAAATTGAAAAAGAATGTCAAACTTCACTGGATGCAAACCAGTGAATGACTTGAAAACATCTTCTTGTTCTCTGATGTTCCTCGAGTTCAACTGCTTTTGTGACAATTTTTGTATCTCAGCTTTCAGCTCAGTGTTTTCCTTTTCAACATCATGTTTTTGTTTAATCAAATCAGACATTTTCATATTCAACTTTTGTACAACTTCTCTCAAATGAGCACAGTCTTCACAGGTCGTTGATGTTCTATTATTATTTTGATTGATTAAACTTGAGTTTAACTGATAAGATGGTTCTGATTCAGGCTTAGAGTTTTCTTTTTGCCCAAAACGTTCTTGAAGACACCTCTTCTTCGGTGATTTTCGAGCAAATGCGTACCCACTTTTATTCCAGCTGAATTTGGAAGGAATGGTAGTCTTGTCCTTCAGATCTTTCCTCCCACAAAACTGTTTTCTGATTTCCTCTGGGCGAAAATGATGTTCACACACCTTAGTGTATTCAGTCACAATAAATCTGTCTCGCTGTTCTTGTCTCTTTATAGCCAAAAGCCAACGATTTTTAACTTTGGCTTCCAAAGGGAAAGAAAAAAATGAAATGCCAGTTTTATTCCCTTGGTTGTCGTAAAACGAACTTTGGCAGTCAGGTACGCAGCAATATTTACTACGACCACCAGGCAAAGAACTCAAACAGCTCGCCGCCATGTTTGATTATTGTCCACCCGAGCCTCGCTTTCATGCTTTCGCGCGTGTGATTGTGACGAATGCGGGAAAGGTCTATGGAAACATTTCTTTCAAAATAAAATTTTTCGCTTTCCTTTACAAGCACTATTAGAGCTTTCATTATCTGCGAAATGTTTTTACCTAAAAAAATTTTTTTTGCCTACAAAGTTCGTTTTTACGTAGAGTCTCAAGCGCTTCTTCAGTATCTTTTTCTTTTATTTTCCGTCGAACTCGACACAGGGGTGTCGGGCAAAGGTCTGGTACCGGACTAGAAACACCCCTGCTCGGTTGGGCTTTGCCCCTGAAGATTCTCAACCATGCGAGCCTTGGTGTCGATGTTCCTGTCTTTCTCCACCCGGGTGATGTTACATCTTTTTCTTATTTCTTTTCTTTTCTTGATTTTCGTTTGCCTCTCCATGGTCACCTAATACATATTTCAATTGCAAATCTATTAGTCATTCAGGTGCTACTTTTCGATTTGGGTAGCACACAGTCTCAAATTTTTATACTGTGCAGGGTTTTGTCCGCCCCTGCCCTTTTGCCAGGACTGGGTGGCTGTTGACCCAACAGCCTAGTACCCGATTTAGGGTCCCTCGCTCAGGGTTACGAGTTACCCCCTTTCATTGTTTTCTTCGGGAATTTTTGTATACTTTTTCTATATTTTTTCGAATTATTTTGATTACAAGAATTTTGAACTTTTTCCCCCTCAAAGTTATTTTGATTGTCAGAATTTCCATTTTTTCAGCCTAGAATTCATCTAGACATGACTAAAACAAATTCAAAACAAATTATCTTTAGCATTTAATTTGAATGCAGAAAACAATTGAATAAATTAGAAAAGAGAGTTATTACTTATGAAGGAAATAATTTTAAGACTCAAAAAACAATTTCACAACTCCATAAAGAATAATATTTCACAACTCAATTATTATGAAACCTTTTCTAGGTCAACAGTTTTTTAACCATCAACTTAGGATCTGAATTTTTAAGATGAATTTTAAACTTTATCATGCTTCACTTTTTGTACACAGTATACAGAATTCTTTTTACTATATCCCTTTCTAATCAGTTTCATACTGCTTAATTTTCTTTTAATAAAAATTTTGTTTTCCTCACTTGTAAATTCTATAACCAAAAAAATTTTACTTAACACAGTTCCATGTGGTTATGGACCAATTTTCCGCTACTGACATTTTCAACACATCTATACGAGATCTACCAAGAACAAGATTAATCCAAAAAAGAAGAAATTTACTTACTCTAATAAATGGAGATGCGTTTTACCAATTGTCCACCTGGCCACAAGACATCCAACACATATTTTGGAAGAAACCTATTGGAGATACCGACACATTTAAGCTGATGCTGTTTTTCCTGGGTAACGGCTGTTCAAAGCACCTGATAACAGAATGGATTCTTACATCTCAACCCTGGACCACACTACAAAAAGGAATCAAAAGAGCAAGACAAATAAACTTTATTAATAGCAACTTGGACTCTAATGCTATTAATTGGTTCTATTATGATATCCATCATGCCACTTGGCTATTTTTCAATGGAGAATTCAGAAATACCAATAATTTTTAAAATCTGAATCTTATAGATCCTATCTTTTTGAAAGCAGGAATACCGATAATCTGTAAATTTTGATTCATATAGATCATCTCTTTTTTAGAACGAAAGATATATAAGTTTTATTTTCTTTTCTTTTCAGTGACAAGAGGGTATTCAATTTTTTTAAATTTTTTCAAATATTGTGTGTAATTTTCATGCAATGTTTTCATTACATTTAAACCGTTTTCATTACATTAAACCATTTTTACTTATATTTTTGAGTCTCTTTATTGTTACTTAATTTTTATGTTTTAAGATGGATGCCCTTTGGGTAAAATTTTGGGTTTCAAACGTTCAAAAAATTTTTTTTCTTTTTCCCTCCCACCAACTTTACTCACTAACTTTAATTCCTAATTTTTACCTTCCCCTTTCTATACAAACCACTCCATGCTAACCTCTCCTTTATATTATTATTGTTATAATTACTGTTTGCACTACCTTGTGGTTGACGTGGCTGCATTGCAGTTTGTTGGTCCCTCAACGTTAGTGTATCCTTTAACATCTAACAATTTTTGCCTTGATTTTATTTTCTTATTATTTTCATTTTTCTGCTTACAACAATTCCCGTACACACATCCACCTCCTGATATAATACCCACTGTTTCAGTGGAGGTTTGGGAACCCTTTTATTAGGTGATCCCATACTTTTACACCTGAAATGCCACAAAGGTTGCTAGATATATCTACTGCTATAAAAGGTTTTTTTATACAAACAGTTTATATGTACCTTGCAGTAGGGGTACAACTTTGAGTTACTAGTCAACTCTTTGAATGGTCATGGTGTACATACTATCCACCTTACAGTTTATATTATTATTTTTTTTTTCATTTTTATCCTACTTACCACTACTAATGTCCATACTCTTTTCCCCACTTTCAACACTTTCAACACTTCACCAAAAATTAGTCATCCATCAAAATTCATCTAAAGATTAATATAGATTATTTTGATGTATCACTGGACCGGTGCATCGCGTACCAAACGGTACAGCCAGGTAGTTTTTCCACTTAAAGACGGGCCCACAATCTGCATATTACCCGGCACTCGAAATCTCGGATCGTACGTCGACATGACACACACACACACACAAACAAACACACTAAAATGGTTTTCAACGATTTTATTTATAGCCTTGTACAGTCAGTGATAACAACAATGGCTTTGACGTTGAATACAAATCTGAGAACGTCCACGTGCATCAAACAATTGTCCACCTCGATGCTTCTCTGACGACAAAGAAGGAAACAGGTCGTGCATCCGACGTACGACGGCCGTGTCGTTATAGAGTAAGTTGGTGGGCGAAAAATACTGCACGATCGTACTCAAAGGCGTGCCATGGCATCGATGGTAGAGGTAGTACAAGGTGTGATCTCCACACACGTCAGTGGTCCATTGCTGGATGGGACGAGGCGTTTGTTCGAACTCGTCAAAACAATGCCAATGGGTATTGTACGTCTTCGGGGTGATGGCATAACTGTCAAAGAATTCGCCTTGACCTGGTGCTGTCCAAAAGAGGCCGACCCAATGCTGTCCCGGCAAGTCGATGGGATCTGTATTGGCAACCGCACATCGCAGATAAGGCATGCAATAAGGCACTTCGTCGGCACCGTACACGTCTGCAAAATACTGACCAATGACTGGATCGCGTCGACAGGCTTTTCGTAACGAGGCTGTGTCGTGCATTCTCAGATATCTCCCAAGGGAATCGGGCCTTGCACCGTACCACGATTATCGACTTGCAGTAAACTTTCGTCCGTATTATAGAAAAACAGAGCTTGGAGAGTAGGATTGCCACTTGAAAAGGTGAGTCGAATGTTGACCAACATGCGTAGCAAAGGCGTGCTGGATTCCCCTCCATCTTGGACGGCTGTTAAATCAAAGGGTACTATGAAGAAGCCTTCGTCAAAGGTGTCTGGATTCAACAGGTACGCATCTCGTTTGCGTTTGCCAGAGGCATTCATCAACAAATCGTAGATCTCGTACTTGTCTTTCAATGACAGGCTGGCTTTGGGAACGGGGACACCGTTGGCAGTGCATTCCACTTGGATTCCATTCTGCCTGGTAAAATTGAAAGGATTTTGGAGATGGTGGGTTACAAAATCAGGAGAGGAATAGAGAACATTAGGTTTGAGGAAACCTATGACGAATGGAACCGCCTCTTGACAGAATCAGGTTTCATCCACCCGATATGGAACAAGGAAGACTGTGAATTCGTCAGAAACACCCTATCCTCTCAACAAACGACGGTGGATATCTTTCAGGAAATCATATCTTTCAAGAGGCAGGGTATGTTGTTCACCTACGAGCTACTGGGATTCAGCCACTCGGACATGGACGACGTCTTTGAGTGGATGCGGGTCACCGATATTATCGGAGCTGGAGGTATAGATGAACCGTGGATGAGAAGAGATATGCAAGGTGGGGGTAGTAGCAGCGAAGAAGAAGAAAACAAATCAGAAGGTTCGCTTTCCGCAAATGATGATGGGAATCAGGCGCAAAGTATATAACTAGCTAGAGTGTAAAGGCCATCATCATTTTCAGCGAGCAAGATGAATGAAAAGAGCTCTCTGGAACTCATGCAGGAAATGGTGAACACACTTCCAACCCCCGCTAACAAGAAACTGAGAAAAAGGAAACCCAAGGATGAGCCCCCACCATCAACCGTTGAGCAAGACGAGACTCTCGCCAATCTATTAGACGGTCTCATCACAACCGAACCGGTATCTGGTGTTGCTCCTTTGGGGATGCCACAAGACGTAGAACGGGCCCAAAAGAAAAGTTACAACTTGAATGTTTGCCCCTTCAATCTAATGGCTTTTGAGGCAAGGACAAATGGGGAGAGTTACATCAGGTGTAAATATAATGAATGCCTTATCTTCATGCACGAAGACTCCGCCTATTACTACATGAGCAGCATCTATGGAAAACTGCATGAAAGCTACCTGAAACGCAAGAGGAATTTGATCTGCAGCTGCGACGAACCGGTTTCACTCAGAGTGAGCAAAACCGAAAAGAATCCAGGCCGCCCCTATTTTGTATGCAGAGCTAGAGACTGCAGATTTTTTCAGTGGGCGGATGAAGAATTAAGCAAGAAAAACAGGAAAAAGCAAGGCAAACAATAAAATTGAACAACCCCACTCTCATTTCAAACTACGATTAAGGTAATTCCCGGTAAAAGAACCTGCCATAGATTTTTGATGAAACTTGGTACACTGTTGTAACAAGTCAAAAAGATTATAAAAACGTACTAAAAAGTGGGGGTCACCGTGCTCGTTTTCACGTTACAGTGCTGACGAATACGGCTATTTACGTGTCTTTGGCAATAGCAGCGAACAACCCAAAACTCGACAACTCCATATTTTCCATAAAACTTCCAACATCACACGGCGTTTGACTTTATTCTATTGTTTATGCACCTACGTAACAAAACAATGCCCTCGACGCGCTTTGTTTTTAGTTAACGCTTAAAAATTGACTTAGTTTCAACATACACTGTTTGGCCCTTTATAGCTCAATCCTTACAGTTTACTTAAATTCTCAAAAATCCAGACATAGATTACTGCCCATTTTTCATACTCATTGAAAGAAAACCTCATTCTTATTAGAATCATGAAATAAAAAAAATAGGGGTCACCGTACTGGTTATCGCGATAGAGCTGCAGAAAGTACGCACGTTCTGCAATTCCTCCGATTTTCGAGCGGGGAGTTTCAAATTGGCATGTCCTTGGAAGGTCCTTAAAATGTGCAAGACAGCATCAAAAAAAGGATTTTAAGGAATTTTCATCGACAAATTGCAATTGGGACATAATATGATAAAAATGAAGCTTAAACTACAAAAGTAATGATTCATCACAAGGTTAACAGCCATCCTCGGTAGGTGGAACTCGATAACTGATGCCTTGTAACGTCATACACATTTTCGAAACTCAACTTGCCCAGAAAACACTGACAGTCGAAAATGTATTCACTTTTACCCTTCGATGGACGCAATTTTTATAATCTTTCTGTATATGTTCTTTTAACAGCCGCCATTTTGTTATGCGCAGTGAGAGATGCGCAGTGCAAAACCATTGAATCACCTTAAGAATAGAAGCGAGCTTTGTTAGCTAAACTAATTATACCCCCTCACTACACGCGTCAGCGGGTGGGGTGATTGTTTTTTTTTGTACCTCGCGTCAGCTAGCTAAACCAATTCCCCCTCACTACACGCGTCAGCAGTGAGGTGATTTTCTCTCGTGTCAGCTAGCTAAACCAGTTATACCCCCTCACTACACGCGTCAACGGTGGTGTGATTTTTGTGGCCAAATTAGGAAATCTCTCGCATCAGCAGTTTTATCCGGTTTACGACTATATAAAGCGCGGACTTGAAAAAAACCCTCCACTCACTACCATGGATTGCATCTTCTGTCGTGTCACCTTTTCCCAAGCCTGCTCTTTCTATCGTCATCTCCGTGAAGTGCATTGGGTGGGAAAAAAAGAAAGACCAAAGTGCATGCTGTGCTCCAAAACCTTCTCCAGACCAGATCACCTCCTGCACCACTACCAAAGTCAGCACAGAGAAGAAATGAACATTTCTCCGCAAACATTCCCTTGCCAGAATTGTACAAAATCCTACGGACGATTAGATCACCTCAAGCAACACCAGCAAAAATGTCTACAGCTGAAAACCCCCATTGAGCTTGAGAAAAACCAGATAGAAGAAGCACCAAACCACAAACATTTTCAATTCCTCGAGGAGCTTTTCGAAGACTTGGGTGTAACTAATTTGCACTCCGAGCAACCCAAACAGATTGAAGAAGAAGAAACACTGTCACCCGAACTTTTTCAATTACTCGAGGAGTTTTTTCAGAACAATAATAATTTAGAGGTAGTTCAAATAATGAATGAGTTGTGAACAAAGACAGTTTTCTTTGTTTAGAATGTTATCATTTCTGGTTTACTTGAAGAATTTGTATGTTTAATTTTAACTACCTGTTTCCTTAAAATAAATCCATGGTAGTGAGGCAAATCAAGTTGTTGTTATTATTTTAGCAGACAGGATAGGGAGGGTATCAGATAGTAGCTTGCGGAAAGATAGAGCGTTCCACACCCTTTTAATGAGAATATAGGCAATAGGTAATAACGAAGAAGGTGATGGAGAGGGATTGAAACGAGCTGTGCGCAGATTGGCCCATTTAAAAAACACGATGGCGTGTTAAGTGAAGAAAATAATTTTTGTAGCCCGAAACTATTTGTCTGAAAAAAACTGTTTTGAAGAAGGGGAAAAAACTTCCAGAGAGACCAGAGCAAATGGATGAAGAGAACGGAAGGAAGGAAGAGGAGGAAGAGAGGTGAGGATCTGAAACGCGTGTTGGTTTCAAATGTTACAAAAAAAGAGAGAGAGAGAAATCGCAATTTGAATGTCTTCATTGATAATATGTTTAACTCACTCGCGAGTAAATATTTACTTTTGATATGCACCCCGAGGAGAAAAAGATGAGAGTATATTTTGCTTTTATTCTGTTGGAATGAGTTAAGATCATAGTGAAAGTAGGCCCTCCACAAATAGAAAAACCAGTGTTGATGCACTGGAGAATTGTTTGTTTGTTTGTTTACACCAAGTCCATTTTCTCTTTTGCTAAAAAAAGGAAAAGGCTCCTTTTCAGTCTATACCTCAGCGGTAAATTAGCTTCAATTTTCCCGCTCGCTAATTTCCACACTGGACAGCGTTTAAAAAGAAAAAAATCCTTTACGGCGACATTTCAAAACAACAACAAATAACAAAGATGGCCGCCACACAACGAGAAATCATTCCCAGAAAAAAATTACGCGAAGCAGATTTTCTCCGCGATGAAGTGATAAACAAAGCTAGTTTTCAGTCTATACCTTAGCGGTAAATTAGTTTCAATTTTCCTGCTCGCTAATTTCCACACTGGACAGCGTTTAAAAAGAGAAAATCCTTTACGGCGACATTTCAAAACAACAACAAATAACAAAGATGACCGCAACACAGCGAGAAATCATTCCCAGTAAAAAATTACGCGAAGCGGATTTTCTCCGCGATGAAGCGATAAACAAACTACCTCAAAGAACTGATTACGTACAGGCATGAAAGAAAGGACCTTGATAATTCCTGAGCTACACCCCAAAGCAATTGGCTATAAATAAAAAAGTAAAGAACAAAAGTGTAAATAACAAAAGTTTTTTCACTTTCCAGGTTGGAGTATGCCCAATATGTTTGGAGGATGGTGGGCAAAGTTTACCATGCTGTGAAGCAAGAATACACAGTGTGTGTCTTGAGGATTGGGTGTGGATTGGACATTCCGAGCAATGTCCCTGCTGCATGCTCAACTTCCCAAGAAACTTTATAAGATAAACCCTTGCTCGAAGAGTGACAAGAGTGCCTGAGATGCAGGCAGCGTTGATTGATGTAAGTACTCACCCAAAAGAACACATGTGTTTTTTTCAATTATATTGAACAACCCCACTCTCATTTCAAACTACGATTAAGGTAATTCCCGGTAAAAGAACCTGCCATAGATTTTTGATGAAACTTGGTACACTGTTGTAACAAGTCAAAAAGATTATAAAAACGTACTAAAAAGTGGGGGTCACCGTGCTCGTTTTCACGTTACAGTGCTGACGAATACGGCTATTTACGTGTCTTTGGCAATAGCAGCGAACAACCCAAAACTCGACAACTCCATATTTTCCATAAAACTTCCAACATCACACGGCGTTTGACTTTATTCTATTGTTTATGCACCTACGTAACAAAACAATGCCCTCGACGCGCTTTGTTTTTAGTTAACGCTTAAAAATTGACTTAGTTTCAACATACACTGTTTGGCCCTTTATAGCTCAATCCTTACAGTTTACTTAAATTCTCAAAAATCCAGACATAGATTACTGCCCATTTTTCATACTCATTGAAAGAAAACCTCATTCTTATTAGAATCATGAAATAAAAAAAATAGGGGTCACCGTACTGGTTATCGCGATAGAGCTGCAGAAAGTACGCACGTTCTGCAATTCCTCCGATTTTCGAGCGGGGAGTTTCAAATTGGCATGTCCTTGGAAGGTCCTTAAAATGTGCAAGACAGCATCAAAAAAAGGATTTTAAGGAATTTTCATCGACAAATTGCAATTGGGACATAATATGATAAAAATGAAGCTTAAACTACAAAAGTAATGATTCATCACAAGGTTAACAGCCATCCTCGGTAGGTGGAACTCGATAACTGATGCCTTGTAACGTCATACACATTTTCGAAACTCAACTTGCCCAGAAAACACTGACAGTCGAAAATGTATTCACTTTTACCCTTCGATGGACGCAATTTTTATAATCTTTCTGTATATGTTCTTTTAACAGCCGCCATTTTGTTATGCGCAGTGAGAGATGCGCAGTGCAAAACCATTGAATCACCTTAAGAATAGAAGCGAGCTTTGTTAGCTAAACTAATTATACCCCCTCACTACACGCGTCAGCGGGTGGGGTGATTGTTTTTTTTTGTACCTCGCGTCAGCTAGCTAAACCAATTCCCCCTCACTACACGCGTCAGCAGTGAGGTGATTTTCTCTCGTGTCAGCTAGCTAAACCAGTTATACCCCCTCACTACACGCGTCAACGGTGGTGTGATTTTTGTGGCCAAATTAGGAAATCTCTCGCATCAGCAGTTTTATCCGGTTTACGACTATATAAAGCGCGGACTTGAAAAAAACCCTCCACTCACTACCATGGATTGCATCTTCTGTCGTGTCACCTTTTCCCAAGCCTGCTCTTTCTATCGTCATCTCCGTGAAGTGCATTGGGTGGGAAAAAAAGAAAGACCAAAGTGCATGCTGTGCTCCAAAACCTTCTCCAGACCAGATCACCTCCTGCACCACTACCAAAGTCAGCACAGAGAAGAAATGAACATTTCTCCGCAAACATTCCCTTGCCAGAATTGTACAAAATCCTACGGACGATTAGATCACCTCAAGCAACACCAGCAAAAATGTCTACAGCTGAAAACCCCCATTGAGCTTGAGAAAAACCAGATAGAAGAAGCACCAAACCACAAACATTTTCAATTCCTCGAGGAGCTTTTCGAAGACTTGGGTGTAACTAATTTGCACTCCGAGCAACCCAAACAGATTGAAGAAGAAGAAACACTGTCACCCGAACTTTTTCAATTACTCGAGGAGTTTTTTCAGAACAATAATAATTTAGAGGTAGTTCAAATAATGAATGAGTTGTGAACAAAGACAGTTTTCTTTGTTTAGAATGTTATCATTTCTGGTTTACTTGAAGAATTTGTATGTTTAATTTTAACTACCTGTTTCCTTAAAATAAATCCATGGTAGTGAGGCAAATCAAGTTGTTGTTATTATTTTAGCAGACAGGATAGGGAGGGTATCAGATAGTAGCTTGCGGAAAGATAGAGCGTTCCACACCCTTTTAATGAGAATATAGGCAATAGGTAATAACGAAGAAGGTGATGGAGAGGGATTGAAACGAGCTGTGCGCAGATTGGCCCATTTAAAAAACACGATGGCGTGTTAAGTGAAGAAAATAATTTTTGTAGCCCGAAACTATTTGTCTGAAAAAAACTGTTTTGAAGAAGGGGAAAAAACTTCCAGAGAGACCAGAGCAAATGGATGAAGAGAACGGAAGGAAGGAAGAGGAGGAAGAGAGGTGAGGATCTGAAACGCGTGTTGGTTTCAAATGTTACAAAAAAAGAGAGAGAGAGAAATCGCAATTTGAATGTCTTCATTGATAATATGTTTAACTCACTCGCGAGTAAATATTTACTTTTGATATGCACCCCGAGGAGAAAAAGATGAGAGTATATTTTGCTTTTATTCTGTTGGAATGAGTTAAGATCATAGTGAAAGTAGGCCCTCCACAAATAGAAAAACCAGTGTTGATGCACTGGAGAATTGTTTGTTTGTTTGTTTACACCAAGTCCATTTTCTCTTTTGCTAAAAAAAGGAAAAGGCTCCTTTTCAGTCTATACCTCAGCGGTAAATTAGCTTCAATTTTCCCGCTCGCTAATTTCCACACTGGACAGCGTTTAAAAAGAAAAAAATCCTTTACGGCGACATTTCAAAACAACAACAAATAACAAAGATGGCCGCCACACAACGAGAAATCATTCCCAGAAAAAAATTACGCGAAGCAGATTTTCTCCGCGATGAAGTGATAAACAAAGCTAGTTTTCAGTCTATACCTTAGCGGTAAATTAGTTTCAATTTTCCTGCTCGCTAATTTCCACACTGGACAGCGTTTAAAAAGAGAAAATCCTTTACGGCGACATTTCAAAACAACAACAAATAACAAAGATGACCGCAACACAGCGAGAAATCATTCCCAGTAAAAAATTACGCGAAGCGGATTTTCTCCGCGATGAAGCGATAAACAAACTACCTCAAAGAACTGATTACGTACAGGCATGAAAGAAAGGACCTTGATAATTCCTGAGCTACACCCCAAAGCAATTGGCTATAAATAAAAAAGTAAAGAACAAAAGTGTAAATAACAAAAGTTTTTTCACTTTCCAGGTTGGAGTATGCCCAATATGTTTGGAGGATGGTGGGCAAAGTTTACCATGCTGTGAAGCAAGAATACACAGTGTGTGTCTTGAGGATTGGGTGTGGATTGGACATTCCGAGCAATGTCCCTGCTGCATGCTCAACTTCCCAAGAAACTTTATAAGATAAACCCTTGCTCGAAGAGTGACAAGAGTGCCTGAGATGCAGGCAGCGTTGATTGATGTAAGTACTCACCCAAAAGAACACATGTGTTTTTTTCAATTATATTGAACAACCCCACTCTCATTTCAAACTACGATTAAGGTAATTCCCGGTAAAAGAACCTGCCATAGATTTTTGATGAAACTTGGTACACTGTTGTAACAAGTCAAAAAGATTATAAAAACGTACTAAAAAGTGGGGGTCACCGTGCTCGTTTTCACGTTACAGTGCTGACGAATACGGCTATTTACGTGTCTTTGGCAATAGCAGCGAACAACCCAAAACTCGACAACTCCATATTTTCCATAAAACTTCCAACATCACACGGCGTTTGACTTTATTCTATTGTTTATGCACCTACGTAACAAAACAATGCCCTCGACGCGCTTTGTTTTTAGTTAACGCTTAAAAATTGACTTAGTTTCAACATACACTGTTTGGCCCTTTATAGCTCAATCCTTACAGTTTACTTAAATTCTCAAAAATCCAGACATAGATTACTGCCCATTTTTCATACTCATTGAAAGAAAACCTCATTCTTATTAGAATCATGAAATAAAAAAAATAGGGGTCACCGTACTGGTTATCGCGATAGAGCTGCAGAAAGTACGCACGTTCTGCAATTCCTCCGATTTTCGAGCGGGGAGTTTCAAATTGGCATGTCCTTGGAAGGTCCTTAAAATGTGCAAGACAGCATCAAAAAAAGGATTTTAAGGAATTTTCATCGACAAATTGCAATTGGGACATAATATGATAAAAATGAAGCTTAAACTACAAAAGTAATGATTCATCACAAGGTTAACAGCCATCCTCGGTAGGTGGAACTCGATAACTGATGCCTTGTAACGTCATACACATTTTCGAAACTCAACTTGCCCAGAAAACACTGACAGTCGAAAATGTATTCACTTTTACCCTTCGATGGACGCAATTTTTATAATCTTTCTGTATATGTTCTTTTAACAGCCGCCATTTTGTTATGCGCAGTGAGAGATGCGCAGTGCAAAACCATTGAATCACCTTAAGAATAGAAGCGAGCTTTGTTAGCTAAACTAATTATACCCCCTCACTACACGCGTCAGCGGGTGGGGTGATTGTTTTTTTTTGTACCTCGCGTCAGCTAGCTAAACCAATTCCCCCTCACTACACGCGTCAGCAGTGAGGTGATTTTCTCTCGTGTCAGCTAGCTAAACCAGTTATACCCCCTCACTACACGCGTCAACGGTGGTGTGATTTTTGTGGCCAAATTAGGAAATCTCTCGCATCAGCAGTTTTATCCGGTTTACGACTATATAAAGCGCGGACTTGAAAAAAACCCTCCACTCACTACCATGGATTGCATCTTCTGTCGTGTCACCTTTTCCCAAGCCTGCTCTTTCTATCGTCATCTCCGTGAAGTGCATTGGGTGGGAAAAAAAGAAAGACCAAAGTGCATGCTGTGCTCCAAAACCTTCTCCAGACCAGATCACCTCCTGCACCACTACCAAAGTCAGCACAGAGAAGAAATGAACATTTCTCCGCAAACATTCCCTTGCCAGAATTGTACAAAATCCTACGGACGATTAGATCACCTCAAGCAACACCAGCAAAAATGTCTACAGCTGAAAACCCCCATTGAGCTTGAGAAAAACCAGATAGAAGAAGCACCAAACCACAAACATTTTCAATTCCTCGAGGAGCTTTTCGAAGACTTGGGTGTAACTAATTTGCACTCCGAGCAACCCAAACAGATTGAAGAAGAAGAAACACTGTCACCCGAACTTTTTCAATTACTCGAGGAGTTTTTTCAGAACAATAATAATTTAGAGGTAGTTCAAATAATGAATGAGTTGTGAACAAAGACAGTTTTCTTTGTTTAGAATGTTATCATTTCTGGTTTACTTGAAGAATTTGTATGTTTAATTTTAACTACCTGTTTCCTTAAAATAAATCCATGGTAGTGAGGCAAATCAAGTTGTTGTTATTATTTTAGCAGACAGGATAGGGAGGGTATCAGATAGTAGCTTGCGGAAAGATAGAGCGTTCCACACCCTTTTAATGAGAATATAGGCAATAGGTAATAACGAAGAAGGTGATGGAGAGGGATTGAAACGAGCTGTGCGCAGATTGGCCCATTTAAAAAACACGATGGCGTGTTAAGTGAAGAAAATAATTTTTGTAGCCCGAAACTATTTGTCTGAAAAAAACTGTTTTGAAGAAGGGGAAAAAACTTCCAGAGAGACCAGAGCAAATGGATGAAGAGAACGGAAGGAAGGAAGAGGAGGAAGAGAGGTGAGGATCTGAAACGCGTGTTGGTTTCAAATGTTACAAAAAAAGAGAGAGAGAGAAATCGCAATTTGAATGTCTTCATTGATAATATGTTTAACTCACTCGCGAGTAAATATTTACTTTTGATATGCACCCCGAGGAGAAAAAGATGAGAGTATATTTTGCTTTTATTCTGTTGGAATGAGTTAAGATCATAGTGAAAGTAGGCCCTCCACAAATAGAAAAACCAGTGTTGATGCACTGGAGAATTGTTTGTTTGTTTGTTTACACCAAGTCCATTTTCTCTTTTGCTAAAAAAAGGAAAAGGCTCCTTTTCAGTCTATACCTCAGCGGTAAATTAGCTTCAATTTTCCCGCTCGCTAATTTCCACACTGGACAGCGTTTAAAAAGAAAAAAATCCTTTACGGCGACATTTCAAAACAACAACAAATAACAAAGATGGCCGCCACACAACGAGAAATCATTCCCAGAAAAAAATTACGCGAAGCAGATTTTCTCCGCGATGAAGTGATAAACAAAGCTAGTTTTCAGTCTATACCTTAGCGGTAAATTAGTTTCAATTTTCCTGCTCGCTAATTTCCACACTGGACAGCGTTTAAAAAGAGAAAATCCTTTACGGCGACATTTCAAAACAACAACAAATAACAAAGATGACCGCAACACAGCGAGAAATCATTCCCAGTAAAAAATTACGCGAAGCGGATTTTCTCCGCGATGAAGCGATAAACAAACTACCTCAAAGAACTGATTACGTACAGGCATGAAAGAAAGGACCTTGATAATTCCTGAGCTACACCCCAAAGCAATTGGCTATAAATAAAAAAGTAAAGAACAAAAGTGTAAATAACAAAAGTTTTTTCACTTTCCAGGTTGGAGTATGCCCAATATGTTTGGAGGATGGTGGGCAAAGTTTACCATGCTGTGAAGCAAGAATACACAGTGTGTATCTTGAGGATTGGGTGTGGATTGGACATTCCGAGCAATGTCCCTGCTGCATGCTCAACTTCCCAAGAAACTTTATAAGAGAAACCCTTGCTCGAAGAGTGACAAGAGTGCCTGAGATGCAGGCAGCGTTGATTGATGTAAGTACTCACCCAAAAGAACACATGTGTTTTTTTCAATTATATTGAACAACCCCACTCTCATTTCAAACTACGATTAAGGTAATTCCCGGTAAAAGAACCTGCCATAGATTTTTGATGAAACTTGGTACACTGTTGTAACAAGTCAAAAAGATTATAAAAACGTACTAAAAAGTGGGGGTCACCGTGCTCGTTTTCACGTTACAGTGCTGACGAATACGGCTATTTACGTGTCTTTGGCAATAGCAGCGAACAACCCAAAACTCGACAACTCCATATTTTCCATAAAACTTCCAACATCACACGGCGTTTGACTTTATTCTATTGTTTATGCACCTACGTAACAAAACAATGCCCTCGACGCGCTTTGTTTTTAGTTAACGCTTAAAAATTGACTTAGTTTCAACATACACTGTTTGGCCCTTTATAGCTCAATCCTTACAGTTTACTTAAATTCTCAAAAATCCAGACATAGATTACTGCCCATTTTTCATACTCATTGAAAGAAAACCTCATTCTTATTAGAATCATGAAATAAAAAAAATAGGGGTCACCGTACTGGTTATCGCGATAGAGCTGCAGAAAGTACGCACGTTCTGCAATTCCTCCGATTTTCGAGCGGGGAGTGGGGGGAGTTTCAAATTGGCATGTCCTTGGAAGGTCCTTAAAATGTGCAAGACAGCATCAAAAAAAGGATTTTAAGGAATTTTCATCGACAAATTGCAATTGGGACATAATATGATAAAAATGAAGCTTAAACTACAAAAGTAATGATTCATCACAAGGTTAACAGCCATCCTCGGTAGGTGGAACTCGATAACTGATGCCTTGTAACGTCATACACATTTTCGAAACTCAACTTGCCCAGAAAACACTGACAGTCGAAAATGTATTCACTTTTACCCTTCGATGGACGCAATTTTTATAATCTTTCTGTATATGTTCTTTTAACAGCCGCCATTTTGTTATGCGCAGTGAGAGATGCGCAGTGCAAAACCATTGAATCACCTTAAGAATAGAAGCGAGCTTTGTTAGCTAAACTAATTATACCCCCTCACTACACGCGTCAGCGGGTGGGGTGATTGTTTTTTTTTGTACCTCGCGTCAGCTAGCTAAACCAATTCCCCCTCACTACACGCGTCAGCAGTGAGGTGATTTTCTCTCGTGTCAGCTAGCTAAACCAGTTATACCCCCTCACTACACGCGTCAACGGTGGTGTGATTTTTGTGGCCAAATTAGGAAATCTCTCGCATCAGCAGTTTTATCCGGTTTACGACTATATAAAGCGCGGACTTGAAAAAAACCCTCCACTCACTACCATGGATTGCATCTTCTGTCGTGTCACCTTTTCCCAAGCCTGCTCTTTCTATCGTCATCTCCGTGAAGTGCATTGGGTGGGAAAAAAAGAAAGACCAAAGTGCATGCTGTGCTCCAAAACCTTCTCCAGACCAGATCACCTCCTGCACCACTACCAAAGTCAGCACAGAGAAGAAATGAACATTTCTCCGCAAACATTCCCTTGCCAGAATTGTACAAAATCCTACGGACGATTAGATCACCTCAAGCAACACCAGCAAAAATGTCTACAGCTGAAAACCCCCATTGAGCTTGAGAAAAACCAGATAGAAGAAGCACCAAACCACAAACATTTTCAATTCCTCGAGGAGCTTTTCGAAGACTTTGGGTGTAACTAATTTGCACTCCGAGCAACCCAAACAGATTGAAGAAGAAGAAACACTGTCACCCGAACTTTTTCAATTACTCGAGGAGTTTTTTCAGAACAATAATAATTTAGAGGTAGTTCAAATAATGAATGAGTTGTGAACAAAGACAGTTTTCTTTGTTTAGAATGTTATCATTTCTGGTTTACTTGAAGAATTTGTATGTTTAATTTTAACTACCTGTTTCCTTAAAATAAATCCATGGTAGTGAGGCAAATCAAGTTGTTGTTATTATTTTAGCAGACAGGATAGGGAGGGTATCAGATAGTAGCTTGCGGAAAGATAGAGCGTTCCACACCCTTTTAATGAGAATATAGGCAATAGGTAATAACGAAGAAGGTGATGGAGAGGGATTGAAACGAGCTGTGCGCAGATTGGCCCATTTAAAAAACACGATGGCGTGTTAAGTGAAGAAAATAATTTTTGTAGCCCGAAACTATTTGTCTGAAAAAAACTGTTTTGAAGAAGGGGAAAAAACTTCCAGAGAGACCAGAGCAAATGGATGAAGAGAACGGAAGGAAGGAAGAGGAGGAAGAGAGGTGAGGATCTGAAACGCGTGTTGGTTTCAAATGTTACAAAAAAAGAGAGAGAGAGAAATCGCAATTTGAATGTCTTCATTGATAATATGTTTAACTCACTCGCGAGTAAATATTTACTTTTGATATGCACCCCGAGGAGAAAAAGATGAGAGTATATTTTGCTTTTATTCTGTTGGAATGAGTTAAGATCATAGTGAAAGTAGGCCCTCCACAAATAGAAAAACCAGTGTTGATGCACTGGAGAATTGTTTGTTTGTTTGTTTACACCAAGTCCATTTTCTCTTTTGCTAAAAAAAGGAAAAGGCTCCTTTTCAGTCTATACCTCAGCGGTAAATTAGCTTCAATTTTCCCGCTCGCTAATTTCCACACTGGACAGCGTTTAAAAAGAAAAAAATCCTTTACGGCGACATTTCAAAACAACAACAAATAACAAAGATGGCCGCCACACAACGAGAAATCATTCCCAGAAAAAAATTACGCGAAGCAGATTTTCTCCGCGATGAAGTGATAAACAAAGCTAGTTTTCAGTCTATACCTTAGCGGTAAATTAGTTTCAATTTTCCTGCTCGCTAATTTCCACACTGGACAGCGTTTAAAAAGAGAAAATCCTTTACGGCGACATTTCAAAACAACAACAAATAACAAAGATGACCGCAACACAGCGAGAAATCATTCCCAGTAAAAAATTACGCGAAGCGGATTTTCTCCGCGATGAAGCGATAAACAAACTACCTCAAAGAACTGATTACGTACAGGCATGAAAGAAAGGACCTTGATAATTCCTGAGCTACACCCCAAAGCAATTGGCTATAAATAAAAAAGTAAAGAACAAAAGTGTAAATAACAAAAGTTTTTTCACTTTCCAGGTTGGAGTATGCCCAATATGTTTGGAGGATGGTGGGCAAAGTTTACCATGCTGTGAAGCAAGAATACACAGTGTGTGTCTTGAGGATTGGGTGTGGATTGGACATTCCGAGCAATGTCCCTGCTGCATGCTCAACTTCCCAAGAAACTTTATAAGAGAAACCCTTGCTCGAAGAGTGACAAGAGTGCCTGAGATGCAGGCAGCGTTGATTGATGTAAGTACTCACCCAAAAGAACACATGTGTTTTTCCATTCTGGATATTTTTAAAGAATATTATCTTTTTCAGGGACTGATGGCAAACCGAGAAAGACAAAGGGCTGCTCACCTAGGAGGAAACAGAGCTGACATAAAAAGAGCAAATAACGATTTCAAGGAGGTCATGGAAGCGGGAATTGATACCTTGGGGGTGTTTTTTATTTATTTTATCCCTGAGCTACACCACAAAGCAATTGGCTATAAATAAAAAAGTAAAGAACAAAAGTGTAAATAACAAAAGTTTTTTCACTTTCCAGGTTGGAGTATGCCCAATATGTTTGGAGGATGGTGGGCAAAGTTTACCATGCTGTGAAGCAAGAATACACAGTGTGTGTCTTGAGGATTGGGTGTGGATTGGACATTCAGAGCAATGTCCCTGCTGCATACTCAACTTCCCAAGAAACTTTATAAGAGAAACCCTTGCTTGAAGAGTGACAAGAGTGCCTGAGATGCAGGCAGCATTGATTGATGTAAGTACTCACCCAAAAGAACACATATGTTTTTACATTCTGGATATTTTTGAAGAATATTATCTTTTTCAGGGACTGATGGCAAACCGAGAAAGGCGAAGGGCTGCTCACCTAGGAGGAAACAGAGCTGACATAAGAAGAGCAAATAACGATTTCCAGGAGGTCATGGAAGCGGGAATTGATACCTTGGGGGTGTTTTTTATTTATTTTATCCCCTACGTAACTCTCTCAGGCGATCAAGTTCATATTACTTTTTACTTTTTTTGCCGAAACCTGTGAATAGTTTCCTAAAAAAATTACACCATGCAAGCGCTCAGCTGAATAAAAACATACTACATCCTTGGATTCCCTTTATTAAGGTTACTATGCACCTTCAGGGGTGTTTCGCGTCGAAGCGATGTAGCGCGCGCAGGTTACATCGCAGATATCTAAAACCCTATATCAAATTAAAGCTTATAGAGCTGGCTTTTTAAATATCCTATCCATTTTGTAATATTCTGAAATGCCGATTTTTCCGCGAAGTCTGAACGCAAGCGCGTGATTCGGCTTCTGACAGCTTCAACTCAAAGCGAATTTAATATTTTGCTTAATTGGTTTGTTTTCCGGTTTTCGGACCCCAAGACCTAAAAAACCGTGTCTGCGTTTTGTCAAATTCGTTTGCATTAAAAAGTTACAGCGCCTTTTCAAAACAGAGCAAAAATTAATCGAAGTTATCGTACAAAAATGGCTCTCAACAAAAAAGTTTTGGGAAATTAAAAATACGCAGACACGTTTTTGTTGTTTATATATTAAACTAACTTTTCTCCAAATTTGGCGGCAATTGAACAAATTGCACTTGAGTTGCAGCTTTTGAAAGTCACCCTATCTAGCGAAAAATTCAACTCGAGAAAATAGCGAAAAGACAAAACCCTCAATTCGTAAACAAACGCCGCCCCCAAACGAAAAATCGCATTTTCTCCGCCGCTAAAAAAATATTTTTTTGATTTTTTTTTTTTAGATGAAAGATCACGCTTAGACCTATTGATTAGCATAAAAATCCAAATTTCGCGAAAATGGCCGGTCCCAAGGTGCATAGTAACCTTAACACACACAACGTTTGTAAAATAATAAATGTTTCTATTTTCTTGAACAAAACGACTCCTTAGTAAGCTAAACAGAACCCAATGAAATCAAACGACCCTGAGTTTACTCCAGATAGCTTACTGAGAACAGAACCTAAATGAAATCGAATGACCATGAGGTTATGTGAGGTAGCTTATCAAGAAATGAAAAAAACACCATGCCCCATGCTCACAATAATTAAAAAACTTACCCTGTCCGTTCAAAATGGTATTCACGTCCCATCAATAACCTAATAGGTTGGTTCTTCGTTTTGAAATCCCTAAATCCAACGATCTTTTACACCCCCCAAACAATATGGTCGTCCTTGCTTTAAGCAAGTGATGACGTAGGCCGCCTTCGATCACGTGAAACTTCACACAAGATTGGGGAGGGGAGGGAAACAATGATAATCATTTTCACAACTGTTTAATAACAACTTTTCCAACTTGACATACACTCTTTTCTGGGTTAAAGAGCAGATATTCATAATACAATCTTTTCAGTTTTAAATAATGTCGACGGTGTAAGCACAAAAGTCTTTTTGTTCACTCTTACGCAGAGGGTAGTAGAGCACAACGGAGTTTCAGCTCCAGATCTGCCCAACAGAAAAACGTGCACGGTATCTGCTCTTTACAGCTGAAGTAGGGGCGATCAGGATTATTCTCTGAATGTGATAACCTAAAGGCGCAAGGTCTCCTGTGGTGACAGAGCGGAGCATCGTTCCCTTTAAATGTGCTAGAAACATCAAACTGCAATGCTCTCTCGTACGGTCTGACATCCTCAACCGAACAGAAGTAACCGCAGGAGCAATTGGTACACCTCACATATTCTCTACCATTGCTCAAAGCCACGAACTGTTCCTTCTGACCTTTCTTACATAAACCACATGAAGCCATGGTGTTGGAAAATCTGTTGAGTATTAAAAAAAAAAAAAACACGTGTTCACTTTTTTTATTTACTCGGGTTTGAGGGGGTATCCCCCCACAGCTGACGTCTTCTAAGAGGGGGTATCCCCTCCAGTCACGTGTATCGACAGGGAGACTAAGAGGGGTATCCCCTCCAGTCACGTGTATCGGCACAAGGCCAAGCAAAACGTGTTGTGCAAACCGTAGGGGCTTAATACTGCCCCATGGGAGCCCCTCATGCGTAGCCTTTTGTACGCGCGTGAATTTCTCGGAATCTGCAGAAAAGTACAGTGAAAGAAAGCTTAAAAAGGTGAGTGACCTTGAACAAGTTCACTTTTCGAAACCAGCCAATGCATTCACAACCAAAGAAAGAAATACAAGTCGATTTCGCACTCTAAAGCTTATTTGTGTTTGTTTTCGTGCGGTCCCTTGTCTCAACACGCGATTTTTTGCAGTGTGTTTACTCTTAACTTGACGTCACCCAAGTTGTAAAAACACTTTATTTACGTTACCAGAATAATAAAACTTGAAGAGTTGTACATCAAGTGAAATAAAGTTTAAAGTTTCAATCTCTTCTTGGCTTGTACGATCTTCTTGACGATCCTTTCCGTCATGGTTTTACGCCCGGGTAACTTGTCGATGGCTTTGATCATCTCTTCATCAGCCTTCCATTTGTCTTGCAAATTTTTAGCTCCCCCATAGGCGATGTCATGACGCTTGGCTATTCGATCCAATCGGTTGATCCCAGGGTCACCGTGTTTCAAACGTTTTGCTAGTTTAGTGCCCGGGCCCAGGTATTGATAACCCGGCCAATGAAATTCAACTCCTGTTTTTGCTAACATTTTTTGAATGTCCACACCCCATCCTCGTTTCTTTCTTTTCACTTCTTTCTTGACCGTTTTCCTTCTGTTCAGTCCTCCCATCCGCTCAAAGCTCGCAACTACTTCACTTCCGCTTTACGACGTCGTTTGGGTTTCTCTTCTCTTACCGACTTGGCTTCTTTATTGCTTTCCCGTTTTATCGTCTTCGGAGCAGGAGGTAGTTGATTCTCTCCTTTCAATTTTGGAATCACGCTCTTGCGTTAAGTCAACAAGGGTAACAATTCAAGCATGCGCGGCCTCATCGGAAGCGGCCACATGGTTTCTTGCTAAGAGACTTTGGCCCTCCTTCGATTTAAGATCGCCTGTAAATTTGGTCAAACTCTGTTTCTAACAATGTAATAAGATCTCATTACGGTAACAAATGTCAAAGAAAAATAAACGAGGAGACAGAGGCTCAGTGGAAGAAGAAACTAGCCAAGCAAAAAAATCCAACATGGCGGAGTCAGACGAAGAGAACAGCTCGCTCCCCGAAAACGAACCTTCTCTTCTAGAAATCAAACATATCCTCATCAATATAGAAGCAACGATGACAGATATCAAACAAGAGAACCGAAACCTAAAGAAGGAGCTAGAGGGTTTGAAAGAATCAATGTCATTCAACGAGAAGGAATTCCAAGAAATCAAAGACTCTCTGAAGAAGGCGGCGGAAAAAAATGCCTCGCTAAGTGAAGAACTAACGAAAACCAAAGAAGAGCTTCAGTCCACCAAACATGATTTAGAGCAGGAAAAGGAGGAAACGTCTAAAGCGTGGTGTGCTCTTGACGACCTAGAGCAGTACACTCGCAAGAACTCGCTGGAAATCCACGGGTTACCTGAGCATGTTTATTCCGACACGGAAAGCGCGGTGATTAAAGTTGCGAACGCTCTCCAGGTTAACTTACGGCCTGAAGATTTTGAAATTTCACATAAGCTCAAAGGGAGAGAAGGCAAGAGACCGATAATTGCTAAATTCTGCAGCCACAAGACAAAGACAAAGCTATACAGAGAGCGCACCAAACTTCGCAGTGTCAAAGTTGCAGACATTTTTCCTTCATATGCGGCAGCGGTCACAGAATCTAACGAAGATAGAATCTACATTAACGAGAATTTAACGCCGTACAGAAGAGATGTGCTGAAAGAAGCTAATCAACGAAAGAAAAACAAACAATTGTCAAGTGTCTGGACTTTAGACGGTAAGATCTATGCTAAAACTTCGCCAGATGGGCAGCGATTTCGTATTTTCTCCACAGATGACCTGAATAACATTTAACATTTCCATCTAAAGTTTCAGTTACCGAAGGAAGACTCGGCCGATTCGAGGTTTATTTTTTACTTTAACATTATCTAGCTTTTTTTTTTTTCTCTCCTCGGCATGCTTAATCCAAGCCTTACTTACTACTTATTTGTATGTGTCCTGTCGTGTGTGTATGTACAATTAATTGAGCACAATCGCAACTACGAATTCTTTACTAGTATGTACTACTTTAATTTAGATTCAATTCTATTACAGAATCTGTTTGCTTTCGCTACTATATTCCACCGTATTTACCACAATCCTCGTTTTCTCCTAATGTTTAAAAATGAAGGCTGTTTTTTTTTTTTTTTTTTTCGTTCTAAAGCGTACTTTTCTGGCAAAAAAAAAACTCAGCTTTACAAGAAAATCTTCGAAGTACCCTAAAATTTTTCCTTTTTTTCCTATATTTATCTTTTTGAAATATGCAAATCTGATCTTTTTGAATAAGTAATGACAACACCTTTCAAAGCTTCTTTTTGTTCGTTAAATGTCAGAGGTATAAACCAAACACGTAAACGAAGACAACTTTTCAGGTGGCTGCATAACAATAAATTTGATATAATATTCCTCCAGGAAACCTACTCAACAAAAAACATAGAAACCGTATGGAAATCTGAATGGGGCGGCAAAGTCTATTTTAACCACGGCACAAATCACTCGAGAGGTGTCATGATACTTTTTAACCCTGAATTAGATGTCTTGGTCGATAATATTGAAATGGATAACAATGGACGGTATTTGCTTATTCAGGCAACTATTCACGACTTTTCCTTCCAACTGTGCAATATTTATAGTCCCAACAATAACTGTGACCAAAAAATGTTTTTTTCAAATGTCATTGATGTTATTAAAAAACGTCCGAGCATCAGCTTTATTATCGGAGGAGACTTCAATTGCGCACTGACACCCCGCGACAAAATAGGTGGCGCTGCCGTTGAAAGAAAAAACAATGTAATTAGCGAAATTACAAAATTACGTGACTCATTTAAACTGCAGGACATTTGGAGGTGTCAGCACCCTGATCAAGCACAATTTACATGGCGGGACAAAGCGCTAAAAGTACAGTGTAGATTAGACTATTGGCTAATTTCCAAAGAGCTTAGGCAGATCGCGTTAAACACAGAGATAAAAACCTCAACACTTTCAGACCACTCAGCAATAACTTTAACACTCCAGTCCGAGGGCTATTCAAAAAGAGGACCCGGTTTTTGGAAATTTAACAAATCACTCCTCGATGATAACACCTTTATAGAACAACTTCAGAGCATCATACCCGGGTTCAAAAAGAAGCACAATTATCTCATTGATAAAGGACTTTACTGGGATATGATTAAAATGGAAGTAAGAGGTTTTTGTGTGCAATACTCAAAAAGAAAAAACAGAAAGCTTAGGGACAGAGAGAAAGAACTTTCTGAACAAATTGATGCCTTAATGAAAGTACTCGCAACAAACAGGTCAAAAGAGAATATAACCAAATTATACAACCTTAGAACAGAACTTAACAAGATCGCTGAGTACCGAACCAACGGTGCCATTATAAGAAGTAGAATAAGGTGGCATGAAAAAGGCGAAAAGAATACCAAATACTTTCTGAACTTAGAAAAACGACAAACCTCGAAAACCTTCATTTCTAAACTCAAATCCCAAGACGGACATGAAATAACAGATTCGAACGAAATTTTAAACTGTCAAAAATTATTCTACAAAAACCTGTACACGGCAGTACCCCGCAGCAGCCTTTACGACAAGTTATTTTTTGAAAATCCAACCCTCCCAAAACTAAACGACATTGAACTAGAGGTACTAGATAGGCCAATCACAAATCAAGAATGTTTTGAAATTCTTAAGTTATGTGCAAAAGACAAATGCCCAGGCAGCGACGGATTCACCGTCGAATTTTACTTACATTTCTGGTCTATGCTAGGAGAAGAAATGGCTCAAAGCTTTAATCACGCTTTAACCCATGGACATCTTAACATCACGCAACGGCAAGGAATAATCAAAGTTGTGCCAAAAAAAACGTAAAAACAAGCTGTATTTAGAAAACTGGAGACCAATATCTCTTTTGAACATCGACTACAAAATACTATCCAAGACTATTGCAAGTAGAATGAGCAGTGTTCTTCCCCAACTTATACACGGAGACCAAACTGGTTATGTGAAGGGCAGATATATCGGCCAAAATATCAGATTAATACAAGATATAATGAAAATAACACAACTAGAAAACCTACCTGGCATGGCAATTTTTGTCGATTTCAAAAAAGCCTTTGATTCGGTTAATTGGGATTTTTTAACTAAGGTGTTAGAGACTTTTAACTTTGGCCCGCAAATTCGAAAATGGATAAACGTGCTCTACACGGATATTACTAGCTGCGTTATCAACAACGGATACGCATCGGAATTCTTTTCACTGCAAAGGGGAGTCAGACAAGGCTGCCCGTTATCCGGTATACTGTTCGTCCTCTGCGCAGAAATTCTAGCACATGCAGTCAGAAATGATGAAAATATTAAAGGAATACAAATTTATAAAAAGGAATACAAAGTATCTCAGTATGCCGATGATACTACAGCTTTCGTCGCCGATGTAGAGTCAGCAAAAAAGTTGTTTGAAATGCTTCGAGCTTTCCAAGAAACATCAGGCCTGGAAATTAATACGACCAAAACTGAAGGAATGTGGTTAGGATCCTGCAGACATAACACGACAACTCCTTTTGATATAACTTGGCCTTCAGAACCGATATATGCTCTAGGAATCTATTTCTCCTATGATGAAGTTACCGCTTTCAATAAAAATTTTGAACAAAAACTAATTTCAATGAAAAACATCCTCAATCTCTGGAAAACAAGAAATCTTACACTACATGGCCGTATTAATATTCTCAAGAGCCTCGCTCTTTCTAAGCTTGTCTACAATACATCTGTACTCTCCTTCCCACCGGAATTTATATCAGCAGTTAAGTCGACCATATCGCAATTTGTTTGGAATAACATCCCTAAAATAAAACACAATACAATGATCGGCCCAAAAACAAAAGGAGGCTTGGACATGCCGGATTTTGAAATTATCAATAACGCCTTAAAAGTCACCTGGATAAGAAGGTTGCATGAGAGCAACAACGACGCTAGCTGGAGCCACATCCCACTTACTCTCTTAAAATGCGTTGGTGGAATTTTTCTTCTCAAGTGCAATTACGACCTAAAATCCCTTAAATTACAACTGCCTTTACAATTTTACAAAGATGCTTTAAGTATCTGGCAGAAGATAAACCAGCATACTCCTGAAAATAAAGAGCAGGTGTTAAACGAAATCCTGTGGAATAACAGGTTTATTAAAATCAACGGTTTTTCTGTCTATTATAAAAACTGGCACAACGCAGGGGTGATCAGGATTAAAGATATCTTTCAGGATAGCGATTTTTTGACTTTCAATGATTTTTGCCGCATGTTTCCAGTCAAAACCAATTTCTTGATATATTACGGCCTATGTAATGCTATTCCCCAAAATTGGATTCGCCTATTGAAGGAAGCCAGCTTAAATGGCTCTCACAACAATAATGTAGAGTACGTAGATAAAATTCCTATAAATGAGATTTCATGTAAGTCGGCTACTAAATTTCTAATTGATCAAAAATTCATACCCCCTACAGCAGAGCAAAGAATGGTACAGGCAAATCTTAATAAACAAGCTATTGAAACCATTTATACTATTCCTTTCAGAGTGACAAAGGATATTAGACTTGCTATTTTCCAATTTAAGGTTGTGCATCACATCCTCCCAACTAATGCAACACTTTTCAGAGATAAGATAATTCAACAGGACAAGTGTCATCTTTGTGACCAAAAACAAACTTTAAAGCATCTATTTGTACTATGTCCAGACGTGCAAACTTTTTGGGAAACTTTTTGCAATTGGTGGAATGTTATAAATGACGACTCTATCACCCTAAATGAACAAGTCGTCATTTACGGCTTTACAAACAATCTCAGTGAACGTCTTGGTTTAAACCTCTGCTTAATAATCGCTAAGTATTACATCTACTGTGCTTCGCGAGAGAAAGACCCATATTACTTCGAAGTTTTCCTTGTTTTTCTGAAGAGTAAATTATTCATCGAGAAAAGCAAAGCCAAATCGCAAATAAATTTTTAAACGAGTGCTTTTTTGTGTGTGTGATACATACAGTATTTTAAAATAATGAGTTTTGTAAGTATTCCATAAGTATTTTTAAAATAATGTGTTATGTATCCTCGCTATGAGTGTTGTATTTCATATAGCAAATAAGATATGTAAAAGTAGTCGATTTGTGTAATAACTAAAATAAAAAAAATTAAAAATAAAAATAAAAAAAAAAAAAAAAGGGTAACAATTCTTCGTGGTTTGTATGGGCGGGCATTAGATACATTTAGCACCCGGCTTTTTAGCAATTACCTCAAACCTCAAACGCCTAGATGTCACGTGAGCCTGCTCTTGCCGTCACGTTACCGGTTCTCAACGCGGGTTTTCGACGGCTGGGGGTAAGTTTTCACGTAAGTGTTTTCCCTGAGAGTTTTAAGCCTTAACTTTATTAGAATAACACGTAAAAATATTGAAATTAGATGGTTTAGGTCTTATTGTCATAGTGTAGAGACAGTTTTCGACGAAAGAATTCGGATAAATCTATTTATCGTCAGTTGATAGAAGTCTGAACGTGTGCTGGTGAATTCAAAATGGTGGCCACTTTTTTTCCTTAGGGTTTTCATGTTCGTAGAGAGGCTCAGAAAGCCCAAGAGTACTGAACGAACTCTGAAAAGCTGAGGAATACAGACCTTTTTGACCTCTTTATGTAACGTTGGCTGAAACCGAAATTAAAAACAAGTTTCGTCTCAAAACAGCGCTATAAAGTACTTTGTATTTGTCAACAACCAACACCAGTACCATTTTACTCTATTTAAGCCGTATAAAGCATTTTCTGCATTGTCACTCAATACTGAGTGTAACTGCTCTTTTAATTTTAGTTTTTAATTGTTTCTGCTATGAAGATTTAAAAGGGGAAAAACACTACTCTGTAAATTTTACTCTGTAAATATATAATAGTTTTTATAATAATTTTTAAATATTCTACATTGTATTTTTAACCTATTTTTATATGTATATATATTTTTATCTGTGATGTATATAGTATGTGTATTTTTATTTCAAACCCAGGGTTCCTGTTGATAGCAGGCTGGCCATTCGCCTCCTGATTGGATTACCCTGGGTTTCTTAAAATTTTATTTTTAAATAAAGGCGACTATTCTATTCTATTCACTAACACTAAGACATTATTATTATTATTATTCTAGAATTAAAAAAAAAAATGGCTGGTGCTCCTCCATTTCGATGGCCCAAGCAGTCGCAAGTCCTGGCCCTGGTAAGAGAGTGTGCCAAAGAAATGCCAGAAAAAACAAGTGATTACGAGGTGATTGCAGAGCGACTAAGCTCTGCATTTAGTACCGAACATCAAGAAGTTACAATAAAGGCTAGGGGTGCAAAGGAGAAAATGGAGAGGATTCTGAGAAAGTATAAGGGGGAAGACAACCAGTCATTGAAGCGGTAAGACATGCTGAAAAAAAAAGGGGGGGTGCATTCATCTTGCATGAGAATATGATTTTAAGTATATCTAGTAGCTGATTTAGGGTCTTACAAGGAGGGCTAGAAGGCTTGGCACTTTTTCTAGACTGGTTTCACACAACTCCTTTTCATAACACAAACTAGCAGATGTATTCACATGAGCAGCTGAATAAACTAAGGCCTACCTGCCTACTGGTACTCCGAATTACTGTTTTCTCACATTTTTTAAAGGGAAACAGGCTTGTGATTAGTCAGTCTAGCTGGCAAGCAGGTCTGGTATTTACCATCATTATATCTCTTAGATAGTACGGGCGCTGCAATTGGTCAATTTAGCGGGCCGTATTCTACAGTACGGCCCGCTAAATCAAAAACTTTGTTTTTGCACGCTCTATTTCTTGCTTGGGCCATAAATCGATGGGGAAGCGCAGGTCTTAATTTACAGTACGGCCCTCAAAATTGGTAGTTAAGAGGTATGTAGTTCTAGCTGCTTGTAGGTGGACCCCATTCCACTGGGCAGGCTGTTAGACAGGCACATTTGTATATCAAGATAGGAAAAAGATTGTATTTTGTGAAGCAAAGGCACATGTTATAAATTTAAACTAATTGGCTCTTGTGTTTATCCTTATACCACACATGGTATTTATATATTATTAGATGGCATTGATAAATTATACCAGAAAATGTCTAGAATGAATGGTTTTGGCCCTACGTAATGGTCTTGTATTTCCCATGCCAGTTCAATTTTTGTGTCTGCTGCATTTATAATGCATGCAGACACAATGATAAGCTGTAAAACGCGCGACCATTACTTCATATAAGCTAGACATGTAAGCTTGTCACAAGGATATCTGTGTCATAGAAATTGTCGATTTTGTCTTGTCTATATGTGAGCGAATAAAAATTGAGTGAAGAAAAATTGCTTGTGTAATATGTAGCTGATGTAGTGCTATATCTTAACTCAAATGTCCTTCTAACATTGTTAAAGGTCAGGCACAGAAGAGGAATTTAATGAGCTTAAACAGCTCTGTGAAGATATAGTGACCTTTCAAAGAGATATGGCAGAGCTTAGGAAGCAAGAAGCAGCAGAAAAGAAAAGAAAGGAAGATGAGGAGAAAAAAAAGGCAGAGGAGATGAGGAATGCTGCAATGAGCAGAATGTCAAGTTAATAATACATTATTGTAGTTAGTTCAATAATTAGGGCAGAGCAGTAGCAACATAGTTATAGAAGCTATAGAGAGTATAGAATCTGATATTTACGGTGTCATACAGGGCTGGAATTCAGAAGAATTTATTATTGTGGTAGCAAATTTGCCCTTCCTTGTGACTAGTCAACAAGTCTGATAACAAGTGTCTATCTTTTAGTCACAAGACCCAAATATTTAGTCACTTTGAGCCCTGTCATTTTAACACTTTTTAGAGCTAGTAAAAAAAAAATTCTAGCTACTTTAATATCAAAATAGAATGCCTAGTGTTTTTTGGCCAAACTATCAAGTTCATTAATTCTAAAACATGTTTACAATTTTTATATTGTTTTAGAACGGTGCAGTGAAAAGCCAGCAGATTCTGACGATTCTGATGCAGAAAGTGTAAGTTCTGAGAATGAGGGACCCACACCAACAAAAGGTACATTGGATATTAAAATAGAGTAGCTTTAGCATTTCTGCATAATCTAATGTACATAGTGCAACTATTTCAGCAACTTCTTTGCAAATGCATGTACCTTTCACCGCTTGCAATTACTCATATTCAAACAGGTTAACATATTAAACTAGCACAGAAAATCACATCACACAAATGAGCTACACATATTCAGGATATCAAAACAAAGAGGATAAGTAGTCAACTCCCATGAAAAGCTCTTTTTAAACCCTATGCTAATGAAGAAATTCCAATTACCCACTACCACACTTACATTCCAGCCATGGTGACCACCTCAGCCCTTTAGTGCTTCCTCGTCATTAAATAAATTAATAATGTCTTTATTAAAAATCAGCAAAACTACATATGTAACTAACTTCACTTCATGTTTTGTAGGTCCGAAAAAAAAAGTGCAGAAGCGGGCAAGCAAATTGTCTGCTGTGGAGATGCTGGCTCAGAAGTATGCCCAGAAAGCAGCTTTTAAAAAGGATGAGCTGGAATTGCGAAGACAGGAGCTGGAGTTTGCTAAACAGAAATACAATGATGAGCTGGAAGAAAAGAAGGGCAGAGCCGAGTTAGAGCTCGAAGAGAAAAGAGCATACTTGGAACTCCTTAAAAATCGGCTATAGGTTATGCCACATTTCTCATTGTATTGACCTACTGTTTCAGGAACTGTTTACAATAGGCTAGAAGCATTTCCATATTTAAATCTGTACTTTCTAAATAGACCCAAGGTAGAACATCTTGACTAAGATCTTGCAAGATCTTACAAGAGCTCTCCTGCTCATACAAAATCCTGCAAGATAAGATCTTATTTGACCTAGATCTTGTTTTTTTTTCTTGGATAAACCTTTCTAAGATCTTACCTTACAAAATCTTATCAGCTGATATTTGACTAAGATCTTGGTCAAATAAGATCTTGCAACAGCAAGAAATAAGATTGAGCAGGAAAGCTCTTATAAGACCTTGCAAGACCTAGGTAAAGTGCTCAACCAGGGTCCTAGTCCTAAATGTTATTTTACAGCACATGTATCCCTATGCTCTACTTTTCCATTCAGATCAGTGACAGCTGTTGTGTTCTAAAATATGCATGTCAAAGTTAGACTTACTAGACTACCTCTGAAAACAAGTACAGGTTTAAACAGGTTTAAATTGTCCTTTCAAGAACTAAAGCTTAGTTTCTGACATTATTGCAAAGCTTTTATGTGTTAACACAATTTGTGTTTTTGCCAGTATTAACTGTTTGTTGTTGGGAATTGTTATTAGAATTGATTTATTCAAGGTTGTAATTTTCATTTATTAATACTTGTTCAATACATGTGTGTTTACAGTACTGTTGCCAGCATTCAGCCTTCCCTATTACATTCAAAATATTGCCTAGTGGTTTAAAAGGTATGTTTCTAGTGAAGGGGGATCAAGATCAAAATAAGTGCTGGTTTGTGAGCCATAAAGGCATGTGTGGCAATTAATCAAAACAGTTGCCACTAAATAGTATTTCCCTACTGGTTGGAGCAAGACCTTCAAATTTTTTTTGAAGTCCAAGTATGCAAACTGTTGGCAAATTTTGCCGAAACCCCATTCCACACATGTTCTAACTTTGTTCATTTCAGTATTGAAAGCTTGCTGATCGTCAGTAAGATGGGCTCCACGAAATGGCCCCAAGATGTTGTAAGTTAGGCCATAGGCTGGATCTCCATAAAGCACGTATGGGTCACCTGCAGGTGTCTGTAGAGGCCGAAGCTTGTTGGTCAGGCCACTGACTCCTAGTATAAAGGCATCGTGGCGCCGCCCCTCAATGGGTCCATACATGTGTGCAATTAGGCCATTTGGTGCAATGACTGACTGAAAAAATTAAAATGTCATTAAACCTGTTCTAGAGGCTATACATAAAACTTTATTTTGACACAGAAGCCATTCACAATTAGTTTTTATCCAAATTTACAATGCTCATTGGTTTTCAGATTTGGTGTTTAAAAAATGTTGGGATGTAAGGTAATTTCCAAAAAAAAAAACATCAAAACAATATTAGACCCCAACGAAATAAGTTAACTATGAAACCTTTCTAACTTTGCTGTTTTAGCAAAAATATGGCCTCTTTAATTCAAGGTGGGCAGTTGAAATTGGTTCAAAGGTGACTACCAGAGAGGTTTCACTGTATTATAATGAATATGCTTTGTTGTTAGATTTCCCAAGGCAAGTTAGCTGTGTCAGAGCAAAATGATGCTTTTGGCTATTTTGTTTGTCAAAATGTGTTTTCTACAAGTTTACCTGGAACTTTATGCAATGCACACACTTGTGGCCACTAAACATAATTCTTTGGTTTCTGATTGGGCGAGATATAGGTCTAGCTGTCCCATCAATAAAACCCCAGGACTGATCCAGTGGTGCTCCCTTATCATGGATTACACGAGAGAAAAGCTCGGGGTCCAACCAGACTAGATCCAAAGATTCAATTAGATGTCTGTGCCGGTCATAAAGGTCGTCCAATATCTATGGAAAAATATACATATTCGGCATTTATCTTGAAATAATTTCCATGCTGAAGAAATGGAGATATGCAAACAATGTGAACATTATGCATACGCAAATAAATCTAAATGAACCTACTATTTTAGATTAAAACTTGGGCGTAGCCAGGATCTCATAAAGGTGAGGTCAGTGCTGATCACTGTTTAGCCCATTTTTTACTCTAATGTCTACTACCCTTATTTCTCCCCAAAAGGGGGGTCACGGGAACCCAAGGACCCCCTGGCTACGCTCCAGTTAAACCATCAACTGTAATAATGCAATCATGAATTTTCATGAACACCCTGATTACCAAAAGTGGGTGGAAAGGAAAACAGTTTTTACAGTTTTTTTTTGCTCTATGCATTTAAGCATGACTTGCCGTATTAAAAATAAGGCTGAGCTCAGGCTGGGACCGTCCAAAAACTGGAACCAAGTCGCACCACCTAGCAGGATATGAAAGTCTCCTTAGCAAGATCATCAGGGCTTCCATTCCAGTTGCATGAGTTCTTTGCGAGCAAATATAGTATGCTGGAATACCCAATGCGGATAAGAGCCTTTCCATATCATCCTTTTCGAACCTATAAGTGGAATTGTAAAATAAGCTGGCGAGGACTCTAAGATTTCAAAATGGATAGCCCTGTGGAAACCAAGACTTTCTCGCAAGACGGTAGACCTCTGTTGAAATTCCATTTTTTTAGAGGAAACCCCGCCAGGCTTTAGTGCTACCCTGGAGGTCAAAATCGGGGAAAACAAAAAAGAGACCTTGAGAAAAGGGTCTACATCAACACTTGGCCCCTGCTCCATGTGGAACGAAACAGGGGGATTAAAATTACGGAAGAGCAACTTAAAACGTTTAAATTGGAAAGCAGCTCATTGAAAGCAACAAAATAACAGACCTGAACATTGCTCCACATTGACTTTCTGTAAAATCGTCAAGGTCTGGCCTTGAATAATCGGCTTCATTGCTGTCAGGAAAAAGAGTGTCCACGAGAAGAAAATCGAGATCATCTTCGTCACTTGAATCACTGTCTGAGCTACTGTCATAAGCAAGTGAGAAAGTCAAAACATCTTCGAAAGTGCGCCTAAAATGAAATACAAGATAGAAAAAGATTTTTCCAGACTTGAAAATAATGCAAACTAGATTAAAAATGTCAAAAATGAAAACAAACCTTGCAGCAGCCGCCATCTTGATTGTCTATTCTCCCATAGTGCATCTGTTTCTTGAGCGAACTCGCCGAGGTTGAAGAGGCTAAAGCTAAATTGTCTTAGGCTAAAAACTTCAAACTCAAAATGCCTAACGCCAAACTGCGGTTTGCGGTTTGCGGTGCGCGCGAAAACCTTTGTGCTAAATGTCTCTATTTTGAAAAAAATTACCTCGGGGATGTCCCTGCTTAATGACTTCATCCAAAAGGAGGGAGTACTAGCATGACGTCATCTGAAGAGAGGGTACTAGCATGATGTCATCCTGCTACACCTACGAAAACTTGCTCCACATTGCTCCACTTTGCTTACGTCATTTTTTCTCGAACTTTTATTGGTGGCCATTTTGAATAAATTTAAAACCGGCTAATTTGGCCCCTACTACACTACTTTGTGCAGTAATAAATTGACCTTAAATTTAACAAAAACTAAGTATATTATTTTCATGCCACGTCAAAAGGAAAGCTACAATCTTTATCCACCACTAACTGTAGCAAATGTTCATTTAGAGAAGTCCTTTTGTGTAAAATAGCTTGGTGTGTATTTTGATTGTCACCTTACTTGGCATGATCATATTGATTATATATGTGGCAAAATTAGCAAGAATATAAATATACTGTATTTACCCGTGTATTAGTCAACGTTGTGTATAAGTCGACCCCCTAACTTTGGGGCCAAAAACTAAGTTTTCTTCATTTTATTGGAAAACTTAAATATATTGTATTTCTTAGAATTATTGTTCAGGTAAGTACTATTGATATATGAAACAATCACAGCAAGTTTCATTGTGAAGTTTTAATATTCTCGCATGTCCGCAATCGTTTTAACAACACATGTATATGTGGGCATTTTGTCCATAATGTTTGAAACAGGCTTACAAAATCAGACATACTAATTGCAGACAAACCTTTTTGACTGTGGAAATTGAAAAAGCAACTTTAGCAGGCAGGCAAAACACCAAAGAAGGTCTTAAATCTTTGAGAACACTCGATAAACAGCGTGTTTAGAAAACTTGGTAACCAAGCTACAAAATCGGTCGAGTATTGGGAACTGATGACTGCACGTGCTTACATCATGCCAGGTTACCAAGCATGGAGTTTGATGCGAGAAAGGAAGATGTTTTTCCTCAGCAGATTTACGGCTTTATTTTGAAGGAAATGTCAGTTCTTTATTCCGAAATTGTGCCAGGGAGTATCTTCAACCCTCAGGTCTACATAAAGCAGATAAATTTTAAAGCATTTCCACTTGAACTGCGAATTTAGACGCAGACCGTTAAGCGAAGGACTTCGCGTTTTGTGTCATTGTTTGTAAGATGTTTTACGTAAGATTATAGACACAATTGTTATGTTAATTGTGCCGAATTTATTTTACTGGTGCTTGGGTTGGTGCAATAACTCCACACTACACATCCTTAGGCCTTCTGAAATTTCCTGATATTGTTAAACTGAACACATGTATGCTTTTTTATGATTATTTCCACCATGAAAAGTTTCCTAATATACCTGTTTCATTAGTATCTGAGCTACATAATAACAGTACCCGCAGTGCATCATCCAACCAAGTTGCAATACCCTCCATTAGAACTAATCTTCGGAGATTTTACCCCAGCATTATTGGAAGTTTCTTTTGGAATGATATTCTGCAATTTATCAGGGACAAACCTTATCTTCTTTATAACTTACTGAGGTATTTTGTAATTTTTCTTTTACTTTTTTATTAAAAATCTCAAGTTCTCTGTTATACTTAACTTTTAATGGGCACCCCTCTCCTCTCCTTCCAACATACAGTGTATATCAATTTAAGTGTTACATATTATATTTACATACCATTTATTATATCTACATATAAACTACTATGGTCTATGCCATGCAGTCCCTCAAAAATGGATCAATATTCTCAAGAGAGATGTTACTGAACCTTTGGAAAAACGGTCTGAGAAGGATAAGATATCTCTCTTGTAAATCAGCAACTAAATTCTTTGTTAAGAGTAAATTTGTTACGCCTACAGCTGAACAAAGGATGAAAGATGCAAGTTTAAAAGAACACACAATACAACTTATTTATAACCTTCCGTTCAATGTTACCAAAGACACTAGACTCGCCATTTTCCAATTCAAAATAATTCATCACATTCTACCCACAAATTCGACACTTTTTAGAGATTCAATCAAAGAACATGATAAATGCCACCTCTGTGGAGAAAGACAAACGTTAACCCACCTTTTTGTTACCTGTTCTGAAGCTCGGCTTTTTTGGTCTCTCTTTACTAACTGGTGGAACTCCAAAAATGGAGATACGATCACTCTTGATAAAAATGAAATGATATATGGCGTGACAGATAAATTCACTCGTCACCTTGGCTTAAACCTCTGCATGATTAAGCTAAATATTATTAAAACACTGCCTCAAGAAAAGAAGAAGAGTTTAATTTTGATGCTTTCTTAGCAATTTTGACAAACAAAATTAAATTGAGAAACATGAATCTAAGTCACAAATTAATATCTGAGAAAGCCTCTTATTGTAGCTAATGCCCGACATGAAAGCAATGTAGGTTAACAATTGTAAATTGTTAGTACTGGAAGTCTTGTTAGTATCGTTAAATTGTAAGTCAACATTGTAAGTAGAGTAGGTAGTTTTTGTTTATAATTTTATTGGAATTAATAAAAAAACTGATAAACAGCATGCAAACACTGTCAGGGCAAATAGGATCTAATACCAATAGTAATGCAGAAGTTTCCCCAGTTTTGGCGGGGATGTGTTGCAAAATCTGTTAAATAAGATGTCTAGTTCATCTTTGCTTCGACCTGCAGTTCCCGGCCATATGACTTTGTCCCATTTTAGAAGAGTATCAAACAAACCAAGGAAGAAGTGGTGGAAGTACCAGCACAAGTCACTATTGAGAAATGTCCCTTTTTGTGTGATCTGATGCTGCTTGATGTGCTCATGGAGCACAGCCTCATGCTCACTGCTTGTCAATTTATAAAAGAAATGGGTGAAATTGATGTGAAAACCAAAATCTTCAAAGCTTTCCATGACAAAATTCCTCCTCTTGTTGATGTGGAAATTTTGATTTCCATCCATGGTAAACAAATTAAACCTACTTTAGCTCCTGAACGGCAAGGAATAAACATAGTCATTCTCCACCGACTATTCACAAACAAACCTGTTTCTGTTTGACCCAACAAGCAGTTATTGCTGGATTTATTACAGGTGAGATTTCTAAATTGTTTAATGTTGCATGGATATCACCCCCTCCTCCAACTACAGGTGTTCAATACAAAAGGAAAGGGGCACAGTCACTACCCGGTCATGCGCATTAGGTTCATCGCGCAGAGGCAAAGTTTCTCACTGTCCACCATATTGGATTTGCGATCATTCGTCGGAATTTGGAACAAGTTGCCGCTTCTTGGACTATTTGACTAAGTTTGATTACTTTTAGATTTCATTCACTTACTTCTGAAGTGTCAGCCAGTAATGGATGCTCAAGATTTGAATGATTCTAGCCAGGTTAGTATTCGCTTTCATTGATCGCCATTACACAGTCATTGATACAGCTGCAATAATTCTTGATTTTTTAGTATTTTTGGAAACGTTATGGAAGTAAATATGAAGGAAACTATGTTCTTTTTTCTTCTTGTAAGAAAATAGTGTCTGCTGTACATGTAAAAGAACTTGCTCGACAAAACAGACAGGGAATGGAAATCGTGGCTGTCCCTGCAAAACCGAAGGTGTGATGTGTGGGCCGCATTGTAAATGTAGCTCTGAGACGAAGCCCTGTCGAAACAAGGTGATCTATCTGAAACATGTTAACTCTCTTAAGCTCGACAAGACTTTAGAATGTTTTTTTGAAAATGAAATGTTTTACAGACCCAATGAATTGTGTTTTCAATCGTTTTGCATCCCTCTTTTGTGGGCCTCTTACAATGTTTTAAACTGTTTTGAAACATTCTGTCATTTTTACTTGCTGGTTGCTACTTTTTCTAGCAACAAAATGGGGGTATCAGGCCTCAAACACAAAGACAGCCAAGTAACTACAGTGTGGAAAGGGCCATCTGAGGAGGCTGAGAGGATCAAGGAAAATGGAGATGTGAAGGTGGGTTCAAAGTGAAGGTATGCATTTGCCTAAATCAGTCATTACCAGTCAATAATGGAGATGAATTAGAAGGGTGTCTTATTCAATTTCACAGTATACTTTGGTACATATTGTTTTGTTGTCAAAACATGGAATTAGTGATGCCAAACTGCTGATCTAATTGAACTTTCCACTCTCTCTGACAGGACTTTATCAACACATTAGATGACCCAATGGTGCAGAAACTTTGTGTTAGAAACCTACAACGTGGGGTGGGGAGCATGGACTACATACATGGTCTGCTTATTATGGAGGATGAGGACAGTGACAATGAAAGTGAGTACAATGATGTCTACAGGGAAACACTTGTGTCTGAAGCAGTGGACAGTGATCAATCCCCAGGAGCAGCTGGCATAACTCCTGGTACTGAACCTCTTCCTGGCCCATCTACCTCAACTCCATGGTGCAAATGTGGTGTTTGCATACCGATGGCTCAGAAAATTAAAAATAAATGTTGTGGTCAAAGACACTGTTTAAGGTACTTGCACTGGCAAATTTCCATGTTTTTGGGGAAGCAAGATGTTACAAAGTATTTAATAAAATGATTCTAGAAATTCACATGTTGTAGTTTATTCCTTGAAGTTTATGAATTTTTGTAAAAAAAATGTTCAAGTTAAATATTAACGGAGATATGAGAAGAACCCCTGGTGTGCCAAAAGATACGTTTTCAGTTTTTAGGGTCTTCCTATTATGCCAAGGCTATCTTTTTCGGTGTAATATTGTTCAGATAACAAAGAGGAACAATCCTGTGCTTGCCACAGACAATCCACTTATTTACTCTGTTTTTATTTCACTTTGTTTAAAACTGTTAATATTTAACTCATGACTTGGAAAATACTCACTCAAAAACATGTGCCAAGCACAGATTTCTGTGTTATACGACAACAACGCATATGCTGAAGTTTCAAAAGAAAATTCAAAATGGTTTAGGAGAAAAACTGTGAAAACCGATGCTGTGCATAGCCCAGAACAGTATTTCTTTTGAGAATTGGCCCTTCACAGAACAAAAAAGTCGTAATTTGGTCGAAATTTACGTGCTCTGTAGACTGGAACCATTTTGAAAAGAGTTATTGACCCAAAAAGACTGGAATCTAGCAAATACTACACATTTTAGCCCCACCCCCGCAAAAATGTGTTTGGTTTGTTTATACGTTGTTAGGTGTTTTCCATTTCCGGTTTCGATTGCGCAAGTCCTTGCGAGTTACACGCAACTCTTTGCCAATATGGCGTCGAGACCGAAGAAGAAAAAACTTTCATCTTCAGAAAAACGAAAAATGCAACAAGAGAAAGGAAAGAGTGGTGCACAGAAAAGAGGTTTAGGTGTTTCTGGAAGATTAGATTTTGAGCTGCCGGCAAATTGGAGAACAGAAGAGGTTCCATCGACGTCTAAAACAAGCCTGCATTTTATTTCGCCGGGGAAAAAACGATACCGCAGTCAAGCAAGTGCAAAGGCAGCGATAAAAGAAAGAGGGATGAATCTTTGTTTGAATGAAGCTTCCGATGATTCTGAACCACAAGATTCACAGTCAGACTTTGAAGGAAGTCCAAAGAAAATTGTAAGCAAAGTGAAATCTGGACAGCAGATTGAACATCGTCTGTTTGTTTGCCAATCTTCCCAATTTGAGAAGCTAATTGACGACATCAACAAAACTTCAAAGTGCTCAACACAGGATTGCAATGGTAAGTTTTTTTTCACCTTTGTTTCGTTGTCGTGCATGAAACGGGGGATAAAGTTAGCTTTTCACGTGCACTCACAACACAAAGGTGCTTTAATTTATGGAATTTCACAAGTAGCTTTATACATTGTCGTTCATGATGCACAATTAATATTCCAACAAAAGAAAGAACCATTTTCAAATCTTCACCATTGCTCACCACGGAAATATATATTTATTATTTTCATTAGCCACGATTAGAGGGTGTATTTATATGTTATATGAATGTTATATAATTTTGTTACTTGGCATATAAATTTATACAGAACGTGTTTCCTGTAGTTTAATTTTTGATTATCACAAAGCTGCTCAAAGGAATGGATTTTGATTTATGAAAGACATTACCCATCAAAATAGTCAACTGCAATTTACTTTTATAATTTCCTGGTGGTATGTGCATGAACCATAGCTCGTTATTATTATTACTTACTTTACATTTGCATTCTCTAGGTATCTTGGTGCCTACGAAGGTTGAACAGACTGGATTAGGTGGGTCAATGAATGTGACCTTTAGCTGCAACAGCTGCATCTTTAGGAACATTTCCTTTCAAGCATCAGCAAAGGTAGAAGGATCCAAACGGACAGTTGTTGGCTTGGCTCTTGCAGTTGCTTTTGTAATATCTGGGCATGGATTTGCTAAGTTTTCTAGAAGCCTTCAAGAGTTCCTGGGGATAAGCGTCCTTTCAAAAAATCGGTACTATGAGGTGATAAAGCTTATTTATCCCCACATAACTGACATTCTCGACGAAATGTGCAGCGATGCCAAAGAAGAAATGAAAAGCATGGAAAATGATGACCTTGGCAGTTGGAAGAGAGCTGTTGTTACCTCTGATGGTGTGTGGCACACACGGGGTCACTTTAGTAAAAATGGCTCTTGTCAAAAATTACATTTCTGGTGGCCTTCTGTGGTATGGGCACAAATGCATGAAAGGCGGGGATGACGTGATAGAGGAGGAATTGTATGAAGGTACTTCGAAATCAATGGAAGGTAGACTAGCCGAGGATTGTTATAACGAGGCAAAGAAAGAGGGGTGCAAGATCGAGGTAGTGTGGCAGGATGGAGATTCGAGTTCTTCCAAGTCGGTTGAGAATGCCTTTGGGCCAGGCAAAGTTTTCAAGTGTGGTGGCCATGTGGGACGAGCACATGCAAACAATCTGAAGGACATGGCAAAACAAAAAGTATTCTCGGCACAACAGATATCCAATCACAAAGCCAAGTTCCCTGCAGTTGAAAGTGCAAAATGCGAATGCAAACGCCATAGCCAGACATGTGGGTGTCTTTCAGAGACATTTATCAAATCCGCTCGCATAAACCACTTCTGCTGCTTGCAACAGTGCTCCACGCCTGAAGAATATGCCAGAAGAATGCGAGTCCTGGGAGAGAAACACAGCCAGAACATCCATCAATGGGACGGTGGAGAATGTGGCTTCCACAACTTGACCTCCTGCTCATGTGGCAGTTGCGACGAAGATGATGACATTGAATGTGATGGAAAACCATATTCAACTAAGCATGTTCTTAAGTGTAAGTTTCACCATCTGGCCTATCAAATAGAATGCGAAAGAAGAGCTGAAGATGCTGCTTCCGTGATCCACCCAGAAATGGGACGTGGTCACTCCAACCTATGTGAGGCCCACTTCACTGTCCTGCCACATTTCCGAGCAAAAGAACAGAATTTGTCAAGGTAGAGTGAATTATTTTGTTTTTGTTCAGTGACAGTGCTTGTGTGCAAATCATTCTTTTTACTCATAAAATTATTATGATTGCAAATGAGCTGAATTTTGAATGAACAGCAGTTTATTCGAAATGACTTTAATTAGGGCTGTACTAGATATTGGTGTACTGAAGTTGTGTGTGCAAGTAATATAAACAGATACATGCAGAGTGTGTGTCTCATAAGTAATAAAGAGAGAGGGAATGAGATAGAGGCATAAACATTAAAAAGTCAACAAATAGACCAAGTTCAATATTCAAAAATTCTGCGAAAACAAGAAACACAACTATAAGGCTCTGGGGAACAAAACCGACAAACCCTGTAGTGATTCATGACATACTAGTCTTTTGTTTGATTCAAGCTGAATTTTAAAATATCAAAATTTGGTTATTATTTATTACTTCAATGAAACTATCCTAACCTTGACAGTAGATCGTTCATTCCAATTTACAATATACATTGCCTGATGTTTAGAGGTGCAAGTCCCACAATTAACAGGGGAATAAAATGATACAAACAGATATTTAATTATTATTACTTGTGGTTTTGTTAGGTTGCACTATATCACTTCCACCAACTGTGGCCTCGTTCAAGGAAACATGAGTTGGACAATCAGATCTAGGGGAGAGGCGTACCACTGGGTAACTGATCTTTACGATCGCCTGAAGTTGCCTGTTTTTCCAGCTGTGGCGGAAGCATTGGTAAAGCAAGTCCAAGATCATATCAACATTACAGCAAGGCAGCAATCAGATGAAGGCAAGAAAAAGAGAGTGCAGCAGAAGATTGCTAGGGCTGAGGATCAGGCAGAAAGAAAAAAGTGGGGGAAGAGGCAGGCAGTTCAACATTCGTATGGTGCTGATGACAATGATGATGGAGCAGGGGAGATCGAGGATCCAGGTTTAATTGCACATGCTCAGAGTCTTATGTCAGCCATTGGTGATGCAAATGAAGTCACTATTATTAGTGGTAATAAGTGTAGATGTGGTTCCACCCAGCACAAACGCACTTCGCATAGTCTCTGTCCACTGAACCCCAAAAATAATTCCACTAATTAGAGTGAAATTAAGAAGGTTGATATGGGGATGATTATAATAGCCCACTTGCAAAAAGAGTGGAAGCCTGGGGAGAGTTTTCATCAAAGATTGCACGAATCAGTAAACGCGTTTGTTTAAAATTCACTAGGCACGTAGTTGAAACCCAGTGAAATTGCATTGTGCTTTTTCTTTTGATCTGCTAGGATCTGACATTATATTACTCTCGCTCCAAGCCAACTGGGAACATTTTGAAATATTTTGCAAACATTTGTTTTCAATAGTTTTTGTGCCCCCAAATGATCGCACAACTCAGCGCGCGTGTTTTCACAACACAGTCTTCCACTCTTTTTGCAAGTGGGCTACAACGTGAATCCATGCTACCCTTTGTACAGATAATTGTAATAAATGTCATACTAATTGGTTTCAGACTGGCTGGTCCAGATAACAAAGTGTGCTGAGTTATACCACTTTCATGTTGTCACTCATAAAAATTATACATTTTGAGTGTTTGATAAAAATAGTCTGGCATTGTGGGGGTTTCTTTGAATGATTTTCTATTCATAAGCATCCATAAATGGTGGCCAAATTGTAAGTGAATAGAGCTACAGATCAAGTTGTTCGGTTGTTTTGTTTTTGGGCAAAACACTTTGTTCTGTTTTATTGAATACATTAGTATTTTTGGGCTAGGAAATTTTCAAGCTGGGTACTTTGTGAGTGTAAACTTGCGTTCGCAATACGAGGCTCCATCAGAACCCCCCTCCCCCCCCCCTACGTAAAGTACTCTGCGAGTACCCCCTGTGGTACCAAAGGCAATAATTATTATAACATTTCAAAATGGAATGGACAAATGAATTTTACAAACAATATTTGTTATTTGAGCTTGTTTATTTCTTGTGTGAATAGAACTACAATCAATTATTTGTTGTGCATATTTGCCATTTTATAGGGTACAATGTTTGGTTATTTCTTTTTATTTATGGTGGGCCATTGGGCTAAAACAATGTTATCAGACATTCAAGAGTACAAGTGTTTATACTTCAATAATTTCGATATTTTTTGGATCACAAAATCAAGAGTCCAAAAAGATAATTCGTACATAATCTAGTACATTAGCAAAATAATTTTTTATTAGTTTTTGCTACAGTTTTGTAGGAACAATGTTGCTTTCCACTGGTATGTGTAGATAAACATGAACGCTATATACAATATTTTTTTTATTCTTTTATTTTTTAAATATAAATAAAATTATAATTATATAAATTTCATACATCCGATTTGATTATTGATCTTTTATTATAAATTATAGAATTTGTCTTGTGTAACAAAAAAATAAAAATTGAAATGTGTTGTTGATAAAAAATCTCTATTTGTTTCTCTGGGAGGATTTTTTTCCTGCCGGCCACTTGGCAGCAGCTAGGTCACCTATTGTGACATGATAGACCTGCAAGAGAATAAAACAAAAGTCTCAACACCAATCTCATAAGTGTTAGCAACCCACTCCAAAGTAAAATTACTCTAGTAAACTTCAAAGCACCAAATGTGACTAGACCATTGTGAACATATTCAAAAGCAAGTGAGTTAGACTCATCGCCTTACAACAAAATTCAAATTATCCTGCGAAATGCCATGTCAACATTTCCACGAGCAAATTATTAGCCACTAGAATGTATTTCTCACCCCAACACCTGAAGGATCTGGCCGGTCGACCAAATTTCCTTCGACTATTCTCCTCACAATCTCTTTGAGGCTCTCTGGGAATACGTAAGTGGGGCTCTTTGATTGCCCTGGCCTTTTACCCAACGTCTGTTTGCTTCCGTACTGAAATGAAAGACAACACTAAATATTAAAAGGAGGACTAGAAAACGAACGTATGACAATGAAATTGATTTCACGAGATTGAAATGCCTTTACGAACGATAAACATTTCAAGGTAAGTTTATATCTAACCTGTGAACTAAGAGTTCTATATCAATTATCAGGTCTTTCGCCTTTGATTATTAAACAAGCGACCAATGCAAAAAGAAATGCTCAAACTCCACAGATGGAGAAGTCTGTTCGCAGGGAAACAATGAATCCGTATGCGGCGAAAATGCGGTGTGAAGATAATAAAGTTTGAAGATCAGATCGAGGGCTTGGGCTGAGACAATTACTCGCAGAGAACTCTCGACAAAACAGAAAGAGTTCATTCAAAAATAACAGTAACACTGAACCTACCCAAAGTAAGCAGAATAGCCTTTTGTAAATTCTACTTCTTGCCTGATCTGGCGTCTCCCCTGTGTTGATTTTTTGCTGCCGCAGTAGTGCCATCAAACCAGGCGGCGCAGATCCATAACTAAACGTCACACAAAGCACAACATTGTCTGATGGCCGTAGGAAAAATATAATATCTGAAAAAATACGAATTTACTTACCCATTACGTGAAAATTCAGCATTAAAAGCCTCAAGAGCAAGCTCAAGCGTGGTGCTATTTGCCGCCATTGCAGTGAACTCGTAAATCTCCTCGTGTGCCAATAGTAGTGACCGCTGGCTGATATCGCGGGCACGTAGCAACCGCGGCAATCCTTCCGGTCCCTACCCGGTCCCCCAAAGATATTTTTGCGCCAAAATTCCCATTTTTCAACCCCGGATTCTAGCCTTGTCTTATAAGATATCGTGAAACTAATTTCAGATATTAAAATCACTAGTAAAGGAAGGTTTTGTGCCCAATTTTCACTTAATTCAGAGGACCTCAAAATTTGCCAGTGCAAGTACCTTAACTAGCTTTGCACGGTTCTCTAAACTCCGTATACACCCAGATGTCTTGAAGCTTTGCATAAGAAACCAAGCTGACATTCTAAATGATCCTGCAATAATAGCACTAGGGCATTTAGAAAGGCTGCCTATTGGCAATTTATTCTTGATCGCTATGGATACTTAGGTAAGGGTAACAGGAAAGCTTCTCCATCCTGTGTTGTCAAAACAATACATAGGAATTGCCCTTCACAAACTGATGTGTACATGGGTTACAGAGCTGAATAGTTACAGAGTACTACCGCAATAGGCTTGTTATTGTCTCAGATTTTGATTAGCTTAACTCAGGATTAGGTATATCTGTCAATTTGTTTGTCGATTCCAAGTGTGCTTAGTCATTGCACAAATGAAAACAATTGGACAAGTTGGTGTCCAATTTGAACTTTTTTGTTATTGGGTACCTTGGATTCATGCAATGTATTTTTTTTCATTTCCACCTGTTTCATTGCTGTTTGCAAAACTAGAAAAATGTAACAACAACATTTGAGGAGTTCAAATGCCTTCTTATCCTGACTTTATTTATTTATTTATTATTTTGTTGTTACTCATGTATGTTACCATGCTTGTACTTCGAATCAAGAGTGAGAAGAATTATCCTCTTAGGACTGAACAGTGTTTTATACCTAGTGTTCAAAAGACATTGCAGTTGAGTTACGTGACGAACAATAAACATTGATCATGAGGATTTCGTAGTTATTAGGCCTATTAGCAGAATTATTCAGTGGAATGTGTTATTTTTTCTTGTCCTCAGTGTATCAAAAGTTTATGTTAACTGTTGATTTTGGTTGTCGTTTCGTCCCACCAAAAGCTGGTAGCAGAGCGAGTTTTCAAGTCCGCTGAAATCGCCGAGATGTCCGAAGTGGAAGACAATGAAAGCGTAGAAGACGATGGTGTTCCAAACGAAGCTCTTTCAGAAGAATTAAAGAAGCAGAAGCGAACCATCAAAATTTTGTTTTTGGGGCACCTTGTGTATGTACATGACAGAAAACTTTCTTAAAATATATGCTAGACTGTATTCTATGTTTAAGTAGTCCTGCAGCCACAAGTAGGTGAAACTTCTGTAAGATTTCTGTGAAGCAAGATACTCCTGCAGCACCAGAGAGTTAAAGTTCTGTTGAATTCAAAGCTGAAAGTGCAGTAGCAGGGCCACAAAGTGCAAATATTACATTTTTTCATCTTTCCATGTTTGTCTGAAAACATTTGGACCAAAGTTGGACCAATAAAATGAAAAATAAGAGCATGACATTCACTTTTGGGCCCCAGCAGAAGCATCCCAAAGCTGATAATAATTATCTTAGTATACTGTTAGTTCGGATTTGTAATGTCACTGACGAAGATTATGATCAAAGCAAAAAATTAAGTGAATCGTTTACATTTTACATAACCTTTAAGTTTGAAAGAACCAAAGGCAATAATAGTTTTAATGGCTATGTTTTTTTCTCAATGCAATAGAGAGCATTCTATTTCAGATAGTTCTTTAAAATTTGCTACTGTTTTAATATGGTACATCAAGTGTGGACAGTTCAAGATAACTTAGGAGTAAAGGGCAGAAGTCTAAATTCACTTTGTACTACTTTACTTGAAACAAACAACACTGTCATGTGCATGAGCATGCATGAGTTCAGTTATAGTTATTTTCAGCAACTTTGTTCTTTAATAAGTTACAATAAATAATTACCAGAGAGTATGCTAAAATCTGTTTATTTTTATCCTCTGTAAGATATGTTACATTACATAGGTCTTGGCCCAATAATAGACAGCTGGGGTGTTACAAATCCATATATTTATTCCTGCATTGTGTGCAGCTGTGGTGTAGATTGGCTATTTAAATTTCCCAGGCATGAAGGCTGCAAATTACAATACAGAAAACTCCATAAACCAAGTTTGGTATGCTGAATACCAACCATGGAATTACATTACTTTCCATTATGGTTTTCTATTTTTCCAAACTAGGGAAAATAGTTAGAAACCAAATCCAAACATGTATTTAGTAGCAAATACAAGTGTGGTTTTCTCACTTTACACAGTGGGTTCTGTTAAAATTCAAGTATGGGAAAAGCGAAAATACCAGTATGTTGACCTGTTGCCAAAAAATCCTAATGTGGTTTTGTTTATTTCCAAGTATGATGTTCTCGCCCAAATTTTGGAAATCCAAGTTTGGTATCTTAAAAATCCGAATTGGTATTAAGACAAAATCCACAAACTGTTGGAGCTTTACTCGCGTCACAAGTTTCACGAGTGTGATGTGGTGGCTTACAAGGGTGGTCACGCAGAAAGAGACTTGTTAAACGAACTGAACATTCCTAGTTTAAATTTAGAAAACTACGGTTGTCCAAAATTCGAATGAGTTTTAGAAACGATCAAAGAACCCTTACCCGAATGCGGTTTTCATTTTAATTGTACTGGGGCACATTGTAGCATGGTAGAATGTCACGCATTTTCGTTATGGACGAAGACACACTTGTAAATAACAAAATCTTTTTTACTGAATTAAAAACGTTTCAAAAGTATAGTCGTTGAACATGGATTCACTTTCTCTAAGGGTATACACTACAAAACAACTTCTTTTCTCTGCACATCTCACACAATCTACAAATATCATTCCCTCGTGGTATCTGAAAAAAAAAACATGTTGATTTGAAAAGTCATCTTAAACAGTTGGCAATGGCAAGGGGATATTACGGCGCGAAGTCTGTTTTTCCAGTTTTCTTGGGCACCAAAGGGTACGAGGACATCCCAATCGAGTCTGTAATACCTGGTAAATTTTTTACAAAAAAGCTTTAATGTCAATTTCTCTTTCGCAGTTCAAACAATACATCCAAGTAGGAAACACACAAATCTTGTAACGTTTACAATCTTTATAAAAGAAATGAAGGGGTAATCGGTTAGTGTAACATATTCTTCGACAATCAGAGGCCATTAACCTAGGGAAAAAAAACTTTATTTACATCTCAAATGACGTTCGCGTTACAAGTACAACAATAAAATATTTCGTTACAAGAGTTCATTAAAACACTATAAAATTGACAGTTAGGACACCAGAACCGCAATCTGTAAACGAAAACATTAGATCAACACATTCTGAAAAAAAAGTGCAATAATTCACGGTAAAAAAATTTTATGACATGCAGGGCAGTAAAAACAACGAAAAACTTCATTGTAACAGCGATGATCGTAATCGTGGTCACACTCTTGACAAAGAGCCATGTTCGACCAACGGATAAAAATCATGTCGATTAGATGGTTGGTTCTGAAAAAATCGACGGGAAAAATTAAACACTTGTCGACAGAATCTGAGAGTGTATCCCACGTGGGAAAAAGTCAATCTGTGTCTACGGAAACGAGGTGTCCTAATAGATCTAATACAGTCGAGTAAATGACGTTCTCTATATACAAAACGGGATTCAATCATCCATGCCGGAAAAAATATCAAAAAGTCATCATCGTCTCGGTCTTTCTCGACATGAAACAGCAGGGTGCTAGACCACGGATGCCATTCGAAAAACGACCAGGGCCCCTCTAATCGACTTTTGGCAATTCTACAACAAAATAAAAACAGTGTAGTTCTAAGGAAACCCTTCGCCAGCGCAAGTATGTAACATGTTGGGTAAGACGTATACGGGTACGAGACAGGCACAATACAGATGTGGTATATGTAATTTACAAACGTACGTTGCCAGTGAATCCCTCTTGGGTTCCGGATTCATGTAATCCATCATGGCATTGATCTTTCCTCATCCCTTCTCGTTTCTCTCTCTGATCTTTTGGGCGTACTGTAACAACAAAAAAACATGAGGATTAAAAAACGGTAAACGACAACAACAACAACATATCGTCGGATCATTTCCAACAGCTCGTCAGGGAGAATGAAAAGGTAATATCAAAAAAAGAGCGCTTCCCTCTGCTCGGGTGTCAAAAGGCTTCTTCTTCTTCTTCTCCTCTCAACTGCAGCAAGCTTCATCTCGAAAAGATCTTTGTGGTGTGACAGTTCAAAGTCGATGCCTTTATACCCATGTCACACTCGTACCCATTTTCCACTCGGTCATCTTTCAGGGGGATGCCCCCCACCCCCTATTTCCGGTTCTTTTTACAAGCACCGATTGGTGCCTTTCGATCCGTTCGAAAAGTATAAGAGGCGCGAACGAAGGGCACGTAATTCAAACTTTCCAGTTCATTATGGACAATTCGCTAAGACGATCAAGATCGCTGAGTCCTTCCCGCCAAAAGGTAGGACGACCATCACGTTCTAGTTCTGTTCCGGCTTCGGCCCGTTCCATTAGGAACGACACAAAAAGAAAAAGATCTTCTTCTTTCTCTGACGATGACGAATGGGTTCACGATCCTTCCCTCGTCGCCGCCATGCTGGATGATGAAGAACAACAACAACAACAAGTGGGTGGCGGTGTGCCATTGCTGGATTTTCAGCTACGTCCCGTGGGACCGTGCAGGAACTGGCGCCAAGTACTAGACCGCCAACGGTTCCAGGGCACGCTACGCCAAAACAGGGCCCCGACACCTTGCGACGACTTGGGCCGTGAAGTCATGGAGGTCTTACGACAGACCATTCGTCAGCAGATCGACTCTGACTCGACCTTGCAGCCGCATTCCACTCTGCACTTCACGCTGCAGTCGGATGCTTTTACACACGCCTTTCAGTCCACATCCTTCACCGTGGAGGAGTTTGAGGATGGCAGTGATCGATTAGACACGTATCTCCAATCCCTTGCAGCAAAACTCAACTCCAACCAACAGTTTGAAGCAGACGACTCCTTCACCATGGAGACCACCTTCATCTGCACCCCTGGCAGTGGGGGTGGTAATGGAAAGAAACAGAGACCCGGACGCGAGGCGGTGGAAAAATTGTTGGCGTGCAAAAAGTCTGTCGTCGTCATAAAAAACGAAGACGAGTTATGGATAGAGGGGGTAAGTTTCTAAAGAAACTGTGGTGCTGCGTCGGTGGGAAGTATAACAATATAATTTGGTTTTATCAACTGGGTTGATAATGTCAATTGGCCACCGTAAAGAGATTCAAGAGCTGATGTTTCGAGCGTTAGCCCTTCGTCGGAGCGAATCTGAGTTATGCTGAATCAGAGTTATGCTGTGCCAGAGCCATTGTCACCATGCGTGCCTATGCCGACAAAGGGTCTCGTGGTTTGAACTACAAGAACTTGAGAAACGGTTATCCCGTACAGACACGTCTAGCCAAGGACTTACACCAGCTGGCCGGTGTACCCGAAGGCCCTTGCGGTATTGCGGAGCTCAAAAAGTTTCAAGCGGTTCTTCCCAGCTACCAGATCAAAGTAATGTCCGTGGACCGACCCCATTGCATCGTCTTTGCTGGACCACCTGCCCCCAAACAGATACTCCTCCTCAAGGTAGACGCGCACCACCACGGGTGCAACTCGTATGGCGGTTTCCTGTCACGCTCGTACTTTTGCCACGACTGCGATCGAGGCTACGATAACGACGTAAACAATCATCTGTGCAAAGGTAAATGGTGCCGACCAAGACCAAGTGCCTGGACTTCACCTCGGCCAAAGCAGCTCTTCCACCCAGTACGTTCCCTCGACCATCTCTTTCCTGCAACCTCTGCCATCGTGGTTTCTTTGGACAGACCTGTTTCACGTCACACGTTAAAGAAACAGAGAAGAGCCATTCCTTGTGCACAACCAAGAAAAAGTGTCTTTCCTGTTGCAAGACCTACAACGCTGCCTCCAAAGAAAAGAAACGTGGACAACCGCGGCATAAACACAAGTGCGGGTGGGACAAGTGCCCTTTCTGTGAAAAAGAGGTGGAGCTGGACTCCCACAAATGCTACATCCAACCCGTAGACCCAGAAAAAGACGAGCCCAAGGGAAGACCCCTTCAACTCAAAGAAGCAAAACAATTAAATATTTTAGCTGGTGTAGACCAAGGACCACGCGGAATAGAGGAACTCAAAAAATTCCAAGCTGTTTTACCGGATGTACAAATCAAAGTGTTATCCGTCGACTACCCTCACTGTATTGTTTATTCGGGACCTGACAGGGACAAAAAAGTGTTATTAATCAAAGTTGACAATCACCATCACGGTTGCACCTCCTTTGGTGGCTTCCTGTCACGCTCTTACTTTTGTCACGTGTGCAATAAAGGTTTTGACGTGCTGAAGAACATGCTTGCGGAAAGCGAAGGTGTCTCCAGTGTGAAAAACTAAATTGCCCAGATTACCAAAAGGACACAACAACATCACCATCTTGGCTCTGCAAAATTTGTCACAGAAATTTTTATGGGGAAACATGCTATAACACTCACCTTCACGGAACAAAAACTAAACGCTCTCTCTGCTCAAGAAGGTGGTTGTGCTATCTCTGTTGCAAAAAGGTGGTTGAGGCAGCACCCAAAGATGCAAAAAGAGGTGGATCTAAACCCAAACACCAATGTGGTTGATACATTTGCATCTTTTGCGGGAAGAAAGTAAAATTAGACACTCACAAATGCTACATACAAACAATCGATGATGATGAGGACGAACCTTGATTACACAAAGTAAATGCAAAGGAAGTTGGAACTCGCACAGTAGTCGAAATTGAAGATGATGAAAATGTCCGGGTGGAAAAACCGCAACCGACTTTTGTCTATGCTGACTATGAGGCTGCATCAAACTCAGAAGGTGAACAAAAACCAATTCTAATTTGTCTCAAAACAGCAGAAAATTATGAAACAATCTCTTTTTACGGAACAGACTGTACTGAACAAATGATGGATTTCCTTGACGAATTAAGTGTTGATGAGTACGGTGATGAACGAAAAGTAAAATGTGTTTTTCATAACTTCAAAGGATATGATGGCATGTTTGTACTTCAACACTTGCAAGCAACGCATTGACGAATTGAAGATCAAATCTGCAATGGTACCAAAGTAATGTCTCTAACAACAGGAGAAATCCAATTCATCGATTCTCTCGGCATAAAAGAACTTCAAAAAGGTTTCTTCCCGCACAAGTTCAACACATTGACAAGTCAGACCTACATCGGACCAATGCCCCACCCTGACTACTACGACCCCGATAGCATGTCTTCAAAAAAAAAGCGGAATTCCACCAATGGTATAAACAAAAAATTGAACAAAACTACAAATTCGACATGCAAAAAGAAATGTTGGCATACTGTAAATCGGATGTAAAGTTGTTAAAAGAAGGATGTACTCGTTTCCAAACAGAATTTGCTTCTCATGCCAACTTCAATCCAATGGAAAAGTGCATCACTATTGCATCGGCATGCAATAGGTATTGGAGAGAAAAACTCTTGCAACCAAATCAAATTGCAGTGGAACCGCCAAAAGGTTGGTTTGGTGCTACCTCAAACCAATCCTTGAAAGCTCTCAACTGGTTAGCGTGGTGTGAGAGCAGATTACGAAGTAACAACCCCGAAAAATCCGGAAGATCAAATAAAGCACAGTAGAAATGGCGGGGAAGTACGCGTATTAACACCTGCATCCACTTATTTGGTTGATGGATATGACCCTCTAACAAACACGGTGTATGAATTTCATGGATGTTTACTCCACGGATGTCCAAATTGCTTTCCCAAAAGAACCTCACACAGTTTTGCAAATAGTGATCAAACAATGCAAGAACTCTATGAAGCAACCATAGCAAAAGAACAAATCCTTTTCAAAGCGGGATACAACGTTTAATCAATCTGGGAATGTGAATGGGACCGCAACGTCAAAACTGTGACAGAATTACAACACTTTCTCGAACACAATGTTGTTCAACGTGCACTAAATCAGCGAGATGCTTTCTTCGGCGGGCGCACAAATGCTGTAAAACTGTTTTCAAAAACGGATGCTCAAAAACAAGAACAAATCAAATACATTGATGTCACTTCACTTTACCCGTGGGTTAACAAGGATTGCGCATACCCGACAGGTCACCCGCAAATCCTCACAAATCCTCAAAATCAGAACATTAGAGCTTATTTTGGAATAGCACATGTCACAATTCTTCCACCATTTGATCTTTACCACCCGGTTCTACCGTATCGCACCAACGGCAAACTTGTATTCCCGCTTTGCAGCAAATGTGTACCAACAGAAATGTCTAAACCATTTCTTGACAGAAGTAAGACATGCAGTCACACTGAACAAGAGCGAGTTCTGCAAGGAATATGGTGCACACCAGAATTGATGGAAGCACTCAAACAAGGATATAAACTAATACGAATTCATGAAGTTTGGCATTTTCCTGAAAAACAAAGACAAATGGGATTATTTCAACCGTATGTTGACACATGGTTAAAACTTAAACAAGAATCATCAGGTTACCCACAATGGGCTACAACAGATGAATTGCCAAACAAATACAAACAAGACTACCATGAACGAGAAGGGATCCATCTCGTTGACATTGCGAAAAGTCCAGGCAGAAAAGCCACTGCAAAACTCATGCTCAATTCATTTTGGGGAAAATTTGGAGAAAACCTTCAAAAACCCCAAACAACAACAGTACATTTACCGGTGGGTCTATTTCACATAGTGTCTGACCCGCTACGTGACATTCAACAGATTCGCATTTGCAATGAAGAAACACTTGAGATTCTTCACTCCAACATCTCCTCAAACCAAGTTGACAACGGCAAACGAAATATATTCATTGCAGCATTCACAACCTGCTGGGCGAGACTTAAACTTTATTCTTTCCTCAAGTACTTACAACGCCAAGTAATTTATTTTGATACTGACTCTGTTGTTTACAAGTGGGCTCCAGGCCAGCCAGACATTCCACTGGGGGATTATCTCGGTCAAATGACAAACGAGATTGAACACAAAGACAGGCCGAATGATTTCATTGTTGAATTTGTATCTGGCGGACCAAAGAATTACGGTTTCAAAACAGATCAAAACGCGATATGTTGCAAGGTGCGAGGCTTTTCCCTGAAATCTGTTAGAGGTTCCTCACAATTAAACTATGAAGTACTCAAAGCAAACGTGCTTGAAGAACTAACGGATCCTCAACCAAAACCAAGAAGAGTAACTGTGCGAGACCCAAATTTTTCACAAGAAATCCAGCTACAGAGAAACTCAAAGTGATCCCGAGAAACAAACTGTGCTGCCTCTACAGTCTCAACAACCGGCGGAGAACGAAGCTCAAGGATCTTCTGTCAATCCTACAGCTAAATCCTTCAAACGTTCAAATTAACTCAGCGACACAAGATGAATCTGGGAGTGCAGCGTCTTCGGTTGATAATACTCTGCAGGTTCGTTTCCATTTCACTTGTTGCCCCTTCACTTGATTTTTAAATAGGGCTTTTGTAGTTTTGGTTGTTTGTTGGGAAAGTTTGCTGGGTCCTCGTTGTTTTCCCTATTTTGTCGTTTCGTCGTTCTTTCGTTCGCATGTGGTTTTCACACCTTTTCGGCAGCAATGTTTAGTATCATTTTATTCCATTCCTAGTTTTAGTCGTTCTGGTTTGGTTTGCGCATTTTTTCTGTCAGTTTGTATTCAGTGTGTTAAAAATTTTTTTATCCCTTTGGTTTTGCAGGTAGCGACCCCTTCACTGTTTGTGGGTATTTTACTTTAAATTTCCAAGGTTGTGTTTTTGTTATTTGTTTTAAAGATTGGGGGCATGTATTTATTTTGTTTGAGGCCCTATATGCCACCTTGGTGCCAGGGGACATGTCAAGAGTAAATGGTATTTATTTGTAGGCCATTTTGTGCATCTTTTTGAGGCCGAGAAAAAAATTTTGTTTCCGTAAGACCAGCTTGAGTTTGTGGGTATCTGTGCGAGCCCGTAAGGGTCATAAAAAGTGTCCGTGCTGGCCTGATAAGCCTGATAAGCCTGACAAGGCTGACAAGGCATGACTATTTATGGCCGCCATGTTGCGCGACTATCGTCGCCGTCGTCGTGCATACACGCCCACGAGCAATACCACTAGCCATGATAACCATGAGAAAATTAACTCATGGGTTTCCTTTTCTTTCCATATGAGTATGGGGCTCTGCTTGGCGGGTCCGCTATAACAAAATTATTACTTGCACCCAGGACTTTAAAGCTGGGTTGTATAATCCAGTTATTGTATGGCTTTGTTAACTCCAAGCATGGTGCCAATCAAGTCATGATTACTTTGCCACCATGGTAATTTTCATCAAGGCTATAAAGAAAAGATGGAGTAACACTGAGAGTCAGTATTTCATGAATGACATGGCAAAGCAGCTGGATAATGCACGGGTTGCCATCATGAATGAGGGCTCAAGGCAAAGCTTCTTTTTTTACATGGCATGTGAACAAGAAGTGGAAGGCAGAGTTTATAAAAAAGGTAGGCAATGTTACACAGTGGAAAGTAAGGTGTAAAAGTGTTTAGAACCTGTCTTGAACAGACCATGTCATGTACTCAAGCTTGTTTCAAGGATTGCCTGACTGGCCTTTTAAAACGACTGGAAAGTGAATCTGAGTGGCCAAGCAGAAAGGACCAGTGGGCATTCTCCTTCAGGATAAAAACCACCATGAACACAAACATGTTCCAAGAAGCCTTTCATCATGTTACTAAAATACTTCACCCCAAAGGGAAAGTCAATAAGCTAGTGGATGGCTGCATTTTTAATCTGGCCAATTTTCCTGTGACAAGTCATTTGGCCGTGTCATTAAATTGATAAAAGGAGGACATCATTAAATTGATAAAAGGAGGACATCCTACAGAGCATCAGCTACTGCATCACAAGAAACACAAAGTCTTAAAATTCTAAATGGGACTGCTTAGTCAAGGTAATGACACAGGCAATTGGTTTGCGCTATCTGGCGACCTTTTACCCTCACCTTCGCTATTTTCTGACTTGCAAGGTCGAGATCAGAAAGAAACAAAAAGAAAAGTTAAGCGCGCGTCTTCTAAGCAATCTACGAAGGTACCAGATTCTGGTCGCCAGTATGCTGAGCTCCAGAGCAAGCTCCTTGACCTCCATCTTTACGAACTAGGTCAAGACGATCTCTCTCCTCCGGACCATAAGCCAACCAAGATTCCGCAGTCTAAAAGCACTCATCATCAGCCTCCACAACCATCAGCTTCTCCAGAGCGAGACCTCCAGCAGGAGATTCGCCTAGTCGAGTTACAGAAAGAGAAGCTTGCTTTAGAGCTCGAAGCCTTACGTCTGCGCCACGCCCCCAGTTCTTCTCCTGATGGCGAACCTGGCGAGAAAACAAGTTCATCTGCGTCTGCTGGAGTGAATAGGAAGAAGCGTGCTGTTGACTGGCCACACGAATTCGCCCCAGGTACCAGCAATAGTATCGAATATGACAAGATTGATTTACCACAGTTTGTAGCGGGTTTTTTAGCAATGATCAAATCCTATGATATTGCTAAGAAATCTGCTATGCTTGACTACCTCTAGTTGTTGATGCTCAAGGCATCAAGTTACTCCTGGTCAAGTGTGCGTTCTTTTCATTCGCACATCACACAGCAGATCGAGTTATGGCATCTGGAATGGACAAGCTCCAGCGACATTAGGGATAAGGCAGTTACCTTTTTCAAGCATTCCGATCTTCGCTCTTCTCAGTACGGTTTCAACGCCAACCTGGTCTCGTCTCCCATTCAAGCGTCTCCTTCACAACAGCGTCCACCAGTAAAACCCGAAGAGGAAAAATCATGTCGTCAATGGAATTACTATGGCTCGTGCTCTTGTGACAAATCCAATCTAGACATTTTCAATGCCCGTCACAAATGTCGCGTCTGCACCAGAGACCATCCCATGTTGCACTGCCCGAAAAGGAGAAACCCGATTCCGCCCCAAAACTCCATTTGACTACAGGATATGGCCCTACAAAGAACTCAGGATGTTTTAGATACGGACAGTCTTACGGCTGACGCTTCAACAACTTCTTCCTCGGACTGTTTAGCATCGGTTTCGCAGATCATTAAACATATTTTAGCATCAAAACATGACTTGCCTAACGCGTTCGGGGCAAAGGTTCCTGCCGACACGCCCCTCAATATCACGGCTTGGGATTTAAGATTACGAGATTATCATGATTCAAATGTTGTTAAATTCTTACGCTATGGATGGCTGATAAATTACACTGCCGACAAGTTACGCGACTCATCTTCTAATCACCCTTCTGCGCTTTCCTACTCCGAGCATGTCGATTTTTACATTGCTACCGAACTTGAGCATGGCGCTATTGCTGGTCCTTTTATTCATAATCCTCTGCCACGGCCTCTAATCTGTTCTCCTCTGCAGACCATACCGAAGCGTGGTTCAACGAAAAGACGCGTGGTCACGGATTTGAGTTTTCCCCCGTCCTGCTTGGTTAATAGTGGTATTCCCATCAACAGATATTTAGACGAACATTACAAGCTACGACTTCCTGGCATCGACCGGCTTTGCGAATTTATCTCACAACACGGCAGGGGTTGTTTACTGTACAAGCTTGATCTTCAGCGCGCGTATCGCCAGTTACCCATTGACCCTAAGGATTACTTTTATCTCGGCTTCTGCCATAAGAACATGCTCTACTTTGACACTCGTTGTCCTTTCGGATTGAGGACATCCGCCATGATTTGCCAGAGAACAACTAAAGCAGTAGTTCCTTGTTTTACTGAACTCGGTTTCTTCGCTGACGTTTATCTCGATGATTTTTACGGCGCCGACACCCCAGAGAGGGCTTCACTGGCTTTTCAGACTTTACAGGATCTACTTCACGAGCTCGAACTGCAGACTTCACCTGACAAAGACTGCCCACCTCCTACCAACATGGTTTGTCTTGGTGTGGAGGTTGATTCTGATCATTTTACGCTCTCAGTCACGGAAACCCGAGTCAAGGATCTGCTCTCTGAACTGTCTTCTTGGTCTTCTCGCAAATCTTACACCTTAAAGCAATTGCAGTCTCTTCTCGGCAAACTCTCTTTCGTGACCGTTTGTGTCAAACCGGGTCACATTTTTATGTCGCATTTATTGAACAGTCTACGTGCTTCTCCATCAACACGCGCATGACTTCCAGTCTCAGCGGACATGAAAGCTGACATAGCCTGGTGGCTGGATTTCCTACCAATTTTCAATGGCACTTCACTCATCAAACCTTTTCACTGGGAATTCGACGATCTTCAGTTTACACAGGATGCATCATTGCACGCTGGCGGAGCGACCTGTCTTAACGAATGTTTCACGTGCGAGTTTCCCGAGGACATTGTGCGCAGTGCCGGGCATATCACCGCTTTAGAACTCTACACTATTGTTGTAGCTGTCAAGTTTTGGGCTTCCAAGCTTTCCCACCGCAAATTCCGTGTGTCATGCGACAACGAAGCAGCTGTTACAGTTGTCAACTCTGGTTCTTCGAAGGATCCCTTCATGCAACGTTGTTTACGGGAACTATGGTTCACAGCTGCGGTCCATGATTACGAATTGACTGCTCGTCACATTCCAGGCGTCCATAACGTTTTAGCTGATGCGCTAAGCTGATGCGCTAAGCCGTTGGCGCACAGACTTTGCTTATCACGAACTCTTTTATGAATCTGCTGCCCGCTTAGGCAGACAGTACACTTTTTAAACCGTATCCAGGGATTATTTTAATTTTCAAGTTCAGTAATTCTATCTTTCGCGTAGAGTATGCAAGTTAATATTGCTATGTAGGTATTTACTTTGTTTTAGGCTGTTTGCTCATATAATTTTTTTTTTCCTTTCCTTGTTTTCTAGGAAGCACACAAGGTCTCAAGTTTTTAGATAGTTTTTCGCATAGGCTAATTAGGTTAGCTCACGCTGCAACGACGCATAAAAATATGCAGTCACATTTTCGTATTTTTACACAGTTTTGTAGCAATCTCGGCGTGCGACCGTTTCCGGTCCAACCTGAAACCATTTTAAGATACATTTCTTTTCTTTAGGCTACGGGTCGTTCTTATGGGACCGTCCAGAATCATATCTCTACAATTAAGCATTATCATCGTTTGTTTGGTTTTCAACCCGGGTGGGAAAATTTGTATTCTTTTCAGTTAGCGTTACGCGGATGTAAGCGTTTTTTGGGGGCTGCTCCAGCGCACAAACTAGCCATCACACCCATTCTACTTTTGCGTATAGTTTCTATGTTCGACGCCACTCAGCCGCTCCAGGCAGCCATGCGGGCTTTGTTTCTAGTAGCATTCTTTTCTTTTTTACGAAAGTCTAATTTGGTTGTTCCATCAGCTCTTGTTATTTCTCCCAAAGTCCCACGGCGTTCGGACTTTCACATGTCACAGCACAGAGCTTTTCTCAACACTCGCGCGACTAAGACCATTCAGTTTTTCCAGCGGGCTTTACGCGTTCCACTCCCTGTATCCCAGGTTCTCCGCTTTGCCCTGTCGCGGCTCTTGAACATCATCTTCGCCTCAACGCAGTTCGCCCACCGGATCCACTTTTTTCCCTTTGTTCAGGCGTTGATCATACTCCCCGTCCTCTTACGTTTGTCACTTTTCCAGTTTTTTAGCACGGGTGATTGCAGCATTAGATTTAGACCCGCAAGCTTACTCGCCCCATAGTTTTCGGCGAGGCAGTGCCACGTTTGCTTTTGAGTGCCATGTTCCAGCAGAACATATTAAGTTTCAGGGGGATTGGAGCAGCGACGCTTATTTAGTTTATTTAGAGATGTCCCCAGCTCAGAAGCGTTGGGCGGTTGATTCTATGGCCGCGAAAATTCATCAATTGTCTTCATTTAAATTTTAGTTTTAGTCCATTAATTGGTCTTTCTTCCTCTATCTCACACGATTTTGTACATACATTTGCCTTTAAACACAGACCACCTTCTCGTTTGGGTTTGGGTGTTGGAGTTGTATTGTCTTTAGCTCGTGTATCTTAGTTTTGTTTCATTGACAATAAACTCCTTGTTTCCAAACTCGTGGTCTGTGGTTAAATGTAAACAATTGTGTCAATCGTCACCCTGTGAGGATGGTTAACTGTTAAATGCTATGATGTCATAACCATTATAAAATCATTGTACATGTTTCTATCAGTCAGTCATAATCTCTTGAAACGCGGTCAAGCTTAATTTCGTTACCCTATCCCTACCACCCTTAAGGTGTTGGAGTTGTATTGTCTTTAGCTCGTGTATCTTAGTTTCGTTTCATTGACATAAACTCCTTGTTAAAATCTCAATGTTAGATTCCAAATTTACTTATAGTGCGTACAATCTGCAAGCACATGCTGTTTGGTGTCAAGTATCATCGTCTAGCAAACATCAGCTGTAAGCTAAAAAAGACAAAGGTACCAACGGTGACTGTTAGTTTTGACACACCTCTGCTATTTCCTATGTTTTTAACAAGGTTTAATTTCTAGTGATAATAGCAATAATCTCCACTAGTAGAATGTGCTTAGTGTTGAATGATGCTTTAGCTAGGAATTTGCTCACAGCGAAATTTGTTGTTTACGGAATGGTCATGAGTTTCTTCCTTCCTCACACTTTTGAACAATGCCCCAGGTATAATCACGTAGCCGCGCATTATAAAAGCGACTTGCAGTAACCTTATCGTTTAGTTATCCCGCAACTACTACAATCATAGGATCAGCAATAAGCTACTTTTAGATAATCACTGGTTACTTTCCTCTTCGGTTGATGATACTCTGCAGGTTCGTTTCCATTTCACTTGTTGCCCCTTCACTTGATTTTTCAATAGGGCTCTTGCAGTTTTGGTTGTTTGTTGGGAAAGTTTGCTGGGTCCTCGTTGTTTTCCCTATTTTGTTGTTTCGTCGTTCTTTCGTTCGCATGTGGTTTTCACACCTTTTCGGCAGCAATGTTTACTATCATTTTATTCCATTCTTACTTTCAGTCGTTCTGGTTTGGTTTCTATTCAGTGTGTTAAAAATTTTTGTATCCCTTTGGTTTCGCAGGTAGTGACCCCTTCACTGTTTGTGGGTATTTTACTTTAAATTTCCAAGGTTGTGTTTTTGTTATTTGTTTTAAAGATTGGGGGCATGTATTTATTTTGTTTGAGGCCCTATATGCTACCTTGGTGCCAGGGGACATGTCAAGAGTAAATGGTATTTATTTGTAGGCCATTTTGTGCATCTTTTTGAGCCCAAGAAAAAAAATTTTGTTTGCGTAAGACCAGCTTGAGTTTTTGGGTATCTGTGCAAGGCTGCAAGGGTCATAAAAAGTGTCTGTGCTGGCCCTAATTGAGATTATTGTTGGTGTCTGTGTGAGCCCAACTAGTGATTACTTTGGGTGTCTGTCTGAGTCCAAGTGGATCAGAAGGGTGTCTGGGGATGCCCCACTAAAGTGTATTGTAGGTATCTCTGTAAGCCCAAGTGGATCAGTTAGTGTGTCTGTGCGAGCCCTACTTGTGATTATTTTGGGGTGTCTGTGTGAGCCCTTTTATGTGGGTTTCTGTGTGACCTCAAGTGGATCGAAGGGGTGTCTGTGTGAGCCCTACCTGAGATTATTTTTTGGGTGTCTGTGCGAGCCCTTCTACAGTTTAGTTTGGGTATCTGTGTGAGCCCAAGTTGGATCAGTAAGGCTGTCGGTGTGAGCCCTACTAGTGATTATTTTGGGTGTCTGCGTGAGCCCTTTTACAGATTATTGTGGGAGTCTGTCTGAGCCCTACTTATAATTATTGTGGGTATCTGGGTGAGCCCAACAATGTTTGATTAGGTGTCTGTGCGAGCCCAACGAGATTTTATAGGATGTCTGTGTGCGCCCTTCTAGAACTTAAGGAGT